>OX451736.1:1022930047-1024130047 GCA_948472305.1 Vicia faba | reverse complement strand
GAATGATGGAGATTATATAACATGGAATTAGGTCAGAATATATGGGCTTGGACCTTAGTTGACAAGCCTTGTATTTTTATCTTATTTATTTTGAATTATTAATGAATAAATAAAAAATAATTAAAATAAAATATATCAAGGGGTACATGAACAAGATATGAGGTGTATAAGGAGTGTAATACAAGCTTGGAGTTTAAAGCAATGGCCCAATAGCCCAAAATATCAAGTTTTCTCAATTTGAACTTCACGCATTTGCTCAAAATTTCCCAACTTGCACTGGTCACAACTCTCTCAATTTTTATCCTTTGAAAGTTATCTTTGACTTTTTGGAAAGCTCAAGGTGTCCTCTACAATCTATATGTTGATCATTTTTGCTTTTGAATACTTTATCTTGATGTAAATTGCCTTGACAAAAAGTGTCTTTTTGTTGACTTTTGAAATGACCTGTAATGTATTGGCTCATACCTCTTAGATGAAGCATTTTTTGGACTCGAGCTTAGAGAGACAAAGATGTAGAGAATTGAATTTTCTTCAAAATGAGCTTTGGTTGGGGAAAATTTGATGAAGCATTTGATTTATGTTTGGTCAAAGTTCAATTGACTTCTCCTAAGGGAAACCCTAATTTAGCAACTTTTGACTTTTGATGATTTGAGAGTTTTCCTTGAAGAATCATGATCAACCCTTGATCAAATGATGAATCTAAGTTCAAAATGTCAATGTTGACCACAAATCTTGAAGTTTGACTGTATGTTGACCATGGTATACTTTTTACCCATTATAGTTGATTTTTAGTCATCTGAGCAATTGACTGAGCAAACTTGTGATGCAAGGCATTAAATTTGACATGAGCATTCTTGAAGACATATGAGGAACCATGAAAACCACTTGAGACCTTAGAAACCAAAATTTCCTTGAGAAAGATAAAACCCTAGTTGTGGACCCATTGCTTAGGAGGAGAATTTGTCTGATCAATTCTTGGGCAACCTTGAGCATTTGAGAATCCTAGGAGAATGTCTTGAAGAAAATGAGAGGGGAAATTTTAGGGTACAACAGTTGTATACTATTAGCTTTTTTCTCTAATTCCCTTTCCAATTCTTCAGAGAGTTTAAGATCTTCATCATCTTTCTTTTCTGCTTGGTTGATGGGTGTATTAAAATTATATCAGATAGCAGCAATAATACTATCAGTGATTTTAGGCAGGGATATGCACATTTTTATCATGTTTTGGTGTAGTTTTAGTATGTGAATTTGAAAATTCATATGAGGAAAAGTATTTCCATTTTAAAAACAATAGAGATAAATGCAAGAGAAAGACATGGATCTTAATTGAATGTGAGATATAACTCTTATTAATTGAAAATACTGTTTGAAACAAATCAGGGGACCCTTACAAGATACCCCTATTCCTCGGGCTTGACATAGGTTCTTTTAAAAACAAGAAAAATTACTTTGGAAAGAAACAGATCTCTGGAATCTCCACGGCAGTCTAATTCTTGAGTTCTTTTCCTGGAGCCCATTCATGGATGAAGTCAGATGCTCTCTTGATGTTGCTCTTGTTAGATATCATTGCCACTTGTCCACAATGCTCTATTCCTTTGTTGATGAAGGTTTCCTGGTTGGGAGGGAATTGCCCCTTACCTTTCAGAGTAGCCTTTGACGGTTCGTAGCCTAAACCAAGACGATTCTTCTTCTCATGTATCTCCACAAGTCTACCCCAACCTTTTGAGGTACCATCTTCTATTGCTGCTTGTAAATCTATCCATGAAGTCATAGTAGGTTTTTTTATTTTCTCCACTGGTAGGATTACCATTAAATCAACCTCTAAGACTTGAATTAGCGTTGCTATGTAGTCTTCATCCGCACTGATAAATATGTAGGACTCTATGTGACTTACCAAAATGTCCTCTTCACCATCAATTATAACCAATCTTCCTTCAACGAGGAACTTTAATTTTTTATGTAGAGTTGAAGTAACAACTCCTGCTGCATGAATCCCAGGTCGTCCAAGAAAACACGTATATGCTGGCTCTATAACCATTACTTGAAAGGTAATATAAAACATATGCAGACCGACCTTGACAGGAAGATCTACTTCCCTAAACACTATACTCTGAGAACCATCGAAAGCTTTGACTATCTTAGAACTTGGCCTTAAAACAACACCGTCTAGTGTTAATTTCATCAAGCTGAATTTTGGTAACACGTTGAGGGAAGAACCGATATCGGTGAGTACCCTGGATAGGTTAGTTGTACCTATCTAAATGGAAAATTGCAACACCTTATTGTGAGCTCTACCTTGTGGAGGAAAATCACTATTATTGAAGCCTAGATATGACCCATATGTTAGACTTTCTACTACATTGTCAAACTGATTCACTGTAATCTCCTTTGTAACATGAGCAGAACTTAGAATCTTCATCAAAGAATCTCGATACGCTTCTGAATTGATAAGCAACGAGAGTATTGAAATTTTGGCAGGGGTTTGGTATTGATGATCCACCACCCTATAATCACTTTTCTTGATTATTTTCAAGAATTCTTCTGTCTCTTGATCGGTAAAATTCTTGCTTGGAGGTTCTTGTTATTAGCTTGTCTCTATCACAACTTTCCCTTTATCCTTAACCATAACATCATTCTTCTTTTATGGTTCGGGACCATATATTCGACCACTACGAGTCATGCCCCATGTTCCTGCTATATTTGTGATTATAGGTCATTGACTTGTCGATGGCTCACATTCTTGATTTAAACCATTGACATAGATAGTAGAATCATAACTCCACAGTACCACTTTGTTACTTTTGTAAGGGGTTGGAGATGACCTCCTAATCACCATTGTAGTCTTTAAAATTACTGGAATTATTAGAGTTTGGCGTGGTATCATGATTGGTGCTTTTGTTGACTCTCCCCATGGAATTACAAGAGTTTTTTTATTAGGACTTGGCCCTCGGCAGGGAATTACCAATGGATTCTTTGTACTTCCATTGATCACAGCTACATATTCTACTTTAGGGTATTGCCCATGTTCTATCCCTAAGTCCACCAATTTCTGTAACGTCTTCTCAAAAGCTTCATTGTGTTCTAAGAGGAACCCACATCTAAACAAATATTCATTCAAGAGATCTATCAAAGTTTTTAATCGTCTGGCTACCCCAAAGTAAGTGACCACCTCAATAGAATTTACAAGTGGTCTACCACGCAGAGGTATGGGGTTTGTCTTGATGTTTGGATTGTGAAAAGTGATATCCTGAGAATCCAACAAATCTTGAAACTTTTATCTGAAGGCCTAACATTTTTCTATGGTATGCCCCAGAGAAATGACATGATATTCGCACTTGGAATTTTCATCATGCTTTGTCGGGAGTTCCCCAATTGGAGGAGCTAGAGGCTTCAGCTCTACCAAAGATGCTTTGAGTAAGTGTTGCAGCAATTGACTGTGAGGCACGAGGATAGGATCAAATCTTCTCAAAGGCCTTTCAAACCTGCTCTATTGTTGTTGTTCCCGTGGAATTACCAATGGCTGTGGTGCTCTTGGATGTGATGCCACAACATTAATTTCTCCTTCCTTTTTTTTCGAGAAGTTAGGGATATGTCTCTTTTAATTCTACGGGGTGATGGATGATGCCCCTTGTATCTTTCCACGCTTTATACCTGCTTCAATCCTTTCACCAATGGTTACCAAATCATAAACTTTGGAAGAGATGCTTCCTACCATCTTATCATAGTACAACCCTTGTAAAGTACCCATTAACATGTCAACCAATTCTTTCTCCATGAGTGGTGGTTGTACACGAGCTGCCATTTCCCTCCACCTTTGAGCATATTATTTGAAGGACTCATCCTTCTTCTGAGATAAGTTTTGGAGCTGTATGCAGTTAGGCGCCATGTCCAAATTGTACTTGTACTATCTCAAGAAATCATTGGCAAGATCTTCCCATGTTTGGATATGAACTCTCTCCAATTGCATGTACCAATCTAAAGATGCCCCACTCAAACTGTCTTGGAAACAATGGATCATCAGCTTCTGATCTTTGGCATATGCATGCATTTTTCTGCAATACATGCATAGATGGTACATAGGACATATGAGTCCCTTATATTTTCAAAAGTCAAGTACTTTGAATTTTGGAGGGATCACCAAATCCGGAACTAGACCCATTTCGAAAGCATCAACGCTGAAAGCATTGTAACCCTCCACAACCTTCAACCTTTCCTGAAGAGCTTTATACTAATTGAGCGCCAAGGGATTCTTAGTGACATGGGTATGGGTTGTCCTTTGAGGTACTTGGTTGACGTCTTCTAAGTCATGGTCTCCATACTGCAAGTTTATGTAATTATCCATATTGTGTGGATTGTTGACTGGAATCTGCAAGGTATGAGATGCCCCTACCTTCGGTGGAGGTGGGACAAATCCTTCAATATCAGCTTTCCTGGCCTCTTGGTTAGCCATAGTTGACTTTAGAGGTCCTGACTTTAGTTCTTTTCTTGGTTGGTGACCGCTCGATGCACCAATAGTCTAGGCTAGTTCTTAAAAGGATACCCTAGGAAACTGATCTTGCCTTTCAATGATGTTCTTCAAGGCTAACAAAACTTGACTCATGTCTCTTTTCATCGAGTCAATGTTGCTCTTTACTTGCTCTAAATCTTCTTGGAAAATTGCTTGATTTTCCTTGATCTTCTCCATTACTTTCTTTTGATGAGCTCTTGTTTGATATGTCGGTCGGAGAGGTGGTGCTTTCTTACCAATGGCTTAAATGGAGATGATTTTGAAAAATAATGAGTTTTTGCATGAAGTGTCAAATGCGAAGCTTGCGAATGCATGGATGCGTATGAATATGCTAAGAGTTTTGAATGTCTTGTTCACTTGGATTTCATATTTTTTTTGTATATATTTCTCTTTAGGTTTTTCTTTTTACTGGTGAGCATCTCAAAAATAAATACACAATCGAGATATGGAAATAAAACACTTTTATTGAAATAACAATTTTCCTCATAAGTGAATACAATTCAGATATTAAAAAATATTCAAACCAAAACATCAAAGTTTAATTGCTAAAAGAAATAACAAAGGTAAAAACATCCATCTTCTAAGTGTGCTTGCAGATATCTACTCTGAAACTATCAACCACTTTCCTACAAAGCTTGAGAAAGTCTTCAACATCTTTTGGGAGAGGGACCATCACATTTTCCGCAACTCTCAAACTTCTAGGGATGTGACCAATGAGATTGTTGGCTAAGAAGGTGAGTCTTGCATGCTTGTCTTTATAGAACCAATATTCTTGGTAGAGGTCCGAAATTATCTTATGATTATCTTTTCCTGCTTTGATGATCTTTGCATACTGCTCCTCCCAATATAATTTTTCATCCCTCATCTTCGTATAGAGTCTCCTTTGTATGAGGAAATTATTTTGGAGGTCTTCTAACTCATGACAAACTTGCTCATATTCATCAGTCTTTTGGGAGAGCAGCCTGTCTATCCTTATCCTCTTGAGATGCTCTCCTATGTCCGATTCTTGGCTATCTTAGAGTCTCGTAGTAAGATATTGAATTTTCTCTTCTTGATCTAAAGAAGCTTGGGCCAAACTTTGAATTTGAGCCCTAAAATTTTCTTCCATCTCCTTTTTATCTCGTATTGCCTTTGCGTACCACTTATTTGGCCTCCCGATTTCACTAGCAGCATCCTCCAAATGTTGGTTGTGAGAATCCAAGTTGAAGGTAGCACTCAAAAATCCTTTGGTTGAAAGTTTCCGCTTAAGACTCTCCTTGTCAAATGCTTCACGGTCTTTCTGAATCTATTGTTCTTTTGACTCAAGCTCGTGTTGCATTTGTCTTTACTCCTTATCTAAGTTATGAAGGTTAAGCTCCAATTCTTATTTCTCCTTTTGAGCTTGATTCAAGGATATCTTCAAGTTGTTTATTTCTTCTAAGGACATAAGTAGAGGATCTGAGACATCTGGCTGAGACTCAGGATCAATGTCAAATGGTAGCTTAACAACTTACACCCTATCCAAAACCCATCGAGTGTAAGATTCTTTCGCCACAACATTCATTCTTTCGGCCTTCCTTTTGTTAACCTTATTCCAAGCTCGGATGATCTTGTTGAGCAATTCTCGGTCATTTTTGCCCATGTCGTGAATGATTAGATGTTGAAGTTGTTCATCGGAGGGTTTATCCTCCAAGGGGTACCCAATTTGTCGCAAAGCCAAATTAGGGTTGTAATTGATGCAACCACATGACCCAATCAACAGAGCATTAGGAAAATCTCCACAATTGTAAATGATATCTCCAATGTTTAGCTTCCTTGCATACCACAACATAGAATCAGCGATAAGAGGCC
Source organism: Vicia faba (assembly GCA_948472305.1). Taxonomy (NCBI): domain Eukaryota; kingdom Viridiplantae; phylum Streptophyta; class Magnoliopsida; order Fabales; family Fabaceae; genus Vicia; species Vicia faba. The sequence continues at coordinate 1,024,123,710 of OX451736.1, read as the reverse complement.
TTAATTTTTAAGGCCATTCATATCGTGTCAAAGTTTTAATGATCTAGTCGTCCTTATAAAGGTGAGTCATAAACTAAGAATATAGAAGCAGGATACAACAGTTCAGCGTACCCCTCCCCTTTTCGTAGCGAGTTTCAAAAGCATAGTAAATATCAGCATGTAAAGCAGAAGTTGGGTCCGCATTCAAAGATTTCGCACCCCAAAACACACTAATAGTTGTAGGATCAATATAGTCCAAATTCCTTGGAAACATAATTACACCAGAGATCAGTAGTCCTAAACAATCAACACAAGACTCCCATTCTTTCTTATTAGCAAAAGAAAGGGCTTTAGCCTCCAAATATTGTCTTTTAATCCCCTGTACATCCCCTTCTTTTTTGTAATTAAGTGAGAACTCAGGATAAGAGATCCCTAAACCTTTTGCTAAGTCCTTAACATTAATTGTCTGTCCAATTCCCACATAAGCTTTTTCCTTAGAAAAATTTAAGAACCTATCAAATACTTACAAAGTCGGCGCTAGTTGAAAGTTTTGAAAGGTAAAACACCTCAACGGAGGATCATAGAACTAAACCAAGGCAGAGATAACATCCAATTGCAAAACTACTTTTGTAAATTCAAGGGTGTCCCCATAACCGTGAGTAAACATCTCCAAATCTCTTTCAGATAGTTTCCCTTTGATGATCTTGATCTTCGTCATATCTGGCTTGACGACACTAACACGAACAAGTTGTTTCCCTCTGGCATCCATTTTCAATACACTCACCAAAAACCTTTGATTATTTTTAAATCTTATAAATAAGACAAACATAGAGAGTGGAAAATGATGAATATGTGATATGTATGAATTCATGATAATGTAACATAGTGACGAGGTTTATGACAGGTATCCTTGGTTGGTAGGTTCCTAGTTTTAACCTACGGATATTATACCCTCCCCAAAATGTGGCTTCCTTAAGGGTGTCATGGATTACACTATAGGGAAAGAAACAAGGGCCTCCCTTAAGCGGATCCTCTTTGTAGACTGAAATTTCGTCTCTAAGGTCGTAAAAGATCTCACCATGAGTTTTTGGTTTAGGGTTATACAAAAATTCATAGGTTTTGTAATGGTAGAAATGTTTAAGACTAAGCCATTGGATTGACTAGACTTGTACAGATAAAAAATAAAAATCGCCACTGTGTTTTATTGTTTCCAATGGAATGGGAAAAGAATGAATAACCCAAAAGAGAGGGAAAGATTCTAGGTAAGGGGGTTGGTTATGCAAAGGGAAGGTATTAACATCCTAAACATCTACGGTACTCCGTAGGAGCCTCTTTGTAAAATCTGTATATTTTGGCTATAAAATGTTGTATAAAAAAATTGATGGTGGAGGTGAGAAAAGATATATTTTTTATGATTTTTTCACCCGCCGCGGTTGTGAACCTTTAGTGCCTACATACCACCTTCCGTGCAATAGGGGATCAGGGTACACGTAGTTCCTCTTTAAAAATTTTAAAACACATGTGTGTTGGTTAATTTTATGAGATAAGACATAATCGCCATTGTCCGTGTGGAAAACATACTTACTACCTAAAATCATGAGAAATGAGACCTTGCATCATCTCAAAGTTGAGGATATGGCTTGGATTTTAAAATCAACAAAACCTCACTCAACACCCAAGTGGAAAATATCTCTCTTCACTACATATTGTAGAAGTATAGTTGTTTGCATCACTACAAGGATTGACAAGAGTCCAATATTTTCAGAAAAGTTTTAAAGAAAAATCCAAAGTGGCAAAAATGGTATAAATGAGATTGATTGACTTTTAGTCTTCTCACAAAAATGTCCAAGTATTGTTAAATTGATTAATGTTTGATTAAGAAAAGATTTTTTTTTAAAATGTATGGACCTAAGTCCAAGTTTCTTATGAAAGTGGTTCAAGTTTTAAAACAAAAAGTGTTTTAAAAAGGAGGGAGAAGATTTTTGAAATTAAAGAAGATGGGAGGAGATGAAGAGACTATCCTAAAGCATAAGGTAAAAGATAGGGAAAATAATTGTCTAACCAACAAGAAACCAACATTTGACATTCTGAGTCAATGTAGAACTCCATCCTTTGGATTTTAAATCAAGCAAACAATCAATAAAAATTTGAAGAATACCAAGCTTCAATTGCATTTAGTCCTCACAAAAATTGGGCAGAGTAACAACTGTATACAGATGAATTCCAGATTATAGACAAAGTACGTAATCACAATAACCTGCACACAAAACAAACAAACAATCCAATGTCTTGAGGTAAATCCCAAGAACTCCAGACAAAATATCAATTATGGTCACAAGGTCTCCAACATAGGTAAAGGTTTCTATTCCTAAGTCCAATAAGTCCATCACTCCATAATGCCAAGGATAGTAACCAAGTAGTCCGAGTAACATTAAAGTATTTTAGGGTTTAAGTTGATTATTAGGTATCTTCAAAAAGAAATAAAAAGTTCAAGTGATAAAAATAAAATGACATGAATATAAAGGCTCAAGTGAGCAAAGATGAAAAAGAGCATGAAATGTAAATGCTGAAGTAAATGGTGCATAAAATTAAAGCATACAAATAGAAGCAAAAAATAAAGTCAATTGTTAAGAATTAGTGGTTAGTTGGATGACCATCTTGAAACTTATATTTGGAACTCATTATAGGATTGGTAGAACCAAAGCCTCTCAACAACAAGTTGCATTTGCTTTTTGTCAAGTATATCATCCATTTTAAGAATATCAAAGTAACTTAATGATCAATGATGTTTAAGTGATCCACTTTGACCAAAATTGATGAAGTTCCATTAGAGGATTGGTAGAACCAAAGCCTCTCAACAACAAGTTGCATTTGCTTTTTCCCAAGTATATCATCCATTTTAAGAATCTCAAAGTAACTTAATGATCAATGATGTTTAAGTGATCCACTTTGGCCAAAATTGATGAAGTTCCATTAGAGGATTGGTAGAACCAAAGCCTCCTAACAATGGATCTCAAGGTTATTGGATCATAGGATTCAAATTAACATACTTGGGCTTGCAAACATAAGTTTGGGCCACGAATAATCATTTTCTCAAATAGGGACGAAATTTAGCGCTATGTTAAGCAATCGTAAGTGGACTTATATAGAAGTCGCACCTATTTTGAGGCCAGTCAATAGCAATCTAAGCAACATTTGTTTTGATACATGATATAGAAATAATGCTCCAATAACACTTAGTGCAATAAAAAGGGGATGAGATGAAGAGGGAAGGGAAAAAAGAATAAACCACATTTGAATCAAAATTTTAATCAAACTATTATTAAAATCATTCATCCATTTTTATGGAGTTAGACTCAACACCATGGTTCCAATGATGTGAACAAAGCTCATGATCAAAAATTTAATCCAAGATCAGCCAGAAAATATACAAAAAAAATTGTATTTAACATATAAAAATAAAGGGTTTAAAAATGATTAAAAATGAAAATAAGAGTGAAAAATGTTAACTATGTTCAAATTAATCAAAAAAAAAGTAAGACCATAGAAAAATCAGAAATAAGCTCAAATATTTTTATAAAATTTTTGGTAATTTTTTAAAGTCAGAAACTACTTTTAAAATTAAAGAAATAGGTAAAATAAACAAAAAATGGTGAAAAATAATAAAGTCAAAAAAAAAAAAAGCGAGGTCACCAATATTTGTCACAATTTCATTGGATCCTTCCCTATTTTTTTTCTTCAGAATTTTAAAATGCATAAAAGTATTTTTAAACATTTAAAACAATTCAAATAAAGTGAAAAATTATAAAAAAATATCAAAACACAAAATGAAAATATGAAAAAATAAAAATCAGAAAGAGAAAATCAAAAGTATTTTCCATAATTTTTTCAGATTTTTTGGAGTTAAAATGAATTTCCTATGAATTTTTGAAGTTTAAAATAATTTAAATATAAAAATCAGAAAGAAAAATAAAGTCAAAAATGTGAACCAATGGATGAGAGTCAAAACGTGTTAGTAAGCTAATCCAATGGATCATACGCTCTGTGCATATCATGGTCTTTAATAAATATCACACCAGATCAAATATTTTTAAAATAAAACAACTTAAAATGTGGCGCGTTGGATGGAGTCTGACTCACAAAAGTAATTAGATCCAAGGGCTCCTGGGGCACGCGCATGGTAAGGCAAGCATATTATATCCATTTCAAAAAAATAACGTGACTTCGTGTCATTGGTTGAAGACGGGCATGTCACCGTCTTCAACCTCCAACCATCCCCAAATCGAATCATTCAAACTGTAAAATTAGAAAACCATATCGGTACCATTAGATTCGTCTCTTCAAGACGATTCTAATGGTACCATCGCGCCATATTTATATAAATTATGCAAGGTTGTGTTTGAAGAAAACCATAAAAAATAGCACGCGCGAAAATCTGGGATATCTCACTCAATTCTCAATGAAATTGCAAATTATAAAGAGCACGAGGATCAGAAGGATACAAGGAGTGGATAAGTCTTTTATTTGAATTAATTTGGCCAAGAAATCTACCTGAACGATGTAGTGAGAAGTTTCTCTAAAACTGGACTTCTATAGATCAATATAGGTCACGATTCTTGAAAGTAACCGTATGGTTAGCTTCAGAGAAGTTCAATGAAGCTAAATGAATGGAGCTTTTCGTGTTTGAAGGTGAGAATGTAAGAAATCATAAATTCAAATTCAGAGTTTATGTGGGATCTGAACAGGGGTCAATTGGATATCTAAAGCTTGAGAAAATGAGTGAGGGATGATCCTTATTTATATCTGATCATGATGCAAGGCTCAAGGGCGTGAATTGGAGGCAAAATCGGTGAAATCGCGTGGACCTGCTAAGTGTGATAAGTGTGACTTCACATGGCTCAAAACACAGCAAAATGGATGATTTAAGGGTCGTTTCTTGTCATGGAAAGTTCCTAAACATGATTAGATGCAAAATTAATCCTTAAACAGGCTTGTAATGGGATTTAAACTAATTTTCAAATCTGACTGAACTTGAAATTTCCATTTCATGATGCTACCTTCATAACCATGGTGCCAATAATGTAGGCCACCATATGATGTGATTTTTGAAGCACTTGAAAGATAAAGTCACAAGCTTTATAATGTGCAAGGAGTGAGATCAATTGGATGCTTGAGCAAGAAGTTGTGTTGAGTCAAAGTTGGAAGAAAAGGGCTGACTTTTCATACTTAGAAAATTTCTAAGTTTTTCTTCAAAAATGACTTATAATGTCTTGTATCCAAATAGGGTCTTCCACTTGGAATTTGTTCTTGACCAAAAAATAGGGCATGAATTAGATATATTTAATGTCATTTTGAGACTTGAACCATTAAAAATCTCTAAATATTGAGAGAGTTATGACTTGTTGAAGTTGGCAAAAATTCATGAAATGACCTATAATCTTTTGCATCCTTAGGGCATCTTCTTTCCATTTTCACACTTTGCACATAAAAGAAAGTTTAAATTTCACACCTTAAAGATAATTATGGAAAAATAATGGGCTCAAGGTGATAAAAATTGATCAAGTTATGAGCATTTGAAGTCACATTGAGGAATTTGAGGGTTCATCTGGAGGACTTGTAATCTTTCTTCATCATCAAGTTTCTTACACAAAAAATTTCCTTTAAACTTTTGAAGTGATTTGTTAATAACCCTTTGAAGAGAAGGATGTATTTGGAATCACTCAAAAATACCAAAAGATGAGCAAGATATACCCCTTTGAAGTTCAAAACCCTAACTCCTAGAGCAAGAAAAATGCTTTGGGAAACCTCTGTAATTTTGATCAACCTTCTTGCACCAATACTTTTATCTTGAAAATATAAGTTGTTGAGGATGATAATGAGAAGTCATATCAACCAAAACCACTTCCATATCTTGATAATTGAAGGAGATATGCACTTATGATCAATGGAGACAAAGACTTGTCCAATTGAGTCAAACTTGTTTAGTCAACCCTTGTACTTTTGAGCTAACTTTGATAACTTGAGGCATAATGGATCATAATAGACTTTTTCATGATGTTACTTCAAAATATATTCAATAGAGGCTTAAATATCAATGAAGCTTTATTGAGGAAGGCACAAAGAATGAACTTATGAATCAAAAGGCTAACTTTGATAGAATGTATTGTGCTTTCACCTACATCATAAACAATTAGGATACACATACATTGTATTTGTTAGTTAAAGAGTAATCAAACATAAATGATCACAAAATACAAGTCAAGGTGCTTGGTGATTCCCCATAGAGCAAGACTAAAGATAGGGAGAAGAAACAAACCCTAGTGTGTGACTTTGTTATGATTAAATTGCTATGATATGATGAAGGGATCTTAGGGGGAAAATTGGGGTACAATAGTTGCCCTTATTTAATTGTCTTCTATCCGGAGATAGAAAGGTTAAAATCTTCATGTCGACGTGATTGAAGATACTTAAATATAAAACAAGCCCTATTTTTGGCCCTAAGATACCATGCAATGTGTATGAGTATGAATGCAAATGAATAGGTCTAAAGGGACGCAAGACACCACTGGGGATGTAAAAGGTAAAAGAGAAGCCTCAAGAAGAACTTGACCAGGAGAATAAATCACTATTAGAGAAAAGACAAGATCCATTTGGGGTAACGCCCAAGAGAGGATTCTAAATCATCATCAACTTAAAAATTGATGAGAGAGAGTGAAGGATAACGGTGACCGATAGATAAATGGGAACTACCAAATTACTGAGGGGATAGAAAAAAAAGAGGTAACGTCACCCCACCAGGGAAAGGAATGGTTAGATAACACCAGCAAATTTCAAGTTGTACTCAGTACTCATGAGTGCAAACAAATGAACTTCTTCAGAACAAATAGAGGCTCAACGAGGAACTACCTTCCATAATGACAAGGCTACCATTCATCGGAACAAGATCTCAACAACAGACTACCTTCCATATTGAAAAGGCTACCGTCCATCGGAGTAACAACATCTCAACAACGAACTACCTTCCATAATGACAAGGCTACCATCCATTGGAGTAACAAAACCTCAACAACAGACTACCTTATATAATGACAAGGCTACCATCCATTGGAGTAACAAAACCTCAACAACATAATACCTTCCATAATGACAAGGCTACCATCCATTGGAGTAACAAAATCTTAACAACAGACTACCTGCCATAATGACAAGGCTATCATCCATTGGAGTAACAAAACCTCAACAACAGACTACCTTCCATAATGACAAGGCTACCATCCATTGGAGTAACAAAACCTCAACAACAGACTACCTTCCATAATGTTAAGGCTACCATCCATTGGAGTAACAAAACCTCAACAACATACTACCTTCTATAATGACAAGGCTACCATCCATTGGAGTAACAAAACCTCAACAATAGACTACCTTCCATAATGATAATGCTACCATTCATTGAAGTAACAAAACCTCAACAACAAGCTACCTTCAATAATGACAAGGCTACCATCCATCGGAACAAGATCTCAACAACATACTACCTTCCATAATGACAAGGCTACTGTTGTACCCCAAAATTTTCCCTCTCATTTTTTCCCAAGGTTTTTCTCTTACATACGTGATTACAAGCACTTGTTAAAGAAAAATAATTTTTTTTGAAGATAAACAAGGTCTTTCGATTGGAACGAACAAGGTGTCTTTCGATTGGCATTTTGACAGGCTTCAATTGAGTTCCTAACCTCCTCCAAGCTTGCCTCAAAATTCCAAGATTCGATTGAAGCCTTGGTCTTTTGCTTGTTTGTTGTATACCAGTTTCGACTGGGCATGTGTTTCCTTTGAAACAATCTCCTCTAATCCAAAGGGGAAAGGCCTCTTGTTAGTGCTCCTTTGATTGCACCATTGGCTTTGCATGCTGGCTTGATTCACAAATGTAATAGCTACCTGCATGCAAGCTGGATCCCTGCTTCGATTGGACATTTGATGTCTTTGGAGCAAGCTTTATTCCTGCTTTGACTAGCAAATTATCCCTATGGGCGTGCTTTCAGCGTACAAATCAAGAACTTCTTTAAATTGTCCTTCGATTCACAAAATTCCCACTGGGCAAAAGATCCCTTAGTTGGCCACCTGTGCACATATGCCTCTTCATGCCTGCCTTGGTTTCACAAGGCAAAGACCCATCAGCTTGCCTTGGTTTCATAAGGCAAAGACTTATCAGCATGCCTTCGATTCACTAGGCCAAAAGTCCCTCCATGCTTGTGTTGGAAGCATAAGGCAAGACTTATTATGTGTTTGCTCTCAATTCCAAGACCCTTTAACACACAGTTTTCCACATTTTGACACCTAGTGCTGGAGCATTCGAAGGATATGCACATGGTCCATTTGAAGGACATATATTTACCCCATTCGAAAGACATGTGTTGATGGATTTAAAGAGGCATATGTGGTTGTTCTATTCGAAGGACATACTTTGTTGGCCCATTGGAAGGAATGGCAAGTGATGTATACAAGTGATGCATCGGTTCCCTTCAAAAGAGCATACACATTGGCTCAAAACGAAGGATATTCCTAGCCAAAACGAAAGAAAAATATTCAAAGAGGCCTGCTGGCCCAAAAAACAACATACTGCCAGTTTCAAGCCAACGTGCACAAGCACATTCATTGGCCAGGAAAGATTTTTCATTTGGGCTAGCTAAATAGGTTTCAAATGAAGAAGCCCCAATGATGAGAACATGAGCCAGTAGAAGGGTACACAAGAGGTACATTCAAAGAAGCATGAAGAAGGCCCATTCGAAGGTTATACAAGAGGTCCATTCGAAAGAGGCAACTTGAGGCCAATCGAAGGGCAGGGGTTGAAGGCATTCAAAAGAGAGAAGCATGTACAGGTTCATTAAAATTCAAAAAGGGACAAGTTTCCATGACTTTTTCAATGTTACAAAACATCATTCATGGCTTTGAAAACACCTGTTTATGGCTGTTTAAATCTGTGTTCTCTTGTCCCCTCCATCCTCTATATAAGCAGACCAGGGACACAAGCCTAGGAGACGAAGATTGTTTTATACACACACGGTACCTCAAAAGCCACCAAAATTGTCAAGAACCTCCCGAGTAATCCAAATCGAAAGAATCTTCAACAATACTCCACTCATTCCTTGAAGTTGGAAGAAAACGTGCCCACGCACTAGGCATCACCAACACCACAGATCCATACACCACTGTTGGTAGGGAAAAAGCTTGTATTTGTTTCTTTTTGTTTTCTAACACTTGTTGTTGATTCAGCATAAGTAAGGTCAGTGTGCAAGGAATCGAAGGACCTGGGCTGAGCACCCAGGTCATGCTTTTCGTTTGATACCGTATCTTTGCAGACAGCGCACACAGGATCAAAGGACATGGGTTCGACACCCAGGTCCTGCATCTTTATTTGTTCTAATGTTTGTCATACAGATATGAGTCGAAAAGCAGATTGCCTCTCCTAGATCGAAAGGAAGTATTTCCTTCTATCGAAGACAACTTCCCCTCTGGATCGAAAAAGCCCCCCTTTCTCCTTGCAATCGAAGGATTCCCCTTTATTTTTTTTACTTTTGTTTTCATTTCTTTATTAACCTTTTCTTTTATTTATTTTAGCATTAAAATCAAAATCACAAAAAATATAGTTTTAGTTTTTTTTAACTAAATTAATTTTGTGGATTAATTAATAACTATTTTAACTATTTTTTCTTCAATTAAAAATAAATTAGAATTTAGGACTTAATTCATGTTTAATTGTTTTCTTTAAATAATAAAAAAAAGACTAAAAAAGAATTTAGACTATTTTTCTTGATTAATTTTATTTTCTAAATAGACTTTAGGATAATTTCAATTTAATTATTTTCTTGAATAAAATAAACAATCAAAAAGATTTTTACTTAGAAATTCCCTAGGTTTCTTTTAGACATAATATTCGTTTCGCGCACATTATTTTGTTTTCGCATTTTTTATAATAATGTAATTGTATACTGGTATGTAATAAACTAAGTATGACTTTATATCACTTTCTTTATTTTATCTTTCCCCCCAATTTTGAACATTGTAAATCACCCTTCCCAAATCCATGTAATAGTATAGGTTTTTACCTTCTGCACTTTATATTCTTTACATATTTACTGCTAGCAATTAGGCATGTATGGAAAAGGCATAAAAAATCAAAACGTTAGCAAACCTAACACAAAAGATAAAAAATAATTGAATTGAATCAATTGCACATATACACCTCTAAGGTACACCCACTTTTGTTGCCTTCGGAAATAAAGCATTCCTGTCCCTCAAAACGGGGACGCTTTAGCAAAGACCCATAAAATCAAAAGATCATAGTCCCTCGATGACCCTACAGTTGCTTCTCGGTAAATGATCTAGTCCCTAAACAAATTTGCTAAAGCGTCTACACAAGTTGCTTTCGTGACTGTATTGTCCCTTAGATGTCCCTCATACATCCAACGATAGGGCTACCTACTCACTACTAGTAAGATAGCATTGTCTAAAGGATAGGAGGAAAAGAACTACCCTTTTAAAATATAAAAGTAGATAGCTGTTAGAAAGTTGCTCAAAAACATTTTTCACTTACACGAATACTATTTTTCAAAAGTAATTTTCAAAACATTTGCTTTGTTAACACTCTTGAGGACTGATACAAGAGTTAAGTGCAAAGAAAATCGCTGCACTAAGGCATTTCAAAACATTTTTCAAACACACAAAGCACAAAGGTATTTCAAAATGAGAAAAACTCTAAGAGCCCGTAGAAAACTACAGATGGAAAGGGTGCTAACACCTTCCCTTTCCATAATCTACCCCCTTACTCAAAAAATCTCGAAAAAGTCTTTTTCTGTTCTTTTCACCCTTTCTTTAATTTGGATAAAAGAAAAGTCGGTGGCGACTCTTGCTTACCACAATATTTGCAAACACAAAACGTAAAACCAGTATATAACAAGTCGGCTCTGCCACCATATCACAGAACTGGCGACTCTGCTGGGGACAAATAAAAAGTGGGGTTACGTTAGAGCTATTTCATTATTTAATTACTTTTATATGCTTTGTTTGCTTTACCTTTTGGGATTTTTTGGGTTGTTTATATTGATACTACACTCGGATCTAGGGCACCTTTTAGGTAAGTAGCAATACATCATGGAAACTATACGGGGTATACCGATACAATCAAAACGATGGCTACATTGATGTGACACTTTGGTTGGTACCGGTAGCCCTTGAGTAGTAAAGGAGAATACGGGGCCGCTGTGTGGTGTCGTGAAGCATCAAATGACCTTAGAACCTTTAATTGAACAACTTGGGAATTATGAAGTAGTGAGATAGCCGTATTTGGTGTAGCCCGAAGTCGGTTGATACTCGATACTACACTCATTGAGATTTGACTCTCGAGTTTTGTTTGGTGACAAGTCAGTTGTCTATCAGAATGAAACTTGTGGGAAAGATCAGTGATATTGAGATCCCTTAGAACCCGGTTACTATTGATAGGACATGTTGAGCCAACTAAACTTCAAGAGGGTACTTACCTGAAAACCCATGCAAGCCTTAAACCTAAGGTCTTTGTGTGATTTGCTCGTGCTTACTATACTTGTGTTTTCTTAGCATGATCTTGATATCATAACATCATAACATGGCATATCATACTAACCATTTCAAGGATTTTTAGGGCTTATCTTTGTGTTGTTTTATAGGACACGACATCCACCCACAGGAATACTATCCAAGTCAACCTCATAAGGGTACCTCCTCAACTCAAGGAATTAGCATCCAGGGTTCCTGAGAGCTTTCCATTCACTGAAAGACATGGTTGACTTCTCAATCTGGTCACCTCAATCCCTAATGAAGAAATGTTGAAGGTGCTCTTTCAGTTCTTCGACCCTTTACATCACTGCTTCACATTTCCTGATTACCCATTGGTGCCTACCATTTAGGAATTTTCCCAGTTATTAGGGGTTCCCATTCTTGATCAGTTACCCTTCAATGGTATGGAAAGGGACCCAAAACCTGAAGAGGTTGCTCATGCTCTATCTTTACAACGGTCTGATGTGGTGGCGAATTGGGAAATTAGAAGAGGCGTCAAAGGGTTTCTAGCTAAGTTTCTTTTTGAGAAGACTCATCATATTTGGGATACCCTGGATTTACAAGCTTTTGAAGAAGTGTTGGCCATTCTTATCTATGGGATGGTACTATTCCATAATCTAGACCAACTCATAGATGTGAATGCGGTCAAGGTTTTTCTATCTCATAATATGGTGTCTACTTTACTTGGAGACATCCTACACTCTCTACATACCCGCATTGTGAAGAGAAGAGGGACCCTACTGTGTTGCACTCCTCTGTTGGCTAGGTGGTTTATTTCACATCTACCTCGATCTTTGTTAAAGAATGAGCAAGGCTTGAGATGGTCTAATAGGTTGATGTCCCTCACACATTCCGACATTCATTGGTGTCCTCGATCCCTGGAGAATGTTACCATCATTGACCACTATGGGGAATTCCCTAATGTCCCTCTCCTAGGAATTAGGGGAGGAGTTACTTATAATCCTTGTTTGGCATTATGAAAGTTTGGTTTTGCTAGGAGGGATGGTCCTCATTATACACTTGTCCAAGGAATCGTATTCGACTGTGAGAATGATGTTCAGGGTTATCGCCAGAGGTTCATAAGAGCTTGGGGAATGGTGAACAAAGTTGATAGAAAAACACTGGGGCATAAGAACTCCATACCTTTGGAGCCTTATCTTAAGTGGATATGAACCCGTGCTCAAAGTCTCAAGATGCCTTATGATGCCACTTTACGCATCATCATGGAGCCCGTTGCTGAGGGAGACACTTCTTACATTGTTCTTCATCCTGACATGCCGACTAATTTCGAGGAGTTACAAAAATCCTGGATTCAACTCAAAGAGGAATGAGATACCTTTGAAACTCAATTCTACGCCAGTGAGAAGAAGGTTTTAGAGCTCATCCGGATACTTCATGAAGAGAAGAGTATAAATTCCTACATTGCACCGAAGAGGATGCGCCCGTGAGAAACTTGAGTCCCTTTTTGCTTTGTTACTGTAAGCCCAAGAGGCATCATTGTAACCGCTTAAAATTCTTAATGCAATTAACGTTTGTTTTTCCTTTGGCTAAGCAAGTTTAAGTCTTAGAAATCCTTGAAAACATTGCATACATATATCATACATATCATTGCATGAACAGGTTTCAGGATAAGCTTCTTATCTTCTTCGCTTTTTATTTCAACAATGGCTCTTGAACAAACAGTTAAGGAGCTTCAGGCACAGAATGCCCAATTCCAAGAAATGTTCCTGAATCTCGCTAAGGGACAAGAAGATTTGAAAGCTCTGATTCTCAAGGACAAGAAGAAGAAAAAGAGGCCAGTGGGTGTTCTAAATTTGGGAAGAAGGTTCAAAGGACCCGTGAAGCAAGTTTTAGAGCTCGCAAATCCATCAAGAGAGAGAGAGAGAGACAATCAAGATGGAGAGCCAAGAGAAGAAGACCACAGTACAAGGGAGTCTGAAGAAGATGAACCTGGTTATTCTGAGGAGCAGTATCCTTCTGCTGATGATAAATACAAACAACTGGAGGATCGGCTAAATGCCATGGAGATCCAAAGGGTTCCCGAGTTGGACTTTGAAGAGCTAGGACTGGTCTTAGGGGTGGTCATCCCTCGAAAGTTTAAGGTCCCTACATTTTCTAAATACGACGGCGTCTCCTGTCCTAAGCTGCATTTAAGGTCGTATGTCAGGAAAATTCAACCCCACACTACTGATAGGTATTTGTGGGTACATTTCTTCCAGGAAATTTTGACAGGAACTCAGCTGGAATGGTTCTATAAACTAGAAAGAACCAATGTGCGTAATTGGGAAGGTCTGGCTGCTGCTTTCTACAAGCAGTACCATTATAATGCTGACATCTCCCCGACTCGTACACAGTTGGAAAGTATGGCTATGGCTTCCGACGATGGCTTTACGGACTATGCCCAAAAATGGAGAGACCTTGCGGGAAGAGTCCAGCCTCCGTTGTCTGATAGGGAGCTGGTGGACATGTTCTTGGGCACATTATCCGGGCCATTCTTTAACCACCTGATTGGAAGTTCTTCTGCTGGGTTCACGGAATTGATCTTGATAGGTGAACGAGTAGAGGCTGGTGTAATACGGTGGGAGAACTGACTTGGGTGTTTTGCATTTGATCGCAATTATTGTGGATAGCAAGATTCGCCACCGACTTTTCTTTTATCCAATAAGGAAAGGTTGAAAAGAACAAGAAAGAACTTTCGAGATATTTTCTTGAGTTCGGGGGGTAGGTTATGAAAAGGGAAGGTATTAGCACCCTTTTCATCCGTAGTTATCTATGGGCTCTTAGTTGCTTGCTAGATCACTTGCTTTTGTTTGAAAGTGTGTTTGTGATATGGGTTTTGAAAGTATTTTGAAAAATAATGTCTTTCTAATGGTTCTCGTCTCTATAAGAACACGTACAAAATGTTTTGTCTTTTGAAAAATGTTTCAAATGAAAGTGTTGGTGTATAAAATGTTTTTGTTGTGAGAAAGTGAGCAACTAAGGGAAACCTACCTACTAAAAAGGTCTTAAACATTCTTTTCCTCCTCCTTTAGATATCGTTATCTTACCATTGTTTTGGTAAGAAACCCCATCATTGGATGTGAAGGGACGGGCACAGGATGTTTTTGTATAGTCATAGAAGGAAACCTATGAGACATTTTAGCAATGTCGTTTTAGGGACTAGATAGTTTATCGAAGGCAACATTAAGGGTCATCGAGGGACTACGATCTTTTATCGAGGGTCTTTGCTAAAATGCCCATGTTCGAGGGACATGACTATTTTCCTGAAAGGAAACAAAGTGAGATTACCCTAGAGGTGGTAGTGTGCAAGTGTGTTTAATTTACATGCATTTAGTCTTTGATTAGGGTTATCTATTTGTTGATTTTATCTTGCCATACATCCTAATTACTAATAATGTATGAAAGCAATAAAAGTGCGGAAAATAATTCCTAAGCTATTACATCATTTAGGGATGGGGGTACATATTTACAAATGAGATTTACAAGAATTTAAATCCTAATTATCTATTACAACCATATTGAATTGTACAATATAAGAAAAAGAAAGGACTTGTTTTGAAAATGTTTTTTTTTTGTCTTAACGAATTAAAAGAAAAAAAAAGAATAATTAGTTAATAAAAGGAAAATATTTTTATGTCTTTTTTATATTAATAAAAAAAAGTATTAATGCTGAAAATAATAAGAGTAAGAAAGGAAAAGGAAAAAATAATAAAAACAGGATCAACACATTGCTGAAAATAAAATGCTAGGGACCAGAAGTTCTGATGCTAGGCGTGCTGTGGTTCAGAAAGAAACGTTAGAGGAAATCAGAAGTTCTGGGTTGATGCACGCTGGAGTCCCTAAAGAAAAGTTAGAGGGAAAACATAAGTTCTGGGTTGCTACGTACCGTTGGATGTCGTAGGTCTGATATCGCCAATCATGTCGATGCCCCACATTGCGAAAGGCCATGGAGCTGTCAAGACGTTCAGAGGAACTGGAGGTATGTGCACCTTATCAGCATAGACTTGGCACTTGTGACAGGTCCGAGAATGCTGATAACAGTCGGCTTCCATTGTGGACCAAAAATATCCTGCCCGAAGGATTTTCTTTGCCATGGTATGTCCACTGGAATGAGTTCCAAAAGTACCTTCATGTAACTCTTCCATGATCCTTTCTGCTTCGATCTTATCCACACAACATAGTAAGGTCGAATCATGGTTACGCTTGTAAAGGATACCATTGCTGATGAAGAACTTCGCCGTGAACCTCCTCAAAAACTTCTTATCATTAACAGATGCACCCTCAGGGTATTCCTGAGCCTCAAGGTACCTCTTCACCTCATGAAACCAGGGCTTTTCTGTTACCTCTTCAGTCTCAATGTCACAGCAATGTGCAGGTTCGTCCAATCTTTCAATGATAATCCGGGGAGCCTCATTGTCCCAATTGAATTTGAATATAGAAGACATCGTAGCCAACGCGTCCGCTAACTGATTCTCCTATCTAGGGAAGTGTTCAGAGTTTATCTCCTCGAAGTGTTGAAGCAACGTCAACACATAATCCTTGTAAGGAATAAGATTAGGGTGTTTCGTATCCCACTCACCTTTGATCTGACTGACCACGAGAGTGGAATCTCCGAAAACATTTAGAAACTTAATCCTTAGGTCAATTGCTGCTCGAAGACCCATGATGCACACTTCATACTCTGCCATATTGTTGGTGCAGTTGAAACATAGTCGGGCGGTGAATGGAGTATGAGAGCCTTTAGGAGATATGATCACAGTGCCAATGCCGTTACCCAAAGCATTTGAAGCTCCATCAAAGTACATAGACCATCGGGATCCTTCCTCAAGTCCTTCATCCGGTCCAGGTGTCTCACGGTCAGTTACTATCATAATGTTCTCATCCGGGAATTCAAAGTTCATAGACTAGTAATCATCCACTGCCTGATGTGCCAAATGATTTGCCAACACACTTCCTTTGATTGCCATCTTTCTATTCTTCCGGATAAGGAAGGCTTCTCGAAGATATACTTGATTGGGTCCATCTTTGATATCAATAGAGTAGTGTGAGTCAGCATATACTGTCTCAGCCGGAGAGCAGCCCATGCCAAAGCGCAACAAGTTTTCTCGAGCAACGAGTATCGGGTCTCGCAGTCGGTAAATTTTTTGCTAAGGTAGTAAATAGCATGCTCTTTTCGGCCAAACTTATCATGCTTCCCCAGCACGCACCCCATTGAGTTGTCGAGTACTGTCAAGTATAAGATCAAAGGTCTCCCTTCAACTGGAGGCATCAGAATGGGTGGCTCTTGGAGATATTCTTTGATCCTTTTGAAAGCGGCCTGACATTCATCGTTCCATCTTACCACTTGATCTTTCTTCAGTAGCTTGAAGATTGGCTCACAAGTAGAAGTCAGGTATGAGATGAATCGGGCAATATAATTCAGACGTCCCAGAAAGCCTCTGACTTCTTTTTCTGTTCGGGGAGTTGGCATTTCCTGTATAGCCTTCACCTTTGCAGGATCCACTTGAATACCTTTATCGCTAATGACGAAACCCAGCAACTTACCAGATCTCACCCCGAAGGTTCACATGTTCGGGTTTAACCTCAGCTTGTACAACTTCAACATGTCAAACAACTTCTGAAGGTGGTCAAGATGTTCTTCCTCTGTCTGTGACCTGGAAATCATGTCGTCAACGTATACTTCAATCTCATGATGGATCATGTCATGGAACAGAGCGACCATGGCACGCTGATACGTTGCCCTAGCATTCTTCAATCCGAAGGGCATGACCTTGTAGCAAAAGGTACCCCATTGAGTAACAAAGGTTTTCTTCTCCATGTCTTAGGGAGCCATTTTAATCTGATTATAACCGGAGAAACCATCCATAAAGGAGAAGACCTTATGTTGTGTGGTGTTGTCAACCAGAACGTCGATATGAGGCAGAGGGAAATCATCCTTGGGGATTGCCCTGTTCAGATCCCTATAGTCGACACACATCCGAACCTTACCATCCTTCTTCGGCACAGGTACCACGTTGGCCACCCACTGTGGGTAAGAAGTAACTGTTAGAAAACCGACGTCAAACTGCTTCATCACTTCAACCTTGATTTTCTCAGACATCTCTGGGCGCATTCGGAGAATCTTATGTATTAATGGAGGACAGTCTTCCTTGGTAGGCAGGCGGTGAACCACAATATCGGTATCCAAACCAGGCATATCTTCATAATACCAGGCAAAGATCTCAACATAGTCACGCAACATCTGAATCAACCGTTGTTTAACGCTAGGCTCCAGATTTTCACCGATCTTAACCTCTCTCTTGTCTTCTTCTATACCCAGATTCACTGTTTCCACTGGCTCCTCATGCGGCTGAATAACCCTCTCTTCCTGAAGTAACAGCCTAGCAAGTTCACCAGGCACTTCGCAATCATCTTCACCTTCGTCTTCGGCTAAGTTGATCAGACTTTCGAAGTCACAACCGACAGTAGCAGAGTCGTTATCAGTGGGATCCAGAGTGGATGTAGACCTGTATATGTGAGTGTGTGTAAAAAGCTGTTTTGCAATATATAATAAAAGAAAAACAAGGAGCGAAAAATTTGAAATACAAGAAACGTCCAATGCTTTTATTAATGATATATGGAGATGACAAATATCAAGCCCTCACAAACAAAACCACGGTGCCTCGGGTAAGACACTGGGCCGTAAAGTTTTAAAAATTGTCTGTTACAAATTCAAAACAAAAGTCTCATTACTGGGTAATAACAGAAACGAGCATAGAATCCTTTGCCGTCCAATTGCTTAGTCCAACATCAGCAGTTGGGTATATCCAGCTGTCAATATCAAACTCTTCATCATCGTCTTCAATAGCATTCACTCCTGCGTCATGTTTGGGCATATGTGTCGTTATGACATTAGGCTTTTCCGGTGCTTCAAACTGAATTTCCTTAGCATCAATCAGGTCCTGTACCTTATTCTTCAAAACCCAGCAATCATTCGTATCATGCCCCAGGCTGCCGGAGTGAAAAGCACAGCGGGCGTTCGGATTGCACATTGGTGATGTAGTGTTGGGATTCTTCGAGGCCTCCTTCGGAATCAACAAGTTGGTCTTCAATAACTGCGACATAATTTGGGATAAGGTCATACGGAGCTGAGTGAATTGTCTTCGAGGCCTCTCGGCCCTTGGCTGATTGTTGCGCTGAGGGGCAACAGTTGGTCTTAATATAACCACCGCATTAACTGCTTGGCAACGTTCAGGTTTATTATGGCTCTTCACGCTGTAAACTGCGCTGGGTTCCTTCTTAAAAGGTTTATTTTCGGTGCTTGATGAAGCACCCTTTTGTATTTTACCGGATTTGATACCGGCCTTAATTCTTTCCCCGGTCATGATCAGCTCTGTAAACCCAGACGATGAACTTCCAATCAGATGGTTGAAATACGGACCCGACAAGGTCCCCAGAAACATATCCACTAGCTTCCTATCAGCCAAGGGTGGTTGCACTCTTCCAACAAGGTCCCTCCACTTCTGATCGTAGTCTTTGAAACCTTCGCCCGCACCCATAGACATACCCTGGAGTTAGGTATGCGTGGGAGTGAGGTCGGCATTGTATTGGTACTGCTTGTAGAAAGCAACAGCCAAATCCTCCCAATTACGGATACTAGCTCCTTCTAGCTGGTAAAACCATTTAAGCTGAGTCCCTGAAAGACTGTCTTGAAAGAAGTGGATCCAGAGGTTCTTGTCAGCGGTGTATGGCTGGATCTTTCTAACATACGAACGGAGGTGCAATTTCGGGCAAGAAACCCCGTCGTATTTAGCAAAGATTGGTGCTTTGAATTTGTGGGGAATTACCACCCCAGATGACAAACCCAAGTCTCCAAAGTCCAGTCCAGGGACCTTTTGGACCTCCATTGCATTCAAATGGTCTTCGAGCTGCTTATATCTATCCTTAGCCAGAGGATACTGGTCTTCGTCAAAGTCAGTCTCGTTGTCTGAAACCACAGGGCTAGGAGCCCTCCTTTCTTCACGATTATCTCCCCCTCCAGATGAGTGAGTCAAATCAACCTCTTCTTGCAAATTGTTTCCAAATCTGCGACCCATGTTCAGTAGGATCGTCTTCTTCTTTTTCTTCTTCTTCTCTTTCAAGATATGGGTCTTCAGATCTTGCTGACCCTTAGCCAGGTTCATGAATAATTCCTGGAACTGGGTGTTTTGAGCTTGCAGAGCCTTGATGGCTTGTTCAGTTGATGTTTCAGAAGACAAGATGATGAAATAAACAGCGCAGAAGATGAGAAAACCTGTAAGGGTACCTGTGATGAAGTGCATGGGAATGAAATGTGTATGATATGATTTCAAAGACTTTAGAGATTAAAATTCGTAAACCAAAAATGAAACACACTTTTATTAGATAAACTTTGAATTCAATTATTCAACAGATGCCTTTAAGGCGTTACAAGAAAGAAAAACTGAAAAGTAAATCAAAACTAGAAATAATCAAAAGACAATCAGCGCTCCCATGGTCGTTTCCCGTCGGTGCGGACTTAGTCGTTGAGGATCTTCTCATTCTCCAATTGCCTTGTCAACTTCTGAATCTTCCGCTCTTGCTCGTGATACTTTTCTCTGTAAGTATCCCGCTCTTCTCTTAGCTGCATCCACGATCTCTTTAATGCCCCAATGTCAGTAGGCATATATGGATGGAGGATGGTAGGTGGAACCCCTTCTTCATCAGCAACCTCAACAATTACGGGCAAGACAGCTTCGTACGACATTCCCATCTTTTGGGCACAGACTCGAACCCATCGGAGATATGGTTCCATTGGAAGAGACGTCTTCACACCTAACTCGTGCGGATCAGACCTGTGCACCTGATCCCAGGCTCGTATGAACCTGCGGCGTTGCTCGTCACTATCCCCTTGGAAGTCAAAGACAATGCTCGACATCAACAAATCATGAGGTCCGTCCCTCCTAGCTCGCCCAAACTTACGTAAGGCCAAACACAGATTATAAGTGATCCCTCCATTGATTCCTAGAAGTGGGACATTGGGGTATTCCCCACAGCGATCAATAATAGCCACATCTTCGATGCCCTTAATAGTCCAAATGATGTCCATGTGAGAGAGGGACATAATCCTGTAGGCCCAAACCATGCCTTCCTTGTTCTTCAAAACTGATTTGGGGAGGTGAGAAATAAACCACCTCGCCAGCAATGGTGCACAACACATAAGGGTTCCCCGTTTCCGAGCAGTACGGGCATAAAGAGAGTGCAACATGTCACCCAAGAGAGTGGGCACAGGATTACCGGACATGAAAATCTTTACCGCATTCACGTCGACAAAAGAATCTGAGTTTGGAAATAGAACTAGACCATAAATAAGAAGAGCCGGGATGTCCTCGAACGCCTGAAAGTCTAAACTGTCCCAGAACTAATTAGCCTTACCAACCAAGAACTTAGTCAAAAAGCCTTTTGTCCCACTATGAGTTTCCAAATTAGACATTACCTCAGCCTTTGTCAAATGGAGGGCTGAAGCAATCTCTTCCGACCTAAGGACTTTCTCCCAACCTGTGAACGGGGTCTGCTCTAGAATGGAGATGCCAAGCAGATCAGAGAACTCTTCCAAGGTAGGGACCAACTGGTAGTCCGGAAAAGTAAAGCAATGGTACAGTGGATCAAAGAACTGGACTAAGACACTCATCATATGTTCATCCATCTTGGAGGTGACCAAACCAAGGAGGTACCCATGTCTTCTGATAAAGGAGGAAGTATCTGGAACCTTTGCAACCAATTCCTTAAGCTGAGTGAGAATCTGGACAAAATTGATCCGAATAGTGTTTCTACGCATGGGTGCTATGACCTACAAAACAGAACAAAGACGAATCCCCTCTATCTTTGAAATGGGTTAGTCCAATGCAAGATGCATGCTATGTAATGATGCATGATGTCATGATAGAAAGCACACCACAAGTATCCACAAATAGCAAACATGGTAAGGGCACACAAGTCACACAGATAGCCCTTAGATTTCAGGCTGGCAAGGAGTTTAGGTACTACCCTCTTTCAGTTTAGTTGGTTCAAACCTGTCCTAGAAATAGTAACTAGGTTCTAGAGGATCTCAATATCACTGACCACCCTCGATCGGTCATAATTCCAGTTTAGCAACCTTTTCTTGCGGCCAGAATCATCGCGAGAGTTTGGTCTCAATGAGTGTAGCATACTGCTACTATTTTATGGCCAAGTTGATCAATTATAGGTTCTAAGGTTAGTTGGTTCTTAATGACCCCTTAGCAGACCCATATTATCCTTGTTGTGCCACAAGGGATATCGGTACATACTAAAGTGTCACACCAATGTAGCTACTGCTTCAACCGTATCGGTCTACGCTGTACAGTTCCCTAACAGTTTATTGCTACTTACCTAAAGGGTATCCCCCAGATATGGGTTAGGATCTATAGTAACTTCGATTCAAACCCACAAAGATAAAGCGTACAAATCAATCAATTGAAAACAATATGAACTATTCCTAAGGTACACCGCACTTATAATTCCCCAGCAGAGTCGCCAGTTCTGTGATACGGTGGGAAGAACTGACTGTTTTGGGAATGCTGGTTTGCATTTTGCGTTTGTTTTTGCAAAATATCGTGGTAAGCAAGAGTCGCCACCGACTTTTATTTTATCCAATAAGGAAAGGAAAAAAGCATAGAAAAATTCCTTTTTTCGAGATATTTCTCGGGTTCGGGGGGTAGATTATAGAAAGGGAAGGTATTAGCACCATTTCTATCTGTGGTTATCCACGGGCTCTTAGGTACTTGCTCAATTGTTTTCAAAATTGTTTTCTTTGTGCTTGTGAGTTTGAAAAAGTTTTTGTTTGAAACTTCGATTTAACTCTTGCTTCTGTCCTCAAGAGTGTAATGAAGTGTTTTGAAAACTTTGTTTGTAAAACTGTAAGTGTGAAAAAGTTTTGTTTTTAAAGAGCAAGTATCTAAGAACTATCTACCTACTCGAAAAAGGAATCGTTCTATGCTAATTTCCTTTAGACAATGCCATCCCATTATTAGTGAGTAGGTAGCACCGTCGTTGGAGTTTAAGGGTCAATTCGAATGAGGGACATACGGTCACTAAAGCAATATTGGAATGCCTTAGCGGTAACACTAATATCTTAGATCATTTGTTTGAGGCAACAATATCCGAGGCAACCATTTTGAGGCGACTATGATCTTTTAGACAAGAGGGCGACCTCTAAAACGACCTATACTCAATGACCATGTACGAAGGCAACCAAGTGGGGTGTACCCTAAGAGTGCGCATGTGCAAGCGTGTCGTTTTCGGTTATTTTTATCTTTGTACATGTTAAAGGTGATCTAATTTGATTTAAAGATTAACATTCAGTCTTGTCATGCAAACCCTATTATCAAACATCTAACAGTTATAATTTGCAGAAATTAAATGCAGAATTTAAATTACAAGGCGTCGCGTATTTACATCGCCAAAGACAAACCCTTTGAAAAATAAAATAAAGCGGTAAATAAATAAAATGTCCTATTTATCTATTACATTCCAGAAGCAGGTACATTATTGGATAAAAATAAATAAAGCGCGTGGGAAATTAAATCGAGTGCGAAATTTAGGGTTTTGACCCTTTTGGTTAAAGAAAATATCCTTTTTTGGTTCTTGTTGTTTTTATTTTAAGGAAGAACTTAATCCTAAGTTAAATAACTAAATTAAATTAATAAATTAATTAAGTGAAAAATAAATTATTTTTGGGTTTTTGTTATTTTAAGAAAGAAAATAAAATTAATTAAATTAGTAGTTAAAAACCTAATTAAACCTAATTAATTTTAATTATTTACAAAAATAAATTAAAGTTTTCTAATTAAAAACCTAATCAATTGATAAGTTTATTAAGAAAAATAAAAGTTTATAATTTGATTGAAATAAAAATGTTTTTGTGATTTTATTTGATAAAAAAAAAGAATTTTGTGATTGGTTAGAAAATTAATTAAATAAAATAAAATAATTAAATTAAATAAAACAAAATAAATAAAAGAGAGAGGAGCTGGGCCTGATCAAGAGATGCAAAGAGCAATTTTGTAGGCCCAATAGAAGCTGGCCCTTTGGACTTTTTGGATCTGGTACACACGCATTAACCAACACTTTGGTGGACCTTCAACGCTTGGCCACCAGATCTGGCCCTTTGGCCATCTGGTGCTTGGATTGGTGAGGGAGCATGGTGGACTGCAGATAGGCGTATGTACTGGAAAACCTGAAAAGAAATAATATTGAGGAAAAGGGGGACCTGGGATTCGAACCCAGGTCCTGAAGGGAATACACACGCTATGTCCACCACTACGCCAAGCTGTTTTGATTGTTATAATAATAAGCATAAAATATAATATAGTAAAACAAAATCAAGTGGTCAGAAAAAATAAAAACGCGCGCTATTTTTGAATGGTCCAATAGAGGGATGGCACGCATCATCCCTGACCTCCCATCCGTGGCTAAAAGGTCAATCACCTATACCAACGGACAGAAGTCCGTAGCTATAAACATGTCCATCTCCAAAATCCTGTATAGGCCACAAAAATGATTTCCAAAGGCATGGTCGTGTTCGTCTCAACCTCTCGGTCATAACCATATCCTTCATGGAGGTCAATTGTTCCTGAAACAAAAACTCCCAAAAACTCCAAGCAAACCCTAACTATGGCGGATTGCAATACAAATCATATAAATGAAATTAAATGATGCAAAAAGTTTGAACATGTTCTTGTGATCACGAATATGCCATTAGTTTGTTCAATAGATGCCAGAATGCTTCAAATCGAAATCAAGAACATGGGTGAATAGCGTGAGACTTACAGTGCGTTTGAGGACCTGATAATGCTTGGTTTGGATCCAGTTAGCTTATGTGAATGGCCGTGAATCGATTGGGATATGTCTCCAGTCCTGAAACTGGCTCTAACCTGGATTTTGGTTTCCAACTTTTTTGTCAATTTTTCAAAGTGGTTCTGCCTCTTCCAACTATTTCCAACCCTTATTTTCATGTGCTCTCCTTCCTTATGTATTACTCAGTGCATTAGGTTAATAAACTTGGTTCAAATCTCTCCACATTGATGTTTGGATATTTGATTTGATTCTCCATGAAAACCTTTCCAAACTTGGCCTAAATCATATCTTCTTGCAACCAATCCCTTTGATACGAATTTGATTCACATAATAGTTGTATTCAAAGCCTAAAGCAACCAAAAAAATCATGAGTTATCAATGCCTTGGATTTTATATGATTTTATTTGATTTAAAATGAATAAATTCAAATAAAAATCAAATTAAATAATAAAAATGAGATATAGGCACATGGCTGAAGCTAGGGCACGTGGGAAACAATGCAAACTCAAATCAAGTGAAAAAGAATGGGCCCATTTGACAAAATTTGAAGTTTTGGGGATAGTTGACTTTTGGCAATTTTGCAAAAAAGTACAACTTCAACAATGCATAACTTCTTCAATTTTGAACTTTTGGAGATGTTCTTAGACTTTATAGAAAGCTTGAGATGTCCTCTAACCAACCCTCTTTGTCTCATCGCACTTTGATATTGCATGCTCAAGTTATAAGCTTTGACAGAAAAAGGTGTTTTTGTTAACTTTCAAAAATGACCTATAATGTCCAAATTTATAACTTCTTGTGAGTCCATTTTTTGATCTTGGGATATGAATATGGATTGCAGTAAATTTCATCCTCTTCTAAATGAGCTTTGGATGGGTCATTTCTCATAAAGTATGAGAAAGTTATGCTTGGTCAAAGTTGAGTTGACTTTTCCTATAAAACCCTAATTTAGCAATTTTTGAATCTTGATGAATTGTGAGCAATCCTTGATGAATCATGATCAAACCTTGATCAAATGATTAAATATCCTTCAAAATGAGAATATTGACAAAAAATCTTGAAGTTTGACTGTATGTAGGTCACAGTTGACTTTTGCCCTAGCACAGTCGATTTTTGGACCTTTGAGCAATTGACTGAGCAAACTTCCTCTACAAGGCTTGAAACTTGACATGGATGATCTTGAGAACATATTAGGACATTGGTGAGCACTTGGGGTCACTTGGACTCAACGATCTTGATGCAACACAAAACCCTAATTTGGGGTAGACTGCCTTAGGAGAGAGCTTGTCTGACCAATTCTTGGACTACCTTTGAGCAACTTGGATATTTTCCTTGCAATGTTTTGAGAAATATGGGAGGGAAAATTTTGGGGTACAACAGAAGGTATTAGCACCCTTTTCATCCGTAGTTATCTACAGGCTCTTAGTTGCTTGCTAGATCACTTGATTTTGTTTGAAAGTGTGTTTGTGATATGGATTTTGAAAGTATTTTGAAAAATAATGTCTTTGTAATGGTTCTCGTCTCTATAAAAATGCATACAAAGTGTTTTGTCTTTTGAAATTTTTTTCAAATGAAAGTGTTGGTGTATAAAATGTTTTTGTTGTGAGCAAGCGACCAACTAAGGGAAACCTACCTACTCAAAAGGTATTAAACATTCTTTTCCTCCTCCTTTAGATTTTGTTATCTTACATTGTTTTGGTAAGAAACCCCATCATTGGATGTGAAGGGAAGGGCACAGGACATTTTTGTATAGTCAGAGTGTAGCGGTAGAAATGTTCAAGACTAAGCCATTGGATTGACTAGACTTATACAAATCAAAATAAAAATTGTCACCGCGCTTTATTGTTTCTAAAGGAATGGGAAAATAGCGAATAACCCAAAAAGAGGGGGAACGATTCAAGGTAAGGGGTTGGTTATGAAAAGGGAAGGTATTAGCACCCTAAATATCTACGGTACTCCGCAAGAACCTCTTTGTAAAATCTGTATATTTTGGCTATGAAACATGTTGTATAAAATAGATGGTGGAGGTGAGAAAAGAAATATATTTATTATTTTTGCACCAGCCGAGGTTGTGAATCTTTAGTTCCTACGTACCACC
The DNA here is from genome assembly GCA_948472305.1 of Vicia faba. Classification (NCBI taxonomy): domain Eukaryota; kingdom Viridiplantae; phylum Streptophyta; class Magnoliopsida; order Fabales; family Fabaceae; genus Vicia; species Vicia faba. The sequence continues at coordinate 1,024,097,192 of OX451736.1, read as the reverse complement.
TTTTCGTGCAATAGGGGATCAGGGTACCCGTAGTTCCTTTTTTTTTTTTAAATTTAAAAAAAAGTGTTGGTTAATCTTATGAGATAAAATGTCATCGTCATTGTCCGTGTGGAAAACATACCTACTACCCACAATCATGAGAAAGGAGAATTTGCATCATCTCAAAGTGGAGGATATGGCTTGGATTTTAAAATCAACAATGCCTCACTCAACACCCAAGTGGAAAATATCTCTCTTCACTACATATTGTAGAAGTATAGTTGTTTGCATCACTACAAGGATTGACAAGAGTTCGATCTTTTTTTGAGAAATGTTTAAAGATAAAAGCCAAAGTGTAAAAATGATTTGAAATGAGATTGATTGAATTTTAGTCTTCTAACAAAAAGGATGTCAAAGTATTATTAAGTTTATTGGAGTTTATTTATGAAAATGTTTGAAAATGCATGGACCTAAGTCCAAGTTTATTATGAAAGTGGTTCAAGTTTAAAACAAGAAGAGCTTCCAAAAGGAGGGAGAAGATTTTTGAAATTAAAGAAGATGAGAGGTGAATAAGAGGCTATCCTAAAACATAAGATAAAAGCTAGGGATAAGAACCATCTAACCAACAAGAAGCCAATACTTGACACTATGAGCCAAGATAGAATTCCAATTCTTTGGATTGAAACCAAACAAGCAAAAATACTAGACCTCTTGAGAGAACCAAACTTTAAGTGTATTAAGTCTTCACAAAAATTGGGCAGAGTAACGGCTGTATACGTGTGAATTCCATATTACAAACAAAGGGTGTAATCAGAATAACCTGCACACAAAACAAATAAACAACCCAATGTATTGAGGTAAACCTCAAGAGCTCCAGACAAAATAATTAGATAAGATAACTAGGTCTCCAATCATAGGCCAAGGTTTCTAATCCTAAGTCCAAAAAGTCCAATGCTCCATAATGCCAAGGGTAGTAACCAAATAGTCCAAGTATCATTAAAGATTTTTAGGGTTTATGTTGATTATTAGGTGTCTTTAAAAGAAAAGAAAAGCTCAAGTGAGCAAAATAAAAAATGACAAGAATATAAAGGGGCTCAAGTGAGAAAAGATGAAAAATAGCATGAAATGTAAATACTAAAAGTAAATGGTGCATAAAGTAAAGAACATAAAATAAAAACACAAAATAAAATCAATTATTAGTGATTAGTGGTTAGTTGGATGATCATCTTGAAACTTGTATTTGGAACTCATTAGAGGATTGGTAGAACCAAACCTCCACACAACAAGTTGCATTTGCTTTTTGTCAAGTATATCATCCATTTGGAATCCTTACGAGTATCATTTAATGATCAACAATGTTTAAGTGATCCGCGTTGACCAAAGGTGTTGTAGATCCATTAGAGGATTGGTAGAACCAAAGCCTCCACACAATGAATCTCAAGGTTATTGGATCAAAGAGATCAAATTAACATACTTGGGCTTGCAAACATAAGTTTGGGCCACAAATGATCATTTATTTGAATCGGGACAAAATTTAGCACTATGTTAAGCAATCGTAAGTGGACTTATATAGAAGTCGCACCTATTTTGAGGCCGATCAATAGCAATCTATGTACCATTTGTTTTGAGACATGATATAGAGATCACGCTCCAACAACATTCAGTGCAATAAGAAGAGGATGCGATGAAGAGGGGTGGGAGAGAATATACAAACCACTTTTGGATTAAATTTAATCAAACTATTATTAAAATCATTCATCCATTTATGTGGAGTTAGACTCAACACGATGGATCCAATGATGTTAATTAAGTTCATGATCAAAAATTTAACCCAAGATCAGCCAGAAAATAATCACAAAATAATATTACATTTTAATATATATACAAAAGGTTTAAAAATAATGTTTAAAAATAGAAATAAAAGAGAAAAAATGTCAACTATGTTCAAATTAATCAGGAAATAAAAAGTAAGACCATAGAAAAATCAGAAATGAACTAAAATAATTTTATAATTTTTTGGTAATTTTTTAAGGTCAGAAACTATTTTAAAATTTAAAGAAATGGGTGAAATAAACCAAAAAATGATAAAAACTAGCAAAGTCAGAAACAAAAATAAAATAAGATCACCAATATTTGTCACAATATCATTGGATCATTCCATAATTTTTTTTCAGAATTTAAAAATGCATAAAAGTATTTTTAAACATTTAAAACAATTCTAATAAAGTGTAAATTTATAAAAAATACCAAAACACAAAATTAAATTGTGAAAAAATAAAAATTAGAAAGAGAATAATCAAAAATATTTTTCATAATTTTTTCCAGATTTTTTGGACTAAAAATGCTTTTTCTATGATTTTTTAAAGTTTAAAACAATTAAATATAAATAATCAGAAAATAAAATAAAAGTAAAAAATATGTGGACCATTGGATGAGAGTGAAAACACGTTAGTAATCAAATCCAAGGGATCTGGCGCGCTGTGCATATCATGGTCATTAGTGAATAAAGCACTGAATCAGAAATAAAATAAGAATTCAAAAATAACAAGTGGCATGCCATCATTGGTTGGAAGATGACACGTTGGTCATCTTCAACCTCCAGCCAACGTGAATTACATGTCTCTTAAACTGTAAAATCAGAAACTCAGACCTCTGCCATTCGCTTCGTCTCTTCAAGACGAAGACAACCACACCCTCGCGCCAAATTTATATAAACTGTAGCTCAAGCAATTTGGAATGAAAGTTTTGAAAAGGGATTTGAAATTCCATGGTCAAAACGTGTTTCCAGTAAGAAATAAGTGTTGCAAATAGATCCAGGGCAATGAGAGCATCGCAATGATATCAAAGTTTTGAATAATTGATGAAGGAATCTACCTATTGAAGTTGAGTTGCAGAACTCTGAAACTGGACTTCTATGGAGCAATATAGGGCACGATTCTTGAATGCAATTATATGGTTAGCTTCAGGGAAGATCAAGGAAGGTGAATTGATGAAAAAAATGGATTGAAAAAGGCTTGAGAATGGATTTCGAAGTTGCTGAATTCTGATTTAGGGAACAAGTTTGGCAGGGTGATTCTGGCTATCCAAGCTTGAGAAAACGAATGAGATAGTTCATGTATTTATAGGAGAAGCAAATGGGATTAAAAGGAAGAGTGAATGATGCATTTTGGAGGGAAGTCGTGCAAACCTGATGCACGAGTGAAATGTGATCTATTTTTCACCAAAACTCATCCAATCCTTGCGTTTTGAGGTGCTAAACAAATCTGGAACTTCACTAAACATGTTTAGAGGCAAAAACGCATGGAAATCTTATGATTAGAGGCCACATTATAGATTTCAGAATTCTGACTTGGTGAGAAATTTAGTTTCAAAGTGTCAACTTCTGACCAATGGCATTTTCAAATCAAGGCGTCTTAGGGCATGATTCTTGATGCTTTAGAAAGATGAGGTTTCAAGCTTTGAAATGAAAAAAGAATGTAATCAAATGGATGCTTGAGCTGAAAGTTGTGTTGAGTCAAAGTTGAGGAAAAAGGGTTGACTTTCCATACTTAGAAATTTTTCAAATTTTTCTTCAAAAGTGACCTATAATGTCTTGCATCTAAACATAGCCTTCCACTTGGAATTTGATCTTGACCAAAAAAGATGGCATGAAGTAGATCTCTTGAATGACATTTTGAAACTGGAACCATTCAAAATCTCCAAAAATTGAGAAAGTTATGACTTATTGAAGTTGGAAAATATTTATAAAATGACCTATAATCTTTAGTATTCTTAAGGAAACTTCTATCCATTTTCTCACTTTGCACATAAAAGAAGGAATAAATTTCACATCTTAAAGATCATTATGGAAAAATAATGGGATCAAGGTGATAAAAATTGACCAAGTTATGATCATTTGAATTAAAACTTGAGAAATTGGGGGTTCATCTAGAGGACTTGTTATCTTTCTTCATCATCAAGTTTCTTCCACATGAAAACTCCTTGGAACTTTTGAAGTGATTTATTGATATCCCCTTGAAGAGAAGGATGTCTTTGGAATCACTCAAAAATACCAAAAGATGGGAAAGATATACTCCTTTGAAGTTCAAAACCCTAGCTCCTAAATTAAGAAACATGCCTTGAGGAACTTTGACAATTTTGAACAAACTTCTTGTGCCAAAACAAATGCTTTTTGAATATAAGTTGTTGAGGATGATAATAAGAACTCATAGCAACCACAAACACTTCCATATCTTGATAATTGAGAGAAATATGCACTTGTGACCAATGGGAACAAGACCTTGTCCAACCATGACTATTTTTTCAATCAACCCCTTGTACTTTTGGATCAAATCTTGATAAAATGAAAATGTAGTGAACCAAAATAACCTTGACATGCCATCACTTCCAAAACAACTTCAATGGTGAGGTTTTAACTTCTCAAGCTTCATTGACTAGGTCATGTAAATAAACTCATGAACACATGGATCAACTTGCCAAGCCCCATTGCCTTTATCTGCATTGTTGACAAGTAAGACAAACCAACATTGAATTTTATTAATTAAAAGGAAAGTCAAATAACACATGAATGATTACACAAGAAAAACAAGTCAAGGTGCTTGGTGATTCCTCAAAGAGAAAAGCTAAAGATAGGGAGGAGAAACAAAAGCCCTAATGTGATCTTGTTGTGATTGAATCAATATGGTATGGTGAAGGGATCTTAGGGGCAAAAATTGGGGTACAACAGGTTCCCTTATTTAAGTTTCTTCTATCCGGAGATACGACGGTTAAAAATCTTCGTGTCGACGCGATCGAAGATACTTAAATATAAAACAAACCATATTTTATGCCCTAAGATGCCATGCAATGCTTATGAATATGAGTGAACATGGACAAAAAGGGATGCAAAACACCACTGGGGATGTAAAAAAATATTAAATAAAGAAATAAGAGAGCGACTCAACCATGAAAATAAATCACTGGTGGATCAAAAGATCAGACTCAGAGGATGGTAAAAAGGGAAAAGGATACACCAACTCCTACTGGAGGTAAAGCTACCAACGTTCACTGAAGGTAGAAAGAGAAAAGAAATAACAACATCGACGTTCTTTGACGATGAGCTACCAACATTCACTGAGGGTAGCAGGAAAAGAAATATCATAGCATCGTCGTTCACTAACGATGAACTACCAACATTCACTGAGTGTAGCAAAAAGATAACAATCATTGATGTTCGCTGCCAATGACCTACCAACTTTCACTGAAGGTAAAAATAGAATATATCATAACACTTCCGCTCACTGACGATGAACTACCAACATTCACTAAGGGTAGCAAAAAGATGACAATCATCGACGTTCACTGCCAATGACCTACCAACTTTCACTGAAGGTGGAAAGAGAATAATCATAGCACCGCCGTTCACTGACGATGAACTACCAACGTTCACTAAGGGTAGCAAAAAGATAACAAACACCAACTTTCACTGATGGTGATCTACCAACTTTCACTGAAGGTAGAAAGAGAATATATCATAGCACCACCGTTCACTGACGATGAACTGCCAACATTCACTAAGGGTAGCAAAAAGATAACAAGCTTCCCTAAAATTCTGGCATTTCACCTAGAAAGGGTCTCAACTTCTTCTTTAACCGAGGCACTCTTCCTGGAAAGAGTAATATGTAAGCCATCTCAAATAAAGAGACTTCCACTTGGGAAGATTTCACAGCGAGCTAATTCTACAAATTTGAAAGTCTTGCCATCCACTGGCGTAACTTGACGACGGACTGCAAACTATCCACTCATAGAGGAGATAGCAAAAAAAAGTTACGTCTACTTTTACGGGGAAGCACAAGTTACTCAAATAAAGAGATCTACTACTTGTTGTCATGGAGGATTATAAAAAGAAATGACTTTCTGGGGATAGGAATATGGCTTCCTGGGGAAAGAAATATGACTTCCTGGGGAAAGAAATATGACTTCCTAGGGAAATGCCACGATATTCTTGCTGAGGAGATAAAGTCTTCTCGTGTAAAATAAATGCACAAACCAAAACTCGAAGCTTTCAAAAATCCAAAGTAAATAACATTATTGTGGAACCACAGATTCAAACCAGAAATAAACTGGGATGAAACAGTTAACCAAAATATATCCTTTGAGAAATAAACTCAAGAGGGAAAACCAAATCCATCCAAAAAAGGAGCTGTACAGGAAGGATAAAGCAAAAGTCTTCCACGAGGGACAACTCCGCGAGGACATTGAAAGAATATACGCTTTCTGTTTAAGGCCAACACTCTATTGAAGAGAGGACAACGTAGCTCTGCAAAACAGGGTGATATGTCAACAAAAATATTAAAAAATGTCAATGAACAATGATTTTCCAATTTTAGCTATGCATGATTTATGTATGAATGTATGAGTGTTATCATGCGTATGCTGACAAAACAAATATAAAACACTGGGAGTAACTAGGAAAAACCAACTCGGGCATGAACAACACTCGGCTAAACCACATCCAGGATGATCATTCCAAGAAAAAGTAAATGCCAACTGAGGAAACAAAACCTACTTCCTGCTTTAGCTTTACTGGGGAGAAACATAATTCGGAAGTAAACAAAACAAAGTGACAGAATAGTACAGATACAGGAATAGAACATCCTTCTCCATGCTTCACCGGGGAAACAAACGTTTTCAAAAGTAACACTTCTACCGGAGATTGCAAAACCAGTCTCAAGTAAAGCAGATGGACACCAAATCATCAAAACATTCACTGGGTAATTCAGGCCTACTTCATTGGGGAGGTTAACACCACATCCTCAAAGGGAGAACCACAATACATTCTTCACTAGAGAAACCAGGGTCCTGCGTTCTTTAAGAGTGATTATGGTAACAACTTCTCGGGAAAAAGAACTTCCATTAGACCAAACAAAAACTTCATTGGAGAAATCTCGGATTGAGACTTCACATCATGAAAACTCAAAAAAGAGGAGAAATGGATCCAAACTTGACCGAGGATACCGGAGTCACGAACCAAATACGGCGAATCATCCTGAGTAAACCTTCCCGAGGGGAACAAAAAATTCTTAAAACAAACTAGAGTTTGTCCATTCCTGGGATCACCATTTTGTTATTGTTTTTTTTTCCCGCATCATAAATTCTAAAGTAAAAGCAAATTGTAAATTCTTTTTGAAAAATCGATTTTGTTATTTAATCTTTTTGCTTTGAAAGTTATTATCAATAATAAATGGAGTCTTTGCAAGCTAAATAAAATAGGAAATACAAATAATTGGGTAAAAGCTCAAATTTCATTAATAGAATGGAAAAGATACATTGAGATACAATGACCACTATCCCCTCTAACAACTTTTGAAATCCTGAGCAGCAACTTTTGTTGAAGTTGTGATGAGAATCTGAGAAGATTGTTGCTCCAATGATCAAGTCTTGTCCGATGTAGTTACTTGCCAAGAAAGTCCCTAACTTTTTCCTAAACTGCCCTTGCTGGTTTTCAGCTTAGTGGGAAATTTATTCTGTTTATGTCTCTAATTTTTTCCTAGACCGCCCTTTCGGGTTTTCGGCCTACCGAGACGCTCTTTTTTTTCCTAAGCCGCCCTTTCGGGTTTTCAACTTAGCGAGCTGTTCATTTATTTCTTTAGGCGAAGTATTTCTTGACTGCATCAGCATTCATGGGACGTGGGAACTCTTCGCCATCCATAGTTTCAAGAATTAATGCACCGCCAGAAAAGGCTTTCTTGACAACATATGGGCCTCCGAAATTGGGAGTCCACTTGCCCCTAGAATCAGTGTTGAAAGACATGATCTTCCTGAGCACGAGGTCGCCTTCTCTGAATGTACGATGTTTGACCTTCTTATCAAAAGCTTTCTTCATCCTTTTCTGATATAAATGTTCATGACATAAAGCTGTCATCCTCTTCTCTTCGATCAGATTTAATTGGTCAAACCGATTCTGGACCCATTCAGCCTCTGACAACTTGGTTTCCATTATCACACGCAAAGAGGGAATTGCAACCTCGACTGGGAGTATAACTTCCATTCCATACACCACGGAGAACGAGGTTGCTCCTGTTGAAGTGCGAACAGATGTTCGATATCCATGCAAAGAAAAAGGGAGAATTTCATGCCAATCCTTATAAGTAATGACCATTTTCTGGATAATCTTCTTGATATTCTTATTAGCAGCTTCAACAGCCCCATTCATCTTTGTCCTGTACGAAGATGAATTATGATGGACAATCTTGAATTCTTTGCACAGTTCTGTCATCATTTTATTGTTCAGATTCGAGCCATTGTCGGTGATAATTCTTCTCGGCACACCATACCGACGTATAAGATTATTCTTGATGAAGCGCACAACCACCTGCTTAGTAACATTGGCATATGAAGCAGATTCCACCCACTTGGTGAAGTAATCAATTACTACCAAGATAAAACAGTGTCCATTCAAAGCTTTGGGTTCTATCATCCCAATCATGTCAATACCCCACATAGAGAAAGGACACGGGGAGGAAATCACATTGAGAAGTGTCGGAGGCACATGGACCTTGTCCGCATAAATCTAGCATTTATGACACTTCTTTGCAAATTTATAATAATCAGATTCCATTGTCAGCCAATAGTAACCCGCCCTTAGAATCTTTTTAGCCATCGAATGCCCATTGGCATGAGTGTCAAATGAACCTTCATGAACCTCATGCATAAACATGTCTTCTTCGTGTCTATCCACGCATCTGAGCAAGACCATGTCATAATTTCTTTTATACAACACATTTTCACTGAGGAAGAAATTGCCAACCAATCTTCTCAGTGTCTTTCTATCTTTCTTCGATGCACCGATCGGGTATTCTTGAGTCTGAAGAAAATGCTTGATATCATGATAACAAGGTTTTTCATCTGCTACCTCCTCTGTTGTAAACACATGAGCAGGCCTATCCAGTCGCCGAACCATAATTCGAGGTATATCATTCCAAGTATTCACTTGGTACATAGAAGCCAGAGTTGCCAGAGCATCCGCCATCTGATTTTCATCTCTAGGAATGTGATGGAATTCAACTTTATTGAAAAAGGGTAACAATCTTCTAGCATAATCTTTGTAAGGGATCAAGCCGGGGTGACAAGTATCCCATTCTCCTTTAATCTGATTTATTACCAAAGCTGAATCACCATACACATCTATATTTTTAATTCTGAGATCAATAGCTTCTTCGAGACCCATGATGCAAGCCTCATATTCTACCATATTATTAGTACAATCGAATGTTAACCTTGCAGTAAAAGGAATATGCGATCCATGTGGAGTGACAATCACAACACCAATTCCTTTACCATAAGCATTCATAGCTCCATCAAATATCATACTCCAACGAGATTCAGGGTCAGGACCTTCCTCAGGAAATGGTTCATCATAATCCTTCACTTTCAGGAACATCACATCCTCACCGAGGAATTCATATTCTACAGACTGATGATCCTCCACTGGTTGGTGAGCAAGATAATCTGCCAACACACTGCTTTTAATAGCTTTTTGAGTGCGGTATTCGATATCATATTCAGATAGCAACATCTTCCAGGAGGCAATTCTCCCAGTAAGAGCAGGCTTTTCAAAAATGTACTTGATTGGATCCATTTTGGAGATCAACCAAGTAGTGTGATTCAACATATACTGTCGCAAATGCTTTGCCGCCCAGGCCAAAGCACAACATGTATTTTCCAGCATGGAATACCGCGACTCACAATCAGTGAATTTTTTTGAGAATAAATGGCGAACTCCTTCTTCTCTGTTTCATCTTGTTATCCCAGAATACAACCCATGGAATTATCTAACACTGTCAGATACATAATCAACGGTCTTCCTTCGACAGGAGGGAGCAAGATAGGAGGTTCAAGCAGATATTCTTTAATACTTTCAAATGCCCTTTGGCAGTCATCCGTCCACACACAACCTTGATATTTCTTTAACAACTTAAAGACCGGTTCACATGTTGCAGTCATGTGGGAAATGAATCTGGAAATATAATTCAAACGCACGAGAAAACCTCTGACTTGCTTTTCAGTTTTTGGCGCTGGCATCTCTTGAATTTCTTTGACTTTATTAGGGTCAACTTCAATTCCTTTCTGGCTAACACTGAAACCTAACAATTTTCCTGATCGAACACCGAAGGTGCATTTATTTGGATTCAAGCGAAGACGATACTTCCTCAAATGCTGAAACAACTTCAAAAAATCTTCTACATGCCCTTCTTCATTCTGGGATTTGGCATTCATATCATCAACATATACTTTGATTTACTTGTGCATTAGATCATGCAATAGGGTTGTCATAGCCCTCTGGTACGTTGCATCAACGTTCTTCAACCCGAAGGGCATCACTCTGTAACAAAATGTTCCCCAGGGTGTGATAAACGTTATTTTTTCCATGTCTTCCAAAGCCATTCTTATTTGACTATACCCGGAAAATCCGTCCATGAACGAGAATACTTTGAATTTTGTTGTGCTATCCACTAACATATCAATGTGTGGAAATGGAAAATCATCTTTTGGACTAGCTTTATTTAGATCTCTGTAATCTACGCACATGCGGACTTTTTCGTCTTTTTTCGGTACTGGGATAATATTGGAAATCCATTGAGGATACACTGGCGTCACAAGAAAACCAGCATTAATCTGCTTTAGAACCTCCTCTTTGATTTTCACTGCCATATCTGGGTGAGTTCTTCTCAACTTCTGTTTTATTGGCGGACACTCTGGCTTCAATGGTAAACGGTGCTCCACAATATTTGTATCTAGACCAGGCATATCTTGATAAGACCAAGAAAAAATATCCCCATACTCTTTCAACAACTCAATCAACCTTCTCTTCACATCAGGATGCAACAATGCTCCAATCTTGACTTCCTTCGGATCTTCTTCTGAACCCAAATTGATCACTTCCAATGGCTCTTTATATGGATGAATGGTATTTTCCTCGTGCTCAAACAACCGTGAGACCTCTTCTGGAATCTCATCATAATCTTCTTCTTCATCCCCATACACAGGACATTCAAAGTTAGGAGAGGGTGCAGGGTCATTGTATTCAATGGGTTTTTTAATTAATCTGCACATATGATTTATGATTGCTTTTAGAAACTGACACAAATAACAAGTGATCATGCAGATTGAATTTCAGTTATTGTTTATTTTGAAAGGTTTTTTTTTCTTTTTTTTCCTACCATTTTCCGAGAAAAAGCAGAAAATAAAGACACAATTTGGGAAACAAAGACAACTTTTATTATTGATTTTAAAGTCACAACAAACAGATAAGCCCTACAACATTAATACTTCCACCTTGGGCGGAGTGAAAGATTTTTTCAAAAAGATTAACAAAACAAATTACTTTGAAACATGTATGCAAGAGGGAACATCAATGGTGATCCAGTTCTGAACCCTAACTCCGTGCGTCACATAATTCGGCATTTCCTGCTCTGCTTCATCTTATACAATGGCTTTAATCCCAGAAACAGTTGGATGAAGATAACCCCCGCTACGAAATATGACTTGATACTTGCTTGCGGCAGACCTCGACTTCATGCCCTTACCTTTGTCATTCTTCAAAGAGAACTCCAAGCCAGCCCTGTTCTTGTTCACATGTGGATCCACAATCCATCCCCACACTTCACTATGACCCTTACGTATAACCTGCTGTGCATCCTTAAGTGAAACCATAGAATTCTCGTTTCCTCTTATATTGTCAATGGATAACGCTTGGAACTGGGTTCCAACAGCAGCTTCATCCGCCTCCATAATTCTGAAAGAGGACAAATGAGATATCAATAATGCTTGTTCCCCATTTACGATCACTACTTTCCCTTCACGTACAAACTTCAATTTCTGGTGTAAAGTTGAAGTGACAGCCCCTGCCTCATGAATCCACGGTCGTCCCAACAAACAGCTATAAGTGGGAACAATGTCCATGACCTGGAAAGTAATCTGAAACAAATATGGTCCTATATGAATAGGCAAGTCCACTTCACCAATAACAGATTTCCTTGATCCATCAAAGGCTTTTATAATGATGCCACTCGGGTGTATAGGTGTTCCTTGATATTTCAACTTCATAAGCGTACTCATTCAACGCGGATCCATTATCAATCAACACATTGGATAGTGAATCATTCTTGCAGTTCATAGAGATGTAAAGGGAGAAGTTGTGATTCCTTCCTTCATCTTGTAATTCATCATCGCAGAAACTCAAGTTATTACATGACATAATGTTCCCTATTACACTGCTGAATTGGTCTATTGGCATATCACTTTCCATAAAATCTTGGTCCAATACCCTTATCAAGGATTCTCTGTGAGCAAAAGAGTTCATCAATAAAGCTAAGATATATATTTTTAAAGGAGTCTGCAGTAGCTGATCTACAATTCTATAGTCGCTCATCTTGATTATTTTCAAAATATCATCCACTTCTTTTTATAACGCAGCCCCACTAGTCTCACCCGTAGCCTTCTTAGGTTCAACATTCTCAGAAATTTTCTTTCCATCACTAACATCTCTTTAAACAAATGGTGCAAACACACGACCGATGCGGGTCACCCTGCTATTTTCAGCAATATTCCCAACACCAGGCATTGGTTGGATGGGAACTTCCACTCTATCCTCTAAGATTGTAGAGTTGTATTTGTAAGGCACATCCTTATCTGATTTGTAGGGGATAGGACCTGACAAACTAATCACCAATGGGGTAACAACTGGCTTGCTATAATATTCAACTTCAAGATGGGCGGGTGCCCCAAAACAAAGTACAATGACGTTTACCCCTTCTTCAACATAATCAGTCATTATTGATTCATTTCTAGAAAATAAATCCTCATCTGAGGAGAAACACTCATCTGGGGAGGCATACTCTTCATCCGACCCTTCTTCAGTCAGACAAACCTCAACCATATAAACTTCATGGTAATCATCCCTTTGACTTGTAACCTTGATAATTCCATTGTCTAACAACAAATGAACACCCTTCTTCACGATTTAACATCCTCGAGAATCTCGACAGCAAACTCGGCAAGATCCATATTGGTGTTCCACCTGGCCAGCCATATGGCAGAAGGTAGCATGCAATTGCACAAGGTCTTCATTCATATACTCTACATCAAAAATTCTGAATTCTCCAGGACATCCAGAAACCATATTCACCTCCTCTTCATACTCTGCCCTAGGCCTGATTATATGGATTAGGCCCTCATCCATCATCTCTTGTAAATCAGTCTTTATCTTATTGCAACCCTGTATATCTGTACTGTAAATAGCACAATCGACATGGTCATGCGTATAATAGATAAATTCACAAAGTTCTGCATGCATTTTCACCAAATCTCCTCTAACCAGATTAATATAAAAAATCCGGAAGTCGCTTGGACAACCGGCCACCATATTCACAACATTTACTCCCCCATGCTTGGGTAGAGGATTATCTTTCACATTAGGTCCCACGTCCTTAAAAGATAGAACACAAGACTTTACCAACTTCTGCACCTCAGTCTTCAAAGGATAACAATTCTCAACATTATGCCCTAGTTCTCCCTGATGAAAAGCACATGTTTGGTCTGCTTTGTAATACCAAGGCAATGGTGATGGTACAACGGGAGATGGTCGGGTCTGAAACAACTTCTTTTGAATCAATGCCGGTAGTAACTCTGTATAACTCATAGTAATAGGGTCATAACTCCCCCTTCTCTGATTATACCCTTGATTCCCCTGTTGGGACGGTCTCTGATAAGCAACGGTAGTTAGAGCGGCACCCACAACTGGAGTAATTGAGGCGACTTGCTGATGACGCTGATAATTCCTTCTAGGGTTATTAACCTTCCTCTCTTGCATAACAACATCTGCATCCCCTTCCTTATTCTTGGTAAACCCATAAGATGGTTTCTTCACACCTCCAGAACTTTCACTCTTCGTTGAACGACCCTCTCTTACAGCCTCCTCTAAGAGGATACCCATTCCTACCATTTCAGTAAAATCATTTGGCGCACTTGCTACCATCCTCTCATAGTAGGAAGCACCCTGTGTTTTCAAGAAAATCTTAGTCATCTCCTTCTCTTCCATGGGAGGAATCACTTGGGCGGCTACCTCACACCATCTCTGTGCATACTCTTTGAATGATTCCCTGTCTTTCTGAACCATGGCCCTGAGTTGATCACGGTCAGGTGCCATGTCCATGTTGTACTTGTATTTTTTGATGAATGCTTCCCCCAAATCATTGAAAGTATGGATATTGGTGCAGTCAAAACTCATATACCACTTCAGCACAGCACCAGTCAAACTATCCTCAAAAAAGTGAATCAACAGACGATGACCATCAGTATAGATAGACATTCTCCTCACGTACATTACTAGATAAGCACGAGGGCAAGTGTTGTCTTTGTACTTCTCAAACTCCGAGACCTTAAACTTAGCAGGTATCTTAACATTCGGGACCAAGCATAACTCATTCACATTCTGCCCAAATAGCTCTTTTTCCCTGAGGGTCTTCATCTCTCTTTGCATCTTGTAAAACTGATCTTGAAAATCATCCATTCTGTCATAAAGACCCGAGTCTTCACTCGGTGGAGGGAAAGGACGACACACATCATCATTAACAAACAGAACCATATTCACCGAAGGAGGCGCAACAGGAGAAGCATGCACCACAGGAGGTGCCGGAGTAACAATAGTCTGAACAATCGAAGTATCTTGAGGACCAAGATTGAAACCTTCAGGTGTAAAATTCTCTGGCATTCCCCATGGATAACCTTGAGGCATGCGATTCTGAACAACAGCTGGAGTAACAGATGCGGGAACAGTCGGAGCTTCAGTAGTTGACCTTATTGGTTGAGGTTGGACACTCGGTGGATGATTCTGAGCAGCCACCAGAGCTTCCATCAGAGTAGTCATATTAGCCATGTCGACTTTCAAAGCAGAAACCTCCTCGCGCAGCTCGCGTTTCTCTTGTTCTAAGTTGTCCATCTTATTTCTGAGATTAGCCCGAGTGTTGTAGTGGTGATTCAGCTTGTTGAACAAAGTAAAGAAGCTTGGTAAGACACCTGGATATGCATAACAAATGCAAGAAATATGTGCAATATGATGCATGATATGTAATTCACATGATTTTATTTAATATTTCAAGGGATTTAAAATTTATGGACATATTGCAAATATCAAAGTAATAACACATTTGAAATACTGAAAATTTTTATTATAACAACTCCAAAATGGATTATAAGTTTCAATGATCCCAAGTACAAGATAAAAATAAAATCTAAAACCCTGAGAAGTAAAATTGATGGAGATCACTCTATACGCTGGCGCTTCCCTGTGAGCCTGGAAATCCGAGCCTTCAATATATGGTTTTCTTCCGCATACCTGGTGGCAACCTTCTTCCAATCACCTGAATCAGGAAGTGAGTGATCAGCATCCGATTGAGGCTTAGGAGAAAATAAATCCCCTTACCTCTCCATAGTCTTTACTGCTCGACTCTCAAGGATCTCAATCAAGTCGTCTTTCTCCTTCAAGTCTGCTGTATAGGAAAGATCTAAAGTTTGGCACTTATTCTTCCAAGCGTCCTTTTCCTGTTGCATCCTGACCAAAGCAAGTTGTAGCTCTTCTAGATCATCTAATAAGGGAGGAGTGGTCTTCATAAACAGATCAGTCATAGGTGTTTCCCGGGAATACGACATCTTCAACTGAATAGCTCTCGTTTGGAGCCACTTAAGATATGTGTGTTGTGGTGGTAGAACTGACTTTTTGTTTTGCTTTTGATCGCAAATGTTGTGGTTAGCAAGATTCGCCACCGACTTTTCTTTTATCCAAAAGGAAAGGTGAAAAAGCACAAGAAAGACCTTTGAGATTATTTCTTGAGTTCGGGGGGTAGATTATGAAAAGGAAGGTATTAGCACCCTTTTCATCCATGGGCTCTTAGTTACTTGCTAGATCACTTGCTTTTGTTTGAAAATGTGCTTTGTGTGGTTTTTGAAAGTATTTTGAAAAGGTGTCTTTGTAACGATTCTCGTCTCTATAAGAACGCATACAAAGTGTTGTCTTTTGAAAATGTTTCAAAGTGAGAGTGTTGGTGTATAAAATGTTTTTGTTGTGAGTAAGCAAGAAACTAGGAGCGATCCTACCTACTCAAAAGGTCTTAGATGTTCTTTTCCTCCTCCTTTAGATGTTGCTATCTTACCATTGTTTTGGTAAGAAGCCCCATCGTTGGATGTGAAGGGACGAGCGTGGGACATTTGTATAGTCATAGAAGGCAACCTATGGGACATTTTAGCAATGTCGTTTAGGGACTAGATCGTTTACCGAAGGCAACATCAAGGGTCATCGAGGGACTACGATCTTTTATCGAGGGTCTTTTCTAAAACGCCCATGTTCGAGGGACATGACTATTTTTTACGATAGGCAACAAGTGAGATTACCCTAAGGTGTGCATATGTGCAAAGTGTGTTTGATTGCATACATTTAGTCTTGATTAGGGTTATTTATTTGTTGATTTCATGTCTTGCCATATACACCATAATTATTAACAATATGAAAGCAATAAAAATGAGGAAAGTAAAGATTCTACGCTATTACAATCACTTAAGGGGACGGGGGTACATATTTTCAAATGGGGATTGCAAATAAAGTTAAATCCTAAGTCACCATTACAACCATATTGAAATGTACAGTGCAAGAGAGAAAAAGGATTTAATAAAAATTGGTTTTTTGTCTTAACGAATTAAGAAAAAAAAAGAAATAAGTTAATTAATAAAAGAAAATATTTTTATGTCTTTTTGTATTAATAAAAAGGGAATTAATATTAACAATGATAAAAAGGAAAATAAATGAAAGGTAGAAACAGCATGCTGCTGCAAGAGAAACAACAAGTATCAGAAGTTCTGGATTGGTACACTCTAAGGTCCTGCAAGACACGTTAAAGGGAAAGGAAACAGAGGTTCTAGGTGGTATTCAGATAGTGAGCCAAAAGTCAGAAGTTCAGTGTTTTTAACGTGTAGGGAGAAATCAGAAGTTATGTGCTGTGCTAAAACAGTGAGTGAGCATCAGAAGTTTTATGTGTTAAAATGGTAAAGAGAACTCAGAAGTTCTGCACGCTTAAATAGTGAGAAAATCCTAGAAATTCTGTGGGTTAAAATGGTGAGTGAAAAACAGAAGTTCTGTGTTACATTTCAACTCTTTCATCATATTAATCAGCACATCAGCAATTTATTCAGTCCTTACCAGCAAATCAGGAGGATAAAAGCACAACAATTTATAGAAGTTATAATCCTAGTTCTGAGCCTAGCCTTAATCAAGAAGTTCTGATCCACAATTTTTCTACTTATGCAATGATATGGACAAAATTAATTGTGATATTTACATATTAATGATGTTTTGAATGAAAAGATGTAAAGTCAGAAAGACTTACCTTGAATCTGAAACGTGTGTTTGGAACCTTGAGTTGCTGCCTTCAGATGTTCTGGTGTCAGCGAGAGTAACTGAACAATGGTTATGTTCTTTTATTCAAAGGGAATAACAAAGGTTTTGTTTAGGATTTGCGAAGGTTCTCACTGTTTCCTTTTCTTTCTTTGATAATTCTCTCTCTCTCTCCCCCAGCCAGCCCTTTGCAAGTGTGATGGAGCAACTTATTCATAGGTGGATTTGTTGTGATTTTTTGGGGGAAAACAAATGGGATTTGAACCTTTTTGGCATCTTGTTCCCTTTCCTTTTGATCACAATCTTCGTATGCTAGTTTGGTGCAATTATGGGATGCAGGCGTAGGCTGAATTAGTGTTGGTTATAGGACTGTGTTGTAGCAGTGCATCATGTTGTATAAACAAGGTTTTGGGATTTGGTCATGTTCTGACCGAAGCGTTGAATATAGCCTTCATATGCTAAGGTGATGCCTTGTTCTTGAAGCAAGCATGGTGGTTAGCAGCTTTTAGCCATGCCTAAGCTGGGTTTGTAAGCGTGAATTAAGGAAGAGTACCCTCAGAGGTAAAAGCAAAGCATGGGCTCATCATACTTTTGTACAAGAGTTTGCTTTTCCAAGACAGTAATGGTACTTCTATGCCATACGTGGGGAAATCCTTTGGACAAAGACCCATAAGTGGTTGTGAGCATTAAATGATGATGAGATTGATCAAACCAGAAATCCTGCAACGCGAGATTCTGCACCATTGCTTAATTCTGGATCATAGGTTCAGTTTCAACATAATTCAGAATGAACAACCAACTTCTGATCTTTGTATCTCCTTGCTCCAGCATGTTCTAAAGGAGTTCTCAGACTTTCCAGGAAGCTTGCAGCACGCTTTGTAACCTTCTTTGAATTACCCTTGCAAACTCTGACAGAACCTTTGTGAAAATTGGCCCAGAAGTTCTGACCAAACTCTGTCTTGAAAGTGTCCAGAATTTGCTGAATGCTTTAGTTTCATGGACGTGTCTTTGAGGAGTCATAACTTGAAATCCCAGCATTTCTAGGAGAAGTTTTGTTCTGTGGTGTTTTAGATCTTATTGAAATCTAAAACTCTTGAGTTAGAAATTTTTCCAGAATCAGCTTGCATCATGGTGTTAATCTGATCAAAAGTTTTGAGCTTGCCATATTTCTTAAACACTTAGAAAAATTCTAAGTATTTAGAAATTTGACTTTTCCAAAGTAACTTCGGACTTTTGAATTTTTAGATGAAACAAACTTCATATCTCAACATGTCTTGATGAAATATGACTCTTGAAACTTGATTTTGATTAAAAGTCAAAGTTTAACTTTTTAATACGCAAATGACCATTTTACCCTCGTGAATGACTTTCTTGGAAAATTTATAAATCAAGGCTTGGAATTGGATGGGAGCAAACCTGAGGATCCAGGGTGATCCTTTGAGAAATGAGAGGGCAAATTTTAGGGTACAACAGCTGCCCCTGTTCAATCTTCTTAAACCCGAAGAGTTAGATTGGAGGATTTGTCATTCGTGACTTAAAGGTGGAAGATGATTGAACACTAGAGTGCCCAGAAATTTGCACTCGAAGATGTGTTAGTTGATTATGTAGGGAATGGGCTTAAAGATGCCATTTGGAGAAATAATGGATAGTTACTGGAGATGGGCTTGTAGATGCCATCTAGAGGTGATTGTTGAACTATATTTTAGAGGGAATTTGAATGAGTATAAGAATGGCATCCGTGTCTGGAGCTTATCTGAAATGTATCTGAGAGTTGAATTTGAATGAGTTTCAGAATGGAATTCGTGTCTTGACTGTATTTGAATGAGTGACAGAATGACATCCAAATCTGGATCGTATCTGAACTATATCTAAAGTTGAAATCTCAATGAGTATCAGAATAGCATCTGTGTCTGGAGCATATCTAAAATGTATCTGAAAATCCAATTTGAATGAGCATTAGGAGGGCATCCGTATCTGGAGCGTATCTGAACTGTATCAAAAGTTGAGTCTGAATGAGTATCAGAATGGCATCCGTATGTGGAGTGTATCTGAACTATATCAAAAGTTGAAATCTGAATGAGTATCAGAATGGCATCTGTGTCTGGAGCGTATTTGAACTGTATTTGAAAATCCAATCTAAATGAGTATCAGGATGGCATCCGTATCTGGCGCGTATCTGAATTGTATCAAAAGTTGAGTCTGAATGAGTATCAGAATGGCATCCGTGTCTGGAGCGTATCTGAACTGTATCAAAAGTTGAAATCTGAATGAGTATCAGAATGGAATCTGTGTCTGGAGCGTATCTGAACTGTATCTGAAGTTGAAATCTGAACGAGTGTCAGAATGGATCCGTGTATGGAGCGTATCTAAACTGTATAGGGTTGCTTGATGATGAGTCAGTGTAAAACTTCATCTAGAATTTCCTGAGAAGGAACCTGGGTAGGATTACTTCATGATGAGTCCGTGTAAAACTGCATCTGGAAGTGAGAAGGAACCTGGGTAGGGTTGCTTCAATGATGAGTCCATGTGAAACTGAATCTTGGAAATAGGAGGAACCTACGTAGGGTTTCTTGATGATGAGTCCGTGTAAAAATACATCTTGGAAATAGGAGGAACCTGCATAGGGTTGCTTGATGATGAGTCCGTGTAAAACTGCATCTGGAAGTGAGAAGGAACATGTGTATGATTACTTCATGATGATTCCATGTAAAATTGCATCTGGAAGTGAGAAGGAACCTGGGTTGGGTTGTTTCAATGATGAGTCCATGTGAAACCGCATCTTGGAAATAGGAGGAACCTGTGTAGGGTTGCTTGATGATGATTCCGTGTAAAACTGCATCTTAGAAATAGGAGGAACCTGTGCATGGTTTCTTGATGATGAGTCCGTGTAAAACTTCATATGGAATTTCCTGAGAAGGAACCTGGGTAGAATTACTTCATGATGAGTCGGTGTAAATCTGCATCTGGAAGTGAGAAGGAACCTGGGTAGGGTTACTTCAATGATGATGAAGGGATCTGGGATGATTGCTACTCCAAAAGATGATGAAGGAATCTTGGACGATTGCTACTCCAAAAAAGGTGATGAACTTTATCTGTTGACCTTTTCCTAAAAAGGTAAAGGCGAAGTCGTATGCAATGTCATGATAGGTGAGATGCATTATGTAATAATGTTCTCAAAAAATGAGATTATGTTGTATGCACTTGTCATGTGTGAAATGTTAGTAAATGTATTTTTTCCTAGGAAAATAAATCCTTGACAAATTCCAGGGAGTCAATAAATCTCAGACTGTTGTTGAAGAGTAGGTGTGTCTTTAAACTTTGCTTAGAATATTTCCACCGGGGATTCCCGTTTTTAGGAGAAATCCGCTGTTGAAAACTCTATGGAGAATGTTGATTCTTGCTTGGGGAAAGATTTCATGAGTCTCGGTTTCCCGTTGCTCTACTAAGGGATCATCTTTCGCTGGAGAGAATCAAAAGTTAACTGTTATCTGGCCGAATTCCATGCTTCACAACAACTTGGTGGGGATAAGGTAGTTTATTGTTATCTGGCCGGATTCCAGGCTTCACAGTAACTTTCTTGAAAGGATGAAGTTGAACTGATATCTGGTCGGGTCCAGGCTTCACAGTGTTTGGAGAAGGGAACTACTATCTGGTCGAAATATAGGCTTCACAGTACCTTATACTGTTATCTGGTCGAAATTCAGGCTTCACAGTGTTTTTCGGGATTGTAGAGTATTCTGTTAGGGAAGAGGAGTTGTGGTCCTCTAATTTATAGTAGTCGGAGAGGCAAACTCAAGCTGGGGAATCCTTCCATTTGTTGGGGAAATAAACCCTATTGCTCAGTCTGTTGGAGAGGCGGCGACTTTACTGGCAGAAATCCTTGAGGATTCTTGAAGTCGACTCAGTTGAAATTTTTTTCATATATTGAAAATCTGGCTGGCGAAACCTCCTATGAGAAGGATTCTGGGGAGATTTGTCGCTGCCCCTAGTAGCAAATGTTTGTGGCATTGTCAAAAAATGTTCGACGATACATAACCCTTTGCTGAGATTGGCGTTCAATGCCCCAAGTAATGGAGATGGAGATCTTTCCCTGGTTATTCAACATTTCTTGAGAGATTTCTTGGAATCTTGACTGGACTGCCCCAGGTGTGCTGGATAGTGACATGTCATGCCCCCTTGTAGATAGGAGATTTGTTATTGGAAGTGTCATCCCACTTGAAGTGATTTAGTTCAGTGAGAGAGATTTGGTTCACTGGTTATTCATTGTATGAATTTCTCCGCTGTCAAACAAATAGTCATATGCAAATAGTGATATTCAAGTAATGCAAAGTTTATGCCTGTCTTGAATTTTTTTGAAAAATGCGTTTTAGCAAGTAAAGAAATTTCAACTCAGGATCTAGGGTAAGCCTTACAGGAGTCAGGATACCTTTTGTAACAGTATGCTTTCGAACTAACCCATGCTTCAATTAGGACTTTTTAAGGGTTGTAAAGTGGCTTGGTTCACGGTTTTAGAAACAAAGGATAAAGGCTCAAAGTGTATTTGTACCCACCCGCTCTTCGTGACGTTCTTCAGTCCTAAGCTCAGTTAATTGTGCGTTTGAACTCCAATTGAGTATGGAATGACGCGTTGGTGATGGCTCAGATAAGTTAAGTTTGTCGGAAGGGAGTTATTTTTGCAACATTTTTCATGTTGTTGAGGATTTGTAGTGACCTCTTTCTTTTGATTTTTTATCCCTAATTTTGCCTGACTGTCCTTACGGTCAGCGGGATGCCCCAATTTTATTTAAGTCTCCTTCGTAGGTTTTGACTTAGTGGGATTTTCTTTTTGAGAGATAATGACTTTCTATTTGGTAGGGAACCCTCACTGTTTTTTGATGTCATTCGTTGTATTACGAAATGAGAGTTTGCGTCTAAACGCGCGTTTGAATCAACTGAGAGACTACCCTGCCCCAGGTTTTGATTAAAGGTTTAAATTTGTGTAAGAAAGAAAACTTATGCTTCTTTGGCTCAAAGGGGTTTACTAGGTATTATCTTCCTTAAAACTCCAGTGTTTAGGATTTGAAAGAATGCTTGTACATCGTCAGCAAGGTCTGTTTAAATCACACTGTTTGAGATTATGGCATTGTTTTCATCATCCTCCCTCTAAAGGTTTGTAACTTTTAACAAGAGTTGTATGTCATAAAGAGAGCAAGAAGCATAGTTTAAATGTAATGAAAATGAGTGGATCAAATCAAGACAAACATATGCAATGCATTAATGAAACAAAGTTGACATTAATAGATAATTGTTTGAATAACAAAAGAAATTATAGTTGAAAATTCAAAATGAACAAGACGCTCTCAATGATTTGGCATAGGAGTAGTGATCACGTTTGGAGTCTCTGGAAGGTCAAACTTGATCTCCTTGGCGCCAATCAAATACTGAATCTTGTACTTCAACACCCAACAATCGTTAGTGTCATGCCCGAGACTGTCAGAATGATAAGCACACGTTGCATTAGGATTATAGTCAGGAGAAGAAGTTTTGGGGTTTGGATGAGGTCTTATCAATGCAATCAGATTCATCCTCAACAAGTGTTGTAGTGCTTGGGACAGCGACATATTGATGTTGGTAAATTGTCTTTTGGGCTCGTCTGGCCTTCATTGATTTCCCTTTTGCTGTTGTCGATGCGACGCAGAACCAGAGATCAGGACTGCCCCCACGTGTCGGTCATGATGACTCTTTTGACTAGACACTGCATTGGACTCTTTCTTCCCACTGTATGGCTTTTTTCTAAGCATCATGAGGTATATCTCCTTGGATCTTTCCACTTTTGATGCCAGCTTCTACCCTTTCACCGGTCAGTATTAGCTCAGTGAACCCGGCTGAGGAGCTTCCGATTAGGTGTTTGAAGAAATGCCCTGTCAAAGTTCCCATGAAGATGTCAATCAGCTCCCTATCAGTTAAAGGGGGCTGCACCCTACCAGCCAGATCTCTCCACTTTTAGGCGTATCCTTTGAAGCTCTCGTTGGAACCCATGGTCATGTTCTGCAATTGCACACGAGATGGTGCAAGATCAGCATTATATTGATACTGCTTGTAGAAAGTAGCAGCTAAATTCTCCCAGGTGTGGATGCGAGAACTCTCTAATTAATAGAACCATTCGAGTTGAGTCCCTACTAGGCTTTCTTGGAAGAAATGGATCTAAAACTTTGGATCAGTTGTATATGGTTGAATCTTGCGGACATAAGACTTTAAGTGCGTCTTAGGGCAAGAGACTCCATCGTACAAGACAAAGGTAGGGATTTTGAACTTTGGGGGGACGACCACTTCAGAAACCAAACCCATGTCTCCTAAATCCAAGCCGGGTATCTGTTGAATCTCCATATCACTGAGGCGATCCTTCAGCTGTTTGTACTTGTCAACAGTGGGAGGAGATTGTTCCTTAGAGTAGTTAGCTTCGGCTTTATCAATCTCCAGATTGTTGTCTTCTTCATGACTAACCCCCATGTTGGATGGAGTTGAAAGATCTAGAGCTCCCTTGACTGGTCCTCTAGGTCATCTTCTCAAGTTCAGGACATCTACTTACTTCTTGGAATTTTTCTTCTTGTCTTTGAGAAGAAGAGTTTTCAGGTCCTCTTGCC
Source organism: Vicia faba (assembly GCA_948472305.1). NCBI lineage: Eukaryota > Viridiplantae > Streptophyta > Magnoliopsida > Fabales > Fabaceae > Vicia > Vicia faba. The sequence goes on along the minus strand of OX451736.1, from coordinate 1,024,073,165 downwards.
CCTTAGCCATAGCCAGGAACATTTGTTGGAATTGAGCGTTTTGAGCTTGGAGATCTTTCACCGTTTGTTCCATATCCATCTTACTGAAATAAATAGTAGGAAGATAAGGAGACCTGTATGGGATAAACCTGTTATTATATGATGCATGATATGTGGATGCATGTTTTCAAGGATCTCGCGGGGTTAGTAGTCACTTACATTTTTTATTGGAGAACTTTTGTATCGGTGTATGTCTTTTCACGAGAATTAAGCTCACCATGTCAAGTGGGTTGTATCCTTTAACTCTGGTTTGTTGTACTTGATTTTTTGACGGTGTTCGGTTAGAGGAAAATAAATCCTCTCGCCCCTTGGTAGACGTCTGATTCAACGTGACCCTGCATCATAGGCCCTCGAGATCCTTGAAACGACTATTGAAAATGCTATGGTATGATGTTATGATGTTATGTACAAATATGCGAGGTAAGCAAGTTTATATACAAATAATCATATTCACACAAAGTAGACAAGTCCTTAGGTTTAGGCTTACATGGAGTTTGTAGGTAAGTACCCTCTTGAAGTTTAGTTGGCTCAACCTGTCCTAGTTAATAGTAATCGGGTTCTAAGGGATCTCAATATCACTGACCTTTCTTTTAGGCATTTTCTCAACTCAATCAATCTTTTCTTGTGGCCGAGATATCCCAAAAGTTCGGTCTCAATGAGTGTAGCATCGAGTATCAACCAACTTCGGACTGCACCAAAGCCGGCTATCTCACTACTTCCTAATGGCCAGGTTGGTCAAGTAAGGTTCTAAGGTCAGTTAGTGCTTCATGACGCTGCTCAGCGGCCCTGTATTCTCCTTGTTTCAACACAAGGGATACCGGTACCAACAAATGTGTCACACTAACGTAGCTATTGCTTAGACCATGTCGGTATACCCCGCACAATTTCCACAATCTATTGCTACTTACCTAAAAAGTTACCCCAGATCCAGATAGAGGATCAAAACGAACCCAAACAAGGAACTAATAATGTAAAGTAATCAATTCAAGAAAATGAAGGCATGTAAATATGATCTAACCCTAAGGTAACCCCACTTTTAGACTCTTCCCCAGCAGAGTCTCCAGTTCTGTAATGCGGTGGTAGAACTGACTTTTTGTTTTGCTTTTGATCGCAAATGTTGCGGTTAGCAAGAGTCGCCACCGACTTTTCTTTTATCCAAAAGGAAAGGTGAAAAAGCACAGGAAAGACCTTTGAGATTATTTCTTAAGTTCGGGGGATAGATTATGAAAAGGGAAGGTATTAGCACCCTTTTCATCCATGGTTTTCCATGGGCTCTTAGTTACTTGCTAGATCACTTGCTTTTGTTTGAAAATGTACTTTGTATGGTTTTTGAAAGTATTTTGAAAAGGTGTCTTTATAACGATTCTCGTCTCTATAAGAACGCATACAAAGTGTTGTCTTTTGAAAATGTTTCAAAGTGAGAGTTTTGGTGTATAGAATGTTTTTTTTGTGAGCAAGCAAGCAACTAGGAGCGAAGCTACCTACTCAAAAGGTCTTAGATGTTCTTTTCCACCTCCTTTAAATGTTGCTATCTTACAATTGTTTTGGTAAGAAGCCCCATCATTGGATGTGAAGGGACGAGCGTGGGACGTTTGTATAGTCATAGAAGGCAACCTATGGGGCGTTTTAGCAATGTCGTTTAGAAACTAGATCGTTTACAGAAGTCAACATCGAGGGTCATCGAGGGACTACGATCTTTTATCGAGGGTCTTTGCTAAAATGCCTATGTTCGAGGGACATGACTATTTTTTCCAATAGGCAGCAAGTGAGATTACCCTAAGGTGTGCATATGTGCAAAGTGTGTTTGATTGCATACATTTATTCTTGATTAGGGTTATCTATTTGTTAATTTCATGTCTTTCCATACACACCCTAATTATTAACATTATGAAAGCAATAAAAGTCTGAAAGTAAAGATTCTACGCTATTACAATCACTTAAGGGGACGGGGGTAAATATTTTCAAACGGGGATTGCAAATAAAGTTAAATCCTAAGTCACTATTACAACCATATTGAAATGTACAACGCAAGAGAGAAAAAGGATTTATTAAAAAATGGTTTTTTGTCTTAATGAATTGAGAAAAAAAGAAGAAATAAGTTAATTAATAAAAGAAAATATTTTTATGTCTTTTTGTATTAATAAAAAGGGAATTAATATTAAAAATGATAAAAAGGAAAATAAATGAAAGGCAGAAACAGCGTGCTACTGCAAGCGAAACAACAAGGATTAGAAGTTCTGAAGCCAGGCGTGTGGTGACTCAGAAAGGAACGTCAGTGGAATCAGAAGTTCTGGATTGGTACACTTTGAGGTCCTGCAAGACACGTTAGAGGGAAAGGAAACAGAGGTTCTGGGTGGTATTCAGACAGTGAGCCAAAAGTCATAAGTTCAGTGTGTTTAACGTGAAGGGAGAACTCAGAAGTTCTGTGTTGTGCTAAAACAGTGAGTGAGCATTAGAAGTTTTATGTGTTAAAATGGTAAAGAGAACTTAGAAGTTCTGCGCGCTTAAACAGTGAGAAAATCCTAGAAATTTTGTGGGTTAAAATGGTGAGTGAAAAACAGAAGTTATATGTTACATTTCAAATCTTTCATCATATTAATCAACACATCAACAATTTATTCAGTCCTTAACAGCAAATCAGGAGGATAAAAGCATAGCAGTTTATAGAAGTTCTAATCTTAGTTCTGAGCCTAGCCTTAATCAAGAAGTTCTGATCCACAGTTTTTCTACTTATGAAATGATATGGACAACATTAATTGTGATATTTACATATTAATGATGTTGTGAATGAAAAGATGCAAAGTCAGAAATACTTACCTTGAATCTGAAACGTGTGTTTGGAACCTTGAGTTGCTGCCTTAAGATGTTCTGGTGTTAGCGAGATTAACGGAACAGTGGTTATGTTCTTTTATTCAAAGGGGATAACAAAGGTTTTGTTTAGGATTTGCAAAGGTTTTCACTGTTTCCTTTTCTTTCTTTGATAATTTTCTCTCTCTCTCTCTCCCCTAGCCAGCCCTTTGCAAGTGTGATGGAGAAACTTATTTATAGGTGGATTTGTTGTGATTTTTTGGGGGAAAAACAAATGGGATTTAAACCTTTTTGGCATCTTGTTCCCTTGCCTTTTGATCACAGTCTTCGTATGCTAGTTTGATGCAATTATGGGATGCAGGCGTAGGCTGAATTAGTTGTTGGTTATAGGACTGTGCTGTAGCAGTGCATCATGTTGTATAAACAAGGTTTTGGGATTTGGTCATGCTCTGACCGAAGCGTTGAATATACCCCTCATATGCTAAGGTGCTTCCTTGTTCTTAAAGCAAGCATGGTGGTTAGCAGCTTTTAGCCATGCCTAAGCTGGGTTTGTAAGCGTGAATTAAGGAAGAGTACCCTCAGAGGCAAAAGCAAAGCATGGGCTCAACATACTTTTGTACAAGAGTTTTCTTTTCCAAGACAGTAATGGTACTTCTATGCCATACGTGGGGAAATCCTTTGGACAAAGACCCAGAAGTGGTTGTGAGCATTAAATGATGATGAGATTGATCAAACCAGAAATCCTGCAACGTGAGATTCTGCACCATTTCTTAATTCGGGATCATAGGTTCAGTTTCAACATGATTCATAATGAACAACCAACTTCTGATCTTTGTATCTCCTTGCTCCAGCATGTTCTGAAGGAGTTCTCAGACTTTCCAGGAAGCTTGCAACATGCTTTGTAACCTTCTTTGAATCACCCTTGCAAACTCTGACTAAACCTTTATGAAAAATGGCCCAGAAGTTCTGACCAAACTCTGTTTTGAAAGTGTCCAAAATTTGCTGAATGCTTCAGTTTCATGGACGTGTCTTTGAGGAGTCATAACTTGAAATCCCAGCATTTCTAGGAGAAGTTTTGTTCTGTGGTGTTTTAGATCTTATTGAAATCTAAAACTCTTGAGTTAGAAATTATTCCAGAATCAGCTTGCATCATGGTGATAATCTGATCAGAAGTTCTGAGCTTGCCATATTTCTTAAACACTTAGAAAAATTCTAAGTATTTAGAAATTTTACTTTTCCAAAGTAACTTTTGACTTTTGAATTTTCAGATGAAACAAACTTCATATCTCAACATGTCTTGATGAAATATGACTCTTGAAACGTGATTTGATCAAAAGTCAAAGTTTGACTTTTCAATGCACAATGACCATTTTACCCTCGTGAATGACTTTCTTGGAAAATTTGTAAATCAAGGCTTGAAATTGGATGGGAGCAAACCTGAGGATCCAAGGTGATCCTTTGAGAAATGAGAGGGCAAATTTTGGGGTACAACAATATGGCTCCAAAGAAACAGCACCCCTAGGTCCCAAATCCTTCCTACTCTTCTTATGAATGTGACGCTAGGCCTTCGCAATCTGCTCCCTAGCTTCCCTATGATCTTCTCCATCCTTCAGAAAGAAACTACTCAAATGAATACTATTTGGTTTATCCATCATCGGATAACCAAGCTTTCGTCGTGCAAGAACAGGGTTATAATTCTCTATATCATGGTAAGCTCGATGATACAAATCAATATCCAAATGAGTAAGTGCCATGATCTTAGGAGCCTAACGGGGTTCCTTCTTGACATCCCAAAAAACATCAGACTGAGGCATATGAGAGATAAACCACTGGTACAACAGGGGCGTGCAATAGAGAATCATCCCTCCATGATAAGAATTCTGGAGATGAATAGAGTAATAAGCATCACCCAACAAGGTAGAAACTGGGTTTCCAATCATGAATATCCTGATAGCATTAATTTTAACAAACTTTTCCACATTAGAAAATAAGAACAACCCGTAAGCAAGTAGAGCAAAGATGGCCTCAAAAGCGATTGTACTCTTCATCCTAGCAAAGTGACGAGATTTCTCAAATAATAACTGAGCTGGTAATCCTCTAATCCCTCCTTTAGTAGTCATATAGGATTCTACCTCATACTTCCCTAGATGAATCAAAGCAGCAATCTCATGTGGTTTTGGCTCACCCTCCAAACCAGTAAAAGGAACACGATCGGTAACAGGTAAATCCAACAGATAAGAATACTCCTCCAGTGTAGGCACTAACTGATAGTCGAGAAAAGTAAAGCAATGATACATCGGATCATAGAACAGGACTAAGGTCGAGAGAATACCCTCCTTCATCTTCAGCTTCATGAGACGAATAATGGATCTGTACTTCTTCCGAAAATCTGCAGGACACTCATTATCGGGAACTAGACTGATCAACTCATCTATCTTGGGATCCTTGAAACTGTACTTCTCGGTCTTTCTCTTTCCAGAATCCATGGTTAAAAAGTACCTGAGATATTCACAAATGGTCAACCTTTAAATCCCTTGAAATATGACCTCTCCAAAATATGCTTATGAGTGCATGGATGCATGATGCAGCAATCACACACAAGGTATTGGTCTAAAATTTATCACCTTCCGAACAAAGTTCAAGAAGTTCCCAGAGTCTACATCCCTTCCTTCGGATATTACTAACTTCCCGATTAACTCGGTAATTAGTAATATTCTCAAGAAAAACTCGTCCGAGCGTAGTATCGCGTGACAACTATTTCCGGATTACTCCATTATAGCTTCCGCACTACACCTAAAAGGCTAAGATGAGTTAGGTATTCTACGGTCCTCAGTTTCAGCAGGCTCCCAGGGCGAAAGCAGTACATCTTCCCGATTACTCGGTAAATGACACTACAGTCAAAGGGGCCTCCATTGAGTGGGGGATCTCATGCCTCCTTTTTTGAGATTACTCCCTCAAAGTTAACATGACTATACCGCCCGTCCTATCTTAAAGTTTTCCCAAGTTCGGGTATAGGAATTATGAGTAATCACCAAGCACCCTGAAAACCAGGAAAATTCAGACAAACATATATACAACATATAACACAAAAATAATAATAACACATATACAAATATAAACAAAGATAGGCTCAACCCACTTAGGGATGGACCAACAAGAGGTCAATTTGTCCCCAGTGAAGTCGCCATTTTTCTGTAGCAGTAAAAATGTTCAAGACTAATCCATTGGGTTGACTAGACTTATACTGCGCTTTATTGTTTCCAAAGGAATGGGAAAAGAGCGAATAACCCAAAAAGATGGGGAAAGATTCAAGGTAAGGGGGTTGGTTATGAAAAGGGAAGGTATTAGCACCCTAAACATCTACGATACTCCGCAGGAACCTCTTTGTAAAATCTGTATATTTTGGCTATGAAACATGTTGTATAAAATAGATGGTGGAGGTGAGAAAAGAAATATATTTATTATTTTTGCACCCGCCACGGTTGCGAACCTTTAGTGCCTACGTACCACCTTTTCGTGCAATAGGGGATCAGGGTACCCGTAGTTCCTCTTTTTTTTAAAAAAAAATTTTAAAAAAAATGTTGGTTAATTTTATGAGATAAAACGTCATCGTCATTGTCGTGTGGAAAACATACATACTACCCACAATCATGAGAAAGGAGAATTTTCATCATCTCAAAGTGGAGGATATGGCTTGGATTTTAAAATCAACAATGCCTCACTCAACACCCAAGTGGAAAATATCTCTCTTCACTACATATTGTAGAAGTATAGTTGTTTGCATCACTACAAGGATTGACAAGAGTTCGATCTTTTTTTGAGAAAAGTTTAAAGATAAAAGCCAAAGTGGCAAAATGGTTTGAAATGAGATTGATTGAATTTTAGTCTTCTCACAAAAAGGATGTCAAAGTATTATTATGTTTATTGGAGTTTACTTATGAAAATGTTTGAAAATGCATGGACCTAAGTCTAAGTTTATTATGAAAGTGGTTCAAGTTTAAAACAAGAAGGGTTTTCAAAATGAGGGAGAAGATTTTTGAAATTAAAGAAGATGGGAGGTGAATAAGAGACTATCCTAAAGCATAAGGTAAAAGCTAGGGATAAGAACCATATAACCAACAAGAAGCCAATACTTGACACTATGAGCCAAGATAGAATTCCAATTCTTTGGATTGAAATCAAACAAGCAAAAATACTAGACCTCTTGAGATAACCAAACATCAAGTGTATTATGTCTTCACAAAAATTGGGCAGAGTAACGGCTGTATATGTGTGAATTCCAGATTACAAACAAAGGGTGTAATCAAAATAACATGCACACAAAACAAACAAACAACCCAATGTCTTGAGGTAAACCTCAAGAGCTCCAGACAAAATAATCAGATAAGATCACAAGGTCTCCAATCATAGGCCAAGGTTTCTAATCCTAAGTCCAAAAAGTCAATGCTCCATAATGACAAAGGTAGTAACCAAATAGTCCAAGTATCATTAAAGATTTTTAGGGTTTATGTTGATTATTAGGTGTCTTTAAAAGAAAAGAAAAGCTCAAGTGAGCAAAATAAAAAAATGACAAGAATATAAAGGGGCACAAGTGAGCAAAGATGAAAAATAGCATGAAATGTAAATGATAAAAGTAAATGGTGCATAAAGTAAAGAACATAAAATAAAAACACAAAATAAAATTAATGATTAGTGATTAGTGGTTAGTTGGATGATCATCTTGAAACTTGCATTCGGAACTCATTAGAGGATTGGTAGAAACAAAGCCTCCACACAACAAGTTGCATTTGCTTTTTGTCAAGTATATCATCCATTTGGAATCCTTATGAGTATCATTTAATGATCAACCATGTTTAAGTGATTCGCGTTCACCAAAGGTGTTGTAGATCCATTAGAGGATTGGTAGAACCAAAGTCTCCACACAATAAATCTCAAGGTTATTGGATCAAAAAGATCAAATTAACATACTTGGGCTTGCAAACATATGTTTGGGCCATGAATGATCATTTATTCGAATCAGGACAAAATTTAGCACTGTTAAGCAATCATAAGTGGACTTATATAGAAGTCGCACCTATTTGGAGGTCGGCCAATAGCAATCTATGCACCATTTATTTTGAGACATGATATAGAGATCATGCTCCAACAATATTTAGTGTAATAAGAAGAGGATGAGATGAAGAGGAGTGGGAGACAATATACAAACCACTTTTGGATTAAATTTAATCAAACTATTATTAAAATCATTTATCCATTTTTGTTGAATTAGACTTAGGACCATAGATCCAATGATGTTAATAAAGTTCATGATAAAAAATTTAACCCAAGATCAGCCAGAAAATAATCACAAAATAATATTACATTTTAATATATACAAAAATGTTTAAAAATAATTTTTAAAAATAGAAATAAAAGATAAAAAATGTCAACTATGTTCAAATTAACCAGGAAATAAAAAGTAAGACCATAGAAAAATCAGAAATGAACTAAAATAATTTTATAATTTTTTGGTAATTTTTTAAAGTAAAAAACTATTTTAAAATTTAAAGAAATGGGTGAAATAAACCAAAAAATGATTAAAAAAATAGAAAAGTCAGAACCAAAAATAAAATAAGGTCACCAATATTTGTCACAATATCATTGGATCATTCCATAATTTTTTCAGAATTTAAAAATGCATAAAAGTATTTTTAAACATTTAAAACAATTCCAATAAAGTGTAAATATATAAAAAATACCAAAACACAAAATTAAATTGTGAAAAAAAAAATCAAAAAGAGAATAATCAAAAATATTTTTCATAATTTTTTCAGATTTTTTGGACTAAAAATGAATTTTCTATGATTTTTTGAAGTTTAAAACAATTAAATATAAAAAAATCAGAAAAGAAAATAAAAGTCAAAAATATGTGGACCATTGGATGAGAGTCAAAATGCGTTAGTAATCAAATCCAAGGGATCTGACGCGTTGTGCTTATCATGGTCATTAGTGAATAAAGCACTGAATCAGAAATAAAATCAGAATTCAAAAATAACAAGTGGCGTGCCATCATTGGTTGGAAGATGACACGTTGGTCATCTTCAACCTCCATCCAACATGAATTGCAGGTCTCTCAAACTGTAAAATCAGAAGCTCGGACCTATGTCATTCGCTTCCTCTCTTCAAGACGAAGACAACCACACCATCGCGCCAAATTTATATAAATTGTAGCTCAAACAATTTGGAAAGAAAGTTTTGAAAAGGGATTTGAAATTCCATGGTCAAAACGTGTTTCCAGTAAGAAATAAGTGTTGCAAATAGATCCAGGGCAATGAGAGCATCGCAATGATATCAAAGTTTTGAATAATTGATGAAGGAATCTACCTATTGAAGTTGAGTTGCAGAACTCTGAAACTGGACTTCTATGGAGCAATATAGGGCACGATTATTAAATATAATTATATGGTTAGCTTCAGGGAAGATCAAGGAAGGTGAATTGATGAAAAATTGGATTGAAAAAGGCTTGAGAATGGATTTCGAAGTTGCTGAATTCTGAGTTAGGGAACAAGTTTGGCAGGGTGATTATGGCTATCCAAGCTTGAGAAAACAAATGGGATAGTTCATGTATTTATAGGAGAAGCAAATGGGATTAAAAGGAATAGTTAATGATGCATTTTGGATGGAATTCGTGCAAACCTGATGCACGAGTGAAGTGTGATCTAATTTTCACCAAAACTCATCCAATCCTTGCGTTTTGAGGTACTAAAAAAATCTGGAACTTCACTAAAAATGTTTAGAGGCAAAAACGTGTGGAAAACTTGTGATTAGAGGCCACATTATGGATTTCAAAATTCTGACTTGGTGAGAAATTCAGTTTCAAAGTGCCAACTTCTGACCAATGGCATTTTCAACTCAGGGGGTCTTAGAGCATGATTCTTGATGCTTTAGAAAGGTGAGGTTTCAAGCTTTGAAATGAAAAAAGAATGGAATCAAATGGATGCTTGAGCTGAAATTTGTGTTTAGTCAAAGTTGAGGAAAAAGGGTTGACTTTCCATACTTAGAAATATTTCAAATTTTTCTTTAAAAGTGACCTATAATGTCTTGCATCCAAACATAGCCTTACACTTGGAGTTTGCTATTGACAAAAAAAGATGGCATGAAGTAGATATCTTGAATGACATTTTGGAACTTGAACCATTCAAAATCTCCAAAAATTGAGAAAGTTATGACTTGTTGAAGTTGACAAAATTTCATAAAATGGCCTATAATCTTGAGTATCCTTAAAGAAAATTCCATCCATTTTCTAACTTTGCACAATAAAGAAGTAATAAAATTCACATCTTCAAGATCATTATGGAAAAATAATGGGCTCAAGGTGATAAAAATTGACCAAGTTATGATCATTTGCAGTCAAACTTGAGAAATTGGGGGTTCATCTAGAGGACTTGTAATCTTTCTTCATCATCAAGTTTCTTCCACATGAAAACTCCTTGGAACTTTTGAATTGATTTATTGATATCCCCTTGAAGAGAAGGATGTCTTTGGAATCACTCAAAAATTCCAAAAGATGGGCAAGATATACTCCTTTGAAGTTTAAAACCCTAGCTCCTAGATTAAGAAACATGCCTTGAGGAACTTTAACAATTTTGAACAAACTTCTTGTACAAAAACAAATGCTTTGTAAATATAAGTTGTTGAGGATAATAATGAGAACTCATATCAACCACAACCACTTCCATATCTTGATAATTGAGAGAAATATGCACTTGTGACCAATGGGAACAAGACCTTGTCCAACTATGACTATTTTTTCAATCAACCCCTTGTACTTTTGGATCAAATCTTGATAACATGGAAATGTAGTGAACCAAAATAACCTTGCCATGCCATCCCTTCCAAAACAAATTCAATGGTGAGGTTTTAACTTCTCAAGCTTCATTGACTAGGTCATGGAAATAAACTCATGAACACATGGATCAACTTGCCAAGCCCCATTGCCTTTATCTGCATTGTTGACAAGTAAGACAAACCAACATTTCATTTTATTAATTAAAAGGAAAGTCAAACAAAACATGAATGATTACACAAGAAAAACAAGTCAAGGTGCTTGGTGATTCCTCAAAGAGAAAAGTTAAAGATAGGGAGGAGAACCAAAAGCCCTAATGTGATCTTGTTGTGATTGAATCAATATGGTATGGTGAAGGGATCTTAGGGGAAAAATTTGGGTACAACACAGAAGGCAACCTATGGGACGTTTTAGCAATATCGTTTTAGGGACTAGATCGTTTATCAAAGGCAACATTAAGGGTCATCGAGGGACTACGATCTTTTATCGAGGGTCTTTGCTAAAACTCCCATGTTCGAGGGACATGACTATTTTCCGAAAGGCAACAAAGTGAGATTACCCTAGAGGTGGTAGTGTGCAAGTGTGTTTGATTTACATGCATTTATTCTTTGATTAGGGTTATCTAGTTGTTGATTTTATCTTGCCATACATCCTAATTACTAACAATGTATGAAAGCAATAAAAGTACGGAACATAAATCCTAAGCTATTACATCATTTAGGGATGGGGGTACATATTTACAAATGGGATTTACAAGAATTTAAATCCTAATTATCTATTACAACCATATTAAATTGTAGAATATAAGAAAAAGAAAGGACTTGTTTTGAAAATGGTTTTTTTGTCTTAACGAATTAAAAGAAGAAAAAAAATAATAATTAGTTAATAAAAGGAAAATATTTTTATGTCTTTTTTATATTAATAAAAAAAATATTAATGCTGAAAATAATAAGAGTAAGAAAGGAAAAGGAAAAAATAATGAAAACAAAATCATCACATTGCTGAAAATAAAATGCCAGTGACCAGAAATTTTGATGCTAGGTGTGTTGTGGTTCAGAAAGAAACGTCAGAGGAAATCATAAGTTCTGGGTTGATGCACGCTGGAGTCCTGAAATAAAAGTTAGAGGGAAAAACAAAAGTTCTGGGTTGCTACGTACTGAAGTTGAGTGTTAAAACAGTGAGAAAAATCCTAAAAGTTCTTTGTGTGTTAAAATAGTGAGAAGCCTAGAAATTCTAGTGCTGTGTCATAACAGTGTGAAAACCTAGAAGTTCTGTGTGTGTTAAAACATTGAGAAAGCCTAGAAGTTCTGTGTGTTAAAATAGTAAGACATTCTAGAAATTCTGGGGCTGAAACAATGAAGAGAACTCATAAGTTATGTGTTGTGTTAAGCAGTGAGCAAAAATTAGAAGTTTTGTGTTGTGTTAAACAGTGAGTAAAAATCAGAAGTTCTAATACTGTGTCGAAACAGTAGGAAAGAAAAACTCAAAAGTTCTGTGTTACACTTCACTTCCTCCCTTATATTAACCAGAGCATCTATAACCTATTCAGTTCTCAACAAAAACAAAATAGAAGGATAAAAACACGACAATTTATAGAAATTCTAATCCTAATTTTGAGTCTAGCTTTATTCAAGAAGTTCTGATCCACAATTTTTCTACTTATGCAATGATATGGACAATATCAATACTATGATATTTACATATTTAATGATGTTCTGAATGAAAAAAATTCAAAGTCAGAAAGACTTACTATGAATCTGAAGCGTGTGTTTGGGACTTGAGTTGCTGTCTTAAGATGTTTTGGGGCTAGCGAGGAATGGAATAGAATTTTATGCTCTTTGATTCAAAGGGAAGAACAAAGCTTTGGTTTTGTTTGGGAATTCTGAGCTTACGAATGTTTGACTATTTTCTCTTCTCTCTTTTTTTTATTTGATAATTCTCTCTTTCCAAAAGCCATCCCCTTAAACGTATGATGGAACAACTTATTTATAGATGAGTTTGCTGTGGTTTTTTTGGGGGGGGGGGGGGGGGGAACAAATGGGATTTAAACCTTTTTGGCATACTGTTCCATTGCTTTTTAAACACAACTTTCATATGCCAATTTGGTGCAAATATGGGGTTTGAGAAAGTGCAGGCGTGGACTGGATCAGCAGCACTTTTGAGCGTTGTGGCAGCTGGATGCAGGACTGTGCCATAGTAGTGCAACAGGCTGTCCAAACGAGGTTTTGGGATTTGGTGATGTTCTGATGAAGTAGACCAGAATGAGATTTGAAGGGTGAGGCTCTAGTCGAAGCATAAAGCATAGCCCCCATATGCTGAAGAGTCATGTTCTGATCAAAGAACACAGTTTCCATATGTTCTAATTGAAGAGTCATGTGTTGAACCGTCTTTGCAAATTCTGATTGTGCTTGCGTGAAATCTGGCCCAGAAGTTCTGAAGTATCATATTCTCTTAACACTTAGAAAATTTTCTAAATGTTTAGAAATTTGATTTTTCAAAGTAATTTCTGACTTCTGATTTTGATGAACTAATTTCAAGTCTTGATGAGATATAGTTGTTGAAATTTGATTTTGATCAAAAAGTCAAAGTTTGAATTTTCAGCATGCTTTTGACCATTTTGCCCTTGTGAATGACTTTCTTGGAAAATTGTAATCCAAGACTTGACACTTGATAGAAGCAAAACTGAGGGTCCGGGATGATCCTTTGAGAAATTAGAGGGCAAATTTTGGGGTACAACAACTGGTATTAAAAGTGGTAAGATACAGAGAGATACATCCTCCAGTACTGCAAAGAAACCATTCATGAGGAAGAAGGAAGTCAGTGCTGCTTATGGCCAAAGAAATCTTAACAAAACTGAGTGTCGTTCGATGGTAGGGGCTGTTATGATTTCCAATTCTACATCAAACTGACAACAGAAAAATCACTCCAGAACAGATAATCCAAGGAGATTGTTTACCAGGATCAATATGACCTTGTCTCAAGTTTTACCACACATGCTAAAGTCCAATTTTATGACCATAAAGGAGGATCCCAAAAATCCCAACACTACATCTCCTCACTATAATGCAAATGCTCGGTGTGCTTACCATTCTGAAAGTTTAGGCCATGATACCAACGACTGTTGGGCTTTGAAGAATAAGATGAAGGATTTGATTGAAGCAAAGGAGATTGAATTTGACGCTCCTGAGACTCCTAATTTTATAACCACCCCTATGCCCAAGCACGACCGTGGTGTTAATGCTATTGATGATGACATGTTTGTTGCCTCTATTGATGAATTGGCTACTCCGCTCCTGAATATTAAGAAGAATCTCTTGCAGGCCAGTTTATTTTCGGGTTATGGCAAAGGTTGCCACTTATGTTTATCCTTTACCTAATGGTTGTCATTTGTTGAAGGAAGGCGTTCAATGCCTGATGGATGATAAAGAAATCCTGTTTGAAAAGGCTCCAGTTACAAGTACTCTGTGTGAAGATGTTTCTATCATTACCATTTCCGCCAATCCTCCCAAGGTCTCCTCCAAAAGACCTGTCAGGATTACATTTGTTCTGAAAGTTACTCCATTGATAATTACTTTCCCTGGACCTATACCATATTCCTCGGATAAAGTTATTCCCTGGAATTATGGGGCTGACGTCTATTACCATGGTGTCAAGCAAGATTTGCTGATTGTTAAAGATGAAGATTCTGAAGACTCTGATCCTGACATTAGTAATATCGCCAGGACCAGTAAGATAACAAGAAGCAGAAGAGTTTTCTCTCTCGAGATCTCTCCTCTTAAACCTGTTGCTACTCCTGTAATCATCCCTGCTACCCCTGTCAGTATTCCCATTGCTACTCCTACTGTTAGCCCTGCTGTTACCCCTGCTATCGAGTCAGCCGAGACTCAAGGCAAAGAGATATTGGTTGAGCTTGTCTAGACGAAGGTGCACCCAGAAGTCATCCTAGAATCCTCCAAGCAGGAGATGGAGGAAATTTTAAAAATCATTAAGAAGAGTGACTATAATGTGGTTGAACAACTGGGGCAGACCCCTTCCAAAATCTCAATGTTGGCCCTGTTACTGTGCTCTGAAGCCCATGCCAAGGCTTTAGTGAAATTCTTCAAGACTGCTCACGTGACTCAAGAAACCTCCGCTGATCAATTTGAAGACTGTGTGACCAGTTTGACTGCTGACAATGGGCTAGGTTTCTCTGATGCTAATCTGACTCCCATAGGAAGGAAACATAATGATGCGCTGCACGTCTCTATCGAGTGCAGGGGAACTTCTTTGGCCCATGTTCTAGTGGATACAGGTTCATCACTGAATGTTCTGCCCAAGAAGGCCCTTGATAGGTTAGATTGTGAAGGATTGACTCTGAAGCCTAGTAACATTGTGGTGAGAGCCTTCGACGATTCTAAAAGAATGGTGCATGGGGAGGTGGAAATCCCTATCAAAGTGGGTACTCAGGATTTTAATTCCACTTTTTATGTGATGGACATCCGCCCATCTTACTCATGTTTATTGGGTCGACCCTGGATCCATGGGGTTGGCGCTGTGACTTCCACCCTACATCAAATGCTGAAGTACCCAGTCAATGGGAAGATTATCACAGTTCATAGGGAGGAGGAGTACATGGTGAGCCATCTGAACTCTTTCAGGTACGTTGAAATGGACGTCGAGTTCATTGAGCTCAAAGGGTTGTTCGTCGTGCTCGTGCCGGAGGACCACCCCTACGCATCAGCAATCATGGGTTTAATGCTTTGGAGGACAGTGATAGTGATTGTGACATGGACAAATGGATCTTCCCAACTGTCAGTGAAGGACTCACCAACTGGGAGGCTAAAGACTTTATGCCGATTACTTTTATTCAGGAGTAATTGTCCTTTTTGTTTTTGGATATGTAATAAATGAATAATGCAAACTCTAAGATCTTGTGTCTTACTTGAGGCGCAATGGTTTATTTGTGAGGGCTATCTTATTCCATTTTCATATGTCATTAATTAAGCATTAGACATTTTTTACATACAAATTTTACGCTCTCTGCCTTTCTTTTTTTCTTTTTTACTTTATTAAAATAGCTATGCCCTTACACACACTCCAATATCAAACTACAGAGCCACATCCACTATGGATCCCATTGATAATGATTCTGCTATTTCTCATTATGATTTTGAAAATCTGATCAACCAAGCCGAGGACGAAGGTGAGGAAGATTGTGAGGTACCAGTAGAACTTGTCGTACTGTTACAACAGGAAGAAAGGATAATACAACCTCATGAGGAACCAGTTGAGACAGTGAACTTGGGTACTGAAGAGGATAGAAAAGAAGTCAAGGTAGGTGCTAACTTGGAGCCCAAGGTCAAACAGCGGTTAATACAGATTCTACATGATTATGTTGAGGTTTTTTACTAGTCATACAAAGATATGTCGGGACTTGACACTGATATTGTGGTTCATTTCCTACCTACAAAAGAGGACTTCCCTTCGGTGAAACAGAAGGTTCGTCATATGCGGACGGATATGTCAGCAAAGATCAAGGTTGAATTCATGAAACAATTCAATGTCGGTTTCTTAGCTGTCACGTCCTATCCACAATGGGTCGCTAATGTTATTCTAGTGCCTAAGAAGAACAGTAAGGTACGTATGTGTGTGGATTACAGAGACCTGAATAAGGAAAGCCCCAATGATGACTTTCCACTTCCCCACATTGATGTTCTGGTTGACAACACCTCACAACATAAGGTATTCTCCTTCAAAGATGGTTTCTCCGGGTATAATCAGATCAAGATGACACCTGAGGACATGGAGAAGATAACCTTCATCATATAGTGGGGCACTTTCTGTTACAAGGTTATGCCATTTGGGTTGAAGAACATTGGGGCAACCTATCAACGGGCCATGGTAGCTTTGTTTCATGATATGATCCATCACAAGATAGAGGTCTACGTGGATGTTATGATAGCTAGGTCTCAAATTGAGGAGGAACACCTTGACCACTTACAGAAACTATTTGACAGGCTGAAGAAATACAAACTGAGGCTAAACCCGAATAAGTGCAGTTTCGAAGTAAGATCCGGTAAGCTCTTAGGTTTCATAGTCAGTGGCAAAGGCATTGAAGTGGATCTTGCAAAATTCAAAGCTATACAAGAAATTCCAACTCCTTGCTCTGAGAAGGAAGTTAGAGGATTCTTGGGACGCTTAAACTACATAGGCAGATTCATTTCACATCTGACCGCTACTTATGAGCCAATCTTCAAATTACTGAAGAAAGATCAAGCAGTGAAGTGGAATGACGATTGCCAATATGCCTTTGACAAAATCAAGTAATATCTATAAGAGCCTCCAATTTTGATACCACCAGTTGAAGGAAGACCCCTGATCATGTACTTAACGGTATTAGAGAACTCAATGGGGTGTGTGTTTGGGTAGCATGACGAGTCTGGTCGAAAAGAGCATGCAATATACTACCTTAGCAAAAAGTTTACCGACTGTGAAACAAGATACTCACTGCTCGAGAAAACTTGTTGTGCTTTGGCATGGGCTGCTCGCCGACAGTATATGCTGACTCACACTACCTTGTTGATATCTAAAATGGATCCTATCAAGTACATCTTTGAGAAGCCCGCTCTCTCCGGAAGAATAGCAAGATGGCAAATGATCCTGACTGAATATGACATTCAATATACAACCCAGAAAGCAATTAAGGGAAGTGTACTAGCTGATCATTTGGCTCATCGGGTTGTGGATGACTACCAATCCATGAATTTTGAGTTCCTGGATGAGAACATCATGCTAGTAACTGATTGTGAAGAACCTGGACCAGATAAAGGACCTGAAAAAGGATCCCGATGGACTATGGTTTTTGACGAAACTTCCAATGCTCTTGGCAATGGCATCGGCGCTGTGATCATATCTCCTGAAGGCTGTCATACTCCTTTCATGGCTAGGCTATGTTTCAACTGTACCAACAATATGGCTGAGTATGAAGCATGTATCATGGGTCTCAAAGCTGCAATCGATTTAAGGTCAAGTTCTTAAGTGTGTTTGGAGATTCGGCTTTGGTATTCAGCCAGATCAAAGGAGAATAGGACACGAAGCATCCTAATCTCATCCCTTACAAAGAATATGTGTTGAGACGAATCCCATACTTTAAAGAAATTACTTTTGAGAATTTTCCACAAGAAGAAAATCAACTAGCGGATGCGTTAGCTACGATGTCATCCATGTTCAAGGTCAGGTGGGATAATGAAGCTCCTCAGATCAACATTGAAAGGATGGATGAGCCAGCATACTGTCACGAGATTGGTACTGAAGAAGTAGTGGACAAGCCTAGGTTCCAGGAAGTCAAAAGATATCTCGAAGCCCAAGAATACCCTGAGGGAGCTTTAGTCAATGATAACAAGTTCCTAAGGAGGTTCTCTGTTAAGTTCTTCCTCGGTAACGGGATCCTCTACAAGCGCAATCATGATTCTACCGTGCTTCAGTGTGTAGACAAGAGTGGGGCAGAAAGGATTATGGCTGACTTACACGAAGGTACCTTTGGCACCCATTCTATTGGGCACTCAATGGCTAAAAAGATCCTACGGATAGGATATTACTGGTCCGCTATGGAAGCAGATTATTATCAACATTCACGAACTTGCCATAAATGCCAGATCTATGCTGATAAAGTGCATGTACCTCCAGTTCCCTTGAACTTCTTAACTTCTCCTTGGCCCTTTGCAATGTGGGGCATTAACATGATTGGAGAAATCAGACCTACGACTTCTAATGGACATTGCTTCATCCTGGTTGCCATTGATTACTTTACAAAGTGGGTCGAAGCAGCTTCATTTTCTTCTGTTACCAAGAACGTCGTGGCCCGATTCATCAGACATAACCTTATATATCAGTACGATATCCTAGAAAGAATCATTACAGATAATGGTACCAATCTCAACAACACCATGATCACCGAGCTTTACACGCAATTCAAGATTCAGCTTCGTAACTCTTCTCCCTACCAACCGAAGATGAATGGTGTTGTTGAAGATGCTAACAAAAACATCAAGAAAATCATACAGAAGATGACGATGACATACAAAGATTGGCATGATATGTTACCATTTTCTCTTCATGGTTACCGCACCATAATGCGTACATCAACAGGGGCAACTCCTTTCTCTTTGGTATACGGTATGGAATTTGTCCTTCCCATTAAAGTCTCGATCCCTTCCTTGAGAATCATGAAGGATACAGGGCTAGGTGAAGACAAATGGGTCCAGACTCGACTTGACCAGTTAAACCTAATTGACGAGAAGAGGCTTGCGGCTGTCTACCATGGTCAGATGCACCAAAAACGTATGATCAAAGATTTTAACAAGAAGGTCAGACGCTAGGTATGTCAGGCTGGTGACTTGGTAATCAAGTGCATGATACTGCCACAAGGTGATCCCAGGGGAAAATGGACTCCCACATACGAAGGACCATTTGTGGTCAAGAACATACTCTCTTGTGGAGCCATGATCTTAAACACTATGGACAGTGACGACCTTTCGCACCCTGTAAATGCAGACATAGTTAAAAGATGCTACGCATAGACAAAGACCCGCTAGGTCAACTGGCCTAGGAAAAAATCAGGGCATCCCGGTAAACCAAAAGGGTTCGGGAAAAATTAGGGGTATATATGAAAAATCTGTACACCCGACAAGTCAAAAACCTAAAAAGGCGGCTTGGGCAAAAAAGGGTATCCCGGTGGACTAAAAACCCGAAAGAGCGGTCCAAGAAAAAGTTAGAGATTTAAAGCGTATAACTATGTCCCGTTGGATCACCTTACAACTAATCTTCAGTATCAACTATCAAGCTCAAGCGATACTAATCAATCCAATCAGCTTCAGACAAGCAGTGAAAATGATGAGATGCTCAAGGACATAAAGGCAATAGCAGAATGGGAACCCAATGGGATTATTTCACATAGTTGTCTTTCTTTGTATACTATTTTGTATAATTTGTATTCTTATGACGAAAGTCTCTTACTAGGATGTTTGTCTCCTTGTACAAAAACGCTTACTCAAGTTAATACATAACTATCCCATTGAAAGTATAAAACTTCTGTTTTTTATTTTTCTGTTTTGTGTGCAAAAATGTCCAGTGATTATTTTTGAACATATACATTTGAATATGATTACTGCTTAGAAATACACGCATAAAAACAGAAAGACAATTGCTAATGACTTTAAGAAACGGGACAATATCTAAGGGCCATCCACAAAAATCCTTGCAGATGTTTTCCCCAGCAGATACCTTCTCCAATAGGTACAGAGGCAAGGGCATTCTATTACAAGGTCATTGTCATGTTCTCAGCATGTAGCCTATTGATACCATTTGTTCTCACATCCCTGACAGAGCAAAAATCTCCAATTACTGCTCCAAGAATCCCGCAGTGAAGTTACCAAGCTTCTCAAGATTCCCCAACCGGGTCCCAACAAAATCCCCAAGCAGTTTATGGAGTTCACCTTCCACAACAAAGTTTTATAAATCTCAAGTAGTTTATAAAGCCTTATCCCCAGTAGAGTTTATTTCTCTAGCTATGGAAGTTCATCCCCCAGCGGAGTTTATTTCTCCAAATTGGTGAAATCTTTAAACCGAACTCTTCCCCCGGCAAACTCATTCTCAAACAGAAGTCGAAGATCCTCGAGGGAGAAAGGGAATTTCCAACAAAACTATCTCCATTCATTATCCCCAGTGGAAATTGAAGAATCACTTTATTCACTCACCAACAGCATTACATGTTCATACATCATGGCATGTGCATACAAATACATATATCATAATATCATTTATTTTAAAATCATCATGCAATTCATACATCATGGCATCGCATGAAACTGATTTTACCTTTTCAGGTTAAATTAGCAAACACACAAATACTATCAACTTTTATAGTAGGTCAAAGATTAATGCCCGAAACCAGACGGGGAAACTATCTGCACAACCAAGTGGTATGAACTCCCGAAACAAGACGGGTTTATCAACAAACACAACAAGCCATGGATTAATGCCCGAAACCAGACAAGGAAACTATCTATGTTAACAGTAAAATAAGTTCCAGATTAATACCTGTAACAAGCCAGGATAACTATCTATAGACGACCGACTGTGGATTAATACCTGCAACAAGCCAAGAGAACTATCTACATAAAGAAATTGAAGATTAATACCTATAACAAGCCAGGAAAACTATCTTTCATTCTTAGACCAAAGATTAATACTTGTAACAAGACAGGAAAACTATCTACATAAGGAGATTGAAGATTAACACTTGAAACCAGAAGGAAAAGCTATCTTTCTTTCTTAGGTCAGAGATTAATACCTGAAACCAGATATGACAACTATCTCAACGACCAAACAAAGAGATGGTCCCAGATTAATACCTGTAACAAGTCAGGACAACTATCTATGGAGGACCGACAATTTTCAAATTCCAGATTAATACTTGAAACCAGATAGGACAACTATCTGCGAACAACTGATTTGTAGATTAACATCTGGAACCAGACATGAAAACTATCTACACGACTAGACAAAGCAATCTTATATAGGTTCCATCTCATATATCTCTGAGCGCAGACTAACACAGACTCATCCTGAAGCAACCCTACACAGGATCTTTCTAACACATTTTCAGGTAGCGGCTAATGCCATTACCCCCAACAAGTTACTGTGAAGTCTGGACTTCAACCAGAATACAACAAACTGTCATTTCTCCAGAGATAACTCTTCAGCAGAGCCTTGGATAACTAAAGCTCCTAGACTCTATTCCCTATAGAGTTTTCCTCAAACAACAATAGAAACCCACATTCCCCAACGGACTCCTTCTCAGACAGCAGGAACAGGAACCCCAAAGGGACCATGTGTGAAACCAGCATCTACTTTGGATGGCATCTTTAAGCCCATCTCTGACGACTCTCTGTCATCTCCTTCAAATGGAATCTGTAAGCCCATTCCCTACATCATCAATCATCAGTGTATTTTCATGTGAGTGCAAATTTCTGGGCACTCTAATGTCCAATCATCTTCCACATTCAGATTACAAAAGGCAGACAAGCCAATCAAAATCCTCAGGTTTAAGAAGATTGAACAGGGGCAACTGTTGTACCCCAAAATTTTCCCTCTCATATTTTCCTAAGGTTTTTCTCTTACATAGGTGATTACAAACGCTTGGTTAAAGAAAAAAAATTGAAGATAAGCAAGGTCTTTCGATTGGCATGAACAAGGTGTCTTTCGATTGGCACTTTGACAGGCTTCGATTGAGTTCCTAACCTCCTCCAAGCTTGCCTCAAATTTCAAAGCTTAGATTGAAGCCTTGGTCTTTTGCTTGTTTTCTGCATACCAGTTTCGACTGGGCATGTGTTTCCTTTGAAACAACCTCCTTCGATATAAAGGGGAAGGGCCTCTTGTTAGTTCTCCTTCGATTGCACCATTGGCTTTTCATGATAGCTTGATTCACAAATGTAATAGCTACTTGCATGCAAGTTGGATCCCTGCTTCGATTGGGCATTTGATGTCTTTGGAGCAAGCTTGATTCCTGCTTTGACTAGGCAAATTATCCCTCTGGGCGTGCCTTCAACGCACAAAGCAAGAACTTCTTCAAACTGGCCTTCGATTCACAAAGTTCCCACTGGGCAAAAGACCCCTCAGCTGGCCACCTGCGCACATATGCCTCTTCATGTCTGCCTTGGTTTCACAAGGCAAATACCCATCATCTTACCTTGGTTTCACAAGGCAAAGAATCATCAGGATGCCTTTGATTCACTAGGCCAAAAGTCCCTCCATGCTTGTGTTGGAAGCATAAGGCAAGGACTTCTTCTGTGCTTGCTCTCAATGCCAAGACCCTTTAACACACAGTTTTCCACACTTTGACACCTAGTGTTGGCGCATTTGAAGGACATGCACATGGTCCATTCGAAGGACATATATTTTCCCCATTCGAAAGAAATGTGTTGATGAATTTAAAGGGGCATACGTGGTTGTTCTATTCAAAGGACATACTTTATTAGCCCATTCAAAGGAATGGAAAGTGATGTATACAAGTGATGCATGGGTTCCCTTCAAAAGAGCACACACATTGGTTCAAAATGAAGGATATTGCTAGCCAAAATGAAAGAAAATATTCAAAGAGGCCCGCTGGCCCAAAAACTAACATACTGCCAATTTCAAGCCAGCGTGCACAAGCACATTCATTGGCCCGAAAAGATTTTTCGTTTGGGCTAGCTAAATAGGGGTTCAAACGAAGAAGCCCTAGTGATGAGAACATGAGTCAGTCGAAGGGTACACAAGAAGTACATTCGAAGAAGCATGCAAAAGGCCCATTCGAAGGCTACACAAGAGGTCCAGTCGAAAGAGGTAACTTGAGGCCAATCGAAGGGCAGGGGTTGAAGGCATTCGAAAGAGAGAAGCATGTCCAGGTTCATTCAAATTCAAAAAGGGACAAGTTTCCATGACTTTTGCAATGTTACAAAACATCATTCATGGCTTTGAAAACACTTGTTTATGGCTGTTTAAATTTGTGTTCTCTTGTCCCCTCCATCCTCTCTATATAAGGAGACCAGGGACACAAGCTCAGGGGATGGAGATTGTTTTATACACACACGCTGCCTCAGAAGCCACCAAAATTGTCAAAAACCTCCTGAGTAATCCAAATCGAAGGAATCTTCAGCAATACTCCACTCATTCCTTGAAGTTGGCAGAAAACATGCCCAAGCACTAGGCATCACCAACACCACAGATCCATACACCACTGTTGGTAAGGAAAAAATATGTATTTATTTATTTTTGTTTTCTAACACTTGTTGCAGATTCAGCATAAGTAAGGCCAGTGTGCAAGGAATTGAAGGACCTGGGATGGACACCCAGGTCATGCTTTTCGTTTGATACCATATCTTTGTAGACAGTGTGCACAAGGTCAAAGGACCTGGGTTCGACACCCAGGTCCTACATCTTTATTTGTTCTAATGTTTGTCATACATATATGAGTCGAAAAGAAAATTGCCTCTCCTAGATCAAAAGGAAGCATTTCCTTCTATCGAAGGCAGCTTCCCCCCTGGATCGAAAAAGCCCCCCTTTCTCCCTGAAATCGAAGGATGCCCCTTTATTTTTTTTTACTTTTGTTTTCATTTCTTTATTGACCTTTTCTTTTATTTATTTTAGCATTAAAATCAAAATCACAAGAAATATAGTTTTAGTTTTTTTTAACTAAATTAATTTTGTGTATTAATTAATAACTATTTTAACTATTTTTTCTTCAATAAAAAATAAATTAGAATTTATGACTTAATTCATGTTTAATTATTTTCTTTAAATAATAAAAAAAAAGACTAAAAGAATTTAGACTATTTTTCTTGATTAATTTTATTTTCTAAATAGACTTTAGGATAATTTCAATTTAATTATTTTCTTGAATAAAAAAAACAATCAAAAAGATTTTTACTTAGCAATTTCCTAGGTTTCTTTTAGACATAATATTTGTTTCGCGCGCATTATTTTTTTCTCGCATTTTTTATAATAAT
Organism: Vicia faba; assembly: GCA_948472305.1. NCBI lineage: Eukaryota > Viridiplantae > Streptophyta > Magnoliopsida > Fabales > Fabaceae > Vicia > Vicia faba. Next base: position 1,024,048,967 of record OX451736.1, on the reverse strand, counting down.
GTAATTGTATACTGGTATGTAATAAACTAAGTAGGACTTTTTATCGCTTTCTTTATTTTATCTTTTCCCCCAGTTTTGTACATTGTAAATCCCCCTCCCCAAAGCCATGTAATAGTATAGGTTTTTACCTTCTGCACTTTATACTCTGTACATATTTACTGCTAGTAATTAGGCATGTATGGCAAGAGCATAAAAACTCAAAACGTTAGCAAACCTAACACAAAAGATAAAAAATAACTGAATTGAATCAATTACACATATACACCTCTAAGGTACGCCCACTTTGGTTGCCTTCGGAAATAAAGCAGTCATGTCCCTCGAAACGGGGACGCTTTAGCAAAGACCCATAAAATCAAAAGATCATAGTCCCTCAATGACCCTACAGTTGCCTCTCGGTAAATGATCTAGTCCCTAAACAAATTTGCTAAAGCGTCTCCACAAGTTTCTTTCGTGACTGTATCATCCCTTCGATGTCCCTCATACATCCAATGATAGGGCTGCCTACTCACTAATAGTAGGATAGCATTGTCTAAAGGATAGGAGGAAAAGAACTACCCTTTTCGAATGTAAAAGTAGATAGCTGTTAGAAGTTTGCTAAAAAACATTTTGCACTTACACGAATACTATTTTTCAAAAGAAATTTTCAAAATATTTGCTTTGTTAACACTCTTGGGGACTGATACAAGAGTTAGACGCAAAGAAAATCGCTTCACTCAGTCATTTCAAAACATTTTTCAAACACACAAAGAACAAAGTTATTTCAAAATGAGCAAACCTCTAAGAGCACGTAGAAAACTACGGATGGAAAGGGTGCTAACACCTTCCCTTTCCATAATTTACCCCCCCTCCCCCTTACTCAGAAAATATCGAAAAGGTCTTTTTCTCTTCTTTTCACCCTTTCCTTAATTTGAATAAAAGAAAAGTCGATGGCAACTCTTGCTTACCGCAACATTTACAAACAAAAAACGCAAAACCAGTATATAACAAGTCGGTTCTGCCACCGTATCACAGCTACCATCCATTGTTGTAACAAAATCTCAACAACAAACTACCTTCCATAATGACAAGGCTACCATCCATTGGAGTAACAAAACCTCAACAACAAACTACCTTACATAATGACAAGGCTACCATCCATTGGAGTAACAAAATCTGAATCTTCTTTAGGAATAATCAGATTCACCGGGGAAGTACAAGTTACTCAAATAAAGAGTCCTGCCACTTTCTGCTATAAGGAGGAATTGTAATAAATACTCTTTGAAGAAAGCAAAACAAAAAAAGGCTTCTTGGGGAAAGAGATAAGATTTCCCTTTTGAGGAGGTAGAAACTTCTTGTGCAAAATAGATGCATACTCTCAGACTGGGACTTAAAGCTTGCAGAAGTTCAAATAATAATACTGTTGAGGGTACCCATTCCAACTAGAAATAAACCAGAATAAAGCGGTCAAGTAAAATACACCTTTGGAGAAATAAACTAAAGAGGAAATCCCATTCCATCCAGACAAAGAGCTGAAACAAAATTCTTCCACGAGGGGTAACTCAGTGGGGAAGTTGAAAGAATGTACACTTTCTACTTAAGGTTGACATTCTATTGGAGATAGGGTAACACAACTCTGCAAAACAGGGTAATATGTCAGCAAAATATTAATGAATGCAAATGAGAAATTATTTTCTAAATTCAAACATGCAGATGTATGTGTGAATGTATGAATGTCCCCATGTATATGCTGGCAAAACAGACACAGAACACTGGGGATAACCAGGCAAGGCCACAAATGGGTATAATCAATACTCAGCTAAATCATAATTAGGATGGAATTTCCATAAGAAAGTAAGCACCAACTGAGGAAACAAATTCCTATTTCATAGATTAACTTTACCGGGGAGGAACAATATTAAATTAAACAGCGATGTAACATCTTCCTCCGAGCTCTAACTGGAAACCAAACAAACTGGACACCAAAAGAGAGTTTGAAGTTTAAACTTCTTCCAGGGTTGACTTCACTAGGGAAGAACAAAATCATCTCGTTGAGACATCAATTAGGGTGGCATACTGACTTCAATGGGGAGGATAATACTATATTGGCGAAGAATACTTCAAGATACATCTTCAATAATGAGAGTGATAATTGCACCAACTTCTCTGGGGAGAAAGTACGAAAACCTCACAGAGAAAAAATTTCAGAAAAATATCTCGTCTCAACATCACCCGGGGAATTTCAAACACTATAGAAAGAAAATTTCTGGGGATTTTAAATACAATCCAGCACTCGGTGGGAGAAAACCTAAAAAGTTGATAACCATCTCAACACTTCTTCAATAAAACACTACCCTTTCCTGACTTCTGAGCATATAAATAATATGTTAATGCTGCCAAAAGGAGACGCTTCATGAATGAGTCTAATCTCAGCAGGTATGGGGAGACAAGACTTTTACCAAATGAGTGAAGCCTTCATTGGGGAAACTTGGATATAGTCCTCATTTTATGCAAACCTTTGAGTTTATCCGTTCCTGAAATCACTAATTTAATTTTCCTTGTATCACAAAATTTAAAGCAATTTGTAAATTCTTTTCAAAAATAATTTTGTTATTTAATCTGTTTGCTTTAATCATTACTATCAATAATAAATGAAATCTTTATAAGCTGAATAAAATAAGAGTTTCAAAGAATTGGATAAAAGGCTCAAACTTTATTAATAGAATGGTAGTCTGTGAATGACAAGACTCCATAGATGATTACATATTTTGGAACAGGGTAATATATACTGGAAAAGTACATTGAATTACAATGACCACCATCCTCTCTAGCAACTTTGAATTCCTGAGCAGAAACTTTGGTCGAAGAGTATTAAGATCCAAGCAGATTGTTTATCCATTGATTAATTCTTGTCTGATGCAGTTACTTGCCATAAAATCCCTAACTTTTTCCTAGGTTGCCCTTGCGGGTTTTCAACCTACCGGGAACATTTATTCTGCTTATGTCTCTAATTTTTTCCTAGACCTCCCTTTCGGGTTTTCGGCCTACCAAGACGCTCTTTTTTGCCTAAGCCGCCTGTTGTAACCCAAAATTTACCCTCTCAATTTCTCAAGAATTCTCTCACAAGATCTCCATTGATTAAAGACTGCACAAGGTTTGATCAGCTCAAGACACCTCCTTAAGCACTGATGACTCAAAATTAGGGTTTGAGTTTATACAAGGACAATTGGACTTTTAATGCTTCATATGACTTTCATGGATCATTTTGGACTCCCAAGATTGCTCATGTCAAGTTTCAAGCTTTGGATCACATTTTTGCTCAGTCAATTGATCAGTTAACCCAAAATCAACTATATTAGGGAAAAAGTTAACTATGGTCAATTTACAGTCAAACTTCACAATTTTTGATCCATATCAACATTATGAACTCATATATGTCATTTTATCAATTTTGGATCCCAATTCCTCAAGAAATTTGATCAGATCACCAAAAGGGCAAAATGGTCCAAATTATGGTTTTGACTAAAGAGGCTTAATTTTTTACTGTTGACCAAATACATGACTTATTGGTTTAATAAATTATATCAAGGATTGAAATGTATCATTTTTACCTAATGGTATGGTTCAAAACACTTCCAAATATCAATTGAATGATAGTTGAAGTTCAGTCAACTAATGAAAAGTCAACTGATACACTGAAAAGTCAAACTTTGACTTTTTGATCAAAATCAAGTTTCAAAAATCATATTTCATCAAGACATGTCAATGTATGAATATTTTTCATCAAGAAATCAAAATTCAAGATTACTTTGAAAAATGTTAAAGTTCTACACACTTAGAAATTTTCCTAAGTGTTAAGAAAAATATGATAATTTCATAACTTTGTACCAAATTTTCACCACGATGCAAGATGATTCAAGAAAAACTTCCAACATGGAAGTTGTAGATCTCAATCAGATCTAAAACATTGTAGGGAATAACTTTTTCTATAAATGCTTGGATCTCAAGTTATAAATCCATGAAGACATGTCCATGTAACTAAAACACTTAGTAAAATTCTGAGCATTTTAAGTCAGGATTTTGACAGAACTTCTGGGCCAAGTTTCACACAGTTACAATGGGAGTTTGCAAAAGTAATTCAAAAAGGGATTGTAGATCATGTTTCAAGATTTTTAAAAATTTAAATAACTCCTTCATATAATGCTTGATCAGGAAGAATCGAAGATCAGAAGTTGGACATTCATTCTTAAATTATAAGTCATTTTCATGATGAACATCTGATCCAATTCCAAGCAATGCTGCATAATCCCACTTTCCAGGCCTTCTAACTTGTGTACCTATCCTAAATTAGAAGATTACGCAACCTTTTGAGCTATGAACCACTTGATTTAAGCTTTGTCCAATACACCTTGCCATTTAAGGAAGAAAGTTCACACTTCCATTTTGGAAAAGTGACTTTAATCAAAAAGTCCACTCTCCTTGAGCTTTGTGTTTGTTCTTTATGCACAAGAATCCCTTACAAACTCAGAGCATACATGTTTAAAGTTTCTAGCCACCCTACGTTTCCTTGAAACCATGTTTGTCTAAGCCTGCTTAAAAAATAAGTCAAAAATCCATAACATGTGATTTTGTACTTCCGACTTCTCCAATCTTCCAAACCCTTTGCCTATAAATTAAACCTTCATTTGCAAGCTAACAAATGATTGGACAAGCCCTGAAACTCACTAAAACTCCCTAGAACCAGAAATTGCAACACAAGTACAAAAACTTGTCAGTTCTGATATTTGAATCCAATCTCCAAATCCTCTCGTGCGTTTCTTGGCAAAACCATCCACAAATCTTCTAATACACATATATAAGCTATCCCAACCTATGTTTTCAAACTGTAACACCATCTTCACCAACCTCCATTTTCAAAAATAGAGCATTACATCTTGACTTCTTCAGATCATTCCAGTCATCCATAGCTCAAGCTAAGGGTTGCATTAGCTTCCTGGGATATTGAGGAAGCTAACCAGATCATCACAACAACTTGAATCAAGCTCTAATTCAAAACACGATCTCCATCTGCAAGGTGATTTTTTATGATTTTCATCTCATTATTTAGGTATTGTTAGGCTTGCATTTTCAAAGACAAAATGTAGATATCATTGCCCTGAAACTGTACATATCCATATATTTCATTTATATGGTCTGAGTAGAGAGAATTTTGGATTAGAACTTCCTGGAAAAATTAGGGTTCATATTAGGGCTAGCAAAATTTATTCTTATTTTTTATTTATAGTTTTAATGATTTACAACTCTGGAACCATGATGAAATTTACCATAACTTTCATGTTTACATTTTCCATTTTAATTGAGAAATGAATGAGTTGCAGATGCTCTGGCTGGAGCGAGGAAGAAGATAAAGTTCATCATCAGAGCTGATTTTGTAATATATATTTATGGTTTTGTTTATAATACCGGATGTATAGCCACCCTAGTGGTAGGGAGCGCGCACGCGTAAGGCATTAGTGTTAAGGGTTCTGGGTTCTAGCCCCAGGAGCACCTTTTGTTTTTATTTCTTAACATTTTACCTCATTTACTTGTTAACAACACGCCTGGTTCATAACTTCCGGGCTTTCTCATTTTTTGCTTCCAGCATCACCCCCCATTTACTTGTTAACAGCACGCCTGCGCCAGAATTTCTGAGCTTTCTCATTTTTGCTTCCAACATCACCCCCCCTCATTTACTTGTTAGCAGCACGCCTGGGTCAGAACTTCTGGGCTTTCTCATTTTTGCTTCCAGCATCACCCCCCCCCCCCCCCCATTTACTTGTTAACAGCACGCCTGGGCACATAACTTTTGGGCTTTCTCATTTTGCTTCCAGCAACACCCCCTCCCCCCCTCATCCATTTTTTCATCATGCAACCCAGCATAACCTTCTTTTTTATTTTCTTTCTGATTCTAATCACAAAAATACATTTGCGCCTAAACCAAACAGAAATCAATTTTACTTACAAACATCCTTTCCACTTTCTAAACCCCCCGTGATTTTAATTTTATATTTTTATTTTATTTTCTTTCCTTTATTACTTTTAGTATCATTATTATTATTTTTATTAATCGGAAACACCAAAAATATATTATATTAAATATTTAAATTATTTAGTTTATTTTTATTTAATTTCTTAAAATAAAAAGACCAAAAACATTTTCCCATTTAATTTCTTTTCTTTAACTTAATATTAAACTTAGATTTAGTTCATTTTCTTTTTTAATTAAAATTACTTTAGAATTTAGTATTTCTCAATTAATTAACTTTGTATACTAATTTAATCAACATTCTTCTATAAAATCCTAAAAACTTGCTTTCTTCAAATTAAATTAGTTTCTTTGTTTATTAACTTAATATTTTTTCTTCTTATTTTAGTTAATTATTTTCTTTTAGTTAATCAGGTCAAAAACCCCTTTTCTTAAATAAAATCCAAAAAAATTTCCATTTCTTTATCATTTTTATTTTTATGCATTATATTCATTCCATTTCTTGTACATTATATACATTTCAATTATTGTACATTATTCAAGTTCAATATGGTTGTAATAGATAATTAGGTTTCATTTCTTACAATCCTCATTTGTAAATTTGTACACCCCATCCCCAAATGATTTAATAGCGTAGGATATTTACTTTCCACAATTTATCGCTTTCATATAAATACTAGTAGTTAGGGTTTGTATGGCAAGATAAAAATCAACAAATTAGCAAACCCTAATTCAAGACAAAATAATGCATGAAAAACAAACCCTTGCACACTTTCACCGCTAGGGTTAACTCCTCTTGTTGCCTTGATAAAATGGTCATGATGCATGTGAGACATCTTAGCAAAAACAATAAAAAATACAAGATCATAGTCCCTCGATGACGCTTCAAATGTTGCCTTTAAAATGATCTTAGACCCTTAAGAAAAATGCTAAGGTATCTCACATCATTGCATTTTATGACTATACGATTACCCACGCCCGTCACTTCACATCCAAAGATAGGCTTCTTACCAATCAATGATAAGATAGAAATATAAAAGGAAGGAAGAAATGAACAAAAGACTTTTGAGTAGGTAGAATGTTCCTAGTTGCTTGCTCACAATCCATCTTCAATAACAAACATATTTTCAAACACACTAGGCCCTTTCAAAAACATGAAATATTTTCAAAAGTCCAACACTTTGTGTGCATTCTTATAGAGACGAGAATCATTACAAAGTTTGCCTAAACGAAGGCGCTTTTCAAAAATACTTTCAAAATCCACCACAAACACATTTCAAACAAAGCAATTTTAAAAGTGATATAGCAAGAAACTAAGAACCCATAGATAATTATGGATGAAAAGGGTGCTAACACCTTCCCTTTTCATAACCTACCCCTCAAACTCACGAAAATATCTCAAAGGTCTTTCCTATTCTTTTCACCCTTTCCTTATTGGATAAAAGAAAATTCGGTGGCGACTCTTGCTATCCGCAACAATTGCGATAAAACGCAAAACACCTAAATCAGTTCTCCTACCGTATTACACCTCCCTTTCGAGTTTTCATTTTAGCGAGTTGTTCTTTTACTTTTCTAGGTGAAGTATTTCTTGACTGCATCAGCATTCACAGAACGTGGGAACTCCTCACCATCCATTGTTTCAAGAATTAATGCACCGCCAGAGAAGGCTTTCTTGACAATATATGGGCCTTCAAAATTGGGAGTCCACTTGACCCTAGAATCAACATTGAAAGACATGATCTTCCTGAGCACGAGGTCACCTTCTCTAAATTCACGAGGTTTGACCTTTTTATCAAAAGCTTTCTTCATTCTCTTTTGGTACAACTGGACATGACACAAGGCCATCAATCTTTTCTCTTCTATTAAATTCAGCTGGTCAAACCTGTTCTGGATCCATTCAGCCTCCGACAACTTGGCTTCCATTATTACACGCAAAGAGGGAATTTCAAATTTGATGGGGAGCATTTCTTCCATGCCATATACAAGAGAGAATGGGGTTTCCCCTGTTGAAGTGCATACAAATGTTCGGTACCCATGCAGAGCAAAAGGGAGCATCTCATGCCAGCCTTTATAAGTAACCACCATTTTCTGGATGATCTTCTTGATGTTCTTATTGGCTGCTTCAACAGCTCCATTCATCTTTGGCCTGTAGGGAGATGAATTATGATGAACGATATTAAACTCTTCACAAAGTTCGAACATCATCTTGTTGTTCAGATTTGAACCAATCAATGATAAGATATCAATATCAAAGGAAGGAAGAAATAAGCAAAAGACTTTTGAGTAGGTAGAACGTTCCTAGTTGCTTGCTCACAATCCATCTTCAAAACAAACATCTTTTCAAACACACTAAACACTTTCAAAAACATAAAATATTTTCAAAAGTCCCACACTTTGTATGCATTCTTATAGAGATGAGAATCATTACAAAGTTTTCCTAAACGAAGGTGCTTTCCAAATATACTTTCAAAACCCACCACAAACACATTTCAAACAAAGCAATTTCAAAAGTGATCTAGCAAGAAACTAAGAGCCCATAGATAACTATGGATGAAAAGGGTGCTAACACCTTCCCTTTTCATAACCTACCCCTCGAACTCAAGAAAATATCTTAAAGGTCTTTCCTGTTCTTTTCACCCTTTCCTTATTGGATAAAAGAAAAGTCGGTGGTGACTCTTTCTATCCGCAACAATTGCGATAAAATGCAAAATATCCAAGTCAGTTCTCTCACCATATTATAGAACTGGAGACTCTACTGGGGAATAATTTAAAAGTGGGGTTACCTTAGAGCTAGATCACCTTTATAATGCTTTCCTTGTTTGACTTGCTTGCTTTACATTTTTTGGGTCCTTGTTTGAGTTTTTATTTTGATCCTCTACCCAGATCGGGGAACATTATTAGGTAAGTAGCAATAGATCGTGGGGACTGTGTGGGGTATACTGACATGGTTGAAGCGATGGTTACGTTAGTGTGACACATTTGTTGGTACCGGTAGCCCTTGAGTCTAGTCAAGGAGAATACGAGGCCATTGTGTGGTGTCATAAAGCACTAACTGACCTTAGAACCTTTAATTGAACAACTTGGCCATTAGGAAGTAGTGAGATAGCTGGCTTTGGTGCAGTTCAAAGTTGGTTAATACTCGATACTATGCTCATTGAGATCGTGCTTTCGATATATTTCAGTCGCCAATAAAGAGGCTTGCGCTGAAACAATTCTCGATGAAGAAAGATCAGTGATATTGAGATTCCCTAGAATCCGATTACTTTCTAGGACAGGTTGAACCAACTAAACTTCAAGAAGGTACTTACCTATAAACCTCATGCAAGCCTAAACCTAAGCACTTGTTTTCTTTGTATGTATATATTTGTTTGTACATAACATCATGACATTATACCATGGCATTTTGCACTAACCATTTCAAGGACCTAGAGATTTATCTTTGTCTTGTTTTGTAGGACATGGCTTCCACTCACAGGAATACTGTCCAAATCAACCTCGTCAAAATGCCTCCTCAACTTAAGGATTTGGCATCAAGCGTCCCCAATGATTCTCCCTTCACCAAGAAGTACGGTCGGCTCGTCAACTTGGTTACAATAAGCCTTGAAGAGGATATGGTGAAAGTGTTATTCCAATTCTTTGACCCTAAACATCATTACTTTACCTTTCTTGATTACCAACGTGTGTCGACTATGGAAGAATTCTCCCAACTCTTGGGAATTCCTATTCTTGATCGACTACCCTTCAATGGTATTGAAAGATACTCGAGACCTGAAGATATTTCTCGAGCTTTACATTTACCTCGGTCTGACGTTATGGCCAATTGGGAAACAAGAAGTGGTGTCAAAGGGTTTTTAGCCAAGTTTTTGTTTGAGAGGCCTCAATATTTTTGGGATGCTCTGGATTTACAAGCCTTTGAAGTAATGTTGGCTCTTCTCATCTATGGGATGGTTCTATTTCCCAATCCTGACCAACTCATAGATGTGAACACAGTCAAAAATTTCTATCTCGCAATCTGGTGCCTACTTTACTTGGGGATATCTTGCATTTTCTTCACACTCGCACCATGAAGAGAAGAGGACTTCTTATGTGTTACACTTCTCTATCGGCTAGGTGGTTTATTTCGCACCTACCTCGATCTGTTGTGAAGAACGAGCAAGGCTTAAGATGGTCTAGTAGGTTGATGTCACTCACACATTCTGATATTTATTGGTGTGCTCGATCTATGGAGGACATTACTATTATTGACCGTTATGGGGAATTCCCTAATGTCCCTCTACTTGGAATTAGGGGAGGTATTACCTACAATCCTTGTTTGTCTTTGCGATAGTTTGGATATGCTAGGAGGGATGGCCCTTATGATGCGCTTGTCCAAGGAATTGCATTCGACTACGAGAATGATGTCCAAGGTTATCGTCAGAGATTCATACGAGCTTGGGGCATGGTTAACAAGGTTGATAGCAAGACGTTGGGGCATAAGAACTTCATTCCTTTGGAGCCTTATCTCAAGTGGGTGTGAACTCATGCCCAAAACCTCATGATGTCTTATGAAGCCATCCTACCTATCATCATGGAGCTTGTTGCCAAAGGAGATGTTCCATATACTATCCTTTATCCTGATATGCCTACTTCTCTTGAAGATTTGCAAAGAGCTTGGATTCAGTTAAAGGGAGAGCGAGACACCTTTGAAGCCCAATTTTATGCAAGCGAGAAGAAGACATTGGAGCTTACGAGACAACTTCATGAGGAGAGGAGTCTGAATGCCTATATCGCTCCAAAGAGTAAGAATCCATAGGAAACTTGAGCCTTTTTATTGAATTTTAGTTCATTTTGTTTCTTTTAAGCCCAAGAGGCATGTTGTAATCAATTTGAACTTATTTATACAATTAATATTTGTTCCCTTTGTCTAAACAAATTTAAATCTTCTAAGTCCTTGAAATCATTTGCATACGTATTTTCATACATCATAACATAAACAGGTTTTCCACAACAGGTTTCCTTATCTTTCTACTGTTTATTTCAGTAAGATGGATATCGAACAAACAGTGAAGGACTTGCAAGTGCAGAATTCCAAGTTCCAAGAGACCTTGTTGACCCTGGCCAAGGAGCAACAAGAGCTGATGATTATGCTAATAGCCAAGAAGAAAACCAAAAAGAAGGCCTTCATCAACATGGGTAAGAGGTTCAAAGGTCCAGTTCGTCAGGTACAAATAGTCGAAGAGTCGTCTGAAGAGGACGAAAAGCCAAGGAGCACCCGTGCTGGGGGTGCCAATAATCAAGCTTCTAGAGATGGAGATTACTTTGATGAGAAGTATCCTCCGGCTGAGGATAAATACAAGCAGTTAGAGGATAGACTAAAGGTTGTTGAAATTCAAGCCGTGCATGGCTTGGATTTTAGTGAGTTGGGCTTAATACATGGGGTCGTCATCCCCCATAAGTTCAAAATACCGGTCTTTGCCAAGTATGACGGGTTTTCCTGCCCGAAACTTTATCTAAGGTCTTATGTGCGCAAGATGCAGCCGCACACCACCGACAAAAAGCTTTGGATCCATTTCTTCCAAGAGAGTCTGGCTAGGACTCAAGTTGAATGGTTCTATCAATTGGAGGGTTCCCACATCGACACATAGGGAGATCTAGCCACTTCTTTTTATCATCAGTATCAATACAATGCCGATCTGGCACCTACTAGAGTCCAACTTTAAGGTATGACAATGGTTACTAATGAGGGGTTTAAGGAGTACGCACAAAAATGGAGGGATCTTGCTGGTAGGGTCCAACCACCACTAACGGACAGAGAACTAGTTAACATGTTCATGGGTACATTAATTGGCCCATTTTTCAACCTATTGATTGGCAGTTCTTCATCTGGTTTCACTGAGTTGATCCTAACTGGTGAAAGGGTCGAAAGTGGCATTAAGAGCGGAAAAATTCCCATGACATCTGCTTCCGCATCCAACGCTGTAAAGAAGCCTTTCACTGGAAAGAATGAAACAAATGTTGTGTATGAGGAAATGGCCCATACCAAGAAGGATCATTGACCCTCTGTTAATGTTGTGTTAATATCAAACCCTTTGTCTGCTCAAAGGCAATCGTTCAACAATCAACAATCCGAAGTTCCTTGAAGAAAGTTCACGAGGATAAGCATGTTACTGTCCCAAGCCTTACAACATCTGTTAAAGGCCAACTTAGTGACATTGTGTGATCCACCATCCAACCCAAACATTTCATCACCTAAGTACAATCTGTAACGCCCGATATTTAATTAATTATTTAATTAAATATTTTCGAGTTAGTTGTTGTTGGGATAAGTTGTTGGGTTGTCATGTTGTGAGTTATTGATGAAAGTTGCTAAGTTGTTATTTGGTTGATTAATTGGTTTATTAATATTAGCAATAATATTAGAATAATATATGGATAATAGTTGGGATTAATTAAGTGTTGACAGCAGAAAAAGGGGGGTTGCGAATATTAAGCCCAATAAGAATAATAGTAATATGGTATGTTAAGTTGAATAAGAAGGAATTAGGTTTTTATGAGAAAAGGAAGAATAAGGGTTTAGGAGTTTTTGGAGAATACGTAAAGTTGCTTCCGTGAAGAGAAGAAGTGGAAGAAGAGGAAAAGGTTGAAAAGCTATGGCAAAGCGAGGTTCAACCGGTGGAATATAGCGGTCTCCAATCCAAGGTAAGGGTGGGGTTCTTTCTCTATAACTGGATATATGATAAATGATATGTGGGGTTAGTTAAATCAAATTATCATGTGTGATTCTGTGTGAAAGGTTGTTGTTTTGTTGCTACTGCAATGTTGTGTTTCCTGATAAAGGTGCAAAAATTCAATTGACGACTCTGTTGTTAGAGAATTGTTCTATGTTGATGTTCGTGTAATTGTGGTATTATTATAATTATATGTTGTGCTGGTTGGATTGAAATACTTCTAATCAAAGGAATTATGGAGGAACACAAAAAATTGCAGAAATCTGTGTTGAAAAAGGTGTGTCGAGGCACACCAAAGTCTGATGGGCGCCACGGCAAGCATGTGCCGAGCGGCACATGTAATGGGAAAGGCCCTGCCAATCAGCAGGGATGGTGGCAAGGTGGGTGTCGATCGGCACCATGGTATGAAAGGGGTGTTCCGATTGGAACACATGTGTGATGACCGTATATATATATATATATATATATATATATATATATATATATATATATATATATATATATATATATATATATATATATATATATATATATATATATATATATATATATATATCTTCGTCTTCTTTTGTTTGTTGTGACGATAGGCATAGTTTGGATATTCCAATTTGTTTTATAATACGTTACCACTAGTACCCTTAGTAAGTTAAAAGTAGTTTATTATTATTCTTTTATACTGTGATGATAGGCATGGTTTTCTTGTGATGATAGACATGAGAAACGTGACGATAGGAACATGGTGTTTCTCTAAGAATTTAGTGCTTCAGGCACATGATTGTAAATTAAGGCTTAGCATAAGTACATACCATAATTTAATTAGTTAGTTAAGTTAAAAATAATTGTAGACTTAGTGAATTTAAAGTAATATATAATTATATATGTAGCCCAAAATAAAGTAGCAGAAACTTGGATATGTATATATACTATTAGTATAGTAAACTTAGCAGCAACAGTAGCAAGTTTATTAAGTAGCCCAAAATAAAGTATAGAGTAGTATTTTTTTAGCAGAATTGTATTCTTTGATGAAACAAACACTAATATCAAGTGGTAGGAAAGTAGTAGGTATCACATTTGACAGTATAGATTTTGTAGTAGTGTAGTATTAATTTAACAGAGGGCTAATAAGAATGTTAGTATAAAGTAGAATTAATAGAAATTTTAGCTGATATTTAATTAATGGGTATAGTCGAGAATTGTCTGAATAATTACGGGGTGCTGGTAGCTTATTTTAGTTGATTCAATGTGTTGTATACCTTGCTGAAAAATACGAAATTGCAGGTGATGATGAATTTGGTTGAATTTCCTTTATGGGCAATATTATGTTGTAGGCATATGGCCAATGTTGAATGGTTGTTGACCCGTTGTTGTGTTTTTGTTGTGGTGGAGTTGCTGTGCAATTATTGTTGATGATATGGTGATGTCTAAATGCCACTATTTATTCGCAAGATAATGTTGTAGGCTTATGTCTAGTGTTAATTTATTGTTGAGTTATTGTTGAATTGTTATTGAGTTGATGCTTAATTATTGTTGTTGATTTGTTGTTGTATTGCTGTTGTTGTGTTGTTGTGATTGTTACTGTGAATTTTTGTTGATAATGCAAAGTTGAAGGGAATTTTAAATGACGATGAATTACCTCTATTTACTGATAATAATGGTGATATAGGCTTATGCCTTGCGATGAATGGTGATTGTTGTGAGTATGTGATAGTTTATTCATTGAGTCACTTACATTTTCATATTTTGCGATGGCCTGGATTAGCAAACCGCGAAGAAGGATTATGCCTTATTGATACCTCTATTAATTGGAAATTATTAAGTTGGGAGTTCTGCTCCGTTTTTAAGTTGGGAGTTCTGCTAGTTTTTAAGTTGGGAGTTCAGCTCCATTGGTACCACATGCATGTGCAATGTACGAGTCACATTTTGTGTTGCATAATTGAGTTGTTGTAATAATGAAATGGTTGTTATTTCGTGTTGATGATTTGCTATAATAGTTGTTGTGTATAAGTTGTGATGTGGTGATTTTATTTTATCTGGTTCTAATATATTGTTTATCATACACTCAATTATATTGTTTGATATCTCACCCTTTCCTTTTGTTGGTTGTTTCCTCCATACTGGTAACGTACATTTGATTCGCAGTGAATGAAGATTTAGTAGCTTCATTGAGTTCAAGTCGGTGTTGTCCCTCTGATACGTAGCACTCGGGGGGATGAATGCTTGTTTTCCTTATTGCTAGTTTTCATTATGTTGCTGAATTTTTAAGTTGTTTTCATTAAAGACTTGTTGTTTTAAAGTCGTTATGAGTTGGACATGATGTCATGGTACTTTTAGTTGAATTTGTGAATCCGATGCGTAGTAATGAAAGTTATTTTTATTTTTAAAGACTAAACATGTTGTTATCGGTTCATCCAAATCAAAGTGTTATGTATCTGTTTTACATGTGATTACATGAAGTTGTTTTAAGAAGTAAGTGTAGCATCTCATTTGTATTTTGAAATTTTATAACTCTAATTTTATTAATATTCGTCGGGTAGAAATGGGGTCTTACATTAGTGGTATTAGAGCAGGTTGGTCTATCTGGCCAAGTTGTCTAATGTTGTTTGTCCCTTAGTATGCGACAAGTGTGTGGAACACTTTCGGTGTTTTCTTGCTTTTCTAATCGATTGTATGAAAGATTAGGTTTGAAGATATGTGGGGGATAAGCTTTGCTTCTCGGATGTGTTTCAGTTGTAAGATATTGGTTCATTATGCTTCTGTTGGCGACAACGCAAGCATTATTGAAGTCTTGTTGTTTTCCGAATCCGAAGGTGACATGGATTTAAGATTTTGTTTATTAATCAACTTGGAGCGTCTTGAGGGAGGACGATCAGACATTGTTGATGTTACTTCTCGAAGAATGAGGAACAATGTAACGATCGTTGGTATATGAGTAGAGTGTAAATCCATGATGTTTCTGAAGGTGATTGTTAAGTAACAAGGATAATTTTTAAAAGATGGAATTTAGAAAGTTGTGATGTTTCAGCGCTGCTGGTGGACCGTGAAGTTGTCGGTTTGAGTTTCCCTTGCGTAAGATGTCGATGTTTGAATGGTGATAGAGTGACATATTACTGTAGACCTTGTCGTGGGATCCTTATGAGTGATTGAAAAGGTTGTTGAAGTTGTTGGAATGTCGGAGTCAGAAATGCGAGGAGATGAGTATGATTTCAAGAGTGATAAATGTTGGTACTGGTAAAAATAAATCCTATTTTTGATGTTATTGTAAGGCGTGTAATGGTATGTCGCTGCATGACGTCGGTGTTCGCATTTTCGGATAACTTTGGAAATTCATATTCTGTGTTCCGAGTATCAGATTCATGTTCTGTTTGAACCTATGAGGAGATAAAAATATGTTCTATCCTATGAAAGTTTTTTCAAACACGGTAGATACATTCCTATTTGGAGGGACTCTAAAGTTTATTACGGGACTAGAGGCTTCTTGAGCATAAATGGTTATTATCGCAGTTGCTCAAGACGAGATTAAGCGTTGTTGGCAAATAAGTTGAGAAGCGAGATGTTCGGCATTGAAAAGGATGTGGAGGTATGAGAAGCGCATAGAGATGCAGCTTATGATGATTAACAATGATTGGAATGAAGATGTCCTTTTAAAGGAAGATGCTTTTAAGAAGAATTTTAGAGGTTCTATCACCAAAACGGGGTGGAGCATTATTGTGGAGATTTCAATTGGAGCGAGATGACATATAGTGTACAGGTATATTAGAAATTCTTTAGTTAGAGAATACTTAACCTTCGTATGAGGCTAAGTGAGAGTAATGTGGACTGTGTAATATGCTGAGCGTTGGTGTGTCATCAACAAGATCGAATGAGAGTAAAATTGTGGGAGTGTTTGTAAACCTTATTGAAAATTATTAGATTATGGTGCTTTAGGTGACTTGAGTACAAGTTCTAAAGGAACACTATTATAGTTTGGTAATGATGGTTTATACTCCATTATGGTTGTCGGCTATTTAATTGACAAATTGAGAAACTGATCACCCTTAATTTGTTGTTGATAGTAGATGAGATCGTGTTGGATGGTATAGACTTGTCTTACTATCTTAATGGTGAGTGAAGTGGTTTATGTTATATCATGAGATAGTCGCTCACCAATTTATGTGAGGAATGGCTAAGAAAGAGTTAAGACGAACAATTCAGAGTAGCGGGTATATATGCGAGCTAACGTCGCAAAGTGAAAGATTGAGAATATCAAGTGAACAATGGTTTTATGGTGGATGTTAAGGAAAGTATGAAACTAGAATGAGACTTGTAAACTGTATAGTTGGCAGAAACTTTAATGAGGATTGTAACTTAAGATAGATTATCAGAGTTGTGCAGCTGAAGTGTATATGGCACAGTTGCTATGAGTATATGACTCTACATGCTTGATTTGGTAGATTATTGATGTAGGGATGATGTGCCAAGGTGATGTGATATCTCGAAGATATTTGTTGATCCTATAAGGAAATTATTGTGGTTGTTAGTTGATGATGAGTTGTGCGTATAGTTGTTGAGTGGTGCTGTTAAGTTGAAGTTATAATGATTTTGTTTCCGTTGTCATGATGTTATTATTGATTATCATAAGTAAGGAATAATATTTCATAATATGACGAAGTTGATTATGTTGGCTATGTTGATGACACTATAAGAGTGATACGACGATATGAATAAGGTTGATGATATTTTGTTGAAGTGATTGATAAGTTGTTAGCGGTTATGTCGCGAAGATGTTGAATGATTAGCATGTTTAAATATGAATTATATCATGTTGAGCGTTGTTATGTCGAGAGAGTAGTGGTCGAAGTGTTTCCAAACGCGAATTGAAGATCAGAGAGTTCGATGCAAAATTCGCATTAAGAATGGTAGTATCGAGTGGATTTTCGAGGACAAAAATATTCTAATTGGGGGAGATTTGAAACGCCTGATATTTAATTAATTATTTAATTAAATATTTTCAAAATATTTTTGAATTAGTTGTTGTTGGGATAAGTTGTTGGTTGTCATGTTGTGAGTTGTTGATGAAAGTTGCTAAGTTGTTATTTGGTTGATTAATATTAGCAATAATATTAGAATAATATAAGGATAATAGTTAGGCTTAATTAAGTGTTAATAATAGAAAAAAGGGGGTTGCGAATATTAAGCCCAATAAGAATAATAGTAATATGGTATGTTAAGTTGAATAAGAAGGAATTAGGTTTTTATGAGAAAAGGAAGAATAAGGGTTTGGGAGTTTTTGGAGAATACGTAAAGTTGCTGCCGTGAAGAGGAGAAGTGGAAGAAGAGGCAAAGTTTGAAAATCAATGGCAAAGCGAGGTTCAACCGGTGGAATAGAGCGGTCTCTAATCCAAGGTAAGGGTTGGGTTCTTGCTCTATAATTGGATATATGATAAATGATATGTGGGGTTGGTTATATGAAATTATCGTGTGTGATTTTGTGTGAAAGGTTGCTGTTTTGTTGCTACTGAAATATTGTGTTTCCTGATAAAGTTGCATAAATTCAATTGATGACTTTGTTGTTGGAGAATTATTCTATGTTGATGTTGGTGTGATTGTGGTATTATTATAATTATATGTTGCGTTGGTTGGATTGAAATACTGCTAATCGAATGAATTATGGAGGAACACGGAACATTGCAAAAAACTACATTGAAAAAGGTGTGTCGGGGCACACCAAAGTGTGACGGGCGCCACGGCAAGCCTGTGCAGAGTGGCGCAGGTAATGGGAAGGGCCCTGTCGATTGGCAAGGATGGTGGAAAGGTGGGTGTCGATCGACACCATGGTATGAAGGGGGTGTTCCGATCGGAACACATGTGTGATGACCGTCGGGCATATATATATATATATATATATATATATATATATATATATATATATATATATATATATATATATATATATATATATATATATATATATATATCTTTGTCTTCTTTTGTTTGTTGTGACGATAGGCATAGTTTGGATATTCCAATTTGTTTTATAATACGTTACCACTAGTACCCTTAGTAAGTTAAAAGTAGTTTATTATTATTCTTTTATAGTGTGATGATAGGAATGGTTATTAAGCTGATAGGAATGGTTTTCTTGTGATGATAGGCATGCTTTTGGTGATGATAGGCATGAGAAACGTGACTGTTGTACCCCAAAATTTTCCCTCCCATTTTACTCAACATATGCTCATTAAGATCCTCAACTTTCTCAAAGATGCCAACGAGTTAACCAGACAAACTCTCTCCTAAAGCAATGAACCTACAACTAGGGTTTCCATTTTAATCAATATGGGTGAGTTCCAAAGGCCTAATTTGTTCTCCATAGTCCTAATATGTTCTCAAGACCATCCATGTAAAGATTCATGCCTTGCACATGAAGTTTGCTCAGTCAACTGCTCAGATGCTTGAAAATCAACGGTATTAGGTCACAAGTCAGTTGTGACTCACATACAGTCAAACTTCAAAATTTTTGGTCAACATCAACATTTTGAATTTATATCCATCATTTGATCAAGGGTTAATCATGATTCCCCAGGAAATACTCCTAATCCATCAAAACTCAAAAGTTGCTAAATTAGGATTTCTTAGGAAAAGTCAACAAAACTTTGACCAGGCATAACTTTCTCATACTTTATCATAAATTTCCCATCCAAGGGTCATTTTGAAGAGAATCAAATTCCCTACAACTCATATTCATCCCTCAAGCTCAAAAAATACACTCATGGAAAGATATAAATTCATACATTATAGGTCATTCCAAAAAGTTAACAAAAACACCTTTTGGGTCAAAGCTTCTTACACGAACATGGAAGATCCAATTGAGATGAAACTAAAAAGTTTGCTTATGGGACATCCTAAGATTTCTAAAAAGTCAAAGAACATCCTCTTAGGGTCAAAATTGAAGGAGATATACATTGTCAAAGTTGGCCATTTTTGGAAAATTGTCAAAAGTCAATAATGCCCAAAATTACACTTTTTGTCAAATGGGCCTAACTTTTTATGCTTGCATCTTACCTATAGCAATGTCCACGACCCAAACATTCTACCACATCTTATTGACTTTATTTATTTAGTTTATTTTGATTTTAATCATTTAAAAGTCAGATTAAATCAATTAAATGATATAAAATATGGAAGATTTGTTTTTGATATGATTTTGAATGGAATTACAATGCAAATATGCTGTCAAACCAAATCAAATCATGCCAAGGTTGATTGGGATGAAAATGCTATGATTTGGCTTGATATAGAAAGAAATAATGCAAGGATGAAATCAAATCAAATCTTGATAATTGGCAAAGATATGCATGTTTTTTGTTAACCTAATACAGTCTAGTACATATACACAATAATTCCAAGGCATAAGCAGAAGGGTTGATCGTATGAAATAGAAAGAACAAGTTGTATTTTTTTGTCAAAAATCTCAGATCGAATTCCATACTACAGCCATCCTCAAGGAGATTTAAGGGTTGCAACACGTTCCTGGCAATCTTCTGAAGCTAATTGCAGCTTTTGCACGCACCAAAACGCCTTGAATCGTAAAATCTGCAACTCTGTTATCCAACTATTTTTTATTTTTGATTACGTGTATACATGCTTTTTTGATGAAATTTAATCATATATTCTTGTTTATTACAAAGTCTCGATGCTTGCTGAATCGTTTAATTGAGTTTTAAGTGCAGGAATCATGGTTTGCCATTCTTAGGATTTCTGAGCTCGTTTTAGGGCTTCCTTCTACAGACAAAATTAGGGCTAGACGTGGATACCATGATGTTCAGGGCTTCAAGCCCAGTTGTTTCATGGTCTTCATTGTAATTTATATTTCTTGTGCTAGATTTTTGAATAACGCAGGGTTGTAGTTACAGGCATGGAACCGTAGGTAAAAGTCTAAACCTAAAACGACGGTGCTGAGGAAGAAAAAGGCTAGGTGGCAAGCTCCCATTGGGCCATTTGAATATTGGCACGTTTGTTGGACATCACGTGTTTGTTTTGCTTATATTATTTTTATTTGATTATATTAACAATTGAGCAGCCAAAGCAGATGGTTAAGGACAGAGGGTTTGAAACAAACGTCCTGGGTTCAATCCCAGGCGTGTTGCTTTTGCATTTTTCTTGAATTTACTTTCCAGATCCAGTGTGCCTTATTGTCGAGTGTCCACCATACGCCCCAGATCTCATCCTTGGGATCCATCATCATGTAGATCTCACACCCCAGCCTTGAGGGTCCACTATGAACCATCAAAAGAAGGATGCACTGGATCATGCTCTAGACTCTGGGCAATCATCCTGGGATTATCACTAATTTGGCAATATACCCCCCATATTGCTCATCAACCAGACCCAGTTTCAATTCTCTTTTAATTTCTTTTATTTCTTTATTTGTTTTAATTATTCTACAAAATCATTTGTGTTAATTATTTTACAAAAAAAATCATTGTTTTTTTTAATTAAATCATAAAATCACAAAATTACAAAAAAAAATATTAAGTTTAGTTTTTTCATAAAAATATTTATTGGAATTAATTAATTAGTTTAATTAGGTTAACTTAAATCTTTTTTTGTAATTAAAATTTAATAGAAATTAGGTTAACTTCAATTTTTTCCATAATTAGAATTTAATAGAAATTAGGTTAATTTGCAAAGTTAATTATTTTCCATAAAAATCCAAAAATATATTTTCTTTATTCGCAAATTAATTTTTTTCCAAACTTAGACTTCATTCTCGTATTTAATTCGTCGCGCGCGCCTTTACTTCCTTTTAATTCAAATTATTGTATCTGCTTTGAGTTTGTAATAGATTAATTAGGATTTCGAATTTCCGCATCTTTACTTTTCAGTCAAATATTTATGTATCTGTCCAAAAGCCTTGTAATAGCATAAATTTTCTTTTTTGCTTTTAATTTCCGCAACTATTAAATTGCTAGATGTATGGACATTAGGATTGTATGCGAAAGATAAACCAAGAATTAAAAAGATAGATAACCCTAATTGTGCAAAGATAATTAACTGAAAAAAGACCACTTGCACATGCTCACTCCTAGGGTTTTGCCTCACTTGGTTGCCTCGAAAATAATGATCGTGTCCCTCGAACATAGGGATACCTTAGCAATGACCCATAATTCAAAGTCTTCATAAAGATCATAGTCCCTACTTTTCCCTCGAGATGCCTATGAGAAATGATCTTATGACGATAGTCCCTTCGAAATGCTAAGGTATCCTTACTTGTTTCCTTCAGTGACCATTTCGTCCCTTTCGAATGTCCCTTAGAATTCCAATGATAGGGATACCTACTCCTTAATAGTAGGATAACACTGTCTAAAAAGGAAACAAAAACGAACAGACTTTTTTTGAGTAGGTAGAAAACTCTTAAGTACTTGCTCAAGACAAAAACTCTTTCACACCAAACACTTTTTAAAACAGTTTTCCAAAACAACTTCGTCACACTCTTGAGGACAGATACAAGGGTTATCACGAAGTAAACAAAATTTTTCAAAACAAGCACACACAAGCAATTTTCAAAATGAGCAAGTACCTAAGAGCCCGTGGATAACCACAGATAGAAAGGGTGCTAACACCTTCCCTTTCTATAATCTACCCCCCGTACTCAGAAACATCTCGAAAAGTTTTTTTTTTGTTCTTTTTCATTTCCTTTGTTGGATGAAATAAAAGTCGGTGGCGACTCTTGCTTACCGCGACATTCACGAAAACAAAATGCAAAACCAGTATAACAGTCGGTTCTGCCACCGTATCATAGAATTGGCGACTCTGCTGGGGATTTAATATGTGGGGTATACCTTAGGATCTAGTTCACTTCTAAAAATTGCTTGCTTGTTTTTTGCTTTGCCTGCTTTATATTCAAGGGTTTTGTTGGGGTTATATAGATCCTACACCCGGATCTGGGGACACCTTTTAGGTAAGTAGCAATAAACTGTGAGGGGACTGTGTGGGGTATACTGACATGGTTAAAGCAGTAGCTACATTGATGTAGCACTTTGGTTGGTACCGGTAACCCTTGAGTCAATCAGGGAGAGTACGGGGCCGCTGCGTGGTGTCCTAAAGCATCAACTGACCTTAGAACCTTTAATTGCACAACTTGGCCAGTAGAACGTAGCGAGATGGTCGACTTTGGTGTATTCCAAAGGTCGACAAATACTCGATGCTACACTCATTGAGGTTTGACTCTTGAGTTTTATTCGGTTGCGAGTCAATCACCTATTGAACGAAGTTTGGGGGAAAGATCGGTGATATTGAGATCCCTTAGAACCCGGTTACTATTTATAGGACAGGTTGAACCAATCCAGCTTCAAGAGGGTATGACCTTAAAACTCATGCAGGCCTTAAACCTAAGGACTTAGTGTGACTTGTTTGTTGCTTTCTATACATGTGGTTTCTAGCATAATCATGACATCATAAGTACGACATATCATACTGACCATTTCAAGGACTCTATAGGGCTCATCTTTGCTTTGTTTTATAGGACATGCCATCCGCCCGTAGGAACACTATCCAGATTAACCTTGTGAAAGTGTCTCTCCAACTAAAGGACTTGGCATTAAGGATTCCTGAAAGCTCTCCCTTCACTGAAAAACATGGTCGGTTGCTCAACTTGGTCACTTCAAAACCAGATGAATAATTGTTAAAAGTGCTATTTTAGTTCTTCGATCCTTTGCACCACTGTTTCACTTTCCTAGATTACCAGCTAGTTCCTACTATGGAAGAATTTTCTTAGTTGTTGGGGGTACCTATTCTTGAACAGTTACCTTTCAACAGTACAGAAGAACACCCAAAGCCTGAGGAGATTGCTCGAGCTCTGTCCTTACAACGGTCCGACGTAGTAACAAATTGGGAAACTAAAGGAAATGTCCAAGGAATCCCATTTAAATTTCTATTCGAGAAGGCTTATTATTTTTGGGATACCCTGGATTTACAAGCTTTTGAATATGTATTGTCACTCCTCATCTACGGGATGGTACTTTTCCCTAATGCGGACCAACTCGTAGATGTGAATACTATTAAGGTGTTTCTGTCTCATAATCCAGTACCTACATTACTTGGGGACATTCTACACTATTTGTATACTTGCACTCTAAAGAGAAGGGGGACCCTCCAGTGTTGCACTCCTCTATTAGCTAGGTGGTTTATTTTGCACCTACCTAGGTCTATTTTGAAGAATGAGCAGCGTATGAAATGGTCTCATAGGCTGATGTCCCTTACACATTCAGACATTATTGGTGTTCACGGTCCTCGTAAGATGTTATCATCATCGATGTTGTGGTAAATTCCCTAATGTCCCTCTCTTAGGCGTTAGGGGAGGAATCACTTATAACCCTTGTTTGGCACTGCGGCAGTTTAGTTACGCGAGAAGGGATGGTGTTGAGTCTAACTCCACCAAAATGGATGAATGATTTTAATAATAGTTTGATTAAATTTAATCCAAAAGTGGTTTGTATATTCTCTCCCATCCCTCTTCATCTCATCCCCTTCTTATTGCACTAAATGTTGTTGGATAATGATCTCTATATCATGTCTCAAAACAAATGGTGCATAGATTTCTATTGACCGACCTCAAAATAGGTGCGACTTCTATGTAAGTCCACTTACGATTGCTTAACATAGTGCTAAATTTTGTCCTGATTCAAATAAATGATCATTCTTGGCCCAAACTTATGTTTGCAAGCCCAAGTATGTTAATTTGATCTCTTTGATCCAATAACCTTGAGATTCATTGTGTGGAGGATTTGGTTCTACCAATCCTCTAATGGATCTACAATACCTTTGGTCAACGCGGATCACTTAAACATTGTTGATCATTAAATGATACTCATAAGGATTCCAAATGGATGATATACTTGACAAAAAGCAAATGCAACTTGTTGTGTGGAGGCTTTGGTTCTACTAATCCTCTAATGAGTTCCAAATGCAAGTTTCAAGATGATCATCCAACTAACCACTAATCACTAATAATTGATTTTATTTTGTGTCTTTATGTTTTTTACTTTATGCACCATTTACTTTTAGCATTTACATTTCATGCTATTTTTCATCTTTGCTCACTTGAGCCCCTTTATATTCTTATCATTTTTTTATTTTGCTCACTTGAGCTTTTCTTTTCTTTTAAAGACACCTAATAATCAACATAAACCCTAAAAATCTTTAATGATACTTGGACTATTTGGTTACTATCCTTAGCATTATGAAGCATTATACTTTTTGGACTTAGGATTAGAAACCTTGGCCTATGATTGGAGACCAAGTTATCTTATCTGATTATTTTGTCTAGAGCTCTTGAGGTTTACCTTAAGACATAGGGTTGTTTGTTTGTTTTGTGTGCAGGTTATTGTTATTACACCTTTTGTTTGTAATCTAGAATTCACCGGTATACAGCCGTTACTTTGCCCAATTTTTGTTAAGACTAAATACACTTGAAGTTTGGTTCTCTCAAGAGGTCTAGTATTTTTGCTTGTTTGGTTTCAATCCAAATAATGGGAATTCTATCTTGGCTCAAAGTGTCAAGTCTTGGCTTCTTTTTGGTTAGATGGTTCTTATCCCTAGCTTTTACCTTATGCTTTAGGATAGCCTCTTCTTCTCCTCCCATCTTCTTTAATTTCAAAAATCTTCTCCCTCCTTTTGAAAATTCTTCTTGTTTTAAACTTGAATTACTTTTATAATAAACTTGGACTTAGGTCCATGCATTTTCAAACATTTTCATAAATAAACTCCAATATACTTAACAATACTTTGAAATTTTTGTGATAAGACTAAAAGTCAATCAGTCTCATTTCAAACCATATTGCCACTTTAGATTTTATCTTTAAACTTTTCTCAAAAGATTGAACTCTTGTCAATCCTTGTAGTGATGCAAACAACTATACTTCTATAATATGTAGTAAAGAGAGATATTTTCCACTTGGGTGTTGAGTGAGGCATTGTTGATTTTAAAATCCAAGCCATATCTTCCACTTTGAGATGATGCAAATTCTCCTTTCTCATGATTGTGGGTAGTAGGTATGTTTTCCACACGGATAATGACGATGATGTTTTATCTCATAAAATTGACCAACACATTTGTGTTTTAAAATTTTTAAAAGAGGAACTACGTGTACCCTGATCCCCTATTGCACGAAAAGGTGGTACGTAGGCACTAAAGATTCACAACCGCGGCGGATGCAAAAATAATAAATATATTTCTTTTCTCACCTCCACCATCTATTTTATACAACATATTTCATAGCCAAAATATACAGATTTTTCAAAGAGGTTTCTGCGGAGTACCGTAGATGTTTAGGATGCTAATACCTCCCCTTTGCATAACCAACCCCCTTACCTTGAATCTTTCCCCCTCTTTTTGGGTTATTCGCTCTTTTCCCATTCCTTTGGAAACAATAAAGCGCGGTGGCAATTTTTATTTTTATTTGTATAAGTCTAGTCAATCCAATGGCTTATTCTTGAACATTTCTACCGCTACAGAAAAATGGCGACTTCACTGGGGACAGATTGACCTTTTGCTGGTCCATCCCTAAGTGGGTTGAGCCTATCTTTGTTAGTATATGTATATCTGTTATTATTGTTTTTGTTTTACATGTTGTATATATATTTGTCTGGATTTTCCTGGTTTTCAGGGTGCTTGGTGATTACTTAAAAGTTCTATACCCAGACTTGGGCAAACTTTAAAATAGGACGGGCGGTATAGTCATGTTAACTTTGAGGGAGTAATCCCAAAAAAGGAGGCATGAGATCCCCCACTCAGTGGAGGCCCCTTTGACTGTAGTGTCGTTTACCAAGTAATCGGGAAGACGTACTGCTTTCGACCTGGAAGCCTGCTGAAACTAAGGACCGTAGAATACCTAACCCATCTTGGCCTTTTAGGTGTAGTGCGGAAGCTATAACGGAGTAATTCAGAAATAGTTGTCACAGATACTATGCTCGGACGAGTTTTTCTTGAGAATGTTACTAATTACCTAGTTAATCGGGAAGTTGGTAATATCCGAAGGAATGATGTAGACCCTGGGAACCTCTAGAACCTTTTTCGGCAGCTGATAACTTTTAGACCAATACCTTATGGGTAGTACCTTTGACCTCATGCTCGTGACGTTGAACCTACGAACCCTATATGTGTGATCTTGTGTGTGATTGCTGCATCATGCATCCATGCACTCATAAGCATCTTTTGGAGAGATCATATTTCAAGGGATTTAAAAGTTGACCATTTATGAATATCTCAGGTACTTTTTAACCATGGATTCTGGAAAGAGAAAGACCGGGAAGTACAGTTTCAAGGATCCGAAGATAGATGAGTTGATCAGTCTAATTCTCGAGATCGAGTGTTCTGTAGACTTTCGGAAGAAGTATGGATCCATTATTCCTATCATGAAGTTGAAGATGAAGGAGGGTATTCTCTCGACCTTGGTATAGTTCTATGATCTGATGTATCATTGCTTTACTTTTCCTGACTATCATTTGATGCCTACACTAGAGGAGTATTCTTATCTGTTGGATTTACATGTTACTGATCGTGTTCCTTTTATTAGTTTGGAGGGGGAGCCAAAACCACATGAGATTGCTGTTTTGATTCATCTGGGGAAGTCTGAGGTGGAAGCCCATATGAATACTAAAGGAGGGATTATAAGATTACAAGCTCAGTTCTTATTGGAGAAAGCTCGTTACTTTTCTAGGATGAAGAGTACAGTTGCTTTTGAGGCCATCTTTTCTCTACTTGCTTACGGGTTGTTCTTATTTCCTAATGTGGACAAGTTTGTTGACGTTAATACTATCAGGATCTTCATGATTGGAAACCCAGTTCCTACCTTGTTGGGTGATGCTTATTACTCTACTCATCTTCGGAATTCTTATCACGGGGGGATAATTATCTGTTGCACGCCTCTATTGTACCGGTGGTTCATCTCTCATATGCCTCAGTCTGATGCTTTTTGGGATGTCAAGAAAGAACCCCGTTGGGCTCCTAAGATCATGGAACTTACTCACTCGGATATTGATTGGTATCATCGAGCTTACTAGGATATAGAGATTATTGACAGTTGTGGTAGTTTTCCCAATGTACCTCTTCTTGGTACAAAGGGAATAATTAACTATAACCTTGTTCTTGCACAATGACAACTTGGCTATCCGATGAAGGGTAAACCAAATAGTATTCATTTGAGTAGTTTTTTTATGAAGGATGGAGAAGACCATAAGGAAGCTAGGGAGCAGATTGCAAAGGCCTGGCATCATATTCATAAGAAGAGTATGAAGTATTTGGGACCTAGGGGTGCTGTTTCTTTGGAGCCATATCTTCAGTGGGTCCGAATGAGAGCTATTCAGTTGAGGATGTCATTCCCTTGAAACACCTATGCCTGATCTGTTTGTGAAGACCACCCCTCCCTTATTAGATGATATAGAAGAGTCGCAACTTGCTTTGGTCAGGATGCAACAGGAAAAGGATGCTTGGAAGAATAAGTGCCAAACTTTAGAGATTTCCTATAGAGCAGACTTCAAGAAGAAAGACGACTTGATAGAGATCCTTGAGAGTCGAGCGGTAGTGACTATGGAGAGGAAAGGGGATTTATTTTCTCCTAAGCCTCAATCAGATGTTGATCACTCACTTCCTAATTCAGGTGATTGGAAGGAGGTTGCCATCAGACATGCAGAAGAAAACTAGAGGTTGAAGGCTCAAATTTCCAGGCTCACAGGGAAGCGCCAGCGTATAGAGTGATCTTCATCAGTTTTACTTCTCAGGGTTTTAGATTTTTATTTCATCTTGTACTTGGGATCATTGAAACTTGTAATCCATTTTCAAATTGTTATAATAAAATTTTTCAGTATTACAAATACGTTATTACTTTGATATTTACAATATATCCACAAATTTTAAATCCCTTGAAATATTAAATAAAATCATGTGCATTGTATATAATGCATCATATTATACATATTTCTTGCATTTGTTATGCATATCCAGGTGTCTTACCAAGCTTCTTTACTTCAGACAAGCTGGCTCACCACTACAACACTCGGGCTAATCTCAGAAAGAAGATGGACAACCTAGAACAAGAGAATCGCGAGTTGCGCAAGGAAGTCTCTTCTTTGAAGGCCAGCATGGCCAATCTGACTACTCTGGTGGAAGCTTTGGTGGCTGATCATAATCAGCCACCGAGTGTCTAACCTCAACCAACAAGGGAAACTACAGAAGCTTCATCTGTTCTCGTATCTGCTACTCCAGATGCTGTTCAGAATCGCATGCCTCAAGGTTACCCATGGGGAATGCCAGGGAATTTTACACCTGAAGGTTTCAATCTTGGTCCTCAAGATACTCCGATTGTTCAGACTATTGTTACTCAGGCACCTCCTGTGGGTCATGCTGCTCCTGCTGCGCCTCTGTCGATGAATATGGTTCTGTTTGTTAATGATGATGGGTGTCATCCTTTCCCTCCACTGAGTGAAGACTTGGGTCTTTATGACAGAATGGATGATTTTCAAGAGCAGTTTGACAAGATGCAAAGAGAGATGAAGGCCCTCAGGGGAAATAAGCTATTTGGGCAGAATGTGAATGAGTTATGCTTGGTCCCGAATGTTAAGATACCTGCTAAGTTTAAGGTCCCAGAGTTTGAGAAGTACAAGGGAAAAACTTTCCCTCGTGCTCATCTGGTGACATACGTGAGGAGAATGTCTACCCATACTGATGATCAGCGTCTGCTGATTACTTTTTTCAGGATAGTTTAACTGGTGTTGCGCTAAAGTGGTATATGAGTTTAGACAACACCAATGTACATACTTTCAATGATTTGGGAGAAGCATTCATCAAACAATACAAGTACAACATGGACATGGCGCCTGACCGTGATCAACTCAGGGCCATGGTTTAGAAAGATAGGGAATCACTCAAAGAGTAGGCACAGAGATGGCGTGAGGTAGCCTCCCAAGTGATTCCTCCCATGGAAGAGAAGGAGATGACTAAGATTTTCTTTAAAACGCTGGGTGCTTTCTACTATGAAAGGATGGTGGCAAGTGCGCCAAATGATTTTACTGAAATGGTAGGAATGGGTGTTGTACCCCAATTTTTCCCCTAAGATTCCTCTATCATATCATATCAATTCGATCATAACAAGATCACATTAGGGTTGGTTCTTCCTCTTTTTCTATCTCCTATCTTTAAGTTTACTCTTGAGGAATCTCCAAGCACCTTGGTTGTGTATTTTGTATATGTGTTGTTGACTAACTTCTAATCAAAATACAAAAAAATATATTTGTCTTTGTCTTTGCATATTTTTATTTTGTAGGTACCAAGTCAAAGCATCTGACAAATAAGGATTTCTGGTATCATTTTCCTAAAATCTCTATTTGCAAAGAAAAAGAATTAATTTTTTTCACTGATGCAATTGATTGCTCTTAGAGTGCAATCGATTGCACATAGTGCATTTTGCGCCATTTTTGAAAAAATACACTGTGCAAATCGATTTGCACTATAGTGCAATCAATTGCACAGCGTGAAAATTTGAAAAAATCAGCATTTTAAACTTGTCAAATTTTGGCTCCAATTTTCCTTCACTTTTGAAAGATGTATCATTAATTCAAATTTTAGTGCTAATCTTTCATTTTTAAAAAGAATTATCATTAATTCAAATTTTGGCTCTAATATTTGAAAGAATTATCATTAATTCAAATTTTGTCTCTAATTTTTGAAAGAGTTATCATTAATTCAAATTTTGGCTCCAAGAATCAATTACCAAATTACCACTAATCCCAATCCTAAAACTCTATAAATAGAGCTCTCATTTCATTCAAATTTCAAGCTTTTGATAGCCAAATCCACCTTGCTAAAAAATCTCTCAATTCTCTCCATCTACCAAATTCACTCAAAGCTCCATTTTCAAAAAAGTTTGTAAGCTTTGCATTGAAGCTTACTAATCTTTGAGCTAAACCTTCATCCAAACACTTTTTCTCCATCAATTCTCTACATCCAATCTTGGTCAATTGATTCTTGTGGTTGAATTGAAGCAAATTCTTGAAGTTGTTTTGATAATTCTCTAGATCTACCTTTGGTAAGTTGGATAATTCATCTTTCACAATGTGATCTCTTGGTGATCTTTGGGATTGATTCTTTGAGAATTATTTTGTGATTTCAATGGTGCTATTTTCTCATAATTTGATGTAATTTCCGTGCTCAAGTGGATCCATGATCATGAGGTGTTTGATGGAAAGTTTGAACAAGAAATTGCACTTTTAAAATGCTGTTTTTGCTACTGCAACTGTGTGCAATCGATTTGCACACTAGTGCAATCGATTGCACAGAAGCAATTTCACGCAAATTTTTGAAAACTGTACTGTGTAAATCGATTTACATAGTAGTTCAAATCGATTTACACCAGGACATAATGCATTTTTTTGCCTTGTTTTGGGGCAGCTTTAATCCAAAATGATTTTTCTACTCATTCCTTTTGATTGTTGGTTTGGATTGCAATTTTAAATGTCCAATTTGTCTTTAAACTCAATGGACTTTGTGATGTAGATGAAGTTGGATAAATGTTCATCAATTCAAATCTACCTAAGAGTGAATTATTTAATTCATTTTTGGTGCTTTGGATTAATGATATTGTGATACGGTGGGAGAACTGACTTGAGGTTTTGCGTTTGTATTCGCAAATGTTGCGGTTAGCAAGAGTCGCCACCGACTTTTTATTTTATCCTAAGGAAAGGTTAAAAAGCACAGCAAAAACCTTTTGAGATGTTTTCTTGGGTTCGGGGAGTAGATTATAGAAAGGGAAGGTATTAGCACCCTTTCTATCCATGGTTATCCATGGGCTCTTAGTTACTTGCTTAGATCACTTGCCTTTTGTTTTCAATTGTCTTAAATGGTGCTTGAGTGTGTGGATTTGAAAATGTTTTGAAAAGAGGCCAATGTGGTGGCAATCTTTGTAATGATCCATGTGGGGATGTATACAAAGATGTATGTCTTTTGAAAAAGTTTTCATTTGTTTTTGAAAGTTGTTTTGAAAGTGTAGTGATGTGTGATTTTGAAATTAGGCAAGTGTTTTGTTTTGCAAGTTTGATTCAAGTAACTAAGAGGTTGTCTACTCCTAAATTTCTCAAAAGATTTATTGCTATATTTTAACCCTTTTAACAAGTTCGTTCCACCATTGAATTTGGTGGACAATCTTGTGTTAGGATGTGAAAGGGACAGGCGCGGGTCATCGTTTAGACCATGATTGCAACGGCGTTAAATGTCTTTGGGCAGTTTCTTTAAGGGACTTGATCATTTGTTTTTGTTTGTTTTGAAAAGTTTTATCGAGGGACTATGATCATTCAAACTGTTTGCTTTGCCCAAAGAAGTTCAACATACAATATGGTCCATTTATTTGAAGGCAACAAAATGGAGTACCCTAGGGGTGTTGGTGTGTAAGTGTGTTTTATTGCATACAAGAGTTTTTTCTTTGAATTAGGTTTTTCTATTTCATTGATTTTATCTTGCCATACACATCCTAATTACTAGCAATAAGAAGCGGAAATGTAAAATCCTACGCTATTACAATAGTTAGGGGAAGGGGATACATATTTGTACATGGGGGGTTCAACAAGAAAAATAGACAAAAAAGAAAATAGCGGAAAACAAGATATATAGAGAGAGAGAGGGAGCCTGCGCGCTGTTGGGAGGCCATCAGAAGTTCTGACCCAGATCCATTGTCAGATGATCAACCTGTTGGTGAAACTGGATGAGTCAGAACTTCTGACTCCAGAACCTGCAAAATAGAACCTTGTTAGTGGGGAAACCAGAAGTTCTGATTTCCCTGTGCTGCAAGACAGAAGTTTGTTAGTGGAGAACCCAGAAGTTCAGATTCTGCTGAAAAGGCAATAACTCTCAGAGGTTCTGATGTCATTGACAGCAAAACAGGCTTCAGATGTGCTAACGTCAAAGTCAGCACTTGGCTTTTTCCTGCACTAATCAGAACATCTGCAATCCTGTTGTTACTCCACAAAACAGAAAACATATTTGGAACAGATCCAGCAAAATAGCAAAATGTCTCAGAGGTCAGAATCACCAAGGTCACAGGCGAGTCCTAAACTGGCTCAGAACGTTCTGAGGTTTGAGAGTCCTCAGAACATAAACAGCAATAACATGAATATTTACATTATGTTACTTGAATATGCACAGCTGATGATGCTTAACAGTGTGGTGAGGGTCAGCAGGTGCTTACCTGACTTTCTGGAAAAATGGTGGGTGAAAGTTAGTTTTTGGTTCTGGTGGTATTCTGGACAGATTTGGAAAAGGGGAAGTGAAGGTGTATACGTATATAGGGTCAGAAGTTTGGAAAGAACGTTTTTGGTTTACAGAAAAGAGCTGGGTGTTTGATGAAGTTGAAGGTGAGAAACTTAAAGTTATGAAACAAAGCTGGAAATTTTGGCAGAGTTTCAGAATGCTGTGTTGCTAGGAGTTTCGTTTCTCTCTTATCAATTTTCTGTTTCTTTTCTTGAACTTCTTGAACCTCTTTTGCAGTGGTGAAAGCTCTCTATTTATAGGCAAAGTTCTTGTGGATGTCTTGAACATTTAAGGCGCCAACAGAGTTTGAATTTGTTCTTTGACAGAAATTCCTGGGAAGTTGTGATAACAGCTATCTTTCAGCCTAGGTAGCAGCAGCAGGCGTAGATTGGGGGAAGTGACCTCTGAAATGGGCGGTGGCGTGAAGACCCATGCCAGAATCTGTGCAAAGCATTTTCCAAGCCACACGTGAATGCTCAGGAGTGGTTGGAAGCATTAATGGGCATTAAATGGTGACAAGACCTGTCAATACCAACATTCTGGTTGTTGAATCAGCAGCGTAAACCACGCTCTGGCCTTGGCTACCTGTTGTCTTAGCAAACTCTGGAGATTCTCCTGGTTTTCTGGTACGTTCCTTGGATCTACTTCTGGACAATCTGGACTTAGAGATTCTGTATCAATGTGACACCTATCCCTCTGACCTTTCATCTTCTGTCTTCAACCTGTTCTGAAGGAGCCTTTGTACTTTCATATTTCTCTTGCATTCCTTTAGCAAGTTCTGACTGAGCTTGTGTAACTGCTGAATGGGTATGTTCTGTTTGAGGCTTACACTCTGAACCACGTTTATAACTTCTGATTGAACTGATGTAGCTGCTGAAGAGACAACTTCTGACCATCCTGAGCCAAGCTTGCAACTTCTGACCGTCTTCATCTGGAATGGATCCAGAAGTTCTGAAGCGCTGATTTTTCCAGAAAACATTTATTTTAAAGAAACATTCTAAGCACTTAGAATTTGATTTTCCTCAAGATGAAAGCATTGTTTTTGGAGTTTGTGAGATCATCTTGCTCTTGTAAGTGACTTGCTTGGGCAAAAGGATAACTCAGGACTTGGATTTGTTCCAGGGGATTTTGAAAAATCTAAGATGGTTTCCTAAAGAAAGGGAGGGCAAATTTTGGGGTACAACAGATATGTTTAGTGCTTTAATCCATCTAGAGGAGTGGTTATATTTAAAGATGAAAGAATTTTGAAATGGTGATCCAAAATAGCTTATCATTTCCCTCCCTTTTCATCTTATCCCTTTCTTTTTTTAATTGTGCTACATGTTAAGGGATGGTGATCTCTATATCATTTATCCAAACATGAAGTACATAGATTGCTATTGACCGGCCTCAAAATAGGTGTGACTTCTACATAAGTCCACTTATGATTGCTTAACATAGCGCTAAATTTTGTTCCGATTCGAATAAATGATCATCCGTGGCCCAAACTTATGATTGCAAGCCCAAGTATGTTAATTTGATCTCTTTGATCCAATAACCTTGAGATTCATTGTGTGGAGGCTTTGGTTCTACCAATCCTCTAATGGATCTACAACACCTTTGGTCAACGCGGATCACTTAAACATCGTTGATCATTACATGTTGCCTTGTGAGAATTCCAAAATGGATGATATACTTGACAAAAAGCAAATGCAACTTGTTGTGTGGAGGTTTTGGTTCTACCAATCCTCTAATGAGTTCCAAATGCAAGTTTCAAGATGGTCATCTAACTAACCACTAATTACTAACAATTAACTTTACTTTACACTTTTATTTTCATGCTTTATGTACCATTTACTTTTAGCATTTTACATTTCATGCTATTTTCATCTTTGCTCACTTGAGCATTTACTTTTATGTCATTTTTATTTTGCTCACTTGAGCTTTTCTTTCTTTTTAAAGACACCTAATAATCAACATGAACCATAAAAATCATTAATGATACTTGGACTACATGGTTACTATCCTTTGCATTATGTAGTGATGGACTTCTTGGACTTAGGATTAGAGACCTTGGCCTATCTTGGAGACTTTGTGACTTTATTTGATATTTTGTCTGGAGTTCTTGAGGATTACCTCAAGACATTGGGTTGTTTGTTTGTTTTGTGTGCAGGTTATTGAGATTACGATCTTTGTTTGTAATCTGGAATTCACCCGTATACAGCCGTTACTCTGCCCAATTTTTGCAAAGACTTAAAACACTTGAAGTTTGGTTCTCTCAAGAGGTCTAGTATCTTTGATTGCTTGGTTTCAATCCGAGGAATGGGAATTCTATATTGACTCATAATGTCAAGTATTGGCTTCTTGTTGGTTAGATGGTTTTTATCCCTAGCTTTTACCTTATGCTTTAGGAGAGCCTCTTCTTCTCCTCCCATCTTCTTTAATTTCAAAAATCTTCTCCCTCCTTTTAAAATAAAAAAAAACTCTTCTTGTTTTGAAACTTGAAACATTTTCATAATAAACTTGGACTTAGATCCATGCATCTTCGAAACATTTTCACAAATAAATTTCAATCAATTTAATAATACCTTGACCTTTTTTTGTGAGAAGACTAAAAGTCAATCAATCTCATTTCAAACCATTTGGCCACTTTGGCTTTTATCTTTAAACTTTTCTCAAAAAGATTAGACTCTTGTCAATCCTTGTAGTGATGCAAACAACTATACTTCTACAATATGTAGTGAAGTGAGATATTTTCCACTTGGGTGTTGAGTGAGGCATTGTTGATTTTAAAATCCAAGCCATATCCTCCACTTTGAGATGAGGCAAATTCTCCTTTCTCATGATTGTGGGTAGTAAGTATGTTTTTCACACGGACAATTACGATGATGTCTTATCTCATAAAATCAACTAACACACTTGTGTTTAAAATTTTTAAAAGAGGAACTACGTGTACCCTGATCCCCTATTGCACGAAAGGTGGTACGTAGGCACTAAAGGTTCACAACCGCGGCGGGTGCAAAAATCATAAAAATATTTCTTTTCTCACCTCCACCATCCATTTTATATATAACACATTTTTATAGCCAAAATATACAGATTTTTCAAAGAGGTTCCTGCGGAGTACCGTAGATGTTTAGGGTGCTAATACCTTCCCTTTGCATAACCAACCCCCATACCTTGAATCTTTCCCCCTCTTTTTTGGGTTATTCGCTCTTTTCCCATTCCTTTGGAAACAATAAAGCGCGGTGGCGATTTTTATTTTGATTTGTATAAAGTCTAGTCAATCCAATGGCTTAGTCTTGAACATTTCTACCGCCACAATGGGTATCCACTTAGAAGAGGCTGTAAGAGAGGGCCACTTAACGAAGAGTGAAAGTTCTGGAGGTGTGAAGAAACCATCTTATGGGTTTACCAAGAAGAAGGAAGGGGATGCAAATGTTGTTATGCAAGAGAGGAGGGTTAATACTCCAAGAAGGAATTATCAGTGTCATCAGCAGATCGCCTCAGTTACTCCAGTTGTGGGTGCAACTCCAACTACTGTTACTTATCAATGACCATCCCAGCAGGGGAATCAAGGGTATAATCAGAGAAGTGAGAGTTATGTCCCTATTCCTATGAGCTATACAGAGTTACTACTGGCATTGATTTAGAAGAAGCTGGTTCAGATTCGACCATCTCCCGTCGTACCATCACCATTGCCTTGGTATTACAAAGTAGACCAAACATGTGCTTTTCATCAGGGAGCACCAGGGAATAATGTTGAGAATTGTTATCCTTTGAAGACTGAGGTGCAGAAGTTGGTAAAGTATGGTGTTCTATATTTCAAGGACGTGGGACCTAATGTGAAAGACAATCCTCTACTCAAGCACGAGGGAGTAAATGATGTGAATATGGTGGCCGGTTGTCCATGAGACTTCTGGATTTTTGATATTAATCTGGTTAGAGGAGATTTGGTGAAAATGCATGCAGACCTTTGTGAATTTAGCTACTATACGCATGACCATGTCGGTTGTGCTATTTGCAGTACAGATATACAGTGTTGTGATAAGATAAAGGCTGATTTACAAGAGATGATGGATGAGGGCCTAATCCACATAATCAGGCCTAGGGCAGAGTATGAAGAGGAGGTGAATATGGTTTATGGATGTCCTGTAGAATTCGGAATTTTTGATGTAGAGTATATTAATGAATACCTTGTGCAATTGCATGCTACCTTATTCCATATGGCTAGCTAGGTGGAACACCAATGTGGATTTTTCCGAGTTTGCTGTCGAGATTCTCGAGGATGTTCAATCGTGAAGAAGGGTGTTCAGTTATTGTTAGACAATGGAATTATCAAGGTTACAAGTTAAAGGGATAATTACCATGAAGTTGATATGGTTGAGGTTTGTTTGATGGAAGAAGAGTCAGATGAAGAGTATGTCTCTGCGGATGAGTATTTCTCCTCATATGAGGATTTGTTTTCCAGAAATGACTCAATAATGACTGATTGTGTTGAAGAAGGGGTAAATGTCATTGTACCTTGTTTTAGGGCACCCGCCCATCTTGAAGTTGAGTATTATAGCAAGCCAGTTGTTACCCCATTGGTGATTAGTTTACCGGATCCTATCCCCTACAAGTTAGATAAGGATGTGCCTTACAAATACAACCTACAATCTTAGAGGATGGAGTGGAAGTTCCCATCCAGCCAATGCCTGATGTTGGGAATATTGCTGAAAATAGCAGGGTGACCCGCAGCGGTCGTGTGTTTATGCCATTTGTTCGAAGAGATGTTAGTGATGGAAAGAAAATTATGGAGAATGTCGAACCCAAGAAGGCTACGGGTGAGACTAGTGGGGCTGCGTTAGAGAAAGAAGTGGATGATATTTTGAAGATAATCAAGATGGGCGACTATAGAATTGTAGATCAGCTACTGCAGACTCCTTAAAAAATATTTATCTTAGCTTCATTGGTGAATTCTTCTACTCACAGAGAATCCTTGATGAGGGTATTAGACCAAGCTTTTATGGAAAGTGATATGCCAATAGACCAATTCAGCAGTGTAATAGGGAACATTACATCATGTAATAACTTGAGTTTCTGCAATGATGAATTACCAGATGAAGGAAGGAATCACAACTTGGCCCTCCATATCTCTATGAACTGTAAGAATGATTCACTATCCAATGTGCTGATTGATAATGGATCCGCGTTGAATGTTATATCGAGGAGTACGCTTATGAAGTTGAAATATCAAGGAACACCTATGCGCCCGAGTGGCATCATTGTGAAAGCGTTTGATGGATCAAGGAAATCTGTTATTGGTGAAGTGGACTTGCCTATTCATATAGGACCACATTTGTTTCAGATTACTTTCCAGGTCATGGACATTGTTCCCGCTTATAGATGTTTGTTGGGACGGCCGTGGATTCATGAGGCAGGGGTTGTCACTTCAACTTTACACCAGAAAATGAAGTTTGTACGTGAAGGGAAAGTAGTGATCATAAATGGGGAACAAGCATTATTGATATCTCATTTGTCCTCTTTCAGCATTGTGGAGGCGGATGAAGCTGCTGTTGGAACCCAGTTCCAAGCCTTATCCATTGACAATATAAGAGGAAATGAGAATTCCATGGTTTCACTTAAGGATGCGCAGCAGGTTGTACGTAAGGGTCATAATGAAGTGTGGGGGCGGATTATGGATCCACATGTGAACAAGAACAGAGCTGGCTTAGGGTTCTCTTTGAAGAATGACAAAGGTAAGGGCATGAAGTCGTAGTTTTCTGCAAGCAAATATTAAGACATCTTCTGTAGTGGGGGTTTTCTTCATCCAATTGTTTCCAGGATCAATGCCATTATGGAAGATGAAGCAGAGCGGGAAAGGCCGAATTATGTGACGCACAGAGTTAGGGTCCAGAACTGGATCACTATTGATGTTCCTTCTGGCATACATGTTTCAAAGTAATTTGTTTTGTTAATCTTTTTGAAAAGCTTTCACTCTGCCCAAGGTGAAAGTATTAATATTGTATGGGCTTATCTGTTAGCTTTGATTTTTAAAATCAATAATAAAAGTTGTCTTTGTTTCCCAAATTGTGTATTTATTTTCTGCTTTTACTCAGAAAATGGTTTAAAAAAACCTTCAAAATAAATAATAACTGAAGTTTAATCTACATGATCACTTGTTATATGTGTCAGTTTCTAAAAGCAATCATAAATCATATGTGCAGATTAATTAAAAAACCCGTTGAATACAATGACCCTGCACCCTCTCCAAACTTTGAATGTCCTGTGTTTGGGGCTGAAGAAGAAGATTATGATGAGATTCCAAAAGAGGTCTCACGGTTGCTTGAGCACGAGGAAAATACCATTCATCCATATAAAGAGCCATTTGAAGTGATTAATTTGGGTTCAGAAGAAGATTCGAAGGAAGTCAAGATTGGAGCATTGTTGCATCCTGATGTGAAGAGCAAGTTGATTGAGTTGTTGAAAGAGTATGTGGATATTTTTGCTTGGTCTTACCAAGATATGCCTGGTCTAGATACAGATATTGTAGAGCACCGTTTGCTGTTGAAGCCAAAGTGTCCACCAATTAAACAAAAGTTGAGAAGAACTCACCCAGATATGGCAGTGAAAATTAAAGAGGAGGTTCTAAAGCAAATTAATGCAGGTTTTCTTGTGACATCAGTGTATCCTCAATGGATTACCAATATTGTCCCAGTATCAAAAAAAGACGGAAAAGTCTGCATGTGTGTAGATTACAGAGATCTAAATAAAGCTAGTCCAAAAGATGATTTTCCATTGCCACACATTGATATGTTAGTGGATAGCACAGTAAAATTCAAAGTATTCTCGTTCATGGATGGATTTTCCGGGTATAATCAAATAAGAATGGCTCCAGAGGACATGGAAAAAACAACGTTTATCATACCCTGGGGAACATTCTGTTACAGAGTGATTCCCTTCGGGTTGAAGAACACTGGTGCAATGTACCAGAGGGCTATGATAACCCTATTCCATGATCTGATGCACAAGTAAATCGAAGTATATGTTGATGATATGATTTCCAAATCCCAGAATGAAGAAGGGCATGTAGGAGATTTGTTGAAGTTGTTTCAGCGTTTGAGGAAGTATCGTCTCCGCTTGAATCCAAATAAATGCACCTTCGGTGTTTGATCAGGGAAATTGTTGGGTTTCATTGTTATCCAGAAAGGAATTGAAGTTGACCCTGATAAAGTCAAAGCAATTCAAGAGATGTCAGCGCCAAAAACTGAAAAGCAAGTTAGAGGTTTCCTCGGGCGTTTGAATTATATTTCCAGATTCATTTCCCACATGACTACAACATGCAAACCGATCTTTAAGTTGTTAAAGAATGATCAAGGTTGTGTATGGACGGATGACTTCCAAAGGGCATTTGAAAGTATTAAAGAATATCTGCTTGAACCTCCTATCTTGATCCCTCCTGTCGAAGGAAGACCGTTGATTATGTATCTGACAGTGTTAGATAATTCCATGGATTGTATTCTTAGACAACAAGATAAAACAGGGAAGAAGGAGTTCGCCATTTATCATCTCAGTAAAAATTTCACTGATTGTGAGTTGCGGTATTCCATGATGGAAAAGACATGTTGTGTTTTGGCTTGGGCGGCAAAGCGTTTGCGGCAGTATATGTTGAATCACACTACTTGGTTGATCTCCAAAATGGATCCAATCAAGTACATTTTTGAAAAGCCTTCTCTTAGTGGGAGAATTGCCCGCTGGCAGATGTTGCTATCTGAATATGATATTGAATACTGCACTTAAAAGGCTATTAAAAGCAGTGTGTTGGTAGATTATCTTGCTTACTAACCAGTGGAGGATCATCAGTCTATAGAGTATGAATTCCCCGATGAGGATGTGATGTTCCTGAAAGTGAAAGATTGTAATGAACCATTGCCTGAGGAAGGTCCCGACCCTGAATCTTGTTGGAGTATGATATTTGATGGAGCTGTGAATGCTTATCATAAAGGAATTGGTGTTCTGATTGTCACTCCACATGGATCGCACATTCCTTTTATCGCAAGGTTAACGTTTGATTGTACTAATAATATGGTAGAATATGAGGCTTGCATCATGGGTCTCGAAGAAGCTATTGATCTCAGAATTAAAAATCTAGATGTGTATGGTGATTCATCTTTGGTAATAAATCAGATTAAAGGAGAATGGGATACTCGTCACCCCAGCTTGATCCCTTACAAAGATTATGCTAGAAGATTGTTACCTTTCTTTAATAAAGTTGAATTCCATCACATTCCTAGAGATGAAAATCAGATGGCGGATGCTCTGGCAACTCTGGCTTCTATGTACCAAGTGGATACTTGTAATGATATACCTCGAATTATGGTTCGGAGACTGGATAGGCCCACACATGTGTTTACAACAGAGGAGGTAGCAGATGAAAAACCTTGGTATCATGATATCAAGCATTTTCTTTAGACTCAAGAATACCTGATTAGTGCTTCGAAGAAAGATAGAAAGACACTGAGAATATTGGCTGGCAGTTTCTTCCTCAGTGAAAATGTGTTGTATAAAAGAAATTATGACATGGTCTTGCTCAGATGCGTGGATAGACACGAAGCAGACATGTTGATGCATGAGGTTCATGAAGGTTCATTTGGCACTCATGCCAATGGACATTCGATGGCTAAAAAGATGCTAAGGGCAGGTTACTATTGGCTGACAATGGAATCTGATTGTTATAAATTTGCAAAGAAGTGTCATAAAGGTCAGGTTTATGCAGATAAGGTCCATGTGCCTCTGACACTTCTCAATGTGATATCTTCCCCCATGGCCTTTCTCTATGTGGGGTATTGACATGATTGGGATGATAAAACCCAAAGCTTCAAATGGACACCGTTTTATCTTGGAAGAAATTGATTACTTCACCAAGTGGGCGGAAGCTGCTTCATACGCTAATGTTACTAAGCAGGTGGTTATGCGCTTCATCAAAAATAATCTTATATGTCGGTATGGTGTGCCGAGCAGAATTATCACCGATAATGGCTCGAATATGAACAATAAAA
The DNA here is from genome assembly GCA_948472305.1 of Vicia faba. Lineage (NCBI taxonomy): Eukaryota > Viridiplantae > Streptophyta > Magnoliopsida > Fabales > Fabaceae > Vicia > Vicia faba. Next base: position 1,024,006,967 of record OX451736.1, on the reverse strand, counting down.
TGATGACAGAACTATGTGAAGAATTCAAGATTGTCCATCATAATTCATCTCCATATAGGCCAAAGATGAATGGGGCTGTTGAAACTGCTAATAAGAATATCAAGAAGATTATCTAGAAAATGATCGTTACTTATAAGGATTGGCATGAAATGCTCCCTTTTGCTTTGCATGGATATCGAACATTTGTCCGCACTTCAACAGGATCAACCATGTTCTCCCTGGTGTATGGAATGGAAGTTGTACTCCCAGTCGAGGTTGAGATTCCCTCTTTGCGTTGATAATGGAAACCAAGTTGTTATAGGCTGAATGGGTCCATAACCGGTTTGACCAATTGAATCTGATCGAAGAGAAGAGGATGACAGCTTTATGTCATGGACAATTATATCAGAAAAGTATGAAGAAAGCTTTTGATAAGAAGGTCAAACCTCGTAAATTCATAGAAGGCGACCTCGTGCTCGGGAAGATCATGTCTTTCAACACTGATTCTAGGGGAAAGTGGACTCCCAACTTTGAAGGCCCATATGTTGTCAAGAAATCCTTCTCTGGCGGTGCATTAATTCTTGAAACTATGGATGGCGAGGAGTTCCCACGTCCCATGAATGCTGATGCAGTCAAGAAATACTTCGCCTAAAGAAATAGAAGAACAGCTCGCTAAGTTGAAAACCCGAAAGGGCAGCTTAGGCAAAATAAAGAGCGTCTCGGTAGGCCGAAAGCCCGAAAGGGCGGTCTAGGCAAAAATTAGAGACATAAACAGAATAAATTTCCCGCTAAGCTGAAAACCCACAAGGGTAGTTTAGACAAAAGTTAGGGACTTTTTTGGTAAGTAACTACATCAGACAAGACTTGATTGTTGGAGCAACAATCTTCTCGGATTCTCATCACAACTTCAACAGAAGTTGCTGCTCAGGATTTCAAAAGTTGTTAGATGGGATAGTGGTCATTGTATCTCAATGTATCTTTTCCATTATATATTACCATTTCTCGAACTTTATAATTATCCATGGAGTCTCGCCATTCGCAGACTACCATTCTATTAATGAAATTTGAGCTTTTAACCAATTCTTTGTATTTCTTATTTTATTTAGCTTGCAAAGACTCCATTTATTATTTATAATAACTTTCAAAGCAAAAAAGATTAAATAACAAAATCGATTTTTCAAAAAGAATTTACAATTCGCTTTTACCTTGGAATCTGTGATGAAATAATGGCAACAAAATGGTGATCCCGGGAATGGACAAACTCCATTTTGTTTTAAGAAGTTTTTGTTCCCCTCGGGAAGGTTTACTCAGGATGATTCGCCGTATTGGGTTCGTGACTCCAGTATCCTCGGTCATGTTTGGATTCATTTCTCCTCTTTTCTGAATTTTCATGATGAGAAGTCTCAATCCGAGATTTCTCCAGTTAAGTTTTCATTCGGTCTAATGGAAGTTCTTTTTCCCGAGAAGTTGGTACCATAATCACTCTTGAAGAGCGCAGGTCCCTGGTTTCGCTAGTGAAGAAGATATTGTGGTTTTCCCTTTGAAGATGTGGTGTTAATATCCCGAATGAAGTTGGCCTGAATTCCCTAGTGAATGTTTCGATGATTTGGTGTCCATCTTCTTTACTTGAGACTGCTTTTGCAATCCCTAGTAGAAGTGTTACTTTTGAAAACATTTGCTTCCCTGGTGAAGCCTGGAGAAAGAAGTTCTATCCCTGTATCTGTACTATTTTATCACTTTGTTTTGTTTACTTCCGGATTATGTTTCTCCCCAGTAAAGCTAAAGCATGCAGTAGGTTTTGTTTCCTCAGTTGGCATTTACTTTTCCTTGGAATAATCATCCTGGATGTGGTTTAGCCGAGCGTTGTTTGTGCCAGAGTTGGTTTTTCTTGGTTACTCCCAGGGTTGTGTATCTATTTTGCCAGCATACGCACGATAACACTCATACATTCATACATACATCATGCATAGCTAAAATTGGCAAATCATTGTTCATTGACTTTTTTTAATATTTTTGTTGACATATCACCCTGTTTTGCAGAGTTACGTTGTCCTCTCTTCCATAGAGTGGTGGCCCTAAGCAGAAAGCATATATTCTTTCAATTTCCCCAACGAGTTGTCCCTTGTGGAAGATTTTTACTTTAGCCTTCCTATACAGCTCCTTGTTTGGATATATTTGGTTTTCCCTCTTGAGTTTATTTCTCAAAGGATGTATTTTTGTTTACTGTTCCATTCCAATTTATTTCTGGTTTGAATCTGTGGTTCCACAACAATATTATTTACTTTGGATTTCTGAAAGCTTCGAGTTTTGGTTTGTGCATTTATTTTGCACAAAAAGACTTTGTCTCCTCAGTAGGAATATCATGGCATTTCCCCAGGAAGTCATATTTCTTTCCCCAGGAAGCCATATTTCTATCCTCAGAAAGTCATTTCTTTTTACAACCCTCCATGACAACAAGTAGCAGGTCTCTTTATTTGAGAAACTTATGCTTCCCTGTAAAAGTCGACGTAACCTTTTTGCTATCTCCTCTATGAGTGGACAGTTTGCAGTCCTTCGTCAGTTTGCAGTTGTGATACAGTGGGAGAAATGACTTGGGATTTTGCGTTTGTGTTTGCAAATGTTTCAGTTTAGCAAGAGTCACCACCGACTTTTTATTTTATCCTAAGGAAAGGTCAAAAAGCACAGGAAAGACCTTTGAGATGTTTTCTTGGGTTCGGGGAGTAGATTATAGAAAGGGAAGGTATTAGCACCCTTTCTATCCATGGTTATCCATGAGCTCTTAGTTACTTACTTAGATCACTTGCTTTGCTTTACAATTGTTTGAAATGGTACTTTTCAATTGTTTTAAATGGTGCTTTGTATGTTGTTTTGAAAGATGTTTTGAAAAGAGGCCATCGTTGTGGCAACCTTTGTAATGATTCTTGTTTGAATGTATACAAAGGTGTTTTTGTCTTTTGAAAAGTTTTCAATGTTTGAAAGTAGGGTTTGGATAATGTTTTGAAATTGTGTTGTGAAGTGTGTTTGGAATAATAGCAAGGATGTTTTTGCAAGCTTGATCAAGTAACTAAAAGCTATCTACCCTATTTTACTCAAAGATTCTTCTTATGTTTTTAACCCTTTTAACAGTGTTGTTTCACCATTGTATTTGGTGAACAACCTTGTGTTGGGATGTTAAACGGGACAGGCGCGGGTCATCGTATAGACCATGGTAGCAATGGTGTCAAGTATCTTTGGCAATTTTCTTGAGGGACTTGATCATTTTGTTTAGGCAACTCAGATAGCGTCATCGATGGACTAAGATATTTTGTTTTGTTTTTGTTTTGCCAAAGTACTTGACATGCAATCATGGCCCATTTTTGAAGGCAACAAGTGGATTGAAACCCTAGGGGTGCAAGTGTGTATTGTGTTTGTTTTTCATGCATTGTTATCTTTGAATTAGGTCAAGCTACTTGTTAACTTGATTTTTGCATACAAACCCTAGGTCTAACCATGGCATAATTGAAAGCTTTAAAAGTGCGAGAATTTAAATTCTACACTATTACAACATGATATAGGGAGGGGGTACAAATTTGAATTGGGGGTATTTGACAAGAAATTAAATTCTAAACTATTACAACCAAATCGAATGTATAGGCAATATTTAAATGTGCAATAATTAAATAAAATACAACAAATAAATGTTAAATAAAATGTATTATGCAAAAAGTTTTCATGTATGTAAAAAATATTTTTTAATGTGAAATGTAAATAATAATAAAAACGATCAATTTTAATTATTTTATTATTTAGGGAAAAAACCCTAATTCTTAAATAAATAGTAATATTTATTAATTATATACAATAATATATTAATCTATACAAAAAATAAAAATATATTGTAAAAAGATATTTTTAGTGCAAAATATTAATAAAAATGAAAATGTATTATTTTTGTATTTTTGTCCTAATCATTTAATAAAATAAAGTATATAAGTATATATATATATATATATATATATATATATATATATATATATATATATATATATATATATATATATATATATATATATATATATATATATATATATATATATATATATATATATATATATATATATATATATATATATATATATATATATATATATATATATATATATATATATGTATTAAACATATTAAATATATAAAAATAAAAATTAATTATTTACCAAAAATGTGTATATTCAAGAAAATGTTTTTAAATATAAATAGAATAATAAATGAAAATGAAAATATTTTTTACATTATTCTTTGAGTTTTAATAAAAGAAAATAAACTATTTACATATTTATGCTAGTAAAATAAAAAATAAATATGAAATAAATATGAAAAAAATATAAAATAGTTTTTTTGGCATTTTTTATATTTGGACAAAAAATAATAAAGTCAGAATAAAAAATAAAAACATCAAAATGACAAACATTCAAATAAATGGGCCAGGGGGTGTAAACTGAATAATGGGGTGTTAGGAGTAAAAACAACCAGGCCCAACCCAGTCAGACTTCATCTTCCTCCTTTGTTCACCAAAACGCGCGTTCTGTATATCAATGGCTATCTCCTGATTCTTTGATTTTTTGACAAAACTCATAACATGAAACTTGTAGAGCATCAAACAACGAACTCAACCATATAAAAAACTTAAACTAACTCTCAAAGAGCAGAGAGAATTTATCTGGCCCTAATTCTTAACCTAGTTTTTTCAGAAAGTTCATGAACAGAATTCTCCTAGCACGATTAATATAAATGAAAACTAAGCATATGTATGGCTTCAGGGCTATGAATACAACATCTTTCATTCACAAACCTAAGTCTAACTATTCCTAAATAGAGAGATAGAAGTTCATGAAATAACTGTTTCAGTTGACTTCGAGCTGGGCAATGTAGCAACTTTCAAGGATGTTTGAACTTCTTTTGAGCTTGCCTGAGGTCCAATAAAGCTTTCCCAATGCTTACTTTGTTTTGAAATGGCTTGAATCGTGCCACATAACTCAACCTGCAAAGCTTTGAAACAAAAATGGCAATGTGTGTTAAGGGTGTTACAACTAGCAATGGATGATCTGGATAGCTTAAGTATGTTGGCTGAAAGGTGTTTGAAGTGGTTTTGGACAAAACGCACGAGGGGATTTGATTATGGAGATGGTTCTGCAGGGCTTGCCCTGTTTTGAAGAAAAACAGTGATTCTGTGTACAAGGGAGTTTGAGAAGCAAATGGGTCGTGTTTCTGGCTTGTTAGGAGGTATGAAACTTGTTTGCAATGTTTGTGTAAGTTGGTTTTAACAGATGTGAGAGATGGCTTGTCTTTTGCAACTTTCTTCTTCTTGAAGCAAGAGTGTGTGTGTTTTCAATGCAGGCCTGTACCAGCCCTATATCATGCTGCATATTTTGCTCTTGGTTATTGAAATTGGTAGATTTGATCTTGCCTCATAGATATGGCCCCATGCCTCAAGGATCTTGGTTTGACATAAAGTGCAACTTTACAAAAATGGCATTATACCTTTTACCATTTAGGGCTTAATTTTGTATGTAATGTCCAAATGACAAAGATAATACCTTAGCTCAATGGTTATGCATTAAATTATGGAGTACAAACTGGTTTTGAGGCCTGCAAGCTAGTACCAAGCATGCTGATTTGAAAATGCAAGTTTGTATGAACATGTGTTGGCCATGGATCAAAGTGAGTTTTTGCCAATTTCAAGCATTCAATTCTCTCTAACCACAAGGGTGTTTGAGGAGTTCTTGGACAATTTTGAAATCTTGCAACATGTACTATAATCCATCTTTGAAATGCAACTTGAAACTCCAAGTGGAACTATGTGAAAAATGGCCAAGAAGATGGGTCAAAATCCTGCCTAAATTAGGGCAAAATTTCTCTAAGTTAAAAGTTTTAGGTACCCTTGTTCCAAAAATCATAACTTGAGATACAAGCCTCTTTTGAGAAAACTTTGTGAATCAAAGTTGTAGACTTTGTGATGTTCTACAACTCTCATGTTGCAAGTTTTGTTTTAATCCATTTGCATCTTGGTGAAAAAATGGGACAAAGTTAGGAAAAAATAAGAAAATTTCATAACTTAGAAAATTTCTAAATTATGAAAATTTTCCATTTTAAACCCTAATTTGCATTTTTGGTTTTCTTGATGAACAAGTTTCATAATTTGACATGTCTTGGTGAAAAATGACTCTTGGCACTTGATTTTGACCAAAAAGTCAAAGTTTGACTTTTCAGTGTATAGTCAAATTTTGATCAGTTGACTGAAAAATTCATCTGTCAATCCTATGCATTTGAGATATTTTGAACTTGTTGAATAGGTCAAGACAATGTCATTGAGTCTTTGAGTCCATGTCTGAGCTTGATTTGCCATTGGGTAGGTCAAACAAGCAAAAATTGCCTTTGTGCAGTCAAAACCCTAAAAATGACCATTTTGCCCTTTTGATGATCTGATCAAATTTCTTGTGGAATTATGATCCAAACTTGATCAAATGGTTCATATGAGTTCATAATGTTGATGTGGGTCAAATTTCATGAGGTTTGACTGTCAATTGGCCACAGTTGACTTTTTCCCCAATACAGTTGATTTCTAGGTCAACTGTCCAATTGACTGGGCAAAAATTTGAATCAAGGCTTGAAACTTGGTATGGACAAACTTGTGAGTCCAACATGAAGTATGAAAGTGACTTTGGGAATTGTAGGTCAAAACATCCCTGTGCAAACTCAAACCCTTATTTAGGTCAACAGTGCAATGAGGTGTTTTGAGCAGAGTAAACCCTAGCTTGATCTTGAGTTCCAAAAGTCTTGTGATTGAGAAAATGTTGATGAAATGAGAGGGAAAATTTTGGGGTACAACAGTTACCCCAGTTCAATCTTCTTGAACCTGAAGAGTTAGATTGGCAAATCTGCCTTTCGCGACTTGAAGGTAAAAGAGGATTGGACACTAGAGTGCCTGTAAATTTGCACTCGTCAAAATAATGTTGAGGGAATGGGCTTAAAGATGCCACTTGGAGATGGTAGAACCTTTCTGGAGATGGGCTTAAAGATGTCATCCAAGAGTGTTTGTTGAACTGCAACATGGTAGGTCAGAAGAATGAGCATCAAAATGGTATCCGTGTCTGGAATGCATTTGAACTGTATCTGGAGACTGAGTCTGTATGAGCGAAGGAATGGTGTCCGTGTTTGGAGCGTATCTGAGCTGTAACTATATTTGAACTTCGAATGAATATCAGAATAACTGCCGTGTCTGGAGTGTATCTGTATTGTATCTGAATTTGAGATTTGTATGAGTAGCAGAATGACTTCCGTGTCTTGGAGTATATCTGAGACTGTAACTGGGATCTGAATAAGTGACAGAATGTCTTTCGTGGCGATTGCGCTGGGGAGAGTCAAGCTGCTGGTGTAAGGGTCAGAATGGCATCCGTGTCTGGAGCATATCTGAACTTGAAGTTGATAGTTGAATCTGAATGAGAGATAGAATGGCCGCCGTGTCTGGAGCGTATCTAGTATGTATCGGATTGCTGAAGTCTGAATGAGTAGTAGAATGACCGCCGTGTCTGGGGTGTATCTATATTGTATCTGAATAATTATTAACAATAGCCTTTTAATCTTATCCTGAAAAGGGTAAAATGTTATCTAAAACATAGAGTTTATGTTGCATGATATGTATGATGCAATGAATTGTGTTTCATCAATGTTTATGATATATGATTGTATTGGATGTGCATGTAAGCTGAGTAGCTGTCTTGCTGAGGAAAATAAATCCTTGATAACTAGAGATAATGAAATCTTTGATTGCTGTCAGGGAAAGTAAATCCTTGACCAATGTTGGGGATTCCAAAAATATTTGATTACTGAAGATGAGAAATCCTTGCTAACTGCTGACTGCTTGGGGATTAAAGATCTATGATTGCTGAGGAGGGGAAATCCTGGGGACCACTGCTGGAGATTAACAAGGCCTTTGACAACTCCTGCAGGGATGTGAGAATCCTTCATGACTTTCCCGGGGAATGAGGAAAACTCTGATGATCTCTACTGGGGAATTGAAAGCTTGGAGGCTTCCGCTTGGAGAAATGAGACCGCGAATCTTCAATCTTTTGGAAGGTAACTCTGTGGGGGAAATGTTCACTATTCTGGATCCGCTGGGGATAGGATTTTTCAGGGTTTTCGGGCTCCGCTGGGGATCTCGAAGCTTAACTCTGATGGGAATTTTAAAACTTAACTCAGCTGGGGAATCAAGTATTAGACTGCACTGGCTCCGCTGCGGATCTTGAAGCTTAACTTCGCTGGGGAAATATACTCTAAATTTAGCCTTGTTGAGGATCTGAATGATGTATCGTAGGGGATTTCTTCTGGAATGGCATAAAGGTTTCTTCCTACTCCTTCAACCTATCAGTAATTATCCTTTTTCAATTTCGTTTTATTTGTAAGCAGTGATTATATTCAAATGCATATGCCTATTTAACAAAACATTCTACGTTTTCAAATAAAACATAAGTGTAAAAAGAAAAGAAAGACAAACAAATTTCTGGACTTTGAAGTATTTTTGTATTAACTTTTGTGAGTATTTTTGTACAAAGGAGACAGACATCCTAGTAAGAGAATGTTGTCGTAAAAATCGAGAAAAATTTATACAAAAAGATGGCTATGTGTAACAATTCCATGGGGTTCCCATTCTGTTATAGCCTTCACAACTCTGAGTATCTGTCCATTTGTTGCTTCGTCTGTAGATGACTGAATTGATCAGAAGCTTGGAGCTTGTTGGTGAAAAGATTGTTCTTAAAGTGATCCGACGAGACATAGTCATACGCTTTAATTCCCTAACTTTTGCCTGGACCGCCCTTTCGGGTTTTCGATCCATCGGGAAACCCTTTTTTGCCCAAGTCGCCCTTTCGGGTTTTCAACTTGTCGGGTGTACAGATTTTTTTTGTTTTATCCCTAATTTTTGCCTGAACCGCCCTTTCGGGTTTTCGGTTCACCGGGATGCCCATTTTTGCCCAAGTCGCCCTTTCGGGTTTTCAACTTGCCGGGTCGTTTTATGCGTAGTATCTTTTGACTATGTCTGCGTTCGCAGGGTGTGGAAAGTCATCACTGTCCATGGTGGTCAGAATCATTGCCCCACCAGAAAACATGCTCTTGATCACAAATGGTCCTTCGTAGGTAGGAGTCCACTTGCCCCTGGGATCACTTTGCGGTAAGATGATCTGCTTGATTACAAGATCCCCGACTTGATATACTTGACGCCTGACTTTCTTGTTGAAAGCCTTGATCATCCTTTTTTGATACATCTGACCATGACAAACAGCAGTAAGTCGCTTCTCATCGATCAAATTAAGTTGATCAAGCCGGGTCTGAATCTAATCGTCTTCACTCAAACCAGCGTCCTTCATAATCCTTAAGGAAGGAATCTGAACTTCCATGGGTAGAATAACTTCCACGCCATACACCAAAGAAAATGGGGTTGCCCCTGTTGAAGCACGTGCCATGGTACGATATCCATGCAGAGCAAACGGTAACATCTCATGCCAGTCCTTGTAGGTGATTGTCATCTTTTGAATGATCTTCTTAATATTTTTGTTTGGGGCTTCAACAACACCGTTCATCTTCGGCCGATAGGGAGATGAATTGTGATGATAAATCTTGAACTGTTCGTATAGGGCGGTGATCATAGTGTTGTTCAAATTCGTACAATTGTCTGTGATGATCCTGTCGGGGACACCGTACTGGCATATGAGGTTCTGCTTGATAAAGCGGCAACCACATTCTTCGTAACTGAGGAAAAGGAAGCTGCTTCGACCCACTTGGTAAAATAGTCAATAGCGACCAAGATGAAGCGATGTCCATTAGATGCCGTGGGCTTGATCTCTCCAATCATGTCAATGCCCCACATTGCGAATGGCCAAGGAGTTGTCAGAATGTTGAGAGGAACAGGAGAAATATGTACCTTGTCGGTGTAGACTTGGCACTTGTGGCAAGTACGGGAATGTTGGTGACAATCAGCTTACATGGTAGACCAGTAGTAGCCTGCCCTTAGAATCTTTTTAGCCATCGTATGTCCGCTCAAGTGGGTGCCAAATGTGCCACTGTGTATCTCATTCATGATCAACTCTGCTTCAGCTTTGTCCACACAACGAAGTAGAACACAATCATGGCTGCGCTTATAAAGGATGCCATTGCTTAGGAAGAACTTGGTGGCAAATCTCCTTAAGAACTTTTTGTCATTGACGGAAGCTCCTTCAGGGTATTCTCTAGTCTGGAGATACCTTTTAATTTCATGAAACCAGGGTTGTTCCACTACTTCTTTGGTATTAATCTCATGACAGTGCACTGGTTCGTCCATTCGCTCGATGGTAATTTGGGGAGCCTCGTTATCCCAGTTGAGTTTAAACATGGAAGACATTGTAGCCAGAGCATCTGCTAGCTGATTTTCTTCTCGCGGGAAGTGCTCGAAAGTAATCTGCTCGAAATGAGGCAACAACGTCAGGACATGTTCTTTGTATGGGATAAGATTAGGATGTTTAGTGTACCACTCTCCTTTGACTTGACTGATAACCAAAGCCGAGTCCCCAAATATGACCAAAGATTTGATTCCCAAGTCTATAGCAGCCTTGAGACCAAAGATGCAAGCTTCATATTCGGCCATGTTGTTTGTACAGCTGAAACAAAGTCGGGCAGTGAAGGGTGTATGGCAACCTTCCGGAGAAATGAGTACCGCACCGATACCTTTGCCAAGTGCATTTGAAGCACCATCAAAGTACAGGGTTCATCGGGATCCTTGTTCAGGTCCGTCATACGGTCCGTTACCTTCGATGTTGTCCAAAGTCATGATGTCCTCGTCAGGGAAATCGAATCTCATAGATTGGTAATCTTCGACGGCTTGATGAGCTAGATGGTCGGCTAGTACACTCCCCTTTATAGCTTTTTGGGTAGTATAATCGATATCATACTCAGTCAGGATCATTTGCCATCTAGCAATTCTTCCAGATAAAGCAGGCTTCTCGAAGATATACTTAATCGGATCCATTTTGGAAATCAGCAAAGTGGTGTGAGTCAACATATACTGCCTTAGCCAGCGAGTAGCCCATACCAAAGCGCAACAAGTTTTCTCGAGCAGTGAGTAGCGAGTCTCACAGTCGGTAAACTTTTTGCTAAGGTAATAAATGGCATGCTCTTTTCGGCCAGACTCGCCATGTTGGCCCAGCACACACCCCATTGAGTTATCCAAAACAGTCAGATACATGATTAACGGCCTTCCTTCGACGGGTGGCATCAAAATAGGAGGTTCTAGTAAATACTCCTTGATTTTATCAAAAGTAACTTGATAGTCATTATTCCATTCAACTACCTGGTCTTTCTTCAACAGTTTGAAAATTGGCTCACAAGTAGATGTCAGATGAGAGATGAACCTTGCAATATAATTCAAGCGTCCCAAGAATCCTTTAACCTCCTTTTCAGTACGGGGGGCAGGCATTTCTTGTATAGCCTTCACTTTAGCTGGATCCACCTCAATGCCTTTCTTGATGACAATAAATCCCAAAAGTTTACCAGACCTAACTCCAAAAGTGCACTTGCTTGGGTTCAGTCTAAGCTTATACTCCTTCAACCTGGCAAACAGCTTTTGCAAATGACCAAGGTGTTCTTCTTATGTCTTTGATCGAGCTATCATGTCATCTACGTAAACTTCAATCTCATGATGTATCATATCATGAAACAAAGCTACCATTGCGCGTTGATAAGTTGCCCCTGCATTCTTCAGTCCAAATGGTATCACTTTGTAGCAGAAGGTACCCCATTGCATGACGAAAGTAGTTTTCTCCATGTCCTCGGGGCCATTTTGATCTGGTTATATCCCGAGAATCCATCCATGAAGGAAAAAACCTTGTGTTGAGCTGTGTTGTCAACCAAGATGTCGATATGTGGCAGTGGAAAATCGTCTTTAGGGCTAGCCCTGTTTAAATCCCGATAGTCCACACACATTCTGACTTTGCCGTCCTTCTTAGGCACGGGCACAATGTTAGCAATCCATTATGGATAGGAAGTAACAGCCAGAAAGCCAGCGTTGAATTGCTTCATTACCTCAGCTTTGATCTTCTCAGACATGTCAGGTCTCATCCGGCGGACCTTTTGCTTGATTGGTGGACAGTCTTCTCTTGTAGGGAGACGGTGAACCACGATATTTGTGTGTAACCCTGGCATGTCTTCATAAGACCAGGCGAAGATTTCAACATAATCGTTCAACAACTGCACTAAGGGCTCCTTGACATTTGGTTCCAGGTTGGCACCCACTTTTACTTCCTTCCTGTCTTCCTTTGTCCTTAAGTTGATGGTTTCTAGCAACTCTTCATGAGGCAGAATGGACCTCTCTTCTTGTTGTAAAAGTCTGGCTAACTCTCCTGGCACTTCCCAATCTTCGTCAACTTCATACTCAGCATGATTGACCAAATCTTCAGAGTTATCAAAGGCTAAAGCAGAATAGTCACCCATGGAATCCGGAGTGGATGGGTACCTGCATTTGTGAGTGTGGGTGTGTGTAAGGGATAGGCATCCTTAAACAAACAAAAATGCAAAAGGAAAGAAAATGAACACAATAGTTTATAGATGAAAAAAGTCTAATGATTCACTAAAACATGGCATATGATTATGAAGAAAAGCAAGCCCTTACAAATGGACCTACATGCCCTGGGCAAGGCATGAGGAGGAAATAGTGTGCGAATTGTTTTAGTTATTACAGACCATAAAAATGGGAAATTCTTCAGAGGTAAAATTACTAGTTGATAAAGGTGATGGGAACAAAATCCTTTGCTTCCCAGTTGCTCAAACCCCCTTTGACGGTCGGAAAGATCCAGTCTTCAAAGTGGCTCTCTTCATCTTCATCTTCTACAGCATTGATTCCATGGTGTGAGATCTTGATGGGTGGTCCTCCAACCTTGGAGCAACGCATAGCCTTTTGTCCTGCAGCAGTAAACCCTAACCCAAACTTGTCTGTCTTATGGGGAAAGTCAGGAAATTGTCCCCATACTGTACTCTTCCCTTCTTTGATCACTGCCTCTGCATCTTTGAGAGATGCCATCCTAGATACATGCTTGGGAATGATAGGCACCTCAACCATTGTCTTCGCAACCGCTACCTCAGGAGACACTTCCTCGAAATGCTGGAAAGGCGTTTCGATGAACTCGCCATCCAACTCCACATAGGGAAAGGAATTGAGATGACTTATCATGTATTCTTCCTCGCCGTGCACTGTTATAATCTTACCCTTAACAGGATATTTTAGCATTTGGTGCAAAGAGGAGGTAACTGCCCCGACATAATGGATCCACGGTCTTCCTCACACACACGAATATGACGGACGGATTTCCATCATGTAGAAGGTGGAGTTGAAAAATTTTGTGCCTACTTTGATAGGAATATCAACCTCTCCATGAACCATTCTTTTGGAACCATCAAAAGCCCTAACAACGATGTTACTAGGTTTGAGAGTCAGCCCTTCGCAGTCCAAACGATCTAAGGCTTTCTTCGGCAGCACATTCAAGGAAGAACCAGTATCAACTAAGACATGGGCGAGGGTGGTTCCCCTGCATTCAACTGAGACATGTAGTGCGTCGTTGTGTTTTCTTCCTTTGGGAGTTAAGTCAGTATCGGAAAAGCCAAGGCCATTATCAGCAGTAAGACTGGCCACACATTCTTGGAACTGTTCAGCCGAAGTCTCTTGGGGTACATGTGCCGCCTTCATGAATTTGATTAGGGCCTTAGCATGGGCCTCAGAATAAAGCAGAAGAGCCAACATTGAAATTTTAGAAGGGGTCTGCCCTAACTGTTCCACAACATCGTAGTCACTTTTTCTGATTATTTTCAAGATTTCATCCATTTCTTTCTGAGTGGTTTCGGGGATAACCACAACATGAGCCTTCGTCCTGACAGGCACTTCTAGTATCCCCTTACCCTTATCGGTAGTATCAGCATATGGTCTTTCTTCAGGAGTATCCAATTCTTCAATCATTGGGCCTTGCACAGATGGTCTAACAGGTACAAAAGCTTTCAAGGGTCTGAAAACTGCTCGAGGGGGAGCAATCTCCGGAGAAAAGATCCGACCACTGTGGGTTATCTTGCTTGTACCCGCAATGTTCCCTATATCATGGTTTTCTTCTTCAGAAATTTCTTGGACTGCCTCAATTTTCTTGATACCATGGTAGAAGATTTCTCCCCCATAGTTCCATGGTATTGTTTTGCTTGATTGGTACGGGACAGGTCCCGGCATGGTGATCTTTAATGGTACACATTCAGAGTTGGTGTAATCCTGACAGGCCTTTTGCAAGCCTTGGGAGGATTGTCGGAAATGGTTATAATTGCAATATCGTTGGTTGAAGTAGAAAAAGTATCAGGAGTAACAGGATTGAAGGTATCAACAGGGGTTTTCTGGAAAAGTATCTCTTGGGTATCCATCAGGCGTTGGACACCTGACTTCAACATTGGGCAATCACTTTGTATGTTCAAACAAAAATAGCAGTCTTTACCACAACCAGGAAAGATCCCGACTCTCAACAAATTTTCTTTAATCACAAGTAACAGCGTCAGCAGGTCAATAACATCAGTAACATGAGTGTCCTCCATAACATCATGAATATTATGGCCGTGCTTGGGCATCGGAGCAGATATAACATTGGGATTCTCAGGAGCATCAATCAGATCCTGGATTTTGTTCTTAAGCGCCCAACAATTATTGGTATCGTGCCTAGAACTGTCGGAATGGTAGGCACACTTGGCATTGGAGTGGTAGTATGGAGAGGAGGTGTTAGGTTTCTTTGGCGCTTCCTTCAAATTGGTCAGATTCAGCTTCAATAAATGAGGAAGTACCTGAGCGGGCGTCATATTGATGCGGGTGAACTGCCGTTGCGACCTTTCCACCCGTTGTTGATTAGGTCTCGACTGATTGTTACGAAGTTGATCATTTGACGAGTTTTGAATCATCACAGCCCCTACAGTCGGTCGGTGCTCAGTTCTTCCCTGTCCCTTCTGAGAATACACAACAGATGCTTCCTTCTTGGCTGGGAAGGGTTTCTTAACAGCCGTGGATGCGGAAGCATCCTTTTGAATCTTTCCACTCTTAATACCGACCTCAACCCTTTCGCCGGTCAAAATCAGTTCAGTAAATCCCGCGGAAGAACTCCCGATTAGATGGTTGAAGAAAGGGCCAGACAGGGTCCCTAGAAACATGTCAACTAACTCCATATCTGATAGAGGTGAGTGCACCCTCCCAGCCAGATCACGCCACTTTTGGGCGTACTCTTTAAACCCTTCATTGGAAGCCATCCCCATACTTTGTAACTGAGTACGAGTGGGCGCCAAATCAGCATTGTATTGATACTGACGATAAAAAGCAGCTGCTAAGTGTTCCCAATTGTGAACCTCTGATCTCTCGAGCTGATAAAACCAGTCTAACTGCGTGCCAGAGAAGCTGTCTTGGAAAAAGTATACCCAGAGGTCTTTATCGGATGAGTGGGGTTGGATTTTTCTGACATACGACCTCAGGTGCATCTTTGGGCATGAAAGACCGTCATACTTGGCAAATGTTGGCACCTTGAACTTGGGAGGGATAACAATCCCAGCTACCAGCCCTAGTTCTTCAAAATCCAATCCGGGCACCCTCTGCAACTCCATAGCTGCCAGTCTATCTTCAAGGTTCTTATATTTATCATCCGCTGGTGGATACTGTTGTTCGGAGTAGTCTTCGTCTTCTTCCTCTTCCTCCTCTTCAACCTCGAATTCAGAAGGCACAACAGTCCCTTTCCCTTTACCGACCCCTTTGTCAGACGTTGAGGGGAACTCAAGAACCTTCCTAGCGTTGCTCTCAAACCTTCTTCCAAAAGTGGCCACCCCAGGTCTCTTTTTCTTTTTCTCTTTATTCTTCTCCAACAAAACTTTGAGGTCCTCTTGACCCTTTTCCAAGGTCATGAGGAGTTGTTGGAACTGTGAATTTTGTGCCTGTAGATCCTTTACCGTCTGCTCCAAATCCATCTTGCTGAAATAAACAGCAGAAAGATAAGGAAACCTGGCGTGAAGACCTGTTTATGCATATGATGAATGGTATGTTATTCATGTAATGCATTCAAGGGTACAGAAATTCAAATTTGTTGCAAACAAAAAGAACGCATGTCATATTCTGAAGAAATTTGTTAGTACATAAGTGCCCCATGGGAAAAATATTACAAAATTCTTAATGTAAAAAGACATTGCACATCCTCTTTGGCGCGATGTAAGTGTTGAGAGTTTCCTCCTCATGAAGTCGGCGGGTAAGCTCCAAAACCTTCTTCTCACTGGCATAGAAGTTGGCTTCAAAAGTATCTCGTTCTTCCTTGAGTTGGATCCAACTCTTTTGCATTTCTTCCCATGATGTTGGCATGTCAGGATGTAGGATGGTGTATGGAACCTCTCCTTCCATAATAGGCTCTTTGATCAAGGGGGGAATGTGAGGGTATGGCATCATAAGATTCTAGGAGCGGGTTCGTACCCACTTGAGGTAAGGCTCAAGGGGGATGGAATTCTTGTGCCCCAGTGTCTTACTATCCACTTTGTTGGGCATCCTCCAAGCTCTGATGAACCTTTGTCGAAGTCCCTGCGCATCGTTGTCGAAGTCAAAAACTAGGTCAGGAATCAGCATGTCATGAGAGCCATCCCTCCGAGCATATCCAAATTGTCTCAAAGCTAGACAGGGGTTGTAGGTGATGCCTCCCCTAATGCCAAGTAGTGGGACATTAGGGAATTCCCCACAACGATCAATGATGATGACATTTTCTCTGGACCGAGAACACCAATGTACATCAGAATGTGTTAGGGTCATCAACCGTTGTGACCACCTTAAACCCTGCTCATTCTTCAGAACTGATTGTCGAAGGTGAGAAATAAACCACCTTGCTAGGAGAGGAGTACATCACATGAGAACACCTCTTTTCCTCATTGTTCGTGTGTAAAATGAGTGTAGGATGTCCCCAAGCAATGTAGGTATAGGATTCCTGGAGATGAAAATCTTGACAGCATTCATATCTATAAGCTGATCAGGGTTTGGGAACAGGATCAACCCATAGATGAGGAGTGCCACAATCTCTTCAAAGGCTTGTAGATCAAGAGAATTCCAGTAGTCTTGTGCTTTCTCAAACAGAAACTTTGCCAAGAAACCCTTGACACCACTTCTGGTTTCCCAATGCCCCTTGATGTCATATGGTTGCAAGTGTAATGCTTGAGCAACATCTTCAGGCTTTGGGTCTTTTTCCGTACCATTGTAGGGTAGTTCATGAAGAATAGGAATTCTCAGGAATTGAGAAAATTCCTCCAAAGTAGGCACCAATTGGTAATCAGGGAATGTGAAACAGTGATGTAGGGGGTCAAAGAACTGGAAGAGGACTTTCACCATGTCTTCTTAAATGTTGGTGTTGACCAAGTTGAGGAGTCTACCATGTCTTTCACTGAAGAGAGAATTCTCTGGAATCCTGGAAGTAAGCTCCTTGAGTTGAGGAGGGATTCTCACAAGGTTGACTTGAATTGTTTTCCTACGAAGAGATTCCATGACCTACAAAACAAGAACAAAGATGAAGATCCAAACCCTTGAAATGGTTAGTGGATGCATATGATGATGTTCATGATGTATGCACAGACACATGTACAAGAAAGTCCCACAAAACCCTAGTTTCAGGCTTGCATGATGTTTCATAGGTAAGTACCCTCTTGAGTTTAGTTGGCTCAAACCTATCCTATAAATAGTAACCGGGTTCTAAGGAGCTCAATATCACTGGATTGTTTTCTATGTTCATTGTTTTAGTTTAGCCACTTAACTAGCGACCAAAATATTCCAAGAAAACAACCCTCAATGAGTGTAGTATCGAGTATCTACCAACTTCGGACTGCACCAAAGCCGGTCATCTCACTACCCCTAATAAAAGGCCAAGATGTTCAAGTAAGGTTCTAAGAGTTCATTAGTGATTCATGACATCACTCAGCGGCCCCGTATTCTCTTTGATTGACTCAAAGTCTACCGGTACTCACAAATATGTCGCACTAATATAGTTATTGCTTCAACCGTGTCGGTATACCCTGCACAGTTTCCACAACGTATTGCTATTTACCTATGAATGCTTCCCAAATCCGGGTAGAGGATCTCAAGCCCAAACAAGAGAACCAAAATGTAAAGCAATCAAAGCAAACAATATAATCATGCAAAGGGTGATCTAAGCCCTATGGTTACTCCACTTTTAAAGTTATCCCCAGCAGAGTCGCCAGATCTGTGATACGGTGGGAGAACTGACTTGGGATTTTGCATTTGTGTTTGCAAATGTTTCGGTTTAGCAAGAGTCGCCACTGACTTTTTATTTTATCCTAAGGAAAGGTCAAAAAGCACAGGAAAGACCTTTGAGATGTTTTCTTGGGTTCGTCTATCCATGGTTATCCATGGGCTCTTAGTTACTTGCTTAGATCACTTGCTTTGCTTTTCAATTGTTTGAAATGGTGCTTTTCAATTGTTTGAAATGGTGCTTTTCAATTGTTTGAAATGGTGCTTTGTATGTGGTTTTGAAAGATGTTTTGAAAAGAGGTCATTGTTGTGGCAACCTTTGTAATGATTCTTGTTTGAATGTATACAAATTTTTTTTTGTCTTTTGAAAAGTTTTCAATGTTTGAAAGTAGGGTTAGGATAATGTTTTGAAATTGTGTTGTGAAGTGTGTTTGGAAAAATAGCAAGGATGTTTTTGAAAGCTTGATCAAGTAACTAAAAGTTATCTACCCTATTTTACTCAAAGATTCTTCTTATGTTTTTAACCCTTTTAACAGTGTTGTTTCACCATTGTATTTGGTGAACAACCTTGTGTTAGGATGTTAAACGGGACAGGCGCGGGTCATCGTATAGACCATGTTAGCAATGGTGTCAAGTATCTTTGGCAATTTTCTTGAGGGACTTGATCATTTTGTTTAGGCAACTCAGATAGCGTCATCGAGGGACTATGATCTTTTGTTTTGTTTTTGTTTTGCCAAAGTACTTGACATGCAATCATGGCCCATTTTTGAAGGCAACAAGTGGATTGAAACCCTAGGGGTGCAAGTGTGCATTGTGTTTGTTTTTCATGCATTGTTTTCTTTGAATTAGGTCAAGCTACTTGTTAACTTGATTTTTGCATACAAACCCTAGGTCTAACCATGACATAATTGAAAGCTTTAAAAGTGCGAGAATTTAAATTCTACACGATTACAACATGATATAGGGAGGGGGGGGTACAAATTTGAATTGGGGGTATTTGACAAGAAATTAAATTCTAAACTATTACAACCAAATTGAATGTATAGGCAATATTTAAATGTGCAATAATTAAATAAAATACAACAAATAAATGTTAAATAAAATGTATTATGCAAAAAGTTTTCATGTATGTAAAAAGTATTTTTTTAATGTGAAATGTAAATAATAATAAAAAGGGTCAATTTTAATTATTTTATTATTTAGGGCAAAAACCCTAATTCCTAAATAAATAGTAATATTTATTAATTATATACAATAATATATTAATCTATACAAAAATAAAAATATATTGTAAAAAGTTATTTTTAGAGCAAAATATTAATAAAAATGAAAATGTATTATTTTTGTATTTTTGTCCTAATCATTTAATAAAATAAAGTATATATATATATATATATATATATATATATATATATATATATATATATATATATATATATATATATATATATATATATATATATATATATATATATATATATATATATATATATATATATATATATATATATATATATATATATATATATATATATATATATATATATATATATATATATATATATATATATATATATATATATATATATATATATATATATATATATATATATATATATATATATATATATATATATATATATATATATATATATATATATATATATATATATATATATATATATATATATATATATATATATATATATATATATATATATATATATATATATATATATATATATATATATATATATATATATATATATATATATATATATATTAAACATATTAAATATATAAAAATAAAATTAATTATTTACAAAAAATGTGTATATTCAAGAAAATGTTTTTAAATATAAATAGAATAATAAATGAAAATGAAAATATTTTTTACATTATTCTTTGAGTTTTCATAAAAGAAAATAAACTATTTACATATTTATTCTAGTAAAATAAAAAATAAAAATGAAATAAATATGAAAAAAAATATAAAATAATTTTTTGGCATTTTTTATATTTGGACAAAAAATAATAAAGTCAGAATAAAAAATAAAAACATCAAAATGACAAATATTCAAATAAATGGGCCAGGGGGGTGTAAACTGAATAATGGGGTGTTAGAAGTAAAAACAACCACGCCCAGCCCAGTTAGACTTCATCTTCCTCCTTTGTTCACCAAAACGCGCGTTCTGTACATCAATGGCTATCTCCTGATTCTTTGATTTTTTTACAAAATTCATAACATGAAACTTGTAGAGCATCAAACAACGAACTCAACCATATAAAAAACTTAAACTAACTCTCAAAGACCAGAGAGAATTTCTCTGGCCTTAATTCTTAACCTAGTTTTTTCAGAAAGTTCATGAACAAAATTCTCCTAGCACGATTAATATAAATGAAAACTAAGCATGTGTATGGCTTCAAGGCTATGAATACAACATCTTTCATTCACAAACCTAAGTCTAAATATTCCTAAATAGAGAGATAGAAGTTCATGAAATACCTGTTTCAGTTGACTTCGAGCTGGGCAATGTAGCAACTTTCAAGGATGTTTGAACTTCTTTTGAGCTTGCCTGAGGTCCAATGAAGCTTTCCCAATGCTTACTTTGTTTTGAAATGGCTTGAATCGTGCAACAGAACTCAACCTGCAAAGCTTTGAAACAAAAATGGAAATGTGTGTTAAGGGTGTTACAGCTAGCAATGGATGATCTGGATAGCTTAAGTATGTTGGTTGGAAGGTGTTTGAAGTGGTTTTGGACAAAACGCACGAGGGGATTTGATTATGGAGATGGTTCTGCAGGGCTTGCCCTGTTTTGCAGAAAAACAGTGATTATGTGTACAAGTGAGTTTGAGAAGCAAAGGGGTCGTGTTTCTGGCTTGTTAGGAGGTATGAAACTTGTTTGCAATGTTTGTGTAAGTTGGTTTTAACAGATGTGAAATATGGCTTGTCTTTTGCAACTTTCTTCTTCTTGAAGCAAGAGTGTGTGTGTTTTCAATGCAGGCCTGTACCAGCCTTATATCATGCTGCATCTTTTGCTCTTGGTTATTGGAATTGGTAGATTTGATCTTGCCTTAGAGATATGACCCCATGCCTCAAGGATCTTGGTTTGACATAAAGTGCAACTTTACAAAAAGGGCATTATACCTTTTACCATTTAGGGCTTAATTTTGTATGTAATGTCCAAATAACCAAGATAATACCTTAGCTCAATGGTTATGCATTAAATTATGGAGTACAAACTGGTTTTGAGGCCTGTAAGCTAGTACCAAGCATGCTGATTTGAAAATGCAAGTTTGTATGAACATGTATTGGCCATGGATCAAAGTGAGTTTTTGCCAATTTCAAGCATTTGATTCTCTCTAACCACAAGGGTGTTTGAGGAGTTCTTGGAAAATTTGGAAATCTTGCAACATGTACTATAATCCATATTTGAAATGCAACTTGAAACTCCAAGTGGAACTATGTGAAAAATGGCCAAGAAGATGGGTCAAAATCCTGCCTAAATTAGGGCAAAATTTCTCTAAGTTAAAAGTTTTAGGTACCCTTGTTCCAAAAATCATAACTTGAGATACAAGCCTCTTTTGAGAAAACTTTATGAATAAAAGTTGTAGACTTTGTGATGGACTACAACTTTCATGTTGAAAGTTTTGTTTGAATCCATTTGCATCTTGGTGAAAAAATGGGACAAATTTAGGAAAAAATAAGAAAATTTCATAACTTAGAAAATTTCTAAGTTATGAAAATTTTCCATTTTAAACCCTAATTTGCATTTTTGGTTTTCTTGATGAACAAGTTTCATAATTTGACATGTCTTGGTGAAAAATGACTCTTGGCACTTGATTTTGACCAAAAAGTCAAAGTTTGACTTTTCAGTGTACAGTAAAATTTTGATCAGTTGACTGAAAAATTCATCTGTCAATCCTATGCATTTGAGATCTTTTGAACTTGTTGAATAGGTCAAGACAATTTAATTGAGTCTTTGAGTTCATGTGTGAGCTTGATTTGCCATTGGGTAGGTCAAACAGTCAAAAATTGCCTTTGTGCAGTCAAAACCTTAAAAATGACCATTTTGCCCTTTTGATGATCTGATCAAATTTCTTGTGGAATTGTGATCCAAACTTGATAAAATGGTTCATATGAGTTCATAATGTTGATGTGGGTCAAATTTCATGAGGTTTGACTGTCACTTGGCCACAATTGACTTTTTCCCCAATACAGTTGATTTCTAGGTCAACTGTCCAATTGACTGGGCAAAAATTTGAATCAAGGCTTGAAACTTGGTATGGACAAACTTGTGAGTCCAACATGAAGTATGAAAGTCACTTTGGGAATTGTAGGTAAAAACATCCCTGTGCAAACTCAAACCCTTATTTAGGTCAACAGTGCAAGGAGGTGTTTTGAGCAGAGTAAACCCTAGCTTGATCTTGAGTTCCAAAAGTCTTGTAATTGATAAAATCTTGATGAAATGAGAGGGAAAATTTTGGGGTATAACAGCAGTCCTTCGCTAGTTTACGCCAGTGGAGGGAAATACTTTTAAATACACGGAAATAGTTCGTTGTGAAATCTTTGTAAGTGGAAGTCTCTTTATTTGAGACAACCTACATGTTACCCTTTCCAAGCAAATTTCCTCGGTTAAAGAAGAAGTTGAGACCCATTCTAGGAGAAATGCCAGAATTCTAGGGAAACTTGTTATATTTTTGCTACCTTCAGTGAAAGTTAGTAGACCATCGTCAGTGAACGGCGGTGTTATGATATATTTTCTCTCTACCTTCAGTGAAAGTTGGTAGGTCATTGGCAGTGAACGTCGATGATTGTTATCTTTTTGCTACCCTCAGTGAACGTTGGTAGTTCATTGTCAGTGAACAGTGATGTTATGATATATTTTCTTTCTACCTTCAATGAACGTTGGTAGATCACCATCAGTGAAAGTTGGTGATTGTTATCTTTTTGCTACCCTCAGTGAATGTTGGTAGTTCATCATCAGTAAACGGTGATGCTATGATATATTTTCTCTCTACCTTTAGTGAAAGTTGGTAGGTCATTGGCAGTGAACGTCAATGATTGTTATCTTTTTGCTACCCTCAGTGAATGTTGGTAGTTCATCGTCAGTGAACAGTGATGCTATGATGTATTTTTTCTCTATTTTCAGTGAAAGTCGGTAGATCACCATCAGTGAAAGTTGGTGTTTGTTATATTTTTGCTACCCTCGGTGAAAGTTGGTAGTTCATCATCAATGAACGGTGATGCTTTGATATATTTTCTCTCTACCTTCAATGAAGGTTCGTAGATCACCATTAGTGAAAGTTGGTGTTTGTTATCTTTTTGCTACTCTCAGTGAATGTTGGTAGTTCATCGCCAGTGAACGGTGATGTTATGATATATTTTCTCTCTACCTTCAGTGAAATTTGGTAGGGCATTGGCAGTGAACATCGATGACTATTATCTTTTTGCTACCCTCAGTGAACGTTGGTAGTTCATCGTCAGTGAACGGCGATGCTATGATATATTTTCTCTCTACCTTCAGTGAAAGTTGGTAGGTCATTGGCAGTGAACATCGATGATTGTTATCTTTTTGCTACCCTTAGTGAATTTTGGTAGTTCGTTGTCAGTGAACGGTGATGCTATGATATTTCTTTTCCTTCTACCTTCAGTGAACGTTGGTAGATCACCGTCAGTGAACGTCATTGTTGATATTTCTTTTCCTTCTACCTTCAGTGAACGCTGGTAGCTTTACCTCAAGTAGAGTTGGTGTATCCTTTGACCATTTTACCATCCTC
Organism: Vicia faba; assembly: GCA_948472305.1. Lineage (NCBI taxonomy): Eukaryota > Viridiplantae > Streptophyta > Magnoliopsida > Fabales > Fabaceae > Vicia > Vicia faba. The sequence goes on along the minus strand of OX451736.1, from coordinate 1,023,982,918 downwards.
TCTGGCTCAGGTCTTTTGATCCACCAGTGATTTATTTTCTTGGTTGGGTTGCTCCCTTGCTTATTTATTATTGTTACATCCCCAATGGTGTTTTGCGTCCCTTTGGATTTGTCCATGTGCACTCATACTCATAAGCATTGCATGGCATCTTATGGCCAAAAATAGGGTTTGTTTTATATTTAAGTATCTTCGATCGCGTCGACACAAGGATTTTTAACCTTCATATCTCCGGATAGAAGAAACTTAAATAAGGGCAGCTGTTGTACCCCAATTTTTGTCCCTAAGATCCCTTCACCATACCATATTGATTCAATCACAACAAGATCACATTAGGGCTTTTGGTTCTCCTTCCTATCTTTAGCTTTTCTCTTTGAGGAATCACAAAGCACCTTGACTTGTTTTTCTTGTGTAATCATTCATGTTTTTGTTTTGACTTTCCTTTTAATTAATAAAATTCAATGTTGGTTTGTCTTACTTGTCAACAATGCAGGTAAAGGCAATGGGGCTTAGCAAGTTGATCCATGGGTTCATGAGTTTATTTCCATGACCTAGTCAATGAAGCTTGAGAAGTTCAAACCTCACCATTGAAGTTTCTTTGGAAGGGATGGAATGGAAAATTTATTTTGGTTCACTACATTTCCAAGTTATCAAGATTTGATCCAAAAAGTACAAGGGGTTGATTGAAAAATAGTCATGGTTGGACAAGGTCTTATTCCCATTGGTTACAAGTGCATATTTCCCTCAATTATCAAGATATGGAAGTGTTTGTGGTTGCTATGAGTTCTCATTATCATCCTCAACAACTTATATTTACAAAGCATTTGTTTTGGTACAAGAAGTTTGTTCAAAATTGTCAAAGTTCCTCAAAGCATTTTCTTGATCTAGGAGTTAGGGTTTTGAACTTCAAAGAAGCATATCTTGCTCATATTTTAGTATTTTTGAGTGATTCCAAAGACATCCTTCTCTTCAAAGGGTTATCAACAAATCAATTCAAACTTTCCAACGAGTTTTCATTTGGAAGAAACTTGATGAAGAAGAAAGATTACAAGTCCGTCAGATGAATTCCAAATTTTCCATGTGTGACTTCAAATGATCATAACTTGGTACATTTTTATCACATTGAGCCCATTATTTTTCCACAATGATCTTGAAGATGTGAACTTTATTACTTATTTTATGTGCAAAGTTATAAGATGGATGGAAATTTCCTTAAGGATACAAAAGATTATAGTTCATTTTATGATTTTTTGCCCACTTCAACAATTCATAACTCTCTCAATTTTTGGAGATTTTTAATGGTTCAAGTTCCAAAATTTCATTCAAGAGATCTACATCATGCCATATTTTTTGGTCAAGAGCAAATTCCAAGTAGAAGGCTATGTTTGGATGCAAGACATTATAGGTCACTTTTGAAGAAGAATTTGAAATATATCAAGTATGGAAAGTCAACCCTTTTTCTTCAACATTGACTCAACACAACTTTCAGCTCAAGCATCCATTTGATTTAATTCTTTTTCCATTGCAAAGCTTGTAACCTCATCTTTCTAAAGCATCAGGAATCATACCTTAAGACCCCTTGAGCTGAGAATGTCAATGGATTGAACTTGGTAAATTGGAACTGAAGTTTTCCTATAAGTCAGAATTTGAAGTCTTTGTTTTGGCTTCTAATCACAAGTTTTCCATGCGTTTATGCCTCTAAACATGTTTAATGAAGTTCCAGAATTGATTAGCACAACAAAACGTGTGTTTTGGATGAGTTTTGATCAAATTGGAAGTCACACTTTTCTTGTTTGCAACTCCACACGATTTCCCTCCAAACTTCATCATTTCACACGCTTGGACATTCCATTTGATTCCCTATAAATAGAGGATCATCCCCCATTCATTTTATCAAGCTTAGATAGCCAGAATCACCTTGCCAAACTTGTTCCCTAACTCAGAATTCAGCAACTTCGAAATCCATTCTCAAGCCTTTTTCAATCCAATTTTTTCATCAATTCACCTTCCTTGATCTTCCCTGATCTTCCCTGAAGTTAACCAGATAATTACATTCAAGAATTGTGCCCTATATTGCTCCATAGAAGTCCAGTTTCAGAGCTCTGAAACTCAACTTCAATAGGTAGATTCCTTCATAAATTCTTCAAAACTTTGATATCATTGTGATGCTCTTATTGCCCTGGTTCTAGTCGCAACACTTACTTCTTACTGGAAACACGTTTTGACCATGAAATTTCAAATACGTTTTCAAAACTTTCTTTCCAAATTGCTTGAGCTACAATTTATATAAATTTGGCACGAGGGTGTGGTTGTCTTCGTCTTGAAGAGACTAAGCGGATGGCATAGGCCTGAGCTTCTGATTTTACAGTTTGAGAGACCTGCAATTCATGTTGGCTGGAGGTTGAAGATGACCAACGTGTCATCTTCCAACCAATGATGGCACGCCACTTGTTATTTTTGAATTCTGATATAATAATTGATTCAGTGCTTTATTCACTAATGACCATGATATGCACAGCGCGCCAGATTCCTTGGATTTGATTACTAACGCGTTTTGACTCTCATCCAATGGTCCACATATTTTTTAATTTTATTTTATTTTCTGATTTTTTATATTTAATTGTTTTAAACTTCAAAAAATCATAGAAAATTTATTTTTAGTCCAAAAAATCTGAAAAAATTACGAAAAATATTTTTGATTATTCTCTTTCTGATTTTTATTTTTTCACAATTTAATTTTGTGATTTGGTATTTTTTATAAATTTACACTTTATTGGAATTGTTTTAAATGTTTAAAAATACTTTTATGCATTTTTAAATTCTGAAAAAAAATATGGAATGATCCAATGATATTGTGACATATATTGGTGACCTTATTTTATTTTTGTTTCTGACTTTGCTATTTTTTTTTATCATTTTTGGTTTATTTTACCCCTTTCTTTTAATTTAAAAATAGTTTCTGGCTTTAAAAAATTTCCAAAAAATTTATAAAATTATTTTAGTTCATTTCTGATTTTTCTAGGTCTGACTTTTATTTCTTGATTAATTTGGACATAGTTGATATTTTTATCTTTTATTTCTAATTTTAAACATTATTTTTAAACCTTTTTGTATACATTAAAATGTAATATTATTTTGTGATTATTTTCTGGCTGATCTTGGATTAAATTTTTGATCATGAACTTTATTAACATCATTGGATCCATGGTGTTAAGTCTAACTCCACAAAACTGGATGAATGATTTTAATAATAGTTTGATTAAATTTATTCCAAAAGTGGTTTGTATATTCTCTCCCATCCCTCTTCATCTCATCCCCTTCTTATTGCACTAAATGTTGTTGGAGCATGATCTCTATATCATGTCTCAAAACAAATGGTGCATAGATTGTTATTGACCGGCCTCAAAATAGGTGCGACTTCTATATAAGTCCACTTACGATTGCTTAACATAGCGCTAAATTTTGTCCCGATTTGAATAAATGATTATTTGTGGTCCCAAATTATGTTTGCAAGCCCAAGTATGTTAATTTGATCTCTTTGATCCAATAACCTTGAGATTCATTGTGTGGAGGCTTTGGTTCTACCAATCCTCTAATAATAGATCTACAATACCTTTGATCAACGCGGATCACTTAAACATTGTTGATCATTAAATTATACTCATAAGGATTCCAAATGGATGATATACTTGACAAAAAGCAAATGCAACTTGTTGTGTGGAGGCTTTGGTTCTACTAATCCTCTAATGAGTTCCAAATGCAAGTTTCAATATGATCATCCAACTAACCACTAATCACTAATAATTGATTTTATTGTGTTTTTATGTTCTTTACTTTATGCACCATTTACTTTTAGCATTTACATTTCATGTTATTTTTCATATTTGCTCACTTGAGCCCCTTTATATTCTTGTCATTTTTTTTATTTTGCTCACTTGAGATTTTCTTTTCTTTTAAAGACAACTAATAATCAACATAAACTCTAAAAATCTTTAATGATACTTTTACTATTTGGTTACTATCCTTGGCATTATGGAGCATTGGATTTTTTGGACTTAGGATTAGAAACCTTGGCCTATGATTGGAGACCTTGTGATCTTATCTGATTATTTTGTCTTGAGATCTTGAGGTTTACCTCAAGACATTGGGTTGTTTGTTTTGTGTGCAGGTTATTTTGATTACACCTTTTGTTTGTAATATGGAATTCACACGTATACAGTCGTTACTCTGCCCAATTTTTGTGAAGACTAAATACACTTGAAGTTTGGTTCTCTCAAGAGGTCTAGTATTTTTGCTTGTTTGGTTTCAATCCAAAGAATGGGAATTCTATCTTGGCTCATAGTGTTAAGTATTGGCTTCTTGTTGGTTAGATGGTTCTTATCCCTAGCTTTTACCTTATGCTTTAGGATAGCCTCTTCTTCTCCTCCCATCTTCTTTAATTTCAAAAATTTTCTCCCTCCTTTTGAAAATTCTTCTTGTTTTAAACTTGAATTACTTTTATAATAAACTTGGACTTAGGTCCATGCATTTTCAAACATTTTCATGAATAAACTCCAATAAACTTAACAATACTTTGACATTTTTGTGAGAAGATTAAAAGTCAATCAATCTTATTTCAAACTATCTTGACACTTTGGCTTTTATCTTTAAACTTTTCTCAAATGATTGAACTCTTTCAATTCTTGTAGTGATACAAACAACTATACTTCTACAATATGTAGTAAAGAGATATATTTTCCACTTGGGTGTTGAGTGAGGCATTGTTGATTTTAAAATCCAAGCCATATCCTCCGCTTTGAGATGATGCAAATTCTCCCTTCTCATGATTGTGGGTAGTAGATATGTTTTCCACATGGACAATGACGATGATGTTTTATCTCATAAAATTAACCAACACATTTGTGTTTTAAAATTTTTAAAAGAGGAACTATGTGTACCTTGATCCCCTATTACAAGAAAAGGGAGTATGTAGGCACTAAAGGTTCACAACCACGGCGGATGAAAAAATAATAAATATATTTCTTTTCTCACCTCCACCATCTAGTTTATACAACATATTTCATAGCCAAAATATACAGATTTTTCAAAGAGGTTCATGCGGAGTACCGTAGATGTTTAGGGTGCTAATACCTTCCATTTGCATAACCAACCCCCTTACCTTGAATCTTTCCCCCTCTTTTTGGGTTATTCTCTCTTTTCCCATTCCTTTGGAAACAAAAAAGCGTGGTGGCGATTTTTATTTTGATTTGTATAAGTCTAGTCAATCCAATGGCTTAGTCTTGAACATTTCTACCGCTACAGGGGTTTCTTGGGACGCTTGAATTATATCGCCAGGTTCATTTCACATTTGAATGCCTCTTGTGAGCCCATCTTTAAGCTCTTGAAGAAAGATCAAGTGGTAAAGTGGAATGACGAATGCCAGACAGCTTTCGAAAGGATCAAAGAATATCTCCAAGAACCACCAATTTTGATACCTCTGATTGAAGGAAGACCTTTGATATTATACTTAACAGTGTTAGACAATTCAATGGGGTTTGTTCTGGGGCAGCATGACGAGTCTGGTCGAAAAGAGCACGCAATATACTACCTTAACAAAAAGTTTACCGACTGTGAGACAAGATACTCATTGCTCGAGAAAATTTGTTGCACTTTGGCATTGGCTGCTCGCCGATTTAGACAGTATATGTTGACCCACACTACTTTGTTGATATCTAAGATGGATCCGATCAAATACATCTTCGAGAAACCCGCACTCTCCGGAAGAATAGAAAGATGGCAGATGATCTTAACTCAATACGATATACAATATACAACCCAGAAAGAAATCAAGGGAAGTGTATTGGCTAATCATTTGGCTCATCAAGCCGTGGATGACTACCAGTATATGAATTTTGCTTTCTCGGACGAGAATATTATGCTGGTGACTGATTATAAAGAACCTGGACCAGATGAAGGACCTGAGAAGGGATCCCGATGGACTATGGTTTTTACTGGAGCTTCGAACGCACTCGGTAATGGAATTGGCACCGTAATCATATCTCCTGAGGACTGTCATACTCCTTTCACTGCCCGACTATGTTTCAACTGCACCAACAACATGGCGGAGTATGAAGCATGCATCTTGGGTCTCAAAGATGCTATTGACCTGAGGATCAAGTTCTTAAGCGTTTTCGGGGATTCAGCCTTGGTGATTAACCAGATCAAAGGCAAATGGGATACGAAGCATCTGAATCTCATCCCATACAAAGACCATGTACTGACGTTGCTCTCACACTTTGAGGAGGTGACCTTTGAACATTTTCCACGAGAGGAGAATCAGTTAGCGGATGCTCTAGCCACCATATCTTCTATGTTCAAGGTCAGGTGGGACAACGAACATCCCTGAATCACCATTGAAAGGTTGGATGAACCAGCACACTGCTGTTAGATTAATATTGAAGAGGTAGTAGATAAACCTTAGTTTCATGAAGTGAAGAAGCACCTCGAGACTCAAGAGTATCCCGAAAGGGCATCTCTCAATGATAATAAGTTTCTGAGAAGGTTTTCTGCGACATTCTTCCTCAGTAATGGAATCCTCTACAAGCGCAACCATGACTCTACCTTACTACGGTGTGTAGACAAGAGCGAAGCAGAGAGGATTATGACAGATCTGCATGAAGGTACCTTCGGAACCCATTCAAGTGGACATACCATAGCTAAGAAGATCCTATGGGCAGGATACTACTGGTTCACTATGGAAGAAGATTGTTATTAGCACTCCCGAACTTGTCATAAGTGCCAAATTTATGCTGATAAGGTGCATGTGCCTCTGATTCCTTTAAATGTCTTGACGGCTGCCTGGCCTTTTGCAATGTGGGGAATTGACATGATCGGAGAAATCAGGCCTACTGCTTCCAATGGGAATCACTTCATACTGGTAGCCATCGATTACTTCACAAAATAGGTTGAGGCGGCCTCTTTTCTACTGTGACCAAGAACATTGTGGCGCGGTTCATCAAGCATAACCTGATTTGTCGATATGGTGTGCCAGAGAGGATTATCACTGACAATGGTATGAATCTCAATAACACGATGATCACCAAGCTCTGGAAGCAATTCAAGATACAACATCATAACTCTTCTCCCTACTGGCCGAAGATGAATGGCGTTGTTGAAGCGGCTAACAAGAATATCAAGAAGATTATACAGAAGATGACGGTGACATACAAAGACTGGCATGAGATGTTACCATTCACTCTTCATGGGTACCGTACCTCAGCACAGACGTCGACAGGGGCAACACCCTACTCTCTGGTATATGGCATGGAGGCAGTCCTACCCATTGAGGTCCAGATTCCTTCTTTAAGGATTATGAAAGATGTGTGTTTGAACGAAGACGACTGGATCCAGACTCGACTTGATCAGCTGAATCTGATCAATGAGAAGAGACTCACTGTTGTTTGTTATGGTCATATGTATCAAAAACAAATGATCAAGGCTTTCAATAAAAAAGTCATACGTCAAGAATATCAAGTCGGGGATCTAGTAATCAAGCGCATCATATTGCCGCAAGGTGATCCCATGGGAAAATGGACTCCCACCTATGAAGGGCCATTTGTGATTAAAAACATTTTCTCGGGTGGAGCCATGATTCTAACCACCATGGATGGTGACGACCTTCCTCTCCTTGTCAATGCGGACATAGTGAAAAGATACTACGCATGATAAAAGACCTGCTAGGTTGACTGGCCTAGACAAAAATAAGGGCTTCCCGGAGAACCAAAAGGGTTCGGGCAAAAATAAGGGATGAAAATGAAAAAATTTGTACACCTGGCAAGTCGAACACCTGAAAAGGAGGCTGGGGCAAAAAAGGCTATCACGATGGACTGAAAACCCGAAAGGGCAGTCCAGGAAAAAGTTAGGGATGAAAAGCGTATCACTATGTCCCATTGGATCACCTTGCAATCAGACCTCAGTATCAACTGTCAGGCTTGAACTGTACCAATCAATCTAATCAGCTTCGGACAAGTAAGCAAAGTGATGAGACACTCGAAGACAGAGCGGCAATAGAAGAATTGGAATCCAATGGAATTGTTGTACATAGCTATTTTATTATTACATAATATTGTATAATTTCCATTTTTTAGCGGCGTTCTCTTACTAGAGCGTCAACCCCTTGTACAAAAACACCTGTTATAGGCCAACTTCGAAAATCAATACAAATCATTTTACAAACTATGTGTTTCTTTTTATTTTCTGTTTTGTTTTGCAAGAACGTCCAATGATTTATTCTTGACATATGCATGTGAATATGATTATTATTCATAAATATTTACATAAGAAACGGAAACACAATTGCGCGTAACTTAAGAAACAAGGGCAAAAACAAGAAATATTAAACCCGGCAGTTACTTCGTCCAGCAGGTACCAGGGCAGAGACAGTTTTGAAACACAGTCATCAGTGCGTACGACCTCGTGACATCTACACTCCCCACAGAGTATAAGCAATCAAAGCATTAATATCAGCTTTCCCAAAACAGGAAGTAATCTCCCCAACCAGGTTCCTTCAGAAAACTAACATCTACATTCCCCAACTGAATTTCATAATCTCAAGCGGGTCATAAAGTTTTCTCCCGAGCAGAGTTTATTTCTCTAAATACAGAATCTCAATCCCCGACAGAGTTTATCCCTTCAGCTATGGAAGTTCATCTTCCAACAAAATTATTCCCCCACAGAGTTATTCTCAAACAAGATTCTCTCCCAGGCAGAATATTCCCAAACAACAAGGAATAAATCTCCAGCATAGTCATCTCCGTTTACCATCCCCAGCGGAAGTAAAAGAGCCACAGTTCTCTACGATAGCCAGGAATGCTATACTCTCTAGCAACAGTCGTGGATTTATTTTCCTAGACTCGGACATGTCATAATAGTATTTCATGTTCATGCGCATACATATCATATACAACATAGTCTCATTTTATTTTGAGAACATCATCTCACAATGCATTTTATGCATCGCATATAATTAACCCTGTTATCTTTTCAGGAAAAACAATTATCACCAACAATTCCAACAGTTATACAGGTCATATCTGCAGACGGCTAATGAAAAAATCAGTTCCCGAAACCAAACGGGTCAACTAAGCCAAGTGACCAAATGAATTAACCCTACTATCCAGGTTCCTTCTCATAGACCTACCATCCAGGATTTCATCCCGAAGTAACCCTACTATCCAGGTTCCTTCCCGTAAGACCTACCATCTAGGCTTTCATATTGAAGTAACCCTACTATCCAGGTTCCTTCTCATAGCCCTATCATCCGGGCTTTCATCTTGAAGTAACCCTACTATCCAGGTTCCTTCTCATAGCCCTATCATCCGGGCTTTCATCTTGAAGTAACCCTACTATCCAGGTTCCTTCTCATAGCCCTACTATCCAGGCTCTAATCCCGAAGTAACCCTACTATCCAGGTTCCTTCTCATAGCCCTACTATCTATTCTTTCATCCCAAAGTAACCATACGACCCAAGTTCCTTCTTATAGCCCTACTATCCAGGCTCTCATCTCGAAGTAACCCTACTATCCAGGTTCCTTCTCATAGCCCTAATATCCAGGCTCTCATCCCGAAGTAACCCTACTATCCAGGTTCCTTCTCATAGCCCTACTATCCAGGCTCTCATCTCGAAGTAACCCTACTATCCAGGTTCCGTCTCATAGCCCTACTATCCAGGCTTTCACCTCAAAGCGACCCTACTATCCAGGTTCCTTCTCTCTTATCTCCAGACAACAGTTTACAACACTGTAAGACCTGGACCCGACCAGATACAGTCAATCTCACACTTCCCCAGTAAGTTATTGTGCAGCCTGGACCCTGACCAGATATACAGTTCACTTCCACCTCCTCAATCAAGAGTTAACTCCCCAGTATATTAATGGACAACCTAAGCTCCTATACTCTATTTTCCAAGATGTAAATCAACATTCCCCGGTGAAGTTCTCCTCAACAGCAGGTACAAGAATTCTCGCAAAGGAATCTTTCATGCAACCGATATCTTTTCTGGATGGCATCTTTAAGCCCATCTTCGAAGATTATCTATCGACTTCCAAATGGCATCTGTAAGCCCATTCCCAATATCACAAATCAAGTATTACTTCATGCGATTGCAAATTTCTGGGCACTTTAGTGTTCAATCCTGTTATACCTTCAGATCACGAAAGGCAGGCCGGCCAATCTACATCCTCAGATTTAAGAAGATTGAACAGGGGCAGATGTTGTACCCCAAAATTTTCCATCCCATTTTACTCAACATATGTTCATTAAGATCCTCAAGTTGCTCAAAGATGCCCAAGAGTTGACCAGACAAACTCTCTCCTAAAGCAATGAACCTCTAACTAGGGTTTCCATTTTCATCAAGATGGATGAGCTCCAAAGGACTCATATGTTCTCCATAGTCATAATATGTTCTCAAGATCATCCATGTCAAGATTCATGCCTTGCACAAGAAGTTTGCTTAGTCAACTGCTCAGATGCTTGAAAATCAACTGTATTAGGTCAAAAGTCAATTGTGACTCACATACAGTCAAACTTCATAATTTTTGGTCAACATCAACATTTTGAAGTGATATCCATCATTTGATCAAGGGTTGATCATGATTCCCCGAGAAATACTCCTAATCCATTAAAACTCAAAAGTTGCTAAATTAGGGTTTCTCAAGAAAAGTCAACCAAACTTTGATCAGGCATAACTTTCTCATACTTTATCATAAATTTCCCATCCAAGGCCCATTTTGAAGATAATCCAATTCCCTACAACTCATATTCATCCCTCAAGCTCAAAAAATGCACTCATGGAATGATATGAATTCAGACATTATAGGTCATTCTAAAAGGTCAACAAAAACACCTTTTGGCTCAAAGCTTCTTACATGAACATGGTAGATCCAATTGAAATGAAACTAAAGAGGTTATTTAGGGGACATACTAATATTTCTATAAAGTCCAAGAACATCCTCTTAGGGTCAAAAATGAAGGAGATATGCATTGTCAAAGTCTGCCATTTTTGGAAAATTATCAAAAGTCAACAATGCCCAGAATGGCACTTTTTGTCAAATGGGCCTAACTTTTTATGCTTGCATCTTACCTCTAGCAATGTCCACGACCCAAACACTCTACCGCATATTATTGACTTTATTTATTAAATTTATTTTGATTTTAATCATTTAAAAGTCAAATTAAATCAAATAAATGATATAAAATATGGAAGATTTGTTTTTTATCTGATTTTGAATGGAATTACAATGCAAATATTCTGTCAAACCAAATCAAATCGTGCCAAGGTTGATTGGTATGAAAATGGTATGATTTGGCTTGATATAGAAATAAATCATGCAAGGATGAAATCAAATCAAATCTTGATAATTGGCAAAGATATGTATGTTTTTTGTTAACCTAATACAGTCTAGTACATGTACACAACAATTCCAAGGGACAAGCAGAAGGGTTGATCGTGTGAAACAGCAAGAACAAGTTGTATTTTTTTGTCAAAAATCTTAGATCGAATTCCATACTACAGCCATCCTCAAGGAGATTTAAGGGTTGCAACACGTTCCTGGCAATCTCCTGAAGCTAATTGCACCTTTTGCACGCACCAAAACGCATTGAATCGTAAAATCCGCAACTCTGTTATCCAACTATTTTTTATTTCTAATTTCTTGCATACATGCTTTTTTGATGAAATTTAATCATATATTCTTGTTTATTACAAAGTCTCGATGCTTGCTGAATCGTTTAATTGAGTTTTAAGTGCAAGAATCATGGTTTTCCATTCTTAGGGTTTTTGAGCTCGTTTTAGGGCTTCCTTCTACAGACAAATTTAGGGCTAGGCATGGATACCATGATGTTCAGGGCTTCAAGCCCAGTTGATTCATGGTCTTCATCGTAATTTATATGGCTTGTGCTAGATTTTTGAATAACGCAGGGTTGTAGTTACAGGCATAGAACCGTAGGTAAAAGTCTAAACCTAAAACGACGATGCTGAGGAAGAAGAAGGCTAGGTGGCAAGCTCCCATTGCGCCATTTGAATATTGGCGCGTTTGTTAAACATCACGTGTTTATTTTGCTTATATTATTTTTATTTGAGTATATTAACAATTGAGCAGCCAGCGCAGATGGTTAAGGACGGAGGGTTTGAAGCAAACGTCCTGGGTTCGACCCCAGGCGTGTTGCTTTTGCATTTTTCTTGAATTTACTTTCCAGGTCCAGCGTGCCTCATTGTCCAATGTCCACCATACGCCCCAGATCTCATCCTTAGGATCCATCATCATGTAAATCTCACGCCCCAGCCTTGAGGGTCCATTATGAACTATCAGAAGAAGGATGCACTGGATCATGTGCTATACTCTAGGCTAATATTCTGGGCCTATCACAAATTTGGCAGTATACCCCCCAGATTGCTCATCAACCAGGCCCAATTTTAATTCTCTTTTAATTTCTTTTATTTCTTTATTTGTTTTAATTATTCTACAAAATCATTTGTTTTAATTGTTTTACAAAAAAAAACATTGTTTTTTTAATTAAATCATAAAATCACAAAATTACAAAAAAATATTAAGTTTAGTTTTTTCATAAAAATATTTTAATTAGGTTAACTTAAATCTTTTTTTATAATTAAAATTTAATAGAAATTAGGTTAACTTAATTTTTTTTCCTTAATTAGAATTTAATAGAAATTAGGTTAATTTGCAAAGTTAATTATTTTCCATAAAAATCTAAAAATATCTTTTCTTTATTTGCAAATTAATTTTTTTCCAAACTTAGACTTCATTATCGTATTTAATTCGTCGTGCGCGCCTTTACTTCCTTTTAATTCAAATTATTGTATCTTCTTTGAGTTTGTAATAGATTAATTAGGACTTCGAATTTCCGCATCTTTATTTTTCAGTCAAATATTTGTGTATCTGTCCAAAAGCCTTGTAATAGCGTAAATTTTCTTTTCTGCTTTTAATTTCTGCAACTATTAAACTGCTAGATGTATGGACATTAGGATTGTATGCGAAAGATAAACCAAAAATTAAAAAGATAGATAACCCTAAAACTGCAAAGATAATTAACTGAAAAAAGCCCACTTGCACATGCTCACTCCTAGGGTTTTGCCTCACTTGATTGCCTCGGAAATAATGGTTGTGTCCCTCGAACGTAGGGATACCTTAGCAATGACCCGTAATTTAAGGTCTTCATAAATATCATAGTCCCTACTTGTCCCTCGAGATGCCTACGAGAAATGATCTTATGATGATAGTCCCTTCGAAATGTTAAGGTATCCTTACTTGTCGCCTTCAATGACCATTTCATCCCTTTCGAATGTTCCTTAGAATTCCAACGACAGGGCTACGTACTCCTTAATAGTAGGATAGCATTGTCTAAAGGAAATGAAAACGAACAGACTTTTTTCGAGTAGGTAGAAAACTCTTAAGTACTTGCTCAAGACAAAAACTCTTTCACACCCAACACTTTTTAAAACAGTTTTCCAAAACAACTTCGTCACACTCTTGAGGACAGATACACGGGTTATCACGAAGTAAACAAAAAATTTCAAAACAAGCACACACAAGCAATTTTCAAAATGAGCAAGTACCTAAGAGCCTGTGGATAACCACAGATAGAAAGGGTTCTAACACCTTCCCTTTCTATAATCTACCCCCGTACTAAAAAACATCTCGAAAAAGGTTTTTTCTGTTCTTTTTCCTTTCCTTTGTTGGATGAAATAAAAGTCGGTGGCGACTCTTGCTTACCACGACATTTGCGAATACAAAATGCAAAACCAGTATAATAGTCGGTTTTTCCACCGTATCACAGCGACGATAGGTACATGGTGTTTCTCTAAGAATTTAGTGTTTCAGGCACATGATTGTAAATTAAGACTTAGCATAAGTACATACAATAATTTAATTAGTTCATTAAGTTAAAAATAATTGTAGACTTAGTAAATTTAAAGTAGTATATAATTATATATGTAGCCCAAAATAAAGTAGCAAAAACCTTGATATGTATATATACTATTAGTATATTAAACTTAGCAGCAACAGTAGCAAGTTTATTAAGTATCCCAAAATAAAGTAGAGTAGTATTTTTTTAGCAGAATTGTATTCTTTGATGAAACAAAACACTAATATCAAGTGGTAGGAAAGTAGTAGGTCTCGCATTTGAAAGTATAGATTTTGTAGCAGTGTAGTATTAATTTAACAGAGGGCTAATAAGAATGTTAATATAAAGTAGAATTAATAGAAATTTTAGCCGGTATTTAATTAACGGGTATAGTCGATAATTGTCTGAATAATTACGGGGTGCTGGTAGCTTATTTTAGTTGATTCTGTGTGTTGTATACCTTGCTGAAAAATATGAAATTGCAGGTGTTGTACTCCAAAATTTTCCCTCCCAGCCTTCAGGAATTCATCCTGAACTCTCAGGTTTTTCTCTTAAACAAAGCCAGGCCCTTCATTATTGTTCCTTTCCAAGCAAACAATTTACAAGAGAAAAATGGTCATTTGCAAGCTCTAAAGGCAAAGCTTTTACCTTGGAAAAATTAAATTTTAAACATTGGGAATTTTTCTCTAAAAAAAAGGGTGTTTAGGAAGAAAATGGCACTTCAGAGCTTCTGAACCAACCTTCAGGCAGAAACGGTCAGAAGTTGCAAGCTTGGCTAAGCACATAACATTCAGCCAGAACATGGCTTTTTCAGCAGCTACGTAAAAGTTCAGTCAGAGCTTGCTAGAGAAAGCAACAAAGCCAGAAACTCCTTCAGAACATACTGGGATCAGAATATAATAGGATCAGCAGATTGGGTAAAGTACTGAAGCAGGATCACTAAGTCCAGAAACTTTAAAGGCAGATCAAAGGAGCATAGTAGAAAACTCTCAGAACTAGTTGAGACAGCAAGAGGCCAAGGTCAGAGCTTGGTTTACGTTGTTTTTGGTGAAGCAGAACTGCTGGCTCAGGTTTTAGGTAATGATGCAAAATCTCCTATTACAAGATTTTTGATGTTGATAAATCTCATCACCATTTAATGCTCATTAATGCTCACAACCACTCCTGAACATTCATCCAAGGGGTCTCTCCACGTGTGGCTTGGTAAACACCTTTGTGCAGGTTTAGGAATGGGTCTAGGCGCCACTTTTCGCCTATAAAGGTCACTTCTCCTCAATCCTTGCCTACTGTTCCAGCCTGGGCTGAAAAGCTATCCATCATCACAACTTTTCATTAACTTCCTTCAAAAACAAGTTAACTTCTACTGCATAATATTGGCGCCCTTTAACGTTCAAAAATCCATAAAGCCTTTCCTATAAATAGGACACCATTGTCCATCACAAAAAGGACGTGAAAAAACATCCAGAAAAAAATTACTAGAGAAGAAACAGAAAACTCTAGTAAAAAAAAACCATGTGAATCTCTGTCCAAAAATCCCTGGTATTTTTCACAAACTTTGAACTTCCTACCTCCAAACTTCATTAATACCCAGTTTGCTTTGTGACCAAAGAACACCCATATATTTTCTGACCATACATACACATACCTTCTCCATCCACCCATTCTAAAAAGAACCTGTCCAGAACACCATTAGAGCTAAAGCTAGCTCCCACTCACAGAATTTTTCAACAACCAGGTAAGCACCTGCTGACTTTCATCATGCTGCTAAGCATCATCAGCTTTGCAGACTCAATAAAACATAATGTAAATATCATGTTGCTGCTGTTTGCGTTCTGAGGATTTTCATACCTCTGAATGTTTAAGTAGGAAGTGAATCAGTGTAGAACCTGTCTGTGACCTTGTTAGTTATGTCTCCTGAAACACTTTGACATTTGCTGAGGTTGTCCCAAGAATGTTTTCTGTTTTGTGGGAAAAATAATAAAACTGCAGATGTTCTGGCTAGTACAGGGAGAAGCCAAGTTCTGACTTTGACGTTAACACATCTGAAGCCTGTTTTGCTGTCAATAATATCAGAACTTCTGAAAATTATTGTATTTCCAACAGGGTTAGAACTTCTGACTTCCCCACTAACAAACTTTTGTCTTGCAGCGCATAAGGGTCAGAACTTCTGACCTTCCCACTAACAGGTTTCTGTTTTACAGGTGCCAGAGTCAGAAGTTCTGACTCATACAGTTTCACTAACAGGTTGTAATCTTGCAGCAGGCCTGGGTCAGAACTTCTGACTTCCTCTCAGCAACACGCTAGCCCTCTCTCTCTTTCTCTCTATCTTCCCCTTTTTATTTTATTTTCTTATCTATTTTTCTCGTTGAACCACCCCCATGTACAAATGTGTATCCCCATCCCCTAAATGTTGTAATAGCATAGCATTTTACATTTCTGCATTTTATTTCATTCAAATGTAAATGCTAGTAATTAGGATATGTATGGCAAGATAAAATCAATGAAATAGAAAATCCTAATTCAAGATAAACTCTTGCATGCAATAAAACACACTTGCACATAAACACCCCTAAGGTATCTCCACTTGGTTGCCTAAACAAATGGCCATGATATGCATGTTGAGTATCTATTGGAAAAACAAAAACAAAACAAAAAATCATAGTCCCTCGATGATGCTATCTTGGTTGCCTATACAAAATGATCTAGTCCCTCGGAAAATTGCTAAAAGATACTTAGCACAATTGTTATCATGGTCTATACGATGACCCGTGCATGTCCCGTTTAACATCCTAATACAAGGTTGTATACCAAATTCAATGGTAAAACAACACTGTCAAAAGGGTTAAAAACATAAGAAGAATCTTTGAGTAAAATAGGATAGACAACTCTTAGTTACTTGATCAAAAAAGCTTGCAAAAACATTCTTGTTATTTTCAAACACACCTCCCAACACAATTTCAAAACATTTCTCAAAACAAACTTTCAAACATTGAAATCTTTTCAAAAGACAAAAACACCTTTGTATACATTCAAACAAGAATCATTACAAAGGTTACCACAACGATGGCCTATTTTCAAAAGCATTTTCAAAAACCACACACAAAGCACCATTTCAAACAAATTGAAAAGCAAACGCAAGTGATCTAAAACTAAGAGCCCATGGAAAACCATGGATGAAAAGGGTGCTAGTACCTTCCCTTTTCATAATCTACTCCCCGAACCCAAGAAAACATCTCAAAGGTCTTTCCTGTGCTTTTTGACCTTTCTTTAGGATAAAATAAAAAGTCGATGGCGACTCTTGCTAAACCGAAACATTTGCGAACACAAACGCAAAACCTTCAAGTCAGTTCTCCCACCGTATCACAGAACTGGCAACTCTACTAGGGATTCTTGAAATCAAAAAGTGGAGTAACCTTAGGGCTTAGATCACCATTGCATGCTTATCTTGATTGCTTTGTTTGCTTTACATTTGGTTCTCTTGTTTGGGCTTGAAATCCTCTACCCGGATTTGGGAAACATTCATAGGTAAATAGCAATACATTGTGGAAACTGTGCGGGGTATACCGACATGGTTGAAGAAATAGCTATATTGGTGCGACATATTTGTGAGTACCGGTAGCCTTTGAGTCAATCAAAGAGAATACGGGGCCGCTGAGTGATGTCATGAAGCACTAATGAACTCTTAGAACCTAACTTGACCATCTTGGCCTTTTTTAGGGGTAGTGAGATGACCGGCTTTGGTGCAGTCCGAAGTTGGTAGATACTCGATACTACACTCATTGAGGGTTGTTTTCTTGGAATATTTTGGTCGCCAGTTAAGTGGCTAAACCAAAACAATGAACATAGAAAATAATCCAGTGATATTGAGCTCCATAGAACCCGGTTACTATTTATAGGACAGGTTTGAGCCAACTAAACTCAAGAGGGTACTTACCTATGAAACCTCATGCAAGCCTGAAACTAGGATCTTGTGTGACTTATTTGTACATGTGCTTGTGCATACATCATAAACATCATAAAGCATCATATGCATCCACTAACCATTTCAAGGGTTTGGATCTTCATCTTTGTTCTTGTTTTGTAGGTCATGGAATCTCTTCGCAGGAAAACAATTCAAGTCAACCTTGTGAGAATCCCTCCTAAACTCAAGGAGCTTACTTTAAAGATTCCAGAGAATTCTCCTTTCAGCGAAATACATGGTAGGCTTCCCAGCTTGGTCAGCTCCAGCATTAAAGAAGACATGGTGAAAGTTATCTTCCAGTTCTTTGACCCCCTACACCACTGTTTCACATTCCCTGATTACCAACTAGTACCTACTTTGGAGGAATTTTCTCAACTCTTGAGGATTCATATTCTTCATCAACTACCCTACAATGATACGGAAAAAGAACCAAAGCCTGAAGATGTTGCTCAAGCATTACACTTGCAACCATCTGATATCAAAGGACATTAGGAAACCAGAAGTGGTGTCAAGGGTTTCTTGGAAAAATTTCTGTTTGAGAAGGCACAAGACTGTTGGAATTCTCTAGATTTACAAGCTTTTGAAGAGATTGTGGCACTCCACATCTATGGGTTGGTCTTGTTCCCAAACCCTGATCAGCTTATAGATGTGAATGCTGTCAAGATTTTCATATCTCGGAATCCTGTGCCTACATTGCTTGGGGACATCCTACACTCATTTTACACATGAACAATGAGGGAAAGAGGTGTTCTCATGTGTTGTACTCCTCTTCTAGCAAGGTGGTTTATTTCTCACCTTCCCCAATCAGTTTTGAAGAATGAGCAGGGTTTAAGGTGGTCACAACGATTGATGACCCTCACACATTCTGATGTTCATTGGTGTTCTCGGTCCAGAGAAAATGTCATCATCATTGATAATTATGGGGAATTCCCTAATGTCCCACTACTTGGCATTAGGGAAGGCATTACCTACAACCCATGTTTAGCTCTAAGGCAATTTGGATATGCTCAGAGGGATGGCCCTCATGATATGCTGATTTCTGACCTAGTTTTTTACTTCGACAACGATGCGCAAGGACTTCGACAAAGGTTCATCAGAGCTTGGAGGATTCCCAACAAAGTGGATAGTAAGTCACTGGGGCACAAGAATTCCATCCCCCTTGAGCCTTACCTCAAGTGGGTACGAACCCGCGCCCAGAATCTTATGATGCCATACCCTCACATTCTACCCGTGATCAAAGAGCCTGTTATGGAAGGAGAGGTTCCATACACCCTCCTACATCCAGACATGCCAACATCGTTGGAAGAATTACAAAAGAGTTGGATCCAACTCAAAGAAGAACATAATACTTTTGAAGCCAGCTTCTATGCCAGTGAGAAGAAGGTTCTGGAGCTTACCCGCCGACTTCATGAGGAGGAAACTCTCAATACTTACATCGCACCAAAGAGGATGCGCAATGTCTTTTTACATTAAGAATTTTGTAATATTTTGCCCATGGGGCATTTATGTACTAACAAATTTCTTCTTAATATGACGTGTGTTCTTTTTGTTTACAACAAATTTGAATTTCTGAATCCTTGAATGCATTACATGAATAACATATCATTCATCATATGCATAAACAGGTCTTCACACCAGGTTTCCTTATCTTTCTGATGTTTATTTCAGCAAGATAGATTTGGAGCAGACGGTTAAGGATCTGCAAGCACAAAATTCGGAATTCCAGCAACTCCTCATGACCTTAGAAAAAGGTCAAGAGGACCTTAAAGCATCGTTGGAGAAAGATAAAGAGAAAAAGAAGAAAAGACCTGGTGTAGTCATCATGGGAAGAAGGTTTGAAAGCAATGCTAGAAAAGTTCTCGAATTCCCCTCGACGTCTGATGAAGGGGCTGGTAAAGGAAAAGGAAATGTGATGCCTTCTGAATCTAAAGTTGAAGAGGAAGAAGAGGAAGAGGATGAAGATTACTCTGAACAGCAATATCCCCCAGCGGATGATAAATATAAAAATCTTGAGGATCGGTTGGCAGCCATGGAGTTGCAAAGGGTACCTGGTTTAGATTTCGAAGAACTAGGGTTGGTCGCTGGGATCTTCATTCCTCCCAAGTTCAAAGTACCTACATTTGCTAAGTACTACGGTTTGTCCTGCCCAAAGATGCATCTGAGATCCTACGCCAGAAAGATCCAACCCCACTCCTCTGATAAGGATCTTTGGGTCCACTTTTTTCAAGACAGTTTGTCAGGCACACAATTGGACTGGTTCTATAAACTTGAGAGATCAGATGTGCATAACTGGGAAGACTTAGTTGCTGCTTTATATCGACAATACCAATACAACGCTGATTTAGCGCCTACGCGTACTCAACTACAGAGTATGGGTATGGCTTCTAATGAAGGATTTAAAGAGTATGCCCAGAAGTGGCGGGATTTGGCTGGAAGGGTGCAGCCACCATTATCGGATAGAGAGCTAGTTGACATGTTTTTAGGGACCCTGTTTGGCCCTTTCTTCAATCATTTAATCGGGAGTTCCTCTGCAGGATTCACCGAATTAATTTTGACCAGTGAAAGGGTTGAGGCTGGCATTAAAAGTGGTAAGATTCAGAAAGATGCATCTGCGTCCACTTCTATTAAGAAGACCTTCCCAACTTAGAAGGAAGCTTCTGCTGTTTATTCTCAGAAAGGCCAAGGAAGAAATGAGCGCCGACCAACGGTGGGGGCTGTAATGATTCAAAACTCTTCAACTGATCAACCTTGCAGTAATCAGCCAAGATCTAATCAGCAAAGAGTAGAAAGGCCACAACGGAAGTTCACCAGAATCAACATCACACCAGCTCAAGTACTCCCTCATCTGTTAAAGCTGAATCTCACCAATTTGAAAGAAGCGCCAAAGAACCCTAATACCTCTTCTCCTTATTACCACTCCAATGCAATGTGTGCTTACCACTCTGACAGTGTAGGGCATGATACCAAAAATTGTTGGGCTCTTAAGAACAAAATCCAAGACCTGATCGACACCAAGGAGGTAGAATTCGATGCACCCGAAAAGCCGAATGTGATTTCTGCCCCGATGCCTAAGCACGGTCATAATGTTCATGCCGTTATGGAAGATCTTCATGTTACCAATGTTGATGACCTTTTGACTCCCTTACCAGTGATTAAAGTGAATTTGATGAGAGTCGTGATATTCCCAGGCTGTGGAAAAGATTGTTACTTTTGTTTAAACATACGAGCTGACTACCCACTGTTAAAATCAGGCATCCAACGCCTGATGGATACCCAAGAGATTCTCTTCCAAAAGACTCCTGTTGATACCTTCACTCCTATTACTCCTGCTACCTTTTTTACTTCAACCAATGACATTGCAATAATAACCATCTCTAACAATCTTCCCAAGGCTTGCAAAAGGCCTGTCAAGATTCCGCCTGATTCTAAGTTTGTGCCGTTGAAAATCAACATGCCGGGGCTTGTCCCGTATGAATCTAACAAGACGATACCATGGAACTACGGAGGAGAAATCTTCTATCATAGTATCAAACAGATTGAATCAGTCCAAGAGAATTCTGATGATGAAACCCCTGATATAGGGAACATTGCGGGAACAAGCAAGATAACTCGCAGCGGAAGGATCTTCTCTCCGGAGATTGCTCCTCCACGAGCAGTCTTCGGACCCTCGAAAGCTTCTGTGACTGTTAATCCATCTGTGCAAAGCCCGATAATTGAAGAATTGGATACTCCTGAAGTTAGACCCTCTATTGATACTACCGATAAGGGTAAGGGGATCCTAGAAGCGCCTGTCAGGATGAAGGCTCAGACTGTGGTAATCCCCGAAACCACCCAGAAAGAGATGGAAGAAATCTTAAAGATAATCAAGAGGAGCGACTACGATGTCGTGGAACAGCTAGGGCAGACCCCTTCCAAAATCTCCATGTTGGCTCTTCTACTCTGCTCTGAGGCCATGCTAAGGCCTTGATCAAATTTTTAAAGACAGCACACGTGCCTCAAGAAACTTCGGCTGACCAGTTTCAAGAGTGTGTGGCCAGCCTTACTGCTGATAATGGTCTTGGTTTTTCCGATACTGATTTGACCCCCGAGGGAAAGAAGCACAACGATGCGCTGCATGTCTCAGTAGAATACAGGGGAACCACACTTACCCATGTCCTAGTTGATACTGGTTCATCTTTGAATGTGCTGCCGAAAAAGGCGTTGGATAGATTGGACTGCGAAGGATTAACCCTCAAGCCCAGTAACATCGTTGTTAGAGCCTTCGACGGTTCTAAGAGGATGGTTCATGGGGAAGTGGACATTCCTATCAAAGTGGGCACCGAGACCTTCAACTCTACCTTTTATGTGATGGACATCCATCCTTCATATTCATGTTTGTTGGGAAGGCCGTGGATCCACTATGCTGGGGCAGTTACCTCCTCTTTACACCAAATTCTAAAGTATCCTATTCAGGGTAAGATTATAACGGTGCACGGTGAGGAAGAATACATGATAAGTCACCTCAACTCCTTCCGCTATGTGGAGTTGGATGGCAAATTCATAGAAACGCCTTTCCAACATTTTGAGGAAGTTTCTCCTGAAGTCGCAGTTGCAAAGACAATGACATATGTGCCTATCGTTTCCAAGCTTGTGTCTAGGATGGCATCTCTCAAGGATGCAGAGGCTATAATCAAAGAAGGAAGGAGTAAAGTATGGGGGCAACTGTCTGATTTTTCTCACAAGATGGACAAGTTCGGACTAGGTTTTACTGCTGCTGGCCAGAAAGTTGTACGTCGCTCCAGGGCTGGAGGACCACCTGTAAAAATCACTCACCATGGAATTAATGCCTTAGAAGATGATGATGAAGAAGACAACTTTGAAGATTGGATCTTTCCGACCGTCAAAGGAGGATTAAGCAACTGGGAAGTGAAGGACTTCGTTCCCATCACTTTCATCAACCCGTAATCTATCTTTGAATAATTTCCTATTTTGGTCTGTAATAACTAACAATTCATACACTATTTTCACCTTATGCCTTACCCGGGGCATATAGGTCCATTTGTAAGGGCTTGATTTTCTTCATTATCATATGCCATGTTTTAATGAATCATTGGACGTTTTCATCCATAAACTGTTGTGTTCATTTTCTTTCCTTTTGAATTTTTGTTTTGATTAAGGACGGTTATCCCTTACACACACCCACACTCACAAAATGCAGGTACCCATCCACTCCGGATTCCATGGGTGACTATTTTGCTTTAGCCTTCGGTGACTCTGAAGATTTGGTCAATTATGCTGAGTACGAAGGTGAGGAAGACTGTGAAGTGCCTGGAGAGCTAGCCAAACTTCTGCAACAAGAGAAAAGGGCTATTCTACCCCACGAAGAGTTGCTAGAGACCATTAACTTGGGAACAGAGGAAGACAAGAAAGAGGTTAAGGTGGGTGCCAACTTGGAACCAAGTGTCAAAGAGCGCTTAGTGCAGTTGTTGAACGAATATGTTGAGATCTTTGCCTGGTCCTATGAAGACATGTCGGACTAGATACAGATATCGTGATTCACTGTCTCCCTACAAGAGAAGACTGTCCACCGATCAAGCAAAAGGTCCTCCGAATGAGGCCCGACATGTCTGAGAAAATCAAAGCTGAGGTAATGAAGCAATTCAACGCTGGCTTTCTGGCTGTTACTTCCTATCCACAATGGATTGCTAACATTGTGCCCGTGCCTAAAAAGGACGGCAAAGTCAGAATGTGTGTGGACTACAGGGATTTAAACAGGGCTAGCCCTAAAGACGATTTTCCACTGCCACACATTGACATCTTGGTTGACAACACAGCTCAACACAAGGTATTTTCCTTCATGGATGGATTCTCGGGATACAACCAGATCAAAATGGCCCCCAAGGACATGGAGAAAACTACTTTTGTTACGCAATAGGGTACCTTCTGCTACAAGGTGATGCCATTCAGACTAAAGAATACCGGGGCAACCTATCAACGTGCTATGGTAGCTTTGTTTCATGACATGATACATCATGAGATTGAAGTCTACATAGATGACATGATAGCTTGTTCACAGACAGAAGAAGAACATCTTGATCATCTGCAAAAGCTGTTTGTCAGGTTGAAGGAGTATAAGCTCAGACTAAACCCAAGCAAGTGCACTTTTGGAGTCAGGTCTAGTAAACTTTTTGGATTTATCGTCAGCAACAAAGGAATTGAGGTTGATCCTGCTAAAGTCAAAGCTATACAAGAAATGCCTGCCCCCCGCACTGAAAAGGAGGTTAAAGGTTTCGTGGGACGCTTAAACTATATTGCGAGGTTCATATCTCACCTAACATCTACCTGTGAGCCAATCTTCAAGCTGTTGAAGAAAGATCAGGTAGTTGAATGGAACAATGAGTGTCAAGTTGCTTTTGATAAGATCAAGGAGTATTTACTGGAACCTCCTATCTTGATGCCACCCGTCGAAGGAAGACCGTTGGTCATGTATATGACTGTTTTGGATAATTCAATGGGGTGCGTACTGGGCCAACATGACGAGTCTGGCCGAAAAGAGCATGCCATTTATTACCTTAGTAAAAAGTTTTCCGACTGTGAGACTCGCTACTCACTGCTCGAGAAAACTTGTTGTGCTTTGGTATGGGCTGCTCGCCGGCTAAGACAATATATGTTAACTCATACCACTTTGTTGATTTCCAAAATGGATCCAATCAAGTATATCTTCGAGAAGCCTGCTTTATCTGGAAGAATTGCTAGATGGCAAATGATCCTGACTGAGTATGATATCCAGTATACTACCCAAAAAGCTATAAAGGGGAGTGTACTAGCTGACCATCTAGCTCATCAAGCCGTCGAAGATTACCAATCTATGAGATTCGACTTCCCTGATGAGGACATCATGACATTGGACAGCATTGAAGGTAACAGACCGTATGACGGACCTGAACAAGGATCCCGATGGACCCTGTACTTTGATGGTGCTTCAAATGCACTTGGCAACGGTATCGGTGCGGTACTCATTTCTCCGGAAGGTTGCCATACACCCTTCACTGCCCGACTTTGCTTCAGCTGTACCAACAACATGGCTGAATATGAAGCTTGCATCTTTGGTCTCAAGGCTGCTATAGACTTGGGAATCAAATCTTTGGTCGTATTTGAGGACTCGGCTTTGGTTATCAGTCAAGTCAAAGGAGAGTGGGACACTAAACATCCTAATATTATCCCATACAAAGAACATGTCTTGACTTTGTTGCCTCATTTCGAGCAGATTACTTTCGAACACTTCCCGCGAGAAGAAAATCAACTAGCGGATGCTCTGGCTACAATGTCTTCCATGTTTAAACTCAATTGGGATAATGAGGCTCCCCAAATCACCATCGAGCGAATGGACGAACCTGCGCACTGTCATGAGATTAATACATAAGAAGTAGTGGAACAACCCTAGTTTCATGAAATAAAAAGGTATCTCCAGACTCGAGAATACCCTGAAGGAGCTTCAATCAATGATAAAAAGTTCTTAAGGAGATTTGCTGCCAAGTTCTTCCTAAGCAATGATATCCTTTATAAGCGCAACCATGATTGTGTTCTACTTCGTTGTGTGGACAAGGTTGAGGCAGAGTTGATCATGATCGAAATACATAGTGGCACCTTTGGCACCCACTTAAGCGGACATACGATGGCTAAGAAGATTCTAAGGCCAGGCTACTACTGGTCTACCATGGAAGCTGATTGTCATCAACATTCCCGTACTTGCCACAAATGCCAAGTCTATGCTCACAAGGTACACATTCCTCCTGTTCCTCTCAACATTCTGACAGCTCCTTGGCCATTCGCAACGTGGGGAATCGATATGATTGGAGAGATCAAGCCTACGGCATCCAATGGAAATCGCTTCATCCTGGTGGCTATTGATTATTTTACCAAGTGGGTCGAAGCAGCTTCCTACGCCTCTGTTACAAAAAATGTGGTTGCGCGCTTCATCAAGCAGAACCTCATATGCCGGTATGGTATCCCCGACAGGATCATTACAGACAATGGTACAAATTTGAATAACACTATGATCACCGCTCTATGCGAGCAATTCAAGATTTATCATCACAATTCATCTCCCTATCGGCCAAAGATGAATGGTGCAGTTGAAGCCGCGAACAAAAATATCAAGAAGATCATTCAAAAGATGACGGCCACCTACAAAGACTGGCATGAGATGTTACCGTTTTCTCTGCATGGATATTGTACCACGACGCGTACTTCGACTGGGGCAACCCCCTTTTCTTTGGTATATGGCATGGAAGTTGTTTTGCCTGTGGAAGTTTAGATTCACTCCTTGAGGATTATGAAGGATACTGGTTTGAGTGAAGACGATTGGATTCATACCCGGCTTGATCAACTTAATTTGATCGACGAGAAGCGACTCACTGTTGTTTGTCATGGTCAAACGTATCAGAAACGGATGATCAAGGCTTTCAACAAGAAAGTCAGACGTCAAGTATATCAAGTCGTAGATCTTGTAATCAAGCGGATCATCTTGGCGCAAAGTGATCCCAGGGGCAAGTGGACTCCTACTTACGAAGGACCATTTGTGATCAAGAACATCTTTTCTGGTGGGGCAATGATTCTAACCACCATGGATGGCGACGACTTGCCGCACCCTGCGAATGCAGACATAGTCAAAAAATGCTATGCATAAAATGATCCGACAAGTCGAAAACCCGAAAGGGCGACTTGGGCAAAAATGGGCATCCCGGTGAATCGAAAACCCGAAAGGGCGGTTCAGGCAAAAATTAGGGATAAACAAAAAAAAATTCGTACACCCGGCAAGTTGGAAACCCGAAAGGGCGACTTGGGTAAAAAAGGGTTTCCCGGTGGACTGAAAACCCAAAAGGGCGGTTCAGGCAAAAGTTAGGGAATTAAAGCGTATGACTATGTCTCGTCGGATCAATTTAAGGACAATCTCTTCACCAACAAGCTCCAAGCTTCTGATCAATCCAATCATCTGTGAACAAAGCAACGAATGGACAAGATACTCAAAGCTGTGAAGGCTATAGCAGAATGGGAACCCCATGGAATTGTTACACATAGCCATCTTTCTTCTTGTATAAATTTTTTCTCAATTTTTACGACAACATTCTCTTACTAGGATGTATGTCTCCTTTGTACAAAAATACTTACAAAATTTAATACAAAGATACTTCAAAGTGCAGAAATTTGCTTGCCTTTCCTTTCTTTTTACACTTGTGTTTTATTTGAAAACGTCCAAAGTTTTATTAAATAGGCATATGCATTTGAATATAATCACTGCTTACAAATAAAACAAAATTGAGAAAGGATAATTACTGATAGGTTGAAGGTGTAGGAAGATATCTTTAGGTTATTCCAGAAGAAATCCCCTGCGGTATATCATTCAGCTCCTCAACAAAGCTAAAACCTTGGAGTATACATCCCTAGCAGAGATAAATTTCTAGATCCCCAGCGGAGCCAGTGTATTCTAAACTTTACTTCCCCAGCGGAGTTAAGTTTCAAAGTTCCCATCAGAGTTAAGTCTCCAAACTCCCGATCCCCAGTGGAGCCTGAAAACCCTGAAATACATATCCCCAGCGGAGCTAGAATATTCTAAGCCTTCTTCCCCAGCGAAGTCAAAATTTCCAACTATCAATCCCCGGTGGGAACCATTCAGCTTCCCCCAAATTCCCTAACAGGTTATCTTAAAAGTATGAGAACCAAGCGGATAACAGTTAACTTCTTGGCTTGTCCCCAACTAGGATGATTCCCCAGTAGATTGGCATACACCCAAGCTCCTGATTTCCCCGGCCGATTAAACACTCTCCCCACAGATTTATTTCCCAGCAGATCGAAGATTCTCAGTCTCATTTCTCCAGCAGAAGCCTCCCAGGTTCTAATTGCCCAGTAGAGGTCTCCAGAGTTCTCCTTATTTCCCAGGAAAGTCATGAAGGATTCTCATTCCCCGCAGAAGTTGTCAAAGCTCTTGTTAAATCCCCACCAGTCACCGAGGATATTCAATCCCCAGCAGTGACCCCGGGATTTCTCATTCTCAACAATTAAAGATCTTTAATCCCCAAGCAGTCAGCAAGGATTTCTCCTCTTCAATAATCAAAGATTTTTTTGGAATCCCCGGCATCGGTCAAGGATTCACCTTCCCCAGCAGCAATCAAAGATTTCATTATCTCCAGTTATCAAGGATTTATCTTCCTCAGCAAGACGGTTAATCAGCTTACATGCATTCATTACATTCATATATCATAAACATTGATGAAACACAGTGCATTGCATCATACATATCATGCAACATAACTATGTGTTTTAGCTAACATTTTACCCTTTTCAGGATAAGATTAAAAGACTATCGCTAAGAATTATTCAATTACAGTATGGATACACCCCAGACACGACGGTCATTCTACTACTCATTCAGACTTCAGCAATCCGATACAGATTAGATACACTCCAGACACGGCGGCCATTCTATCTCTCATTCAGATTCAACTATTAACTTCAAGTTCATATACGCTCCAAACACGGATGCCTTTCTGGTCCTTACACCATAAGTTTGATTCTCCCCAGTGTAGTCGCCACAGAAATCATTTTGTCATTTATTCAGATCCCAGTTATAGTACAGATACACTCCAGACACGGAAGCCATTCTGCTACTCATACAGATCTCAATATCAGATACATACTAGATACGCTCCAGACACGGAAGCCATTCTATCTCTCATTCAGATTCAACTACCAAACCTCAAGTTCAGATACACTCCAGACACGGAAGTCATTTTGTCACTTGTCCAGATCCCAATTACAGTACAGATACACTCCAGACACAAAAGTTATTGTGCTGCTCATACAGGTCTCAACTAAAGATACAGTCCAGATACGCGCCAGAAACGGTCTCCATTCTGTCACTCATTCGGAATTTATCCCCAGCACATAGATACTCCCTACACAGATGTTTCTCTGTTACCCATTCAGAATACAGATACACTCCAGACACGACATTCATTCTTATATTTATTCAAGAATCAAATACAGTTACAGCTCGGATACGCTCTAGACACGGACGCCATTCCCTTGCTCATACGAACCCAATCTCCAGATACAGCTCAGATACGTTCCAAATACGGATACCATTCTGATGTTCATTCTACTAATATTCAACAAATAAGTTTTGGATGGCATCTCTAAGCCCATCTCCAGCAAGATTCTACCGTCTCCAAATGGCATCTTTAAGCCCATTCCCTCACCTACATTTTGACGAGTGCAAATTTACGGGCACTCTAGTGTCCAATCCTCTTTTACCTTCGAGTCACGACAGGCAGATTCGCCAATCTAACTCTTCAGGTCCAAGAAGATTGAACAGGGGCAACTGTTGTACCCCAAAATTTTCCCTCCCATCCTTCAGGAATTCATCCTGAACTCTCAGGTTTTTCTCTTAAACAAAGCCAAGCACTTCATTATCGTTCCTTTCCAAGCAAACAATTTACAAGAGAAAAATTGTCATTTGCAAGCTCTAAAGGCAAAGCTTTTACCTTGGAAAAATTAAATTCTAAACATTGGGATTTTTTTCTCTAAAAAAAAGGGTGTTTAAGAAGAAAATGGCACTTCAGAGCTTCTGAACCAACCTCCTGGAAAAAACGGTCAGAAGCTGCAAGCTTGGCTCATCACATAACATTCAGTCAGAACATGGCTTTTTCAGCAGCTACGTAAAAGTTCAGTCAGAGTTTTCTAGAGAAAACAACAAAGCCAGAAAGTCCTTCAGAACGTATTGGGATCAGAAGATAATAGGATCAGCAGATTGGGTAAAGTACTGAAGCAGGATCACTAAGTCCAGAAACTTTAAAGGCGGATCAAAGAAGCATACGGAGAACTCTCAGAACTTGTTGAGACAGCAAGAGGCCAAGGTCATAGCTTGGTTTACGTTGTTTTTAGTGAAGCAGAACTGCTGGCTCAGGTTTTAGGTAATGATGCAAAATTTCCTATTACAAGATTTTTGATGTTGATAAATCTCATCACCATTTAATGCTCATTAATGCTCACAACCACTCCTGAACATTCATCCAAGGGGTCTCTCCACGTGTGGCTTGGTAAACACCTTTGTGCAGGTTTAGGCATGGGTCTAGGCGCCACTTTTCGCCTATAGAGGTCACTTCTCCTCAATCCTTGCCTACTATTCCAGCCTAGGCCGAAAAGCTGTCCATCATCACAAATTTTCATGAAATTCCTTCAAAAACAAGTTAACCTCTACTGCATAATATTGGCGCCCTTTAACGTTCAAAAATCCATAAAGCCTTGCCTATAAATAGGACACCGTTGTCCATCACAAAAAGGACGTGAAAAAACATCCAGAAAAAAATTGCTAGAGAAGAAACAGAAAACTCTAGTAAAAAAAAAACCTTGTGAATCTCTGTCCAAAAATCCCTGGTATTTTTCACAAACTTTGAACTTCCTACCTCCAAACTTCATTAATACCCAGTTTTCTTTGTGACCAAAGAACACCCATACAGTTTCTGACCATACATACACATACCTTCTCCATCCATCCATTCTAAAAAGAACCTGTCCAGAACACCATCAGAGCTAAAGCTAGCTCCCACTCACAGACTTTTTCAACAGCCCGGTAAGCACCTACTGACTTTCATCATGATACTAAGCATCATCAGCTTTGCAGACTCAATAAAACATAATGTAAATATCATGTTGCTGCTGTTTGCGTTCTGAGGATTTTCATACCTCTGAATGTTTAAGTAGGAAGTGAATCAGTGTAGAACCTGCCTATGACCTTGTTAGTTATGTCTCCTGAAACACTTTGGCATTTGCTGAGGTTGTCCCAAGCATATTTTCTATTTTGTGGAAAAATAGTAAAACTGCAGATGTTCTGGCTAGTACAGGGAGAAGCTAAGTTCTGACTTTGATGTTAACATATATGAAGCCTGTTTTGCTGCCAATAATATCAGAACTTCTGAAAATTATTGTATTTCCAGCAGGGTCAGAACATCTAACTTCCTCATCTAACAAACTTTTGTCTTGCAACGCATGGGGGTCAGAACTTACGACCTTCCCACTAACAGGTTTCTGTTTTGCAGGTGCCAGAGTCAGAAGTTTTGACTCATACAGTTTCACTAACAGGTTGATAATCTTGCAGCAGGCCTGGGTCAGAACTTCTGACTTCCTCTCAGCAGCACGCTATCCTTCTCTCTCTTTCTCTCTATCTTCCCCTTTTTATTTTATTATCTTATCTATTTTTCTCGTTGAACCACCCCCATGTACAAATGTGTATCCCCATCCCCTAAATGCTGTAATAGCGTAGGATTTTACATTTCCGCATTTTATTGCTTTCAAATGTAAATGCTAGTAATTAGGATATGTATGGCAAGATAAAATCAATGAAATAGTAAATCCTAATTCAAGATAAACTCTTTCATGCAATAAAACACGCTTGCACATAAACACCCCTAAGGTATCTCCACTTGGTTGCCTAAACAAATGGCCATGATATGCATGTTGAGTATCTATTGGCAAAACAAAAACAAAACAAAAGACCATAGTCCCTCGATGATGCTATCTTGGTTGCCTATACAAAATGATCTAGTCCCTCGGAAAATTGCTAAAAGATACTTAGCACAATTGCTATCATGGTCTATACGATGACCCATGTCTGTCCCGTTTAACATCCTAATACAAGGTTGTCTACCAAACTCAATGGTAAAACAACACTGTCAAAAGGGTTAAAAACATAAGAAGAATCTTTGAGTAAAATAGGGTAGACAACTCTTAGTTACTTGATCAAAAAAGCTTGCAAAAACATTCTTGCTATTTTCAAACACACCTCACAACACAATTTCAAAACATTTCTCAAAACAAACTTTCAAACATTGAAATCTTTTCAAAAGACAAAAACACATTTGTATACATTCAAACAAGAATCATTACAAAGGTTTCCACAACGATGGCCTATTTTCAAAAGCATTTTCAAAAACCACACACAAAGCACCATTTCAAACAAATTGAAAAGCAAACGCAAGTGATCTAAAACTAAGAGCCCATGGAAAACCATGGATGAAAAGGGTTCTAGTACCTTCCCTTTTCATAATCTACTCCCCAAACCCAAGAAAACATCTCAAAGGTCTTTCCTGTGCTTTTTGACCTTTCTTTAGGATAAAATAAAAAGTCGGTGGCAACTCTTGCTAAATCGAAACATTTGCGAACACAAACACAAAACCTTCAAGTCAATTCTCCCACTGTATCACAGCAAGTGATGATGAATTTGGTTGAATTGCCTCTATTTATGGGCAATATTATGTTGTAGGCATATGGCCAATGTTGAATGGTTGTTGACCTATTGTTGTGTTGTTGTTGTGGTTGAGTTGCTGCGGAATTATTGTTGATGATATGTTGATGTCGAAATGCCACTACTTATTGGCATGATAAAGTTGTAGGTTTATGGCTAGTGTTGATTTATTGTTGAGTTGTTGTTGAATTCTTATTAAGTTGATGCTTAATTATTATTGTTAATTTGTTGTTGTATTGTCGTTGTTGTATTACCGTTGTTGTATTATTGTGATTGTTACTGTGAATTTTTGTTGATAATGAAAAGTTGAAGGGAATTTTAAATGACGATGAATTACCTCTATTTTCTGGTAATAATAGTGATATAGGCTTATGCCTTGCGATGAACGATGATTGTTGTGAGTATTTGATAGTGCTTTCATTGAGTCACTTACATTTGCATATTTTGCGACGACATGGATTGGTAAACTGCAAAGAAGACTTATGCCTTGTTGACGCCTCTATTAATTGGCAATTATTAAGTTGGGAGTTCTTCTCCGTTTTTAAGTTGGGAGTTCTGCTCCGTTTTTAAGTTGGGAGTTCTGCTCCATTGGTACCACATGCATGTGCATTGCACGAGTCGCATTTCGTGTTGCATAATTGAGTTGCTGTAATGATGAAATAGTTGTTATTTCATGTTGATGCTTTGTTATAATAGTTGTTGTGTATAAGTTGTGATGTGGTGATTTTATTTGATCTGGTTCTAATATATTGTTTATCATACACTCAATTATATTGTTTGATATCTCAACCTTTCCTTTTGTTGGTCGTTGCCTCTGTACTGGTAACGTGCAGGTGATCCGCAGTAAATGAAGATTTAGTAGCTTCATTGAGTTTGAGTCGGTGTTGTCGCTCTAATACGTAGCACTTGGGGGGATGAATTCATGTTTTCCTTATTGCTGGTTTTCATTATGTTGTTGAATTTTTAAGTTGTTTTCATTAAAGGCTTGTTTTAAAGTCGTTATGAGTTGGACATGATGTCATGGTACTTTCAGTTGAATTTGTGAATACGCTGCATAGTAATGAAAGTTATTTTTATTTTTAAAGACTAAACATGTTATTATCGGTTCATCCAAATCAAAGTGTTATGTATCTGTTTTACATGTGATTAAATGAAGTTGTTTTAAGAAGTAAGTGTAGCATCTCATTTGCATGTTGAAATTTTATAACTCTGATTTTATTAATATTCGCTGGGTAGAAATGGGGTGTTACACAATCCAAATGCCAAATGTGCGTATCATTCCTACAGCCTTGGACATGAAACTGATCAATGTTGGGCTCTGAAGAATAAGATTCAAGATCTGATAGACAATAAAACAATTGAATTTGATCCACCTGCTACTCCAAATGTGATAACCGCACCAATGTCGAACCACGATAAAGGTGTTAATGCAATTGATGATACTACTTTTGTCTCCTCCATTGAAGATTTAACAACTCCATTAACTACTATGAAGGTTAATTTGCTAAGATGGGTGTTCCCATGTTGTTCTAAAGATTATGTTTGTTGTGATCAACAAGTAAATGGGTGTAAGCGGCTGAAGGAAGGTGTGTAATGCCTGATAAATAGCCGCGAGATTCTGTTTGAGAAGATTCCTGCCATCAAAAGTTTAACCAACAAAGCTGAAGACCTATCCATAATAACCATTTCCAACAAGTCTCTTAGGATCCCCTTAAAGGGTCCTATTAGAATTTCAAATGAACCAACCATTGCTCCTTTAATAATCATTTTCATTGGGCCTATTCCCTACTCCTCTGACAAAGCAGTTCCATGGAACTATGGTGCCAAGGTTTATTACCATTGGATAGAACAAGATTCTTGGATCAACAAAGATGAAGCTGATGTCACCAATATTGAAGGTTCTAGTAAAGTAACAAGAACAGGGAGAATCTTTTCCCCTGATATTTCACCACCCACTACTATAATAACTCTCGTCTGCATAACCAATGACAAGTCTAGTGTCAACACTAGAGGCAAAGATAAAGAAGGTGAGCCTTCTGGCATAGAGGCACCTACCAAAGTTACTGAAACTGAAGAACCCTGCACTCGAGAGATGGAGGAAATCCTGAAAATCATAAAGAAGAGTGACTTCAAAATAGTTGAGCATATGGGGAAAACCCCCTCTAAAATTTCCATGTTGTCATTGTTACTCTTTTCAGACTTTTCACGCCCAGGCTCTAATCAAGTTCTTGAAGAAATCCCATGTGCCCCCAAGAAACCACAGCTGACCAGTTCGAGAATTGTGCAGCAAGTTTAACGGCTAACAATCGATTAGGGTTCTCTGACGCTGATTTGAGTCCTATGGGAAGAAACCACAACAAAGCCTTTCACATCTCTATTGAATGCAAGGAGACCACCCTGGCCCATATCCTAATTGACATTGGCTCATCTTTAAATGTGTTACCCAAAGGTTCTTTAGATCGGCTAGATTGTGAAGGACTGGTATTGAAGCTAAGTGATATTGACGTAAGGGCTTACGATGGGTCTAAGAGAATGGTTCATGGAGAGGTGGATCTCCAAATTAAAGTTGGCTCACAGATCTTCAACTCTACCTTTTATATAATGGACATACGTCCTGCCTACTCTTGTTTGCTTGGGTGTCCTTGGATCCATGGGGCAGGGGCAGTAACATCCACCCTTCATCAAAAATTAAAGTATCCAGTCAAAGGGAAGATCGTTATTGTTTGCGGTGAAGAAGAATTTATGGTGAGCCATCTCAATTCCTTCAAGTATGTGGAAATGGATGACGAATTCATAGAAACTCCATGCCAGGATTTCAAAATTATTCCTCCTATGGTTGCCGCCACCAAACTCTCCTCCAACATATCAAAAGCTGATGAAGTTATACCAAGAATGGTTTCATTTAAGGACGCCCGTTCCGTGGTCGAAGATGGAAACTGTACTATCTGGGGACAACTTCCTGACATTCCATTTAAAGCAGAAAAATTCGGATTGGGTTTCACCATCAAAACTCAGAAAGAAGTCAGGCGCGCTCGCATGGGAAAGCCACCTCTCCGCATAAGGAATCATGAAGTGAATGTTGTGGAAAGCTCTGATGATGAAAATACTTTTTAAGATTGGATCTACCCTACAGTTGAAGGAAAGCTCAAGAACTTGCATACAAAGGATTTCACTCCCATCTCCTTCTTTGAGGAGTAATTATTGCTTACTATTTTCTATCAATTCAAGAACTTTTATCTGTAATCTTAAATTCCAAACAATGATTTTTAAGCCATGTGCTTTGCCCGGGGCACTATGGTCCACTTGTTAAGGGTTTTGTTCATGTTCATTTTATCATGTGATCATTTAACATAAACCATTAGACCTTTTGCTTTTAAATTTTTGTGTTCATTGTCTTTCTTCTCCTTTATTACATTTTTTTCAATAGCCATGCATCTTACATGCACACACACACACTTGCAAATCCTCATCCACTTCGGATCTCATTGCCGACGACTCTATTATTGCCAATTATGACTTCAAACATCCAATTAACCAAGCCAAAGATGAAGGTGAGGAATATTGTGAAATACCAGGAGAATTAGCGAGACTTCTAATGTAAGAAGAGAAAGTTATTCAACTTCATGAAGAGCCCGTCGAAGTTATCAACTTAGGTACTGAGACAGATAAGAAGGAAGTCAAGATCGGCGCCAACCTAGAAGATGGTATCAAGAGCAGATTGGTTCAGATGTTACATGACTATGTTGAAGTGTTTGCTTGGTCATACGAAGATATGCCAGGGTTGGATACCGATATTGTGGTTCATCGTCTGCCGATAAAGAAAGATTGCCCTCCTGTTAAGAAAAAGGTTCGTCGTATGCGGCCAGATATGTCTGAAAAGATAAAGGTTGGGGTAATGAAACAATTTGATGCAGGTTTTCTGGATGTCACATCTTATCCTCAATGGGTTGCAAACGTAGTCCTCGTTCCAAAGAAAGATGGAAAGGTTCGCATGTGTGTAGATTATAGGGATCTGAATAAGGCAAGCCCCAAAGCTGATGTCCCTCTACCACATATTGACGTCTTGGTTTACAACACCGCTCAACATAAAGTCTTCTCCTTCATGGATGGATTTTCTAGCTACAACCAAATCAAGATGGCTCCCAAAGACATGGAAAAGACCACCTTTGTTACACAATGGGGCACCTATTGCTATAAAGTCATGTCGTTCGGATTAAATAATGTAGGGGCAACATACCAAAGAGCTATGGTAGCTTTATTTCATGATATGATTCATCACGAAATAGAAGTCTATATGGATGATATGATTGCAAGGTTGCAAACCGAAGAAGAGCATCTTGATCACCTACACAAGCTATTTGAGAGGCTGGAGAAGTATAAGTTGAGGTTGAACCCTAATAAGTGCACATCAGTGGTAAAGGCATCGAAGTTGATCCACGTTCCAAACGTAGTCCTCGTTCCAAAGAAAGATGGAAAGGTTCGCATGTGTGTAGATTATAGGGATCTGAATAAGGCAAGCCCCAAAGCTGATGTCCCTCTACCACATATTGACGTCTTGGTTTACAACACCGCTCAACATAAAGTCTTCTCCTTCATGGATGGATTTTCTAGCTACAACCAAATCAAGATGGCTCCCAAACACATGGAAAAGACCACCTTTGTTACACAATGGGGCACCTATTGCTATAAAGTCATGTCGTTCGGATTAAATAATGTAGGGGCAACATACCAAAGAGCTATGGTAGCTTTATTTCATGATATGATTCATCACGAAATAGAAGTCTATATGGATGATATGATTGCAAGGTTGCAAACCGAAGAAGAGCATCTTGATCACCTACACAAGCTATTTGAGAGGCTGGAGAAGTATAAGTTGAGGTTGAACCCTAATAAGTGCACATCAGTGGTAAAGGCATCGAAGTTGATCCAACAAAGGTAAAAGCCATTCAAGAAAGGCTAGTTCCCTGTTTTGAAAAGGAAGTCATAGGTTTCTTGGGTCGACTTAACTACATTGCTAGCTTCATCTCTCACTTAACTGCTACTTGTGAGTCAATCTTCAAACTCCTGAAGAAAGATCAAGTAGTCAAATTGAACGACGACTGCCAAGCTGCCTTTGACAAGATCAAAGAATATTTGCAAGAACCTCCTATTCTTATGCCTCCAGTGGAAGGAAGACCATTGATCATGTACTTGATTGTGCTAGAGAATTCTATGGGGTGTGTGTTGGGCCAACATGATGAGTCTGGCCGAAAAGAGCATACAATGTACTACCTGAGCAAAAAGTTTACCGACTATGAAACCATGTATTTGCTGCTCGAGAAAACTTATTGTGCTCTGGCATGGGCTGCTCGCCGGTTAAGACAGTATATGTTGACTCACACCACTTTATTGATTTCTAAGATGGACCCTATCAAGTACATCTTCGAGAAACCCGCTCTCTCTGGATGGATATCTAGATGGTAAATGATTCTGACTGAATAGGACATTCAATATACAACACAAAAGGCCATCAAAGGAAGTGTGTTGGCAGATCATTTGGCCCATCAAGTTGTTGATGATTATCAATCTATGAATGTTGACTTCCCGGATGAGAATATCATGTTAGTGATTGACTATGCAAGACCTGGACCGTATGACGGACCTGAACAAGGATCCTGATAGACTATGGTTTTTGATGGAGCTTCCAACGCTATGGGTAATGAATTGGCACTGTGATAATTTCTCCTGAAGGTTGTCACACTCCTTTCACTGCTAGACTATGCTTTCATTATACGAATAACATGGCTGAATACGAAGCATGCATCTTGGGCTTGAAGGCTGCTATTGACTTAAGGATCAAGCATTTTGATGTATTTGGAGATTCTGCTCTAGTGATCAGTCAAGTCAAAGGAGAATGGGACACTAAGCATCCTAACCTTATTCCTTACAAGGAGCTTGTGTTAACCTTAATATCATACTTTGAGGAGATCACCTTTGAACATTTTCCTAGAGAAGAAAATCAGTTGGTTGACGCCTTGGAAACAATGTCCTCCATGTTCAAAGTCAAATGGGACAACGAAGCTCATATGATTACAATTGAGAAATTTGACGAACCTGATCACTGCTATGAGCTTGAAACTGATGAAGAGAAACCATGGTACCATTAGGTGAGGAGATATCTTGAGACATAAGAATATCCTGAAGGGGCTTCCATCAATGATAAGAAATTCTTGCAAAGATTTTCAGTCAAATTCTTTCTAAGTAACGGAATCCTGTACAAGCGCAACCATGATTCTACTCTACTCTGATGTGTGGACAAGAAGGAGGCAGAGAAAATTATGGAAGGCATGCATGATGGCCTCTTTGGGACCCATTCTAGTGGACACACTATGGCCAAGAAAATCCTGAGAGCTGGTTATTATTAGTCCATAATGGAAACTGATTGTCATCATCATTCAAGGACTTGCCACAAGTGTCAAATCTATGCTGATAAGGTCCATGTACCTCTCATTCCTATAAATTTCATGACTGCTCCATGGCCATTTGCAATGTGGGGCATTGACATGATCGGGGAAATCAAACCTACTGCCTCCAATGGACATTGTTTCATCCTTGTTGCCATTGATTACTTTACCAAGTGGGTCAAAGCTGCCTCATATACCTCAATTACAAAAAATGTTGTAGCCAGGTTTATCAAGTATAACCTCATATGCCATTACGGTATCCCCGAAAGGATCATCACTGATAATGGAACCAACCTCAACAATGCCATGATTACGGAACTCTATACTCAGTTCAAAATCAAGCATCACAATTCTTCTCCATATAGACCCAAGATGAATCGCGCAGTGGAAGCTGCCAAGAAAAATATCAATAAGATTGTGTAAAAGATGGTGGTAACATAAAAAGACTGGCATGAGATGTTACCGTTTTCTCTCCATGGCTACCATACTTCATCTAGAACATCAATTGTGGAAACCTTGTTCTCCTTGGTCTATAGCATGGAAGTTGTCCTACCTGTCGAAGTTCAAATTCCCTCTCTAAGGATAATGAAGGAAGCTGATTTAGGTGAAGACAAATGGATTCAGACTAGGATGGATCAGTTGAACTTGATTGACGAGAAGCAACTGGATGCTATTTGTCATAGTCAGATGTACCAAAAAAGTATGATCAAGGCTTTCAACAAAAAGATCAAGCCTCAAATATATCAGACTGGCGACTTGGTAATAAAGTGTATCATTCTTCCACAAGGCGACCCCAGGGGAAAATGGACTCCCACTTACGAAGGACCATTTGTTGTAAAGAAAGTTTTCTCTGGTGGTGCCATGATGCTGACTAGTATGGATGGCGAAGACTTCCCACATCCTGTGAACGCAGACATAGTTAAAAAATACTACACATAAAATGACCCGCTAGGTTGACATGCCTAGGAAAAAATAAGGGCATCCCGCAAACCAAAGAGGTTCGGGAAAAAATCAGGGATATATGCAAAATATTATACACCCAGTGAGTCTAAAACCCGAAAGGGAGACTTGGGAAAAAGCGGGTATCCTGGTGGGCTGAAAACCCGAAAGGACGGTCTAGGAAAAAATTAAGGATTAAAAGCGTATGACTATGTCCCGTGGGATCGTTACAGCCAGCTTTACTACCAAGGTCCAGATTCAAATGGTCCAAGATCAATCCAATCAACTTCTATTCAACGGCAAGGGATAATGTTCGAAGACATAGGGGAAATAGTAGGGTTGGAACACAATGAGATCATTTTCACATGGCTATTATTTTTTGTTTTCACTTTGTATTCTTTCCATTATTTCGACAACCTCATCTTACTAGGATCTCGGTTTCTTTGTACAAAAACTCCTATTCATGGGAAAAACATCAATACACATATGCTTTGAAGTGCAAACTTTATGTTCTTCCTATTTTAAGTGCAAAAGTGCCCAATGACTAAAATTGAATGAACATATGCATATGAACATGATTAAACTTTTCAAAAATGTATGCTTAAGAACAGTGACAAGCATCTCCTTAAATGCATTTGAGATATCTCCACAGAGTTATTTCAATAACATTATCTCCACATATTTGGATTAATAAAATCCCCATCCGGAATTTCAATCTCCGGAAAATTCTCTTCCCAGCCAAGTTGGTCTTAAAAGGAAGCCTTTTGGGATTTCTTCCTAAAGAGACACCTCCCCAGCAGTTCGTCAAATATTCTCTTCAATAGGGTTTATTTCCCCAACAAACGGTAAAATTCCCCAGCTTAAGTTTGCCTCTCGGACTATTACAAATTAAGGGACTACAACCCCTAATCCCTAGTAAATTCGCCAACAGAGTTGTTACTATCTTCGAAAGTTACTATGAAGCCTGGACCCGACCAGATACCAATTCAACTCCATCCTACCCTCAAATTACTTAAACCTGGACCCGACCAGTAAACAACTCAAGTTACTGAAGCCTGGACCCGACCAGATACCAGTTGACCCAAGTTCAAATTGCTTAAACCTGGACCTGACCAGTAAACAGTTCAAGTTACTAAAGCTTGGACCTGAATAGATACCAGTTAACCTCAAGTTCAAATTATTGTAAAACCTGGATCCGACCAGAAAATAGTCTGAGTTGCTGAAACCTGGACCCGACCAGATAACAGTTGACCTTAATTCTTCAAGTTATTGAATCCTAGACCCGACCAGATAGAAGTTTAACTTCCTCAAATCATTGCTGAAACCTGGACCCGACCAAATAATAGTTTGAGTTGCTGAAACCTGGACCCAACCAGATAATAGTTAATCTTAATTTCAAGTTACTAAAGCCTGGACCTGACTAGATAATAGTTTAACTTCTCCAATTACAACAAAGCCTGGACCCGACCAATCAACAGTTCAAGTTGCTGAAACCTAGACCCGACCAGATAAAAGTTCTAATTGTTGAAACCTGGACCCGACCAGATAACAGTTAACCTCAAGGCTAAGTTGCTATGAATCTTGGACCCGACCAGATATTAGTTTAACTTCTAAAATTACTAGCAAAACTCCTTCTCCCCTAGTAGAGTTTGCCACTATCCTAGTGAGTTGCAGCAAAGCCTAGATCCAACCTGATGACAGCTAACTTCTTTATCCCCAGCAAGTCATTATGAAACCTGGAATCCGACCAGATAACAGCCAACTTTCAAGAGATAGTTCCCCACTAGAGCAACGGACGACTAGAAATCCTAAGTTATTTCTCCCTAGCAGAAGTCAATATTTCCCAGTGGAGTTCTTCTCAACAAAGCGGGAATCCCTAGAAGAAGCATTGTTAATAGAGTCTGAAGATACACATACTCTTCATCTCCAACAGCAGTCCAAGATTTAACTTCTCAAAGCTCCCCAGTATATGTCAAGGATACGCTTCGACAATATGTCGCATTCATACATCATATAACATATATAACATATACATACCACATAATCTAATTTATTTTGAGAACACCATTACACCATGCATACATTCGCATACAGCTAACCCCTTTGTTCCTTGCAGAAAAAATCATTGATCTAAAGGCCTCTTCTGGATCAAAATTAATTCTTCCAGTTAAAGACAGGCAAGACACCTAGTTTTTAGCACGAATCGACCAAA
The DNA here is from genome assembly GCA_948472305.1 of Vicia faba. Classification (NCBI taxonomy): domain Eukaryota; kingdom Viridiplantae; phylum Streptophyta; class Magnoliopsida; order Fabales; family Fabaceae; genus Vicia; species Vicia faba. The sequence continues at coordinate 1,023,941,183 of OX451736.1, read as the reverse complement.
TATTTATGCTGATGTTTCTCCAAGTTTCTACCATCATCTCTCCAAATGGCATCTATAAGCCTATTCTCGAGTCAATACACCATCGAGTGCAAATTTCTGGGCACTTTAGTGTTCAATCATCTTTCACCTTCAAGCCACAAAAGGCGGATCCGCCAATCTAACTCTTCAGGTTCAAGAAGATTTAACAGGGGCAGTTGTTGTACCCAAAAATTTCCCCTCTTAATTTTTCAAGAATTCTCTCACAAGATCTTCATTAATTCAATACTGCACAAGGTTTGATCAGCTCAAGACACCTCCTTAGGCACTGATGACGCAAAATTAGGGTTTAAGTTTATACAAGGACAATTGGACTTTTAATGCTTCATATGACTTTCATGGATCATTTTGGACTCCCAAGATTGCTCATGTCATGTTTCAATCTTTGGATCACATTTTTGCTCAGTCAATTGATCAGTTGACCCAAAACCAATTATATTAGGGAAAAAGTCAATTATGGTCAATTTACAGTCAAACTTCACAATTTTTTATCCATATCAACATTATGAACTCATATATGTCAGTTGATCAAGTTTGGATCACAATTCCTCAAGAAATTTGATTAGATCACCAAAAGGGCAAAATGGTCCAAATTAGGGTTTTGAGTGGAGATGCTTAATTTTTTACTGTTGACCAAATACATGACTTATTGGTTTAAGACATGATATCAAGGATTAAAATGTATCATTTTGACCTAATTTTTTGGTTCAAAACACTTCCAAAGATCAATTGATTGATAGTTGAAATTCAGTAAACTAATGAAAAGTCAATTGATACACTAAAAAGTCAAACTTTGACTTTTTGATCAAAATCAAGTTTCAAAAATCATATTTCATCAAGACATGTCAAAGTATGAAGATTGTTCATCAAGAAATCAAAAGTCAAGATTACTTTGAAAAAAGTCAAAGTTCTAAACACTTAGAAATTTTTCTAAGTGTTAAGAAAAATATGATAATTTCATAACTTTGTGCCAAATTTTCACCATGGTGCAAGATGATTCAAGAAAAACTTCCAACATGGAAGTTGTAGATCTCAATGAGATCTAAAACATTGTAGGGAAGAACTTTTTCTATAAATGCTTAGATCTCAAGTTATAAATCCATGAAGACATGTCCATGAAACTAAAACACTTGGTAAAATTCTGAGCATTTTAAGTCAGAATTTTGACAGAACTTCTGGGCCAAGTTTCACACAGTTACAATGGGAGTTTGCAAAAGTGATTTAAAAAGGGATTGTAGAGCATGTTACAAGCTTTCTAAAAATTCAAAGAACTCCTTCATATCATGCTTGAGTAGGGAGAATCGAAGATCAAAAGTTGGACATTCATTCTTAAATTATAAGTCATTTTCATGATGAACATATGATCCAATTCCAAGCAATGCTTCATAATCCCACTTTTCAGGCCCTCTAACTTGTGTACCTATCCTTATTCAGAAAATTACACAAGCTTTTGATCTATGAACCACTTGATTTAAGCTTTGTCTAATACACCTTGCCATTTAAGGAAGAAAGTTCACACTTTCATTTTGGAAAAGTGACTTTAATCACAAAGTCCACTCTCCTTGAGCTTTGTGTTTGTTCTTTCTACACAAGCATCCCCTACAAACTCAGAGCAGGCATGTTTAAACTTTCTAGCCACCCTTCCTTGCCTTGAAACCATGTTTGTCTAAGCTTGCTTCAAAAACAAGTCAAAAATCCATAACATGTGATTTTGTACTTCTGACTTCTCCAAGCTTCCAACCCCCTTGCCTATAAATTAAACCTTCATTTGCAAGCTAACGGACGATTGGACAAGCCCTAAAACTCACTAAAACTCCCTAGAACCAGAAATTGCAACACAAGCACAAAAACTTGTCATTTCTTATTTTTGAATCCAATCTCCAAATCCTCTCGTGCGTTTCTTGGCCAAACCATCCACAAAGCTTCTAATACACATATAGAAGCTATCCTAACCTCTGTTTTTAAACTGTAACGCCATATTCACCAACCTCCATTTTCAAAAATAGAGCATTACATCTTGACTTCTTCAGAATATTCCAGCCATCCATAGCTCAAGCTAACGGTTGCATTAGCTTCCTGGGAACTTGAGGAAGCTAACCAGATCATCATAGCAACTTGAATCAAGCTCTAATTCAAAAAACGATCTCCAGCTGCAAGGTGAGTTTTTCTAATTTTCATCTCATTATTTAGGCATTGTTAGGCTTGCATTTTCGAAGACAAAATGTAGATATCATTTCCCTGAAACTGTACATATCCATAGATCTCATTTATATGGCCTGGGTAGAGAGAATTTTGGATCAGAACTTCCTAGAAAAATTAGGGTTCAGATTAGGGCTAGCAAAATTCATGCTTGTTTTTGATTTATAGTTTTAATGATTTACAGCTCTAGAACCATAATGAAATTTTCCATAACTTTCATGTTTATATTTTCCATTTTAGTTGAGAAATGAATGAGTTGCAGATGCTCTGGATGGCGCGAGGAAGAAGATGAAGTTCATCATCAGAACTGATTTTGTAATATATATTTATGGTTTTGTTTATAATATCGAATGTATAGACACCCTAGTGGTAGAGAGCGTGCGCGTAAGGCATTAGTGTTAAGGGTCCTGGGTTCTAGCCCCAGTAGCACCTTTTGTTTTTATTTCTTAAAATATTACCCCATTTACTTGTTAATAGCACGCCTGGGTTAGAACTTCTGGGCTTTCTCATTTTTTTCTTCCAGCATCACCCCTCCATTTACTTGTTAACAGCACGCCTGGACCAGAACTTCTGGGCTTTCTCATTTTTGCTTCCAGCATCACCCCCCCCCCCCTATTTACTTGTTAACAACATGCCTGGGCAGAACTTCTGGGCTTTCTCATTTTTTTCTTCCTGTATCACCCCCCCCCCATTTACTTGTTAACAGCATGCATAGGCACATAACTTCTGGGCTTTCTCATTTTTCTTCTAGCAACACCCCCCCCATCCATTTTTTTCATCACGCAGCCCAGCATAACCTTCTCTTTTATTTTCTTTCTGATTCTGATCACAAAAATACATTTGGGCCTAAACCAAACAGAAATCAGTTTTACTTACAAACATCCTTTCCACTTTCTAACCCCCCCCCCCCCCCCCATGATTTTTATTTTATATTTTTATTTTCTTTTCTTTATTATTTTTAGTATAATAATTATTATTATTATTAATTAGAAACACCAAAAATATATTATATAAAATATTTAAATTATTTAGTTTATTTTTATTTAACTTCTTAAAATAAAAAGACCAAAAACATTTTCCTATTTAATTTCTTTTCTTTAACTTAATATTAAACTTAGATTTAGCTCATTTTATTTTTTAATTAAAATTACTTTAGAATTTAGGATTTCTCAATTAATTAACTTTGTATACTAATTTAATCAACATTCTTCTATAAAACCCTAAAAACTTGCTTTCTTCGAATAAAATTAGTTTCTTTGTTTATTAACTTAATATTTTTTTCTTCTTATTTTAGTGGATTATTTTCTTTTAGTTAATTAGGTCAAAAACCCCTTTTCTTAAATAAAATCCAAAAAAATTCCATTTCTTTTCCAATTTTATTTTTATGCATTATATTCATTCCATTTCTTGTACATTATATACATTTCAATTCTTGTACATGATTCAAGTTCAATATGGTTGTAATAGATAATTAGGTTTAATTTCTTGCAATCCTCATTTGTAAATTTGTACACCCCATCCCCAAATGATGCAATTTATCGCTTTCATATAAATGCTAATAATTAGGGTTTGTATGGCAAGATAAAAATTAACAAATTAGCAAACCCTAATTCAAGACAAAATAATGCATGAAAAAACAAACCCTTGCACACTTGCACCTCTAGGGTTAACTCCTCTTGTTGCCTTGAGAAAATGGTCATGATATACATGTGAGACATCTTAGCAAAAACAATAAAAAATACAAGATCATAGTCCCTCGATGACGCTTTGAATGTTTCCTTCAAAATGATCTTAGAACCTTAAGAAAAATGCTAAGGTATCTCACAATATTGCATTTTATGACTATACGATGACCCACGCCCGTCCCTTCACATCCAAAGATAAGGCTTCTTACCAATCAATGATAAGATGATAATATCAAAGGAAGGAAGAAATGAACAAAATACTTTTGAGTAGGTAGAACGTTCCTAGTTGCTTGCTCACAATCCATCTTTAAAAACAAACATATTTTCAAACACACTAAACACTTTCAAAAACATGAAATATTTTCAAAAGTCCAACACTTTGTATGCATTCTTATAGAGATGAGAATTATTACAAAGTTTTCCTAAATGAATGCGCTTTTCAAAAATACTTTTAAAACCCACCACAAATACATTTCAAACAAAGCAATTTCAAAAATGATCTAGCAAGCAACTAAGAGCTCATAGATAACTATGGATGAAAAGGGTGCTAACACCTCCCCTTTTCATAACCTACCCCTCGAACTCAAGAAAATATCTCAAAGGTATTTCCTGTTCTTTTCACCCTTTCCTTATTGGATAAAAGAAAATTTGGTGGTGACTCTTGCTATCCACAATAATTGCGATAAAACGCAAAACACCCAAGTCAGTTCTCCCACCATATTACACCGCCCTTTCGGGTTTTCGTCTTAGAGAGCTGTTTTTTTACTTTTCTAGGCAAAGTATTTCTTGACTGCATCAGCATTCATAGGACGTGGGAACTCCTCACCATCCATTGTTTCAAGAATCAATGCACCTCCAGAGAAGGCTTTCTTGACAACATTTGGGCCTTCAAAATTGGGAGTCCACGTGCCCCTAGAATCATTGTTGAAAGACATGATCTTCCTTAGCACGTGGTCACCATCTTTGAATTCACGAGGTTTGACCTTTTTATCAAAAGCTTTCTTCATTCTCTTTTGGTACAACTGGCCATGACATAAGGCCGTCATTTTTTCTCTTCTATTAAATTTAGCTGGTCAAACCTGTTATGGACCCATTTAGCCTCCGACAACTTGGCTTCCATTATTACACGCAAAGAGGGGATTTCAACTTTGATGGGGAGCACTACTTCCATGCTATATACAAGAGAGAACGGGGTTGCCCCTGTTGAAGTGCGTACAGATGTTCGGTACCCATGTAGAGCAAAAGGGAGCATCTCATTCTAGTCTTTATAAGTAACCACCATTTTATGGATGATGTTCTTGATGTTCTTATTGGCTGCTTCAACAGCTCCATTCATCTTTGGCCTGTAGGGAAATGAATTATGATGGACGATCTTAAACTCTTCACAAATTTTAGACACCATCTTGTTATTCATATTTGAACCATTGTCAGTGATGATCCTGTTTGACACACCATACCGACATATAAGGTTGTTCTTAATGAAGTGCACTACCACTTGTTTAGTAACATTAGCATATGAAGCTGCCTCCACCCACTTGGTGAAGTAGTCAATTTCCAAAGATGAAACGATGCCCATTTGATTCCTTTGGTTCAACCATTCCGATCATATCAATTCCCCACATAGAGAAAGGCCAAGGAGAAGAAATAACATTGAAAAGTGTAGGAGACACATAGATTTTATCAGCATAAATTTGGCACTTATGGCACTTCTTAGCAAACTCGTAATAGTCATATTCCATTGTCAGCCAATAGTAACCTGCCCTAAGCATCTTTTTTCCATTGAATGTTCATTGGCATGGGTGCCAAATGAACCTTCATGAACCTCGTGCATTAACATGTATGCTTCGTGTCTATCCACGCATCTGAGCAGGACCATGCCATGATTTCTTTTATAGAATACATCTTCATTAAGGAAAAGGTTGTCTTCCAACCTCCTCGGTGTCTTCCTATCTTTATTTGATGCACCAATTGGGTATTCCTAGGTTTAGAGGAAATGCTTGATATCAAAATACCAAGGTTTTTCATCTGCCACATCCTTTGTTGTAAACACATGAGCTGGTCTATCCAAATGTTGCACTGTAATACAAGGCACATCATTCCAAGTATTAACTTGATACATAGAAGCCAAAGTTGCTAGAGCATCCACCATATGATTTTCATCTCTCGAAATATGATGGAATTCGACCTTGTAAAAGAAGGGTAGTAGTCTTCTAGCATAATCTTTATAAGGGATCAAACTAGGGTGACGGGTATCCCATTCTCCTTTAATATGATTAACAACCAAAGTCGAATCACCATACACATCTAGAACCTTGATTTTAAGATCAATGGCCTCCTCGAGACCCATAATACAAGCCTCATATTCCGCCATATTATTGGTGCAATTGAATGACAGCCTTGCAGTAAAAGGAATGTGTGATCTATATGGAGTAATGATCATTGCACCAATTCCTTTTCCGTAAGCATTCACCTCTCCATCAAATACCATGCCCCGACGAGATTCAGGATCTGGACCTTCCCTGGGAAATGGTTCATCATAATCTTTTGCTTTTAAGAACATCACATCCTTATCAGGGAAATAAAACTTGACAGATTGATAGTCATCTACCGGTTGGTAAGCAAGATAACATGCTAGCACACTACTTTTTGTGGCCTTTTGAGTGTGGTACTCAATGTCATACTCAGACAACAACATTTTCCAGCGGGAAATTCTCCCAGTAAGAGCAGGCTTTTTAAAAATATACTTAATTGGATCATTTGCCGCCCAAGCCAAAGCACAACATGTCTTCTCCAACATAGAATATCGTGACTCACAATCAGTAAATTTCATACTGAGATAGTAGATAGCATATTCTTTCTTTCCTGTTTCATCTTGTTGTCCCAAAATATAGCCCATAGAACTATCCAACACGGTCACATACATGATCAATGGTCTTCCTTCGACGGGAGGGGGAAAGATAGGAGGTTTAAGCTGAAATTCTTTGATACTTTCAAATTCCTTCCGGAAGTCTTCTATCCACACACAACCCTGGTATTTCTTTAATAACTTAAAGATCAGTTCACATGTTGCGGTCATGTGGGAGATGAATCTGGAAATATAATTCAGGTGCCCAAGGAAGCCTCTGACTTGCTTTTCAGTCCTTGGCGCATGCATTTCTTTAATAGCTTTGACTTTATCTGGGCCAACTTCAATCCCTTTTTGGATGACAATAAAACCAAACAACTTCCCTAATCGGACACCGAAGGTGCACTTATTTGGATCCAGGAGGAGGCGGTACTTCCTGAAACACTGAAACAACTTCAATAAATCTTCTAAATGCCCTTCTTCGGTTTGTAATTTGGAAATCGTGTCATCAACATATACCTCAATTTCCTTGTTCATCAGATCATGGAATAGGGTTGTCATATCCCTCTGGTACATTGCACCAGCGTTCTTCAACCAGAAGGGAATCACTCTGTAACAGAATATTCCCAGGGGTGTGATAAACGTTGTTTTTTCCATGTCCTTTAGAGCCATTCTTATTTGATTATATTCGGAAAATCCATCCATGAATGAGAATACTTTAAATTTTGTTGTGCTATCGACCAACATATCAATATGCGGCAATGGGAAATCATCTTTTGGACTAGCTTTATTTAGATATCTGTAATCTACGCACATGCAGACTTTTCCATCTTTTTTTGGTACAGGCACAATGTTGGCTATCCATTGAGGATACACTAATGTTACAAGAAAACTGGCATTTATCTGTTTTAAGACCTCTTCTACGATCTTTACTGCCATATCAAGGTGAGTTCTTCTCAACTTCTGCTTGACGGGCGGGCACTCTAGCTTCAAAGGCAAATGATGTTCCACAATATATGTATCTAGACCTGGCATATCTTGGTAAGACCAAGCAAAGATGTCTACATATTCCCTCAACGGTTCAATCAACATACTCTTCACATTAGGATGCAACAATGCTCCAATCTTGACGTCTTTCGGCTCTTCTTCTGAACCCCGATTGATTGTTTCCAGTGATTCTTTATGTGGATGAATGGTATTCTCCTCGTGATCGAGCAACCATGAGACCTCTTCTGGAATCTCATCATACTCTTCTTCTTCTACCCCTAACACAGGATATTCAAAGTTCGGAGAGGGTGCAGGGTCATTGTATTCAACGGGTTTATTAATTAATCTGCACATGTGATTTGTGATTCCTTTTAGAAACTGACATATATATCAAATGATTATGCAGATTTTTTCACAAACATATTTTATTCAAAAAAAGGTTTTTTTATGATTACCATTTTCCATGAAAAAAAAGCAGAAAAATAAAAGACACAATTTTTGAGAATCAAAGATAACTTTTATTTATGATTTTAATGATCACAACAAACAAATAAGCCTATACAATGTTAACTTTCATCTTGGGCAGAATGAAAGCTTTTTGCAAAGAAAAAACAAATTATTTTGAGACATGGATGCAAGAGCGAACATCATAAGTGACCCAGTTCTGGATTCTGACTCCATGCGTAACATAATTTGGCATTTCCTGATCTTCTTCATCCTCCTCAATAGCATTAATTCTAGAGACAGTTGGATGGAAGTAGCCTCCGCTGCGGAAAACATCATGATAACTGCTCATAGTATACTTTGGCTTCAAACCTTCATTCTTGCCATTCTTTGCAGAGAATCCTAAACCATACATGTTCTTGTTTACTGGAGGATCAACAACATGTCCTTATACTTTACATGGACCATTGCACACAACCTGCTGGGCATCTTTGAAAGAAGCCATAAAATTCTCATTCCCTCTTGCATTATCAACAGATAGGGCTTAGAAATATGTCCCCACAGCAGCCTCATCTTCTTCAACAACATTGAAAGATGATAGGTGAGATATCAGCAATTCTTGATCTCCATTTATAATAACCACTTTTCCTTCGCGCACAACCTTTAACTTTTGGTGCAGAATGGAAGTGACAACCCCTGCTTCATGTATCCATGGTCTTCACAGTAGACAACTGTATGCTGGTACAGTATCCATGACTTGGAAGGTGATTTGGAACAGATGCATGCCTATATGAATAAGCAGATCGACTTCTCCAATAACCAACTTCCTTGACCTATCAAAAGCTTTGACAATAATACCACTTGGTCGCATAGGAGCCCCTTGATATTTCAACTTCATCAGCGTACTTCTCGGTATCAAATTTAAAGTAGATCCATTATCAATCAACACATTTGATAATGAATCATTTTTACAGTTCATGGATATGTGGTGAGCTAAATTGTGATTCCTCCCTTCGTCAGGCAGTTCATCATCGCAAAAGCTTAAGTTATTACATGACTTAATATTACCCACCACACTGCTGAATTGATTTAACGGCATATCATACTCCATGAAGGCTTGGTCCAACACCCTCATTAAAGATTATCTATGAGCATTAGAGTTCAACAATAAAGCCAAGATATATATTTTTGAAGAAGTCTGCAGTAACTAATTCATAATTCGGTAGTCCCTCATCTTGATTATCTTTAAAATATCATCCACTTCTTTCTCCAAAGTAGCACCACTGGATTCACCTATATCATTCTTTTCTTCAACATTTTCCACAACCTTATTTCCAGTACTAACATCTCCACGAACAATCGGTGCAAAAATACGACCGTTCCGGGTCACTCTTCTAGTCTTAGTAATATTCTCAACATTAGACATTGGCTGGATGGGAATTTCCATACCATCCTCTAAAATTGTAGTGTTATACTTGTACGGTACAACTTTGTCTGACTCGTAAGGAACGGGCCCTGGTAAGCAAATCACCACAGGGGAAACAACTGGCTTATTGCCGTATTCAATTTCAACAACGGCAAAATCATCGAAACATGGCACAATCACATTCACACCTTCTTCAGAAAACTCTTCCATTAAGGAATCATCACCAGAAAACATATCCTCATCTGAAGATAAGAATTCATCTACGGAAGCATATTCATCATCATCTGATTCTTCCTCAGCCAAGCAAACCTCAATCTCATTTACCTCATGGTAATCATCTATTTACCCTGAAACCTTGATAGTTCCATTATCCAACAGTAATTGAATACATTTTCTCACAATTGAACATCCTTGGGAGTCCCTGCAGCAAACTCGGTAAGATCCATAGTAATGTTCTACCTGGCCAACCATGTGGCAGAAAGTAGCATGCATTTGTACGAGATCATCATTCATATGTTCCACATCAAAGATTCTGAACTCTCTAGGACATCCAGAGACTATGTTCACTTCCTCCTCATACTCTTCCCTAGACCTATATATGGATGAGGCCCTTATCCATCATCTCCTGCAAATTAGCCTTTATCTTATCGCAACCTTGTATATTGGTACTACATATATTACAACCAGCATGCTCATGAGTATAGTAACTAAACTCGCAAAGGTCTGCGTGCATCTTTACCAGGTCTCCTCTAACCAAGTTAATATCATAGATTCGGAAGTCCCCTGGACAACCAGCAACCATGTTAATAGTATTCGTTCCTCCATGCTTTGGGAGAGGGTTATCTTTTACATTTGGACTGACATCTTTGAAGGATAAAAGGCCAGATCTAACCATTCTCTCTACTTTGGATTTCAGAGGATAACAGTTTTCCATATTATGCTCTGGTGTGCCCTGATGGAAAGCGCACGTCTGATCTGCCTTGTAGTACCAAGGTAAATAGGATGCTACAACAGGAGGTGGTCTAGCCTGGACCAACTTTTTATGGATCAACGCTGGAAGTAGCTCTGCATAACTCATAGGGATGGATTCAAAAGGTTCTCTTCTCTGATTTTGCCCTTGACTTCCCTGAGGGGCTGGTCTTTGATAAGCAATTGTAGTCGGAGCCACATTTACAATCGGAGTTACCGAGGCAACCTGTTGATGGCCCTGATGATTTCTTCTAGAAGTATTAACATATCTCTCTTGAATAACAACATTTGTTTCCCCTTCTTTCTTCTTAACAAATCCATACGATGGATTTTTCACATTGCTGGAACCTTCACTTTTTATGATACGACCTTCTCTCATAGCTTCTTCCAAATGAACACCCATTCCCACCATTTCAGTAAAATCACTGGGTGCACTCGCCACCATTCTCTCATAATAGAATGCACCTAGTGTTTTCAGGAAAGTCTATCATTTCTTTTTCTTCCATTGGAGGAATCACTTGGGCAGCTACCTCACGCCATCTCTGTGCATATTCATTAAATGATTCCTTATCCTTCTGGACCATGGCCCTAAGTTGATCACGATCGGGCGCCATGTCCACATTGTATTTGTATTGTCTGATAAATTCTTCACCTAAGTCATTAAAAGAATGAATGTTGGCACTGAACAAGCTCATGTACCATTTCAACGCTGCACCAGTTAGACTGTCTTGAAAGAAATGAATCAACAAGCATTGATCATCTATGTGGGTATACATTCTCCTTACATACATAACCAAGTAAGCACGAGGTCAAGTGTTGCCCTTATACTTTTCGAACTTCGATACTTTGAACTTTATAGGTATTTTCACATTCGGAACCAAGCACATATCATTCACATTCTGCCCAAACAGTTCTTTTCCCCTGAGGGCCTTCAACTCTTTCTACATTTTGTCAAACTGGTCTTGAAAATCGTCCATTCGATCATAGAAACCCAAGCTTTCACTTGGTGGAGGAATAAGACGATACACATCATCATTAGCAAATGGGACCATATTCACCGAGGAAGGTGCAACATAATGAATCTCGTTTCTAGCAGCAGGGGTAACATGCATCACAGGAGGTGCGGGAGCAGAAGCAGTCTAAGCAAGCGGAGAAATCTGAGGATCCATATTAAAACCTTATGGCATAAAGTTATCTGGCATTCCCCAAGGATATCCCAGAGGCATACAATTTTTAATAACAGTTGGAGTAGCAGAAACAGGCACAGTCAGAGCTTCAGTAGTAACCATTGTCTGTTGAGGCTAAGCAATCAGTGGACGATTCTAAGCAGCCACAAAATATTCCATTAGAGTAGTGAGATTGGCCATTCTGGCCTTCAGAGCAGAAACTTCCTCGCGCAGCTCGCGATTCTCTTGTTCTATGTTATCCATCTTCCTTCTGAAATTAGCTCGGGTATTGTACTGGTGAGACAGCTTGCTGAACAAAGTAAAGAAGCTCAGTAAGACACCTGGATATGCATAATAAATGCAAGAAGTATGTACAATATGATGCATGATATGCAATGATTATGATTTATTTCATTATTAATATTTCAAGGGACTTAAAGATTTATAGACAATTTTGCAAATATCAAAGTAATAACACATTTGAAATCCTGAAAAAATTTATTATAACTTCAGAATAGATTAAAAGTTTCAATAATCCCAAGTACAAGATGAAAGTAATGTCTAAAACCCTAAAAAGTAAAGTTGGTGGAGATCACTCTATACGCTGACGCTTCCGTATAAGTCTGGCAATCTGAGCCTTCAACCTCTGGTTTTCTTCTGCATATCTGGTGGTGACTTTCTTCCAATCACCTGAATCAGGAAGTGAGGAACTAGAATATGAATGAGGCTTAGGGGAAATAAGTCTCATTGCCTCTCCATTGTCTTTGCAGCCCGACTCTCAAGAATCTCAATCAAGTCATCTTTCTCCTTCAAGTATGCTTGGTAGGAAACCTCCAGAATTTGGCACTTATTCTTCCAAGCTTTCTTTTCCTGTTGCATCCTGACTAAAGCAAGTTGTAGCTCTTCCACATCATCCAATAGGGGAGGAGTGGTCTTCACAAACTTATCAGGCATAGGTGCTTCCCGATAATACGACATCTTCAACTGAATAGCTCTTGCTTGTACCCACTGTAGATAAGGCTCCAAAGAAACAACCCCCATAGGTCCCAAGTCCTTCCTACTCTTTCTGTGAATGTGACGCCAGACCTTCACAATCTGCTCCCTAGCTTCCTTATGGTCTTCTCCCTCTTTCAGGAATAAACTACTCAAATGAATATTATTTGGCTTATCTCTCATTGGATATTCAAGTTGTCGTCGTGCAAGAACAGGGTTGTAGTTAATTCCTCCCTTTGTACCAAGAAGAGGTACATTGGGGAAACTACCGCAACTATCGACAATATCTACATCACGATAAGTCTGATGATACTAAACAATATCTGAATGAGTAAGTTCTATGATCTTTGGAGCCCAACGAGGTTCATTATGGACATCCCAGAAAGCATCAGATCGAGGCAAATGAGAAGTAAACCATTGATACAACAAAGGCGTGCAGCAGATGAGCATCCCCCCATGATAAGAATCCCGAAGATGAATAGATTAATAAGCATCAACCAACAATGTAGGAACTGGGTTTCCAATCATGAAGATCCTGATGGCATTGATATTAACAAATCTTTCTACATTGGGAAACAAGAATAACCTGAAAGCAAGTAAAGCAAAGATGGCCTCAAAAGTGATTGTACTCCTCATCCTGGCAAAGTAACGAGATTTCACTAATAAGAACTGAGCTGGTAATCCTCTAATCCCTCCTTTGGTGGTTATGTGGGCTTCAACCTCATACTTCCCCAGATGGATCAAAGCAGCAATCTCATGTGGTTTTGGCTCACCCTCCAAACCAGTAAAAGGAATATGATCGATAATAGGCAAACCCAGCAGATTAGAATGTTGCTCTAGTGTAGGCATCAACTGATAGTTAGGGAAAGTAAAGCATTGATACATAGGATCATAGAAATGGACCTAGGTCGAGAGAATACCCTCCTTCATCCTAAGCTTCATGAGAGAAATGATGGACCCATACTTCCTCCGAAAATCTGCAGAACACCCAATCTCGGGAATCAGACTTATTAACTCATCTATCTTGAGATCTTTGAAAATATATTTTCTGGTCTTTCTTTTTCCAGAATCCATAGTCAAAAAGTACCTGAGATATTCACAAATAGCCAACTTTTAAGTCCCTTGAAATAAAATGTCTTCAAAAGATGCTTATGAGTGCATGAGTGCATGATGCAACAATCACACACAAGATCACAAACATAGGGTTCATAGGTTCAATGTCACGAGCATGAGGTCAAAGGTACTACCCATAAGGTACAGTCTAAAAGTTATCACCTGCCAAACAAGGTTCTAGAGGTTCCCAGAGTCTACATCCTTCCTTTGGATATTACCAACTTCCCGATTAACTCAGTAATTAGTAATATTCTCAAGAAAAACTCATCTGAGTGTAGTATCGCGTGACAACTACTTCCAGATTACTCCGTCATAGCTTCCGCACTACACATAAAAGGCCAAGATGGGCTAGGTATTCTACAGTCCCCTGTTTCAGCAGGCTCCCAGGTCGAGAGAAGTACGTCTTCCCGATTACTCGGTAAACGACACTACAGTCAAAGGGGCCTCCACTAAGTGGGGGGTCTCATGTCTCCTTTTTTGGGAATACTCCCTCAAAATTAACACGACTATACCGCACGTCCTATCTTAAGTTTGCCCAAGTCCGGGTATAGGACTTATGAGAAATCACCAAGCACCCTGAAAACTTGGAAAATCTAGACAAACATATATACAGCATATAAGATATAACACATAATAACACATATACAAATATAAACAAAGATAGGCTTAACCCACTTAGGGATGGACCAGCAAGAGGTCAATCTTTCCTCAGTGAAGTCTCCATTTTTATGTAGCGGTAGAAATGTTTAAGACTAAGCCATTGAATTGACTAGACTTGTATAAATCAAAAATAAAAATCGCCACCGTGCTTTATTCTTTCCAAAGGAGTGGGAAAAGAGCGAATAACCCAAAAGAGGGGGAAAGATTCTAGGTAAGGGGGTTAGTTATGCAAAGGGAAGGTATTAGCACCCTTAACATCTACGGTACTCTGCAGAAACCTCTTTGTAAAATCTGTATAATTTGGCTATAAAATGTTGTATAAAAAAATAGATGGTGGAGGTGAGAAAAGAAATATTTTTTATGACTTTTGTACCCGCCGCAGTTGCGAACCATTAGTACCTACGTACCGCCTTTCGTGCAATAGGGGATCAGGGTACACGTAGTTCCTCTTTAAAAAATTTAAAACACAAGTTTGTTGGTTAATTTTATGAGATAAGACATCATCGTCATTGTCCGTGTGGAAAACATACTTACTACCGACAATCATGAGAAAGAGACTTTGCATCATCTCAACGTGGAGGATATGGCTTGGATTTTAAAATCAACAAAACCTCACTTAACACCCAAGTGAAAAATATCTCTCTTCACTATATATTATAGAAGTATAGTTGTTAGCATCACTACAAGGGTTACAAGAGTCCAATCTTTTGAGAAAAGTTTTAAAGCAAAAGCCAAAGTGGCAAAAATGGTTTAAATGAGATTGATTGACTTTTAGTCTTCTCACAAAAATGTCCAAGTATTGTTAAATTGATTAATGTTTGATTAAGAAAAGATTTTTTTTTTAAAATGCATGGACCTAAGTCCAAGTTTATTATGAAAATGGTTCAAGTTTTAAAACAAAAAGTGTTTTCAAAAGGAGGGAGAAGATTTTTTAAATTAAAAAATATGGGAGGAGATGAAGAGATTATCCTAAAGCATAAGGTAAAAGATAGGGAAAAGAACCGTCTAACCAACAAGAAACTAACATTTGACATTCTTAGTCAATGTAGAATTCCATCTTTTGGATTTGAAACCAAGCAAACAATCAATAAACCTTTGAATAATACCAAGCTTCAATTGCATTTAGTCCTCACAAAAATTGGGCAGAGTAACAGCTGTTTGCAGATGAATTCCAGATTACAGACAAAGTATGTAATCACAATAACCTGCACACAAAATAAACAAATAACCCAATGTCTTGAGGTAAACCACAAGAACTCCGGACAAAATATCAATTATGGTCACAAGGTCTCCAACATAGGTCAAGGTTTCTATTCCTAAGTCCAAGAAATCCATCACTCTATAATGCCAAGGATAGTAACCAAGTAGTCCAAGTAACATTAAAGTTTTTTAGGGTTTAAGTTGATTATTAGGTATCTTCAAAAAGAAATGAAAAGCTCAAGTGAGCAAAATAAAATGACATGAAGATAAAAGCTCAAGTGAGCAAATATGAAAAAGAGCATGAAATGTAAATGCTGAAGTAAATGGTGCATAAAATAAAAGTATAAAAATAAAAGCACATAATAAAGTCAATTGTTAAGAATTAGTGGTTAGTTGGATGACCATCTTGAAACTTCAATTTGGAACTCATTAGAGGATTGGTAGAACCAAAGCCTCTCAACAACAAGTTGCATTTTCTTTTTGTCAAGTATATCATCCATTTTAGGAATCTCAAAGTAACTTAATGATCAACGATGTTAAAGTGATCCACTTTGACAAAAATTGATGAAGTTTCATTAGAGGATTGGTAGAACCAAAGCCTCCTAACAATGAATCACAAGGTTATTGGATGTTAGGGTTCAAATTAACATACTTGGGATTGCAAACATAAGTTTGGATCATTTTCTCAAATCGGGACGAAATTTAGTGTCGTGCTAAGCAATCGTAAGTGGATTTATATAGAAGTCGCACCTATTTTGAGGACGGTCAATAGTAATCTATGCACCATTTGTTTTGAGACATGATATAGAAATCATGCTCCAATAACACTTAGTGCAATAAGAAGGGGATGAGATGAAGAGGGGAGGGAAAAAAGAATAAACCATATTTGAATCAAAATTTTAATCAAACTATTATTAAAATCATTCATCCATTTTTATGGTGTTAGACTCAACATCATGGATCCAATGATGTTAAGAAAGCTCATGATCAAAAATTCAATCCAATATCAGCCAGAAAATATACAAAAATAAAATTGTATTTAACATATAAAAATAAAGGTTTTAAAAATGATTAAAAATGAAAATAAGAGAGAAAAATGTTAACTATGTTCAAATTAATTTAAAAAAATAAGTAAGACCATAGAAAAATCGGAAATGAGTTCAAATATTTTTATAAAATTTTTGGTAATTTTTTTAAATCAGAAACTATTTTTAAAATTAAAAGAAATAGGTAAATTAACAAAAAAATGGTGAAAAATAATAGAGTAAAAAATAAATAAAAAATAAGGTCACCAATATTTGTCACAATGTCATTGGATCCTTCCCTATTTTTTTCAGAATTTAAAAATGCATAAAAGTATTTTTAAACATTTAAAACAATTCAAATAAAGTGAAAAATTATATAAAAAAATATCAAAACACAAAATAAAAATGAGAAAGAGAAAAACCAAAAGTATTTTCCCTAGTTTTTTTATTTTTTTGGAGTTAAAATGCATTTCCTGTGAATTTTTGAAGTTTAAAATAATTTAAATATAAAAATCAGAAATAAAAATAAAGTCAAAAAATGTGGACCAATGGATGAGAGTCAAAATGCGTTAGTAAGCTAATCCAACGGATCAGACGCACTGTACATATCATAGTCTTTAATAAATATCACATCGGATCAAATATTTTTAAAATAAAATAACTTAAAATGTGGCGCGTTGGATGGAGTCTGACTCACAAAAGTTATTAGATCCAAGGGCTCCTGAGGCACGCGCATGGTAAGGTAAGCATATTATATACGTTTCAAAAAAATAACGTGGCTTCGTGTCATTGGTTAAAGACGGACATGTCATCATCTTCAACCTCCAGCCATCCTCAAATTGAATCCTTCAAACTGTAAAATTAGCAAACCAAACCAGTACCATTAGATTCGTCTCTTCGAGATAATTCTAATGGTACCATCGTGCCAAATTTATATAAATTGTGCAAGGATGTGTTTGAAGAAAACCAGAAAAAATAAAGAGCATGAAAATCTGGGATATCTCACTCAATTCTCAATGAAATTGTAAATTATAAAGAGCACGGGGATCAGAAGGATACAAGGAGTGGATTAGGCTTTTATTTGAATCAATTTGGCCAAGAAATCTACCTGAACAAAGTAGTGAGACGTTGCTCTGAAACTGGACTTCTATAGATCAATATAGGTCACAATTCTTGAAAGTAATCGTATGGTTAGCTTCAGAGAAGTTCAATGAAGCTAACTGAATGGAGCTTTTGGTGTTTGAAGGTGAGAATGTAAGAAATCAAAAATTCAAATTCAGAGTTCGTGTGGGATCTGAACAGGGGTCAATTGGCTATCCAAAGCTTGAGAAAATGAGTGAGGGATGATCCTTATTTATAACTGATCATGATGCAAGGCTCAAGCGCGTGAATTGGAGGAAAAATCAGTGAAATCGTGTGGAGCTACTAAGTGTGAAAAGTGTGACTTCACATGGCTCAAAATGCAGCAAAATGGATATTTTAAGGGTCGTTTCTTGTTATGGCAAGTTCCTAAACATGATTAGACGCGAAATTGATCCTTAAACAGGCTTGTAATTAGATTTAAACTAATTTTCATATCTGATTGAACTTGAAATTTCCATTTCATGATGCTACCTTCATAACCATGGTGCCAAAACAATGTAGGGCACCATATGATGTGATTTTTGAAGCACTTGAAAGATAAAGTCACAAGCTTTACAATATGAAAGGAGTGAGATAAATTGGATGCTTGAGCAAGAAGTTGTGTTGAGTCAAAGTTGGAAGAAAAGGGCTGACTTTTCATACTTAGAAAATTTCTAAGTTTTTCTTCAAAAATGACTTATAATGTCTTGTATCCAAACATAGTCTTCCACTTGGAATTTGTTCTTGACCAAAAAAGATGGCATGAATTAGATCTCTTTAATGTCATTTTGAGACTTTAACCATTCAAAAACTCCAAAAATTGAGAGAGTTGTGACTTGTTGAAGTTGGCAAAAATTCATGAAATGACCTATAATCTTTTGCATACTTAGGGCATCTTCTTTCAATTTTCACACTTTGCACATAAAATAAAGGTTGAAGTTCACATCTTCAAGATCATTATGGAAAAATAATGGGCTCAAGGTGATCAAAGTTGATCAAGTTATGATCATTTGAAGTCACATAAAGGAATTTGAGGGTTCATCTAGAGGACTTGTAATCTTTCTTCATCATCAAGTTTCTTACACACAAAATTTCCTTGAGACTTTTAAAGTGATTTGTTAATAACCCTTTGAAGAGAACTATGTCTTTGGAATCACTCAAAAATACCAAAAGATGAGCAAGATATACCCCTTTGAAGTTCAAAACCCTAACTCCTAGAGCAAGAAAAATGCTTTGGGAAACCTCTATAATTTTGATCAACCTTCGTGCACCAATACTTTTATATTGAAAATAGAAGTTGTTGAGGGTGATAATGAGAAGTCATAGCAACCAACACCACTTCCACATATTGAGAATTGAAGGAGATATGCACTTGTGATCAATGGAGACAAAGACTTGTCCAATTGAGTCAAACTTCTTTAGTCAACCCTTGTACGTTTGATCTAACTTTAACAACTTGAGGCATAATGGATCATAATAGACTTTGTCATGGTGTTAATTCAAAATATATTCCATAGAGGCTTGAATCTCAATAAAGCTTTGTTGAGGAAGGCACAAAGAATGAACTTATGAATCCAAAGGCTAACTTTGATAGAATGCATTGTGCTTTCACCTACATCATCAAAAATTAGGATACACATACATTGTATTTGTTAGTTAAAGAGTAATCAAACATAGATGATCACAAAATACAAGTCAAGGTGCTTGGTGATTCCCCATAGAGCAAGACTAAAGATAGGGAGAAGAAACAAACCCTAGTGTGTGACTTTATTGTGATTGAATTGATATGATATGGTGAAGGGATCTTAGGGGGAAAATTGGGGTACAATAGGTTTCATTCAAAAGTCATACCCCCAAAGAGGATATCTCTTGAGACATATCTCTTTTTTGCAATTCCACCGACTCTAGGCGAAGTCGTCACAAAAACTCATAGGGATGATATATCCCCTTGGCCAATAGACGAACCTTCTTTCTAAGGTTTTGAAAATATTTTTTTTTGAAATAAAATCCCGCCAACTGATAAATGAGATATAATAATAGAAAAAAGTAAATAAATAAACAAAGAAAATAGAAAAAAATAGAAAAACCTAAAAAACCCTAAACCAAAAGAAAAGGCTTCTAAACCCTAGGGTTAAGTCCCTAGTAGAGTCGCCAGTTGTAATAACCAGCTGAAAATTATAGAGTCGCCACCATTAAATTTTATCCTAAGACGGGAATATAATGGAATAACCCTAATTGATGATGCAAAGATTCTAAGTTCTTGACTCACTTTAGACAAATGGAAGGTGTTAGGCACCCTTCATCTACCTTGTTCACAAGGGTACTAGGGTTTAGCTTTAAGGTTTAGGAATAGGGTTTAACTTTTAGCTAGGGGAATCGCCACGATTTTTAAGCCGTATGCCTACGTATCCCCTTATGAGGAATCAGAGTCCCAATTCATAGTTCATATTTTTTTGGTTATTTTTTTTTATGGATTATGGAAATATCTCGAATTCTTCTCGAACCAAGTCTGGGTGTGTGAATAGCAGAATTGTAGACAAAGTTCGCAGTCGATAAAAGAAATTTCTATAATCTTTTTTTTGAAAATAAATATGTTGTGAATCAGGTTAGTAAAAAATAAGTTAGTATTTGATTGGTCATATGTTTTCAAATACATGATTCAATATGAGAAAAATAGATTTTAATGCATGAGAGAAAAAAATATTTAATGCAATTAAAGTATTTAAGAGTTTAGTATTTTAGAAAAGATTTGAACTAATAACTACTATTATAATTTATTAAGAATATACTTTTAACAGAAAAATATTATAATTATTTGTTAATTATGCAAAATTATATATTAATGGGATAAATTAAAAAATGATAATAAAAAAAACAAATGAATAAATAAATGAAATTAAAAAAATAAATTAACTTTTTATTTTAAGAAACGCAAGGGGTGTAGATCGTAAGGAAGGGGGTGTTAAACACAAGGGGCCCAAGTTCAGATATTGAGTTGGGCCCAAATGTTAGGGGGTGTCATTTGGCCTTTGTAAGTAAAATTGGGGGTGCAGGAATCAAAGGCCCAAGTCCAGATGTTGGACTTGGCCCAGGATGCATGGGAGGTGTTGAATTACACTGGCTAGCAAAAAAGGTTGGTCCGTTCAGACCGGGCTTGACCCATAACACATTCGTGAGGTCTGTTAGCCAGTTTATGGGGGAGCGTAAGGTATTACAGTGAGGATGCATGATCTGGCCGTTTGATTAAGATTGTATGGCGTGGGTTGACGGAGCATGATAAGGATGTCGCATGGGATCACGAGGGTATTATATTTTAGTTTCTTTTCATTTATATTTCATTCTCTCTCTCTCTCTCTCTCCCACCACTCTCTCTTCTATGTTCTCTCTCACAGAACAACCGATAAAACCAAACCTAACCCCGATCCGACGATGGTGACAATGATCTCTTCCCCAAACCCCCCAAATTCAACCCTTAGACCACTGATTTACAACCCTAACCCCAAATCTTTCAACAGTTCATCGTAATAAAATATGAAAAATCTAAGTGTTTGGTACTTTGTCTTGGCCGTGAATCATGCTTTTCCCCAATCTCGCCTTCTGATTCTATTTTTCTCTTTTGATTCGCAGGTAATGGCGGTGTTTGAGAGCAGCGAGCGTGGCGATGCAACAATCAGATCTAGGGTTTCTGATTTCGAAACCCATATATTCTTCTTCTCCTTCTTTCTATTGTTCTTCATCAAGCTCCTTCGCAACGAATTCTCCCCACGTCCCTTAAAATTCTAGGGCTTTATATACTTTTATTAGGTTAGACAAATTAGGAAAATTTTGTGATTATCATTACAGATTAATGATTATATGGTTGATTGATTTTGTTATAATTTAGAAGATTTTATTGCAATTTAGATATTTAAGAATTAAAGATTTTATTTTGATTATGTTCAATATTTGATTGGTTGTATCTGGACGATTTTGTGTTGTAAATGGATTGTAACTTGTATATGATTTGATACAATTAGATTTTGTAGATATTAGATTTAGTTTTTTTTTTTTTGCATTTCTGGGCTTTTGGTTGCAATTATTTAACGTAGAAGATGAACATCGTCCCTGGTTACAAGGGTTATAAACCCTAGTTTGACTTAGTCAACGCGTCTCAATAATTATATTTTTAATAAAAATATTTAAATGATAATAATAATTTTGAAAATATTGATTAATATAGATAAATAATGGATGATAATAATTATGAAATTAATTAAATGACAAAATTAGTAAAAACGATAGTGGACTATAAAAAAATAAAATGGGCCTCCTACTTATTCAGTTATTGAGTTTCCAAATGCACACCCCTTTTATCACTGAAAATGGGCCTCAAAAAATCTATTAGGCCAACCATACTTCTAAGCGTACCCCCCTTACTGTAAAAGAAAAATAACCTTAATGGGCTGTAAAAACGCACCTTGGGCCTTTGTAAAAAAAATGCACCCCTCTGATTCTTAATTGGGCCCCAAACTGAAGTGGACCAGTTTAAGAACAAAAATAACACCTCGTTCTTTTATCTAACTGGGCCTAAAAATTGTAATGGACCAGTCTTAAAAAATGAACCAAAAGTAATACACCTCTACGCAGCAAAATACGCCCCTCTTGTATTTAAAATGACTTCTAAAGTACTCTTATGGGCCATATGATTTTGATGGTCCATACACCCCTCTCTTATTAATATTTAAACCCCTTATCCATAGATGGAGCCAAAGCTTAATGGGCCATCATATTTTGATGGTCCATATTACACATTTCTCATGCTTTTAAACCCCCGCCAGGACAATACTTAAAACAAGCAATTTTTACACAATATGATTTAAAATTAGAACATAGAAATAATATGATCATTGAATTTGAATGGGGAAAGTTTAGGGTATGATACTTTGATAGGGGGAACTACGGTTTCTGCTCCTTTTTAAGAGGCTATGCTGTCTTGAATAAGTTCGACGCCAATGTAGTCGAACACTTATACTGGCCCTATTTTGACTTATATAGGACCACAAGGTCCACCAGGGACCCCCCCCCCCCCCTCCAAGGGGAAATGTTTTCCATAGGCCTCAGGGGCCTCCTATTTTTTATATGTCTCAGAATGGTCGTGAACGGCCTTATGGCATGCCATCATCGTTTATGGCAGGTTTGCATAATTCCACTTTAACTTATTCAGATCCTATAATAAAAGTCACTTCGCCATTACAAGGTTTTGGGTCTGCTGTTAATAATATAGGTCGAATTATCCAACCCCATGGGGAAGGACTTTCTTCCCAAATGCCAAACTTGACAAATCATTTTGCAACAGTAATTAGGTAGCGAGTGGATGAAAGTAACCTGAAATGGTCCAAATGCTTGCACAAACCATGAGTATAATTTTTAACCCTTTAATTCAAAACACTGCTCAAGAGAACCAACAAATGGCAGCACAAATGACGCGCATCGCTGAATTCTTTGGTATGCCTCAACCCCCTCCACGTCCTCAGAGGAAATGGGTTAGATAAAATCAACAGGGTAACCTTTGAAGAAGACCCAACGATTAACCAAGTTCAACATAATCAAATAAATACACCCAAGGCGAATATGGTAAATCAGGGAAGGGCAGTCGAAATACCTAGAGTCCAACCTCTTAGGAAGGAACAACAAATCCCAAGGGAGGTTGAACCTAGAGTTATAATGGTGAATAAGAATCAAGATGCTAATGAAGTCATATATCAAGTTCAGGAAGATACAGCAGACAATAATCTGGAAGCCATGGTCGAAAGGATTATGGCTCAAAATGGTATGAATGTTGACCTTCAAAGACCAAGTTACACTTATCTATTGAGTGAATACATTTTGCAAACAGATATACCTCTGAGGTGGAAAGTCCCCAAATTTACCAAATTCTCTAGGGACACTACTGAATCCATTGTCGAACATGTGGGTAGATACCTGATAGAGGTAGGTGAAATTGCCAGTCATGAAAATATTAGGATTAAATACTTCCCAAGTTCGCTAACGAAAAATTCCTTCACATGGTTTACAATATTACCAACGAATTTAATCTATAGTTGGGCCCAATTAGAAAGGTTATTCCATGAACAATTTTAAATGGGACAAACTAAGATTAGTTTGAAGGAGTTGGAAAGTTTTAAGCGCAAATTCACTGAGCCAATAGATGATTATCTGAATCGATTTCGTTTTCTCAAAGCTAGATGTTTTACTCAGGTGTCTGAGCATGAGTTGGTTGAAATGGTCGTAGGGGGTTTAGATTATTCCATTCGGAAGAAATTAGATACCCAATACTTAGAGACATGGCACGTTGGCTAATAGGGTTCGACAAATAGAACGCTTAAAAATTGAAAAAGCTAGGGCGAGTAAGAATAATAGAAAAGAAATAATAGCCAATGTTGAATTCGATGAGGGCGGTCAGGGGTCATACAAAGAGCCTTTGGATTTCTACGAAGGCAGAATAGGTCTTGCTTAACTTAAGTAAGGACCCCTTTATTCTTGTAAAGGTTTAGAACCTTCAAATGGCAAATATCCAGTCGGACCTCATAAGGGAGACAAGTTCCCTAAGAGAACTTATACTTTTGACGTCATTAAATGTGACGAAATTTTTGATCTATTAGTCAAAGATGGCCAAATTATAGTGCCCCCTGGTACTAAAATACCCCCTTTGGAACAAAGTAAAAAGAGGGGTTTCTGTAAATATCATAATTTTTTGGGCCATAAAACATCTCAATGTTTTCTTTTCAAGGATCTCATTCAAAATGTAATCAAAGAGGGAAGGCTCGAATTTAGGGAGAAGTCAAAACCCCAGATAAAGATTGATGTTGACCCCCTTCATGTAGCTGAGGCCCACTATGCTGAACCAACTTCGATTAACATGGTGGCAGTCACTAAAGATTGTGCCAAAAGGTGGTCATGGTCAAAGCTGATGTCAGAAAGGCAATCACTGAGGATTCCACCCAGATGTTAGCAACGACAGAAACTACTTATGGTTTCATGCAGGTTGATAACATAACAAAGGGTACTGAAGGTCGTATGGTCGAAAGTACTGATGGTTTCATGCAGGTTGATAACATGACTAAGGCTACTGAGGGCCTTATGGTTAAGTTACAAGATATGGGCATCATTGAGGATACAGGTGTCAAAGTAAACATGGTCGAAGCTTCACAAAAGACTGAGGTGGAAGTGGACGAAGAGGCCAAGAGGCATGAGGAATACAACCAGGTGACATTTCCCAAGAAAACAGAAAGTTTGCTGGAATTTATCCATGGGTTCCAGAGAAAGAAGTCTTAGGATATGCTTTGACACAGATGCAGTTCGATCTTCGACAATAAAGATGTTGAGAACATTGAAGGCTATCAAAGGATGAAAGGAATAAGAAACCAAAAATATGTCAATAATAGGTTCACCTTCGATAAGAGAGGGATTTCGAGAAACCAGAATCATGAAGGACAGAGGTTTCGTGTGAACAACTAATCTTCTTTCAAACTAACTGCTAAAGTCCCTAAGGGGAAATGGGTGAAACCTACTCACATGTGGGATCAAGACCAGGCTAAGTGGAAGAATTTTGAGGTTGGAAGAGGATATTTGCAGGAATATCAAAAGGAATTTCAGGTTACTAAGCAACAAGTATATGGATCAAGTAACTACAAAGGGAATAATCCTATGTCCCACTCCCAATGGCGCATGGAACAAAGGATGCGAAAAGCTGAAAGAGAGGCCAAAGAGAAAATGGATTCATAATCAAGTAGTAATATTCCTTTGGGTAAAGGGAAAGATGTTGAGAAGAAAGTGAGAGAGTGAAGAGGCTCTAAGCAGAAAATTTCGAAGACAAGGTCAGAGATGCTGATAACGAAGATGAACTGCTAACAGACAACTTCGATACAGGCTCAGAACCAAGCCTTAATATCACTTTAATGTAGTGTTTGTTCTGCTAATGGAGTACGACCAAATTACAGAGGTCGGAGAGTCAGAAGAAAATGTTGATGTTGAAATAGCCAGAAATAGGCTTGTTTGCTACTATGTCATGAATAATGGGTGTGTCGAATAGAAAAATGCCTTTTTCAAAAGGCCAAATGAAGCTATGATAAACCATTTGAAACCTCTCTTTATAAGAAGTAAAGTGGAGAATATGGCTATAAACAAGATATTGGTTGATGGAGACGCTACAGTGAATCTCATGCCACGCACTATTCTGAAGAAGTTCGGTGGAAATGATATGGACACAAAGCCACATAACATGGTTTTCTCCAATTATGAGGGTAAAGTAGGAGCAACCTTAGGAGTTATCCAAGTTGACTTGACTATTGGCATAATAACAAGACCAAATATGTTTATGGTGGTTGAATCAAAGGCCAATTATAACTTGTTACTGGGTAGAGAGTGGATACATGGTATAGGAGCAGTGACATCCTCGATGCACCAAACAATAACCATCTGGCGCAATTATGGTATAGTGGAAAACATCAAAGCTGACCAAAGTTACTTTATGACAGAAATTAATCATGTCGAAAGGCACCATTTTAATAGAAATCTGGAAAACATTGCTCCTTGCAGTCTTGTCGAATTTTCATTTTCATCTAATGATAATGCATATTGTTCCCTTTACTTACATCCTACTCAGGGTTTCCAGTGGGATAGACAGGTTATAGAAAATGAAGACTTTGGATATGGGGAACAAAATATCTCCAACCAACTGGTTGGGATAACAAATTCAGTGAACATGTATGAGTCCCAGACATTAAGAAAGATTTTGGCCTATATGGCTGAAAACAACCTAAAATTGGCCATAGAGGCTGAAGTGAAATTCATGGTTGTCGAAGCCAACAAAGATGAGGGGCACCTTGAAGGTTATGGAAAGAACTTTGATCTCGAACCACCTGATAAGGTTCAAGACGAAGTGCAAGGACAGAGGCTCGACGCCATCTATGATGACGAGCCTTTGGACTTCGAAAAGGATTTGTTGGCAAACAATATGAAGATGCTAGCGCAAGATCCTTTCGAAGAGATAGACATGGGTGATAGGGAGATCAAAAGTCCAACATACATCAACGCTAACATTAACCTATAACTTAGGATCAAAGTAATTCAATCGTTGAAGGAATTCAAGGATTGTTTGTATGGGATTATGATGAAATGCCTGGTTTAAGCAGGGATCTTGTTGAACTAAAGTTACCAATAAAGCTTGGAAAAAAGCCAATCAAGCAGAATCCAAGGCGTTTTGCACCTGAAGTTTTGTCAAAGATAAAAGAAGAGGTCGAAAGGCTTTTTAGATGCAATTTCATTCGAGCGACCAGGTATGTTGAATGGATTGCCAATATAGTGTCAGTTATTAAGAAAAATGGCAGTCTTAGGGTTTGCATAGACTTTAGAGATCTAAATGTTGCGGCCCCAAAAGATGAACACCAATTCCTATAGCAGAAATGTTGGTTGATTCTGCTGCAAGGCATGAATACTTGAGTATGCTTGACTGATACTCTGGTTATAATCAAATCTTCATTGTTGAGGAAGATGTGCCAAAAACAGCATTTTGATGCCCTAGAGCCTTGGACACCTATGAGTGGGTGGTAATGCCTTTTGGTTTAAAAAATGATGAGGCAACCTATCAAAGGGCAATGAATTCCATCTTTCATGACTTCATAGAAAAATTTATGTAGACTTACATTGATGATATTTTTGTTAAGCATGTTTCAGAAATAAAAAAAAAGTCATATTTACCATCTTCGACAATCACTCGAAAGAATGAGGAAGCACGGTGTGAAAATGAATTCTCTTAAATGCGCTTTAGTGTGTACGCTGGGGATTTTTTAGGCTTTTTGGTCCACAAGAAATGGATTGAAATAAATCAAAACAAGACCAAGGCTATTATGGAAGCGAAAGTGCCATCAACTAAGAAGGAACTTCAGTCGCTACTAGGCAAAATTAACTTCTTTAGTAAGTTTATTTTGAACTTAAGTGGAAAGACTCAAGCCTTCTCACCATGGATTCGACTTAACCAAGAAGGTTTTGAATGAGGGCAAGCTCAACAAGAAGATTTCGACAAAATTAAGAACTGTCTTATTTAACCTTCGAGCCTATCTCCTCCTTGTAGAAATAAGAGCATGAAATTGTACATATATGTGTCTGAAGTAACTTTAGGGAGCATGTTGACTCAAGAGAACGAAAATGGCGTCAAAAGGGCCATTTACTACCTTAGTAGAGTTTTGAATGATGCAAAAATTAGATATAGTACAGTTGAAAAATTATGTCTATGTCTATATTTTTCATGAACAAAGTTGAAGCATTATATCAAACCATTCGATGTTTATGTCTCATCTCATTTCGACGTTATTAAACATATATTATCTAAACCTATATTGAACAGTCGAATTTGCAATTAGGCTCTTGCAGTAACTGGATATTCACTAATATATACACTTTTAAAAGCGATTAAAGGACAGATAGTGGCATATTTTATAGTTGACCACTTTGTAGTCGAAAGTCCTTTAGATTATCTTGAATTTGAGTCTTGGAAGTTGTATTTCGAAGGCTCTAGTCATAAGAATGGAATAGGTGTAGGAGTGTTGATTATTTCTCCTAATAAAATCCCAACAAAATTCAAGTATAAGGTCAAAGGCCTTTTCTTAAATAATGAGCCAGAATACGAAGCTTTGATAGCTGGACTTGAAATATCATTGGAATTGGGGGCAACTCAAGTCGAAATAATGGTTGACTCGGAGCTAGTTATAAATAAAATCACAAAAGAGTATAAGTGTGTTAAAGAAAATCTCATAATGTATTTTATAATAGTCGTTCGACCCCTACGGAGGTTCGAAATGGTAAGTATTTGACATATACCTTGACTTGAAAATCAGTAGGCCAATGATTTGGCCCAAATTGCTTCTGGATACAAATTTTCAAAATAAAAGTTTCAAGATGCAATTGAAGTCAGAGGAAGACTTATTGCAACTAAACTATCCCCATCAGATTTGAAGACTACAAAGCTAGGGTACGCTGATGAAGAGAATTTTGAAATTCTAGCCATAGACAGCTTAACAGACGAAAATTGGAGAACGCCAATAGTAGAATATTTGAAAAATCCAACAACTTCTATCGATAGGAAAGTTAGGTA
Organism: Vicia faba; assembly: GCA_948472305.1. Classification (NCBI taxonomy): domain Eukaryota; kingdom Viridiplantae; phylum Streptophyta; class Magnoliopsida; order Fabales; family Fabaceae; genus Vicia; species Vicia faba. The sequence continues at coordinate 1,023,912,182 of OX451736.1, read as the reverse complement.
TCGAGCTTTAAGTTATATTCTTATGGGAAATGAGTTATTTAAAAAGACACGTGAGAGAGTCTTACTTAAGTGTCTTAGAGAATCTGAGGCATATCTAGCCATCTTCAGTGTCCATAGTGGGACATGTGGGGCACATCAAGGAGGTCACAAGATAAAATGGATTTTGTTTCAACAAGGAATGTATTGGCCCACCATGCTTAAATATTGTGTGGAGTTTGCCAAAGGATGTGATCAGTGGTTTTTAAACCTCTGTTTATCGTTAATTCTAGTTAATTTTGTAATGGTTTTTAAGCACTTCATTCCCCTCTTTCCGCATTTTATGCTTAGGTTTTCTCTCTTTAATGTTTTTAGATTCAGGTAAGCATTCAAGAAGAATCAGAGAGAAAACCAAGGAAAATCACTAGAATTCAGAAAAGTTTTCAGCATGCTCCAGGAGGTCTAACACGGTCGTGTCATCCTGACATTGCATGTGTCAGCCAATGCACTGATTGATCAAGGCATTGGCAGTTTTCACTAAAAAAATCCATAACTGGAGCTATGGGAATCATATTGATGCATACTGATATTCGTTGGAAAGCTGAGAGAAAAAGCTACAACTTTCATGTTGAAGTCAGAAGCTGATCAGAATGTAGAAGCCTAAAAAATTCATTGAAGTTATAGACTTTAAAAATTAAGTTGTTTCAGGTCGTTTTACATGCCTGGTTTATGTTTCCGACCCTGTTTGAGTTAGTAGTAAAATCCCTTATTTGGTTTATACAACTTTTTTGGCCAGCAAATAATGGTTACATGATTGAAGATTGGAGAAAAGATTGGAGAAGACAAGGGTTTCAGTGAAAGGAGATTTTCATGAATGGAAGCAATTGAAGATCAAATTTCTCCCTAATACTTATAATGTTCATAATTTATCTTTTGTTTTCTTTGAATACTATGAGTAGCCAAACCCCCCAATGCTAGGGGAGTGTCCCTGATTTGATTTTGTAACGACTCTGAATTCCTAATTTCAGTAATGCAATTATTTTTCATATTCAATTTAATTGTACAAGGTTTTAAAAGCTTTCTTTGTCGGGCAAACAAGGATTGATTTATAGTTAACAATCAGTTGGACCGTGGTTATTAAGGTTTTTGTACGATTAGACTATAGTAGATATCACCTAGGACTAGGGATACCCTATATGTTACCGATTAATTCTTGATAATAAAAATGCTTAATTTCATCAGTAAGTTTCTATGGACATAGGGCTTAGAATGAATGATTAGAGGTTTTCTCACTAAGTACTTGGGGGAAATAAACTACAGGTCTGGTAATTGAGTATTTAGAACTTGTTGATGAAATAAGGATTCAAGGTTGTTACAGGGAAAATTACACACTTTACCCTAGCATGTTACTAATATTTCTCAAAATTGTTCACCTCATCTATTTACTTTATTCACAATTATTTTAATTTTAGCAAATCAAAACTCCAATTTAAGTTTTTGTTTAATTGAACCAAGAATTGAACTCGATATTTATACGCAGTCCTTGAGATTGATATTCGGGGAATTTCTCTATTATTACTACAAAGGCAAAATAGTACACTTGCTATTTTTCTGATCAAGTTTTTGGCACCGATGTCGGGGACTGCCAAAATATAGAGTTCTAATTTTAGTTCAATTAAAATTTTGTTGCTCGTCAACCAAAATTTGGTGTTTCAGTTTTTTTAATTTAAATTTTATTTTATTATAAAAAAATTAAAAAAGGTCAGATTATTGTTGTTTCATGAATTCTTCTATACTTTGCTACTAATAAAGTGTCTGAGCTTTCCAGCTATGTATTATTTTTATGAATTGCCACTTGTATCTCCTGCATGTTGGTCACCTGATTCGGGAATCACTTTGAAAGAGGCGACTAAAACTTTTAAGCCATATAAGAGGGAGGTAAGAATTCTTATGAATGAATGTAAGGAGGCTAACTATTATCCAAATAGGTATATTTTGCGAGAGGTAAAGTTGGAAGAAGAATTTGTGAAACCAGAAGAAGAATGCATAACATTAGATGAAAAAGATGCAATAGGAATAGAAGAATTTGAGGTAAACAATAAATATGGGGAATAAGAAATAAGGCAACTTTAAGATGATCGAGTTTTGGATGAGACTACAAATTTAACAATTTGTGAATATGTGGCCATCCAACAAGAAAATCTCCAACAAAAGAGTATCCCTAAAAACTATTTTCACAAGGCAGATGAAAGATGAGAAATTGACAAAATATTGGATGTCATGTATGCCTTGTTCAATCAAATTAAAATGAAAATGATTTGGAAGCAACGTCATCAATACTCTAAGTTCATGGAATTGCTACCAAACAAAAAAAATAAAAAAGATGATATGTTCTTTGTGTCATATATGCCACCCTAACAAGTGGAATGAACTGTCATGTCATGCGACGTTAAACGAAGTACTTAGTGGGAGGCAACCCACGCTTTTAATGACTAAGTATTTCCTTTTTGTTGTTTTTTTTTGTTTTTTTTTCAAGTAATAAACGGGGTCTTACAGGTGCAAGCTATGAGATGGCAGTTGATGTTGCATTACCTTCTGCCTCCACTGTGAGTCAACCTTCTCACTCTTGTTCTAAAACATTGAGGCCAATGTTTAGTTCAAGTCTGGGGAGATATTAACTGTTTTTATTTTCATTTGTTTTATGTTATTTGCATTGTTTTGATGTGTTTGTTGGATGTAACAACTGCACTTTGACGTCTTCCAAAATTTTGACCGAAATGTTTTATTTTCACAAGAATTTTGATTTCAAAAAGATCGGGAATAGTATATAGAGACAAAAGGGATGATTGGTTAAGAGTGGGAAGTCCGAAATAAAAATGGGTTTTTGTTTGAACGTCTTAGGTTCCTAAAAAAGAGATACAAGTCTAATGTATAGATTTGTATCATAGTGCTTAGATCCTAAGAAATACTCCTTGATTAGTTTATCTTGACAGTTTGGTATAATCTAGACTCACATGAATGTATGATCGGTTGAGAAATAAATAATTTTAACACCAAATAATGAAAAGGCGGTAAAAGGCAACTGACTCTCTAAGTTAGGTAACCCTTTCCCAGTTATTTAGCACAACAAAGGTTGATCCCCAAACGTCGTCCTAATAAGGAGAATATATAAACTAAAAAGTTTTGAAAATTTCATCAGTAATTCTATTAATTGGTCTTGTGCATGTGATGATCATCATAATTCTAATTGCCTTAATTTGATTGTCCAAATGAAAAAGTAGAAAAATCAGAAAAATACTTAATTACAAAGCATAATTGAAGAGGTATCCGAAAGGGAAGCTCGGTTTGAAAATGTTCTTACAAAAAAAACTCTTCGCATCAAGTGAACACCAGACGAACTACATCTTGATAAATGTGAACAGAAGTCTCATGTATGAGTACCGGTATACTTTGCACTTCATGATATCTTCTCTTTGTTGCTTGAGGTCAAGCAACAGTCTAAGTTTGGGGGAGTTTGATCAGTGGTTTTTACACCTTTGTTTACCGTTAATTCTAGTTAATTTGTCATTGTTTTTAAGCACTTTAGTCCCCTCTTTCGGCATTTTATGATTTGGATTTATCTCTTTAATGTTTTTAGATTCAGGTAAGCATTCAAGAAGAATCAGAGTGAAAACCAGGGAAAATCGCGACAGTTCAGACAATGCACTGATTGATCAGTGCATTGACAGTTTTCACTAAGAAATTCATAACTGGACGCGTTCTAATATTTGTTGGAAAGCTAAGAGAAAGAGCTACAACTTTCATTTTTAAGTCAGAAGTTAGTTCAGAGTGTAGAAGCCTCGAAAATTTATTGAAGTTGTGGACTTTAGAAATTAAGTTGTTTTGGGTTATTTTACGGGCCTGGTTTATGTTTCCAACCTAGTTTGAGTTAGTAGTGAAAACCCTTATTTTGTTTATAAGACTTTTTTTGCCAGTGAAGAATGGTTACATGATTGAATATTGGAGAAAAGATTGGAGAAGACAAGAGTTTTGGTGAAAGGAGATTTTCATGAAAGGAAGCGATTGAAGATCAAATTTCTCCCCAATACTTCTAATATTTACAATTTATCTTTTGTTTTCTTTGAATACTATGAGTAGCTAAACCCCTCAATGCTAGGGGATATCCTTGATTTGATTTTGTAATGACTCTGAATTCCTAATTTCAGTAATGCAATTATTTTTCATATTCAATTTAATTGTACAATCTTTTTAAAGCTTTCTTTGTCGGGCCAACAATTATTGATTTATAGTTAACAATCTTCTGGATCGCAGTTGTTAGAGTTTTTGTATGATTAGACTATAGTAGATATCTTCTAGGACTATGGATGCCCTATATGTTACCAGTTAATTCTTGATAATAAAAATTCTTAATTTCATCGATAAATTTATATGGACATAGGGCTTAGGATGAATGATTAAAGGTTTTCTCACTAAGGACTCGGGGGAAAATAAACTAAAGATCTGGTAATTGAATATTTAGAACTTGTTGATGAAATAAGGATTCAAGGTTGTTACAGGGAAAATTACAAACTTTACCCTAGCATGTTACTAATATCTATCAAAATTGTTCACCTCATCTATTTACGTTATTCGCAATTATTTTAATTTTAGCAAATGAAAACCCCAATTTAAGTTTTTGTTTAATTGAACCATAAATTGAACTTGATATTTATACGCAGTCCTTGAGATTGATATTCGGGGAATTTCCCTATTATTACTACAGAGGCAAAATAGTACACTTGCTATTTTTCTGATCAGAATGTCAAGAATGTCAAATACATGCAAGAATACAACATGTCCTGTAAGTGAATTACATTCCATTGTGTAGCCTTTGCCTTTAAGAGGATGGGCTTTAGATATAGTTGGAGAAATTCGACCAGCATCATCAAAAAATCAAAGGTATATTTTGGTGGACATTGATTATTTCACCAAGTGGGTTGAAGCGATACCATTGGTGAATGTTGATCAAGAAGTTGTGATCGAATTCGTCCAAAAGCATATCATTTATAGGTTTGGAAGCCCAAAGACTATTACAACTGACCAAGGATAACTTTTTACTGGTCGAAAAGTCCAAGAGTTTTCTAACAAAATTGGATTCAAATTACTGACATCTTCACCTTATAACGCCCAAGCAAACGGCTAGGTCGAAGCAGCAAATATGGTAGTAATTGAGTTGATTAAGAAACATGTGGGGGAAAATCCAAAAAAATTAGCGTAAGACATTAGACCAGATATTATGGGCTTGTAGAACTTCCCTTAAAGAAGCTATAAATGCTACACCATTTAGACTGGCATATGGCCATGATGAAGTATTACATGTTGAGATTTATCTACAATCAGCTAGGATTCAAAGACAACATGAGATCCCATTTGAGACGTATTGGAATATGATGTTGGATGAATTAGTTGAGATAGACAAAGAAACACTAGTTACCTTAGAATTACTGAGAAGGCATAAAAAGAGGGTGGAAAAATCTTATAACAAGAAGGTGAAAGTTAAGTCATCTTCAATTGACGATTTGGTTTGGAAAGTAATTCTTCCCATGGATCGAAAGGATAGAGCATTGGGAAAATGGTCCCCTAAGTGGGAAGCCTTTTCAGATGATTCAAGTTTTCTTAAATGATGCATACGAAATTGAAGAGTTAAACCAAGATAAAAGAATCTTGAAAGTGAATGGAAAATATTTATAAAAAAATATAAACATGCACTTCAAGAAATCAAAATAATACAAGAGTAGTACACACATAACAGTCAAAGCCAATATGGTACTCATAAACCAAGTGATGCCAAAATGGTTGTGTTTTAAAGAAAGTTTAACAATAAGAGTGGCATAAAAAAGAAACTTATAAACATCACCAAATCAAAAGGGTAATTTTGTATTTATTCGGTCATATTTGATTTGCACCAACCTTAATCGGTAATCAATAGAAGACTATGTAGCTTGAACTGTAGTAGCTTCTTCTTCCAGTTTTTTAGTTTGTTCGACATGCTGGACACTTAAGGAAATTATCTTATCGATTGCAGTGCGATCTTGGTTTTTGATCTCTCTATAACAAGCCTCTTCCTAAGAAATTTTTTCTTCGAGTTCCTTGATTTGTTTTTTCCTGAGAGATATCGATCAAGTATAAACGTTGAAGTCTTCTTGGGCTATCTTGTAAGCTTTCTCCATTTGTTCAACATTGTTGAAAGTAACAACAACTTGTGCCCATTCGACATCATTAGCAGTTTGTATTTTGTGAAGCTTAGACAAGGTATCACGCTCTCGATTGAAATATGCACTGACTTGATCGATAAGATTTCCTATGTTAATTAAAACCTCAACCACTTCAGAAGATCAAGTAACTATGTTAATTTGGTTAATTAACCTCTTCAAACCATAACATGCAGTAGCATCTTTCTTCAAAATATCAAACAAGCCTGCATTGAAGAATTTTCTTTGACCTTAGGAGAAGTTGGTTGAATATGGCAGTGCCAGAGCTTCCACTAGTAGTTTTTGAAGGACTGGAATGCGTTTTGACTGAAGTCGAACTTTGCATGTTCATTATTGCTCTGACATATTCGAGTGGATTGTTCCTTTTCAAAGCATCTAACTCTTCTGGTGAAAGTTATGGTTGAGTGTTGTTGTTATCTGGTTGATTGGAAGATTTAGTGTTATCTTTCGATTCAGTGTGAGCAATTGCCTCTTCTTCATCTTCCTCTTGGAAGTATTGTTCGATATTATCAAATAGATGTTCCTCTTCATCAAGAAAGTCATCATTAAACTTTTTTCTCTTTGGAGAAGAGTCACTAGGGTTGTCGTTACCTTGCCCTTCATCGAGAGATTTCCTTTTAGTGACAGTCTGATGTTCCTTCTGGTCATTTTCAGATTTTGGTGAGGATTCTTTCTCAAGATGTATAATAGAATCAAGTTAGTTCACATTATTGGATGAACCTTTGTTTGACTCTTTGTTTGTGGAACTTCGTACACAATTAGTGACTCAGTGGAAGCTAGTTGAACATCCTGCAAAGAATTAGAGTAAAAAGCATATTGAAAAACGGATTGTTGACGGGGATAATTTTGGAATCGTACATTTGGTCCTTCGACTCCAGGACTTGAATTATCACTTTCAATTTTGTCCAAGACGACATTGTCAGATGGTTGCAAATTTTCTGTCTTTACAGGCGCTGGGGGCAATGTTTCGATTGACAATGTTTCGACTGACAATGTTTCGACTGACAATGTTTCGACTGGTAGTGTTCTGACTACAACAAGTTTTGGTGGTCGAGAAGAAGCTAAATCAGAGGTTGTAGCTTTCTTTTTTCTTATCTTTTTGGGCGTTGAAGGATTAGGAGATACGTTCTCGTCATCGTTAATCGTCATTGGGATCTCCACAGTCGATGGTTGTTTCATTGGAGCAAGAGGAGGTTTTCGGCTAGCCTTAAAAGACAAAAGAATTAGCAAAAGTAACATAATTAAAGGAGAAAAGAGACATGCCAAACCATACCTTGTTTGTTGTTTTTGGTTTTTCAGTGGTTGGAACAGCACTCTTCGATGAAGTTATTATTAGCTTGGGCGCGTTCGTCGATCCTGTCATCAAAGTAAGTTTTTCCTTCTTTGTTTGTTTCTTTTCAACAATTAGAAGAACATTGTGAAATAACAAATGATAGCATTAAAAAAAGAAAATAAGAAAATAAATTGAAGTATTTGAAGGATCCTTTGGTTCCACACCTTCACATTCTGGAGAGAGCATTGTGACATGTTCTAAGTCATAGTGAAGGAAGCCTTTGAAAATGTCCAAGGTGTGCTTAATTGGAACCACTTGTTAAGAAAAAATTTTAGACTGTTGTTTTAAGAAATTATAGTAATTCCCACAGACGAACCAATCTGGGTAAGGAGGATAAAATGCCAGGCTGAAGTCAACACTGGGTAATTTTAGAATTTTGGTGGTTCGAGCTTAAAAGCTAAGTCATACCTATCTTCAGGTTTGACACATGCAGGAATACTTAAATGAGGAAGCTTTTTTGTAAATTTATCTTTTAGAGTTTTCGTTGCGTTTTGAATGGTTCAACTAAGATTAGTTGTGTCATAGACAATTTCAAAGTACTTTTGGAATTCCTAGATCTCTTTTATGTGAGTCTTCATACATTTCTTGACATGATCTTGCACAAAGGCGAAAGTTGTTTTCAGATGTTGATGAAGGAGAGTGGCGTCGAGCATATTTCTAAGATAGTACTCCTTCCACCAAGAGTCAAATTTTTGTGTGCAGTAGTAAGTTAGTTGAAAAGGAATTAAAGTAAACTTAGCAAAAGTGGCTTATTGAGCCATACATGTGTCTCGATCAAGGAGAGAATAGTTCATTCCTTGAACGCAAAGAGTTTTTTTCTTTTAGAAAAAAGGTTCATGAATCAATTTACAAAGCCCAAATTGACGAGAAACAGAGTTGGGTTAATAAGCGAGCATGGTAATGTGACTTTTGACTGGCATGAGTCTTGTGACAATTAACCTTGGAAGCAAAAAGGCTCTTCAGATGTCCAGAGTTTCTGTTTCTTGAGCGGATATAATTTCGGTGTTGTACCCCAAACTTTTCCCTCTCATTTCTCAAAGGATCATCCTAGACCCACAGGTTTGATTCTATCAAAGTTTCAAGTCTTCGATTATAATTTTCTAAGAAAATCATGCACAAGGGCAAATTGGTCAATTACACACTGAAAAGTCAAATTTTGACTTTTGGATCAAAATCAAGTTTCAAGAATCATATTTCATCAAGGCATGTTAGAGTATGAAGTTTCTCTCATCAAGAAAATCAAAGTCAAGATTATGTTGAAAAAGTCAAAATTCTAAATACTTAGAAATTTTTCTAAGTGTTTAAGAAATATGATAAATTCATAACTTCTGGCCAGATCTTCACTATGATACAAGTTGATTCTGGAAGAACTTCTAACACAAGAGTTATAGATCTCAATAAGATCTAAAACATTTCATAACAGAACTTCTTTAGAAATGCTGGGATTTCAAGTTATACATCTTCAAAGACACGTCCCTGAAACTTAAACATTCAGTAAGTTATGGACCTTTCCAAAACAGGATTTAGTTAGAAATTATGGGCTAATTTTCGTGTGGATCCAGTCAGAATTTGCAAGAGTAATTCAAAGAGGGTTTACAAAGCGTATTATAAGCTTTCTGGAAAGTCTGAGAACTCCCTCAGAACATGTTGGAGCAAAGAGATTCAAAGATCAGAAGTTGGATGTTTGTTCTAAGTTGCACTGATGCTGAACTTCTGACCCAGAATTAAGCTATGATGCATAATCTCATATTGCAGGATTTATGGGTTGATAAATCTCATCATCATTTAATGCTCACACCTACTTTTGAGTTTTTATCCAAAGGATCTCCCCACGTGTGAGATAGAAGTACCATTGATGTCCTTGAAAAGCAAACTTTTGTACAAGAGTATGCTGGGCCCATGCTTTGCTTTTGCTTCTGAGGGTACTTTTCCTTAATTCATGCTTACAAATCCAACTTAGGTACGGCTAAAAGCTGCTAAACACCATACTTTTTTAACTTGCTTCAAGAACAAGTCAGCGCCCTAGCATGATGGTTGTACCCTGACCTCTCCAAGCTACTAAACCCTTGCCTATAAATTGAAATCCATTTTCAGCTGTAAAAGGGTCGAAAAATTGAAGAGTAAAAAGCTTTTGAAACCTTGCTAAAAATTCCAGGAATCCGAAACTGCAAACTCAAATGCAAAACCTGCTAGTTTTTTATTCTTGCATTCAAACTCCAATTTCCCTCAAGTGTTTCTTGACCAAATCATCCATACAACTTCCGATATACATTTAGAAGTTATCTTAACTTCTATTTTCATACTGCAACACGTTCCCCATCAGTCTCCACCTCAAAAAGTCAAAACTTTGTTTCTTGGTTGTTCCAGAATTTTCCAGCCATTCATAGCCCAAGTTAAAGGTTTTTCCAACCTACTGAGCACGTGAGGAAGCTGGTCAGAACATTACAAACAATCAGAACATTTTCCAATTGCAAGGTAAGTTTCTGCTGACTCTCATCATATTACTTAGACATTGTTAAACTTGCATGGCCAAAATACAATGTAGACGTCCTGATTCTGATGTTGTACATATTCTAATGTTTCACATACTTTCTTCCTAAGTAGGGAGAATATCAATTTAGAACTTCTTAAGGAAATTAGAATTAGCAGATGCATGCTTGTTTCTGATTTACAGTCTTGATATTTTTTATGTTTCTGAAACCATGATGGAAACCTTCCACAATTGCTATGTTTGTGTTTTTTGTTCTGTTAAGAAATGGCTAAGTTGCAGATATTCTGATTAGCATGGAGAAAGAGATGAAGTTTATCATCAGAATTTACTTTGTGTTATATGTTTAGGCTTTTTCTTCTAATACCAGATGTACAGCCACCCTAGTGGTAGAAAGCGTGCGTATAATACATTAGTGCTAAGGGTCCTAGGTTCTAGCCCCAGAAGCATCTTTTAAGGTTTATTTATTGACATTTTCACCCATCTATCTGTTAGACAATATTCCTAGATCAGACTTCTAGATAGCCTCACCCAACAGCATTATCACTTCACTCGCTCAAACAACCAGAACTTCTAACTTGACAATGATATTAGAACTTCTAGGTTCCCAGCTGCACTAGAGCTTCCAAACTCCTTCATCAATCAGAACTTCTAGGCTTTCCTTTATTCCCAGCCACCTCAGAGCTTTGACCCAGAACTTCTGATCTTCTCCTTTTCTGCTAACATGTTATTTTTTATTTTACAGCGCATTAGAGTCAGAATTTCCGCCTCTTATTTTTGTCCCTTTCAGCCACGCGCTGATTCTGATCCCTTTTTCCTCTTATCATTTTTATCATTTATTCTATTTTCATTAATCAAAAACACCAAAAATATTTTATATTCACATGTTTTATTCTATTTATTTTAGAACCAAAAGATCAAAAATATTTTCTTAAGCAAACTTATTTCTTTTCTTAAACAAAACAAGTCCATTTTATATTTCTTGTACATTATTTAAATATGGTTGTAATAGATAATTAGGACTTTAATTTCTTACAATCCCTATTTGTAAATTTGTATACCCCATCCCCTTAATGATGTAATAGCGTGGGACTTTACTTTTCCTCACTTTTATTTCTTTCATATATTGTTAGTAATTAGGGTGTGTGTTGTACCCCAAAATTTACCCTCCCATATTTCTCAATACATTTCAAGTGAGGTCCTCAAATTGCTCAAGGAAGTCCAAGGGTTGACCAGACAAACTCTCTCCTAAGGCAGTTTACCTCAAATTAGGGTTTCATTTTGCATCAAGATGTTTGAGTCCAAAGGATCCAAAATGCTCACCATTGTCCTAGTATGTTCTCAAGATCATCCATGTCAAGTTTCAAGCTTTGCAAAGAAAGTTTGCGCGGTCAATTGCTCAAAGGCCTGAAAATCGACTATGTTAGGACAAAAGTCAACTATGGCCCACATACAGTCAAACTTCAATATTTTTGGTCAACATCCTCATTTTGAAGTATTATTCATCATTTGATCAAGGGTTGATCATTATTCCCCAAGGATTGCTCACAATTCATCAAAACCCAAAAGTTGCTAAATTAGGGTCTTACAAGAAACGTCAACTCAACTTTGACCAAGCATAACTTTCTCATACTTTATCAAAAATGACCCATCCAAAGCTCATTTTGAATAGGATGCAATTCCATACAATTCATATTCATCTCCCAAGTTCAAAATATGTACTCACAAGAAGATATGAATTTGGACATTATAGGTCACTTTGAAAAGTCAACAAAAACACCTTTTATGTCAAAGCTTCATACGTGAACATGGAAGACTCAATTGAGATGAGACCAAAAATTTTCTTAGAGGACATCTTAAGCTTTCTAAAAAGTCCAAGAACACATCTCTAGGGTCAAAATTGAGAGAGTTATGCATTGGTCAAGTTGACCTTTTTTGCAAAATTGTCAAAAGTCAAAAGTGTCCAAAATTGCTTTTTTTTTCAAATGGGCCCAACTTTTTATGCTTGCACTGAGTTTGTAGTGTGACCCACGACCCATGATATTTTCCATTTGTCATTCTTTTATTTTTGTCATTTATTTTGATTTTATTTCAATTAAATCAAATAAAATCAAAATAAAATCATGAAAATATCAAAAACTAATCAAAGCTTGAGATTTTGTGCATGTTTAGGTCTATTATACAGCTAGAGATGGAATCAAATCATGCAAAACTCACATGGACACAAAAGATTTCATTTTGCTTGATTTGGAAAGATTTGCACAAAGGATCAAATCTTGAATCAATGATCTTAATTGGAAAAGATTTGATACAAGTTTGCAACCCTAATTCGTTCTAGGGTACATAAGGAACATTTGCAGATCAGAAAACAAGAGATTGGAGGCGTGCAAAGAAGAGAATAAATCTCAAAATTTCAAGGAAAAGTTACAAACGGATTTCCCAGTTCTAGGCTTCCTCAAGCCATTCCAAGCACACCAATCGTTTGCTGGACATCCAAGAATCAAGATTCAACAACTAGCAAGCTTCCTAACACCCAGAAACACACTGTAAGAGTCGCACGGTATCCATGTTTTCTTGATTTCGAATCCATTAATTCTGGCATCTTTAGCATGGATAATTGACATATTCTTAATCCTTGAGTCATTTGCAAGCTAATGGTTGTATTTAATTTCATTTTTATTGACTGCATACCAAGATGCCATGGTTAGGGTTCGAGCTTTGTTTTTAGGGATTTGGCACACAGGAACAATTGGCCATCAATAGTGGCACCATGATGCTCGTGAGGTTGTAATGAGTGGATTGGTACCACTGGTTGTGATTTATCATGCAGGGATAAGATTTTGGAAATGTATAGGGCTATACCTACGCTTGGTGTCCGTAGGTAAAAGCCATATAATTTACAGCAATGGTGGGAGGAAGAAGAAAGTAATGTGGCGCTCCATGACTGGGCCATTTGAATTTCGCACATTTTTTGAGCTTAGCCATTTGTTTTAGCATATGATATTTGTTGTTAATTATTGTTACAACTAACACAACCAGCTCAGCTGGCAAGCGCGCGGGGTAAGGAGTCCTAAGGGCCTGGGTTCGATCCCCAGGTCCCCATATTTGCCTTATGTTGTTTTTCCTTGCATAATCAGGCGTGCTGGAACCCCATGAGTCCACCATACACCATCAATATCCCATCATCCAGATCTTCAGTATGCCAGATCCAAGGATTCCCATGTGAGGGTCCACCATACGCCCAGTCAAGCACATGCATAGGATTGGAAAAGTCAAACAGGCCATCAGCATTTGGTCCCAGATTTTTCCATCAACACCTCCGTTTTGTTGAAAACCACCCAGGCCCATTCTATTTCTTTTCTATTTTTCCTTATTTAATTCAATTTGTTTAAATTATTTTCTAACAACAATAATTTCTTTTTTCACAAAAAAATCATAAAATCAATTTTCACAAAATTTAGAATTAGGTTTTTATTTTATCAAATTAACTTAATATTTAATTTAGGATTAATTCTAACTTTTTCATATATTTAAAATCAATTAGAAAAAAAATTAGGGTTAGCATGTGATTTAATTTTTATTTCTTTTCATAAAATAAAAAATACAAAAATAGGTTGATTTAATTATTTTTCTTAAATAAAATTAATTAGTCATTAGGGTTTTTATTTATTCAATTAAATCTTATTTCCTCAAAACAATCAAAAACAACAAAAAAATGATTTTTCTCTTTCAGTTTCAATTAGGTTTAGATGGGGTCAAAACCCTAATTCCTTTTCATTTAATTCGTCGGGCGCGTTTTATTATTTTTACAATATTAATGTAACTGCTCACAGTATGTAATAGTTTTAATTAGGATTTCCTTTTTATTTATCGTTTTACGGATTTTTTGGCTATGTAATCCCTACCCCGAAGCCTTGTAATAGCGTAGGTTTTTATTTTCTCACATTTTAATTCTCGTAAATATTAACTCTTAGATGTATGTTAATAGGATTGTATGACAAGATTGCATGTTAATTTAAAATGGCTAGCAAACCCTAATGTGCAAAGATAATAACTTGAAATCAAATCACTCGCACATGTGCACTCTTAGGGTATACTCTCACTTCGGTTGCCTTCGGTAAACGGTCATTAAGTATAGGGCGTTTTAGTGGTCGCCCTCCTGTCTAAACAAAGATCAAATGTCCCGTTCGGAAATGTTGCCTCGGAAAGGTTGCCTCGGAAATATTGCCTCGAATATGATCTTAAGACTTTAGGGTTATTACTAAGACGTCCTAACATTTCTTTAGTGATCGTATGTCCCTTTCGAATTGACCCTTACAACTCCAACGACTAGGGTTACCTACTCACTAATAGTAGGATAACACGGTCTAAAGGAAACGAGAATAGAAACAATCTTTTTTCGAGTAGGTAGATGCTAGTAGGTACTTGCTCAAAATCAAACTTTCACACTTACACTTTTATCAAACAAAGTTTTTCAAAAACACTTCGTAACACTCTTGAAGACAGAAGCAAGGGTTACAACGAAGTAAAACAAAAAAAAACTTTTCAAAACACAAACACACAAGCAACTTTAAAATGATGAGTAAGTACCTAAGAGCCCATTGAAAACCATGGATAGAAAGGGTGTTAATATCTTCCCTTTCTATAATCTACCCCTCGTACTCAGAATCTCGAAAAAAGGAATTTTTCTGTGCTTTTTTCCTTTCCAGCTGGATAAAATAAAAGTCAGTGGTGACTCTTGCTTACTGCGACATTTTGCAAACAAAAAAATGTAAAACACAAACCAGTATTAAACAGTCGGTTCTGCCACCGTATCACAGTGTGTATGGAAAGACATAAAATCAACAAATAGCAAACCCTAATTCAAGATAAACAAAGCATTTAAATCAAACACACTTGCACCCTTAGGGTAATTCCACTTTGTTGACTTACAAAAATGGCCATGTTATGCATGTGAGGTATCTTAGCAAAAACAATCAAAAATACAAGATCATAGTCCCTTGATGACGCTATCAATGTTGCCTTTCAAAATGATCTTAATCCCTCAAAAGGAAATGCTAAGGTATCTCACAACATCGCTATCATGAATATACAATGACCCATGCCCGTCCCTTTACATCTAAAGATAAGGTTACTTACCAAATCAATGGTAAGATAACAATATCAAAGCAAAGGAAGAAATGAACAAAGACTTTTGAGTAGGTAGACTGTTCCTAGTTGCTTGCTCACTTTCAAATCAAACATCCTTGCTTATTTTCAAAACGAACACCAAACACTTTCAAAAACACTTTCAAAACATTTTTTCAAACGTGAAACATTTTCAAAAGTCCAACACTTTGTTTACGTTCTTACGAACGAGAACCATTACAAAGTTTGCCTAAACGAAGGCGCATTTTCAAAATACTTTCAAAAACCAAACAAAGCACATTTATTATAACAAAAGCAAGTGATATAGAAAGAAACTAAGAGACCATTGATAATTGTTGTACCCCAAAATTTACCCTCTCATTTATCAAATATTTTCTCACAAGATCTCCTTGGGTTCAAGAGTGCACAAGGATTGATCAGCTCAAGACACCTCCTTAAGCACTGATGACTGAAATTAGGGTTTGAGATTGCACAGGGATAATTGAACTTTTAATGCCTCATATGACTTTCATGGATCATTATGGACCCCCAAGATTACTCGTGTCAAGTTTCAAGCCTTGGATCACATTTTCGCTCAGTCAATTGAGAAGTTGACCTAAAAAATCAGTTGTATTGGGGAAAAGTCAATTGTGGTCAATTTATAGTCAAACTTCATAATTTTTTATCCATATAAACATTATAAACTCGTATGTATCATTTGATCAAGTTTGGACCATAATTCCTCAAGAAATTTGATCAAATCATCAAAAGGGCAAAATGGTCAAAATTAGGGTTTTGACTAAGAAGGGGCAATTTCTGATTTTTGACCTAGACAATGGTTAATTGGTTTGAGGAATGATATCAAGAGTTCAATTGCATCATTTTGACCTAATTTCATGACTCAAAACATTTCTCAAGATCAATTGATTGATAGTTGATTTTCAGTCAACTGATCAAAAGTCAACTATACACTGAAAAGTCAAACTTTGACTTTTTGGTCAAAATCAAGTGTCAAAGATCAAAATTCATCAAAACATGTCAAAATATGAAACTTTTTCATCAAGAAATCAAAAATTCAAGATTTCATTTTGAAAAGTCAAAGTTTTCAAACTTAGAAATTTTTCTAAGTGTTGAAAACTTCATATTTTTTCACAACTTTGAGCCAATTTTTCACCATGACGCAAGATGATTAAAAAGAAACTTTAAACATGAAAGTTGTAGATCTACATGAGATATACAACATTGATTTATACAACTTCTCCTAGAAATTCTTGGATCTCAAGTTATTAATCCATGAAGTCATGGTCATGAAACTAAACACTTAGTGAAAATTTTGCCCTAGTTTAGGCAGGATTTTGACCTAACTTCATGGCAATTTTTCACATATTTCCAAGGGGAATTTTCAAAAGTGATTCAAAGAGAGGTTGTAGAGAACACTATAATCTTTCTAAAATGTCAAAGAACTGCTTGAGATCATTCTTGAGCAAGGAGAATCAAAGAGAGGAAGTTAGGGTTTCAAACTAAAATTATAGGTCATTTTCATGATGAACAAAAATGCAATTTCAATGTTAGGCTACATAATCTTGCTTTGCGGGCCTTATAACTTGTGTATCTATCCATCATTAATGTATTACACAAACTTTTGAGCTTTAATCCAAGTGGTTTAAGCTTTGTCCAATTCACATTTCCATTAATGGCACAAAGTGAACACTTCCATTTTGGAAAAGCATGCTTTATGCACAAAGTCAATTCTTGAGCCTCTAACTTGTTCCCTCTGATCACACTCCATCTACAAAGTCATAAGCAAGTGTGTTTAAAGCATAACCACTCTATCTTAGCAAGTACACGAAGCTTTGAAACTTGGATTTCTCAAAAATCACATGTTATGCTTAACTTGTGATTTTGAATTATGAATGAACAACAAGCTTCCAAACTTGTTGCTTATAAATAGAGGCACTATTTGTGAGCTGGAACATGAGCTGAAGCACCCTGAAACACACCAAAACTCTCTCAAATCAGAAATTTCCCAAAAACTCCATTGTTGCACAGTTTCTGACCTTGAACACCAAACTCATATTTCCCTCTTGTGTTTCTTGGCATTTTGGTTCCTAAAGCTTCCTTACATCAAATACTACTCATCCCCATCCTCATTCCAAAATTGTAACACCATTTACCATAACCTCCATAACCAAAAAACAGAGTCTGCACATTGACTTCTCTAAGCCATTCCAACCATCCATTACTCAAGCAAACCATTGCATTAGCTTTCTGGGAACTTGAGGAAGCTAACTTGATCGTTGCAGCACCTTGAATCAAGCTCATTTGCATTTCACAATTTCCAGTTTTGAGGTATTTTTCTTGAACTTCTATCTCATTACTTAGGCATTGTTAGGCTTGCATTTGTGAATATAAAATATAGACATCATTGCCCTGAAGCTGTACATATCCTTAGTTTTCATTTACATGGCTTGAGCTTAGAGAATTTTAAGTTTGATGTTTCTGAAAAAATTAGGGTTCAAATTAGGGCCAGAGAAATTCTCATTAATCTTTGATATATAGCTTTATTTGTTTACATGGTTAGATTCGTGAGGAAAAATAGCACAATTTTCATGTTTACATCTTCCATTTTTGTTGAGAAATGAATGAGATACAGAGGGTCTGGTTGGCTGAAGGTTGAAGACGAAGTATAGGTCATGGAGATGTTTTACATTATGTATTTGTTCTTTCACATAAGTTAACGGATGTACAGCCACCCCAGTGGTAAGGCAGCGCGCGTTATTGGTCGAGGTCATGGGTTCGAACCTCAGCGCACTGCCTTTTGCATTTTTTTCACATTTTTTGACATTTTTTGGTTTCAGGAAGCGTTTGGGCCTCCATCTTATGGGCCTGACTTTGTTTTTTCTTAACAATACTCCCTGTTTCATTTATTAACCTCCCTGACTTTATTTCTCTATTTTTATCTTATTTTACTTTTTTATATTTTATTATTATTAATAATATTACTATTATAATATTATTATTATTATTATTATTATTTTCATTAATAAAAAATCGAAAAAATATTTATATTTTATTATTTATATTTATTTAGTTTATTTTTCTTCACAAAAATAAAAGAACAAAAACATTTCCTTTAAATAATTTAATTAACTTTTTTTTAAATACTTAGATAATTTAATTTTGATCATTATATTATTATATTTTTCTTATAAAAATCAATTTAGAATTTAGGACTTTTATTTAATTATTTTTATTTACTAATTTAATTAAATTCACAAAAAACCCTAAAAAACTTGTTTTCTTTAAATTAATTTATTTTACTAACTTAATCTTAATTTTCTTATTTTTAGTTAATTATTTTATTTTAATTAATTACGTCAAAAACCCTTTTCATGAAAAAAGCCAAACAAAAATCACATTTCTTTTTACATTTACATTCTTGCATTTTTACTTACTCAATTTTGTACATTTATTCAAATTCAATATGGTTGTAATAATTATTTAGATTTAATTTCTTGCAATTCCCCATTTGTAATTTGTACACCCCCTCCCCTAAATGATGTAATAGTTTATTATTTTTATTTTCCGCAATTTAAATGCTTTATATACAAATGCTAGTAATTAGGGTTTGTATGGAAAGATTAAAATCAATGCTTAGCAAACCCTAATCCAAAGACAAATCAATACACTTGCACACAAACACCCTTAGCGTAAATCCACTTGGTTGCCTTACAAAAATGGCCATATTATGCATGTGGGGTATGTTAGCAAAAAAATACAAGATCATAGTCCCTCGATGACGTTATCCATGTTGCCTTTCAAAATGATCTTAGTCCCTAAAGAAAATGCTAAGATATCTTACAACATTGCTAATCATGATTATACAATGACCCACGCTCATCCCTTTTACATCCAAAGATAGGGTTACTTACCAAATCAATGGTGAGATAACAATGTCAAAGGAAATAGGAAATGAACATGAAAGACTTTTGAGTAGGTAGAAAGTTCCTAGTTACTTGCTCAATTTCAAAACAAAAACATCCTTGCTATTTTAAACAAACACCAACACTTTCAAAACAACTTTCAAACTTGAAAACATTTTCAAAAGCTCAAAAATTTTGTATACATTCTTACGAACGAGAATCATTACAAATTTTGCCTAAACGATGGCATCTTTACAAAATACTTTCAAAAAACCACACAAAGCACATTTTTAAACAAAAATCAAGTGATCTAGCATGTAACTAAGAGCCCATAGAAAACCATGGATGAAAATGGTGCTAATACCTTCCCTTTTCATAATCTACCCCCGGGACTCAAGAAAACATCTCAAAGGTCTTTCCTGTTCTTTTTAGCCTTTCCTTTTGGATAAAAGAAAAGTCGGTGGCGACTCTTGCTAACCGCAACATTTGCAATCAAATGCAAAACAACCAAGTTAGTTCTCCCACCGCGTTACAGAACTGGAGACTCTGCTGGGGACTATTTTAAAAGTGGGGATACCTTAGGGTTAAATCACATTTATTTTCTTTCATTGTTTGACTTGTATGCTTTATATTTTGATTCTTTGTTTGGGCTTTAATCCTCTACCCGGATTTGGGATACCTTATAGGTAAGTAGCAATACGTTATGGAAACTATGCAGGGTATACCGGCATGGTCTAAGCAATAGCTACGTTAGTGTGACATATTTGTGGGTACCGGTAGCCCTTGAGTAGTGAAGGAGAATACGGGGCTGCTGAGTGATGTCATGAAGCACTAACTAACTTCTAGAACCTTTACTTGACCAACTTGGCCATTAGGACGTAGTGAGATTACCGGCTTTGGTGCAGTCTGAAGTTGGTAGATACTCGATACTACACTCATTGAGGTTTGGTTTTTTGGGATATTTTGGTCGCCATTAAAGAGGCTTGCACTGAAACAATGCCC
Source organism: Vicia faba (assembly GCA_948472305.1). Classification (NCBI taxonomy): domain Eukaryota; kingdom Viridiplantae; phylum Streptophyta; class Magnoliopsida; order Fabales; family Fabaceae; genus Vicia; species Vicia faba. The sequence continues at coordinate 1,023,892,082 of OX451736.1, read as the reverse complement.
AAGGAAACAAACCAGTGATATTGAGCTCCTTAGAACCCGGTTACTATTGATAGGACAGGTTTGAGCCAACTAAACTTCAAGAGGGTACTTACCTATGAGACTCCATGCAAGCTTAAACCTAAGGACTTGTTTGTTTTGTTTATATATATTTAGTTGTACATAACATCATAAACATCATAACATCATACTCATATTCACTAACCACTTCAAGGATCTTGGGATTTATCTTTGTTCTGTTTTGTAGGGCATGGATTATATTCGCAGGAAAACCATTCAAGTCAATCTTGTAAGGATCCTTCCTCAACTTAAAGAGTTAGCATCAAGGATTCTCGAGAATTCTCCATTTACCGAGAGACATGGTCGCCTACTAGACTTGGTTACCTCCAACACTGATGAGGACATGATGAAGGTTCTCTTCCAGTTCTTTGATCCTCTACACCATTGCTTCACATTTCCCGATTATCAACTTGTGCCAACTTTGGAAGAATTCTCCCAACTCTTGATGATTCCCATTCTCAATCAACTACCTTTCAATGGTATGGAAAGAGATCCAAATCCAGAAGATATTTCTCAAGCCCTACACTTGCAACCCTCTGATGCCACAACTAATTGGGAAACAAGTAGTGGTGTCAAAGGTTTCTTAGCCAAGTTCTTGTTTAAGAAAGCCCAAAATTGTTGGAATTCCTTGGACTTGCAAGCTTTTGAGGAAATTGTGGCTCTCCTCATCTATGGGATGGTTTTGTTTCTTAATCCTGACCAACTCATAGATGTAAACACCGTCAGAATCTTCATGTCTCGTAACCCGGTGCCTACCTTGCTAGGAGACATCCTACATTCTTTTCACACTCGCACTATGAGGAAAAGAGGTATCCTTATGTGTTGTACTCCTCTCTTGGCAAGATGGTTTATTTCGCATCTTCCCCAATCTGTATTGAAGAATGAGCAATGTTCAAGGTGGTCACATAGGTTGATGACACTCAAACATTCAGACATTCATTGGTGTTCCTGATCTATAGAGAATGTTACTATCGTCGACCGTTATGGAGAATTCCCTAATGTCCCCTTACTTGGCATTAGAGGAGGTATCACCTACAACCCTTGTTTAGCCTTAAGACAGTTTGGTTACGCCCGAAGGGATGGCTCATATGAGATGCTCATTCAAGGTTTGATATTTGACTACGAGAATGACGATCAAGGTCACCGCGGAGGTTTATCCGAGCTTAGAGGATGTTAAACAAGGTAGATAGCAAGACATTGGAGCATAAGAATTCCATCCCTCTTGAGCCTTACCTCAAATGGGTATGAGCTCGTGCTCAAAGTCTTATAATGCCTTACCCCTTCATCCTTCCAGTTATCATAGAGCCTGTTGTGGAAGGAGATGTCCCATACAATATCCTGCATCCTGACATGCCCACCTCTCTTGAAGACTTGCAAATGGATTAGATACAGCTTAAGGGGGAGAGAGACACCTTCGAGGCCCAATTCTATGTCAGCGAGAAGAAGGTTCTGGAACTCACCAAGCAACTTCACGAGGAGTGGAGCCTGAACGCCTACATCGCACCAAAGAGGATGCGCTCAACTTTTTTATCTTAAAGTTTTTGTATTTCTTTGTAAGCCCAAAGAGGCATGATGTACTGAAACATTGATTTATTAATATAAAGTGTGTTCCCTTTTGGTCTAAAGCAAATTTAAATCTCTAATTTCCTTGAAATCATTGCATATGTATTTCCATTCATCATAACATAAGCAGGTTTCTTACCACAGGTCTCCTTATCTTTATACTGTTTATTTTAGTAAGATGGATCTCGAGCAGACAGTAAAAGACCTCCAGGTGCAGAATGCTCAGTTTCAATAGATGTTCTTGACTCTAGCCAAAGGACATGAGTATTTGAAAACTTTGTTGATCGAAGAAAAGAAGAATAAAGCAAAGAAAGCAACCAGTGTTCTGAATCTAGGAAGAAGGTTCCCAGGGCCAGCCAGATGGACCTTAGACTTTGCAACATCATCTGGTGAAAAAGATAATCAAGAAGGGAAAGGCAAGGAAGTGATTGCCCCAACCAGAATCTGAAGAGGAAGAAGAAGAGGGTTACTCTGAAGAACAGTATCTTCTGGCCGACGATAAATACAAACATCTAGAAGAGCATCTAAGTGCAATGGAGATTCAAAAAGAGCCTGGGCTAGACTTTGAAGAGTTGGGTTTGGTGTCTGGGATTGTTATTCCACCAAAATTCAAGGCACCAGTGTTTGCTAAGTACGATGGGGTTTCATGTCCCAAGATGCATCTCCGATCTTATGTGAGGAAGATACAGCCTCACACTGCTGACAGAGATTTGTGGGTCCATTTCTTTCAAGATAGCCTATCTAGGACTTAGCTAGATTGGTTCTATCAACTGGAAAGGGCCAATATCCATAATTTGGAATACCTTGCCGCTGCTTTTTATAAACAGTATCAATACAATGCAGACCTTGCTCCCACTCGTACTCAACTCCAGAGTATGGCTATGGTTTCAAGTAAAGGGTTCAAAGACTATGCTCAGAAATGGAGGGACTTAGCAGGAAGAGTCAAGCCTCCCCTGTCTGAAAGAGAGCTAGTAGACATGTTTCTAGGTACCCTGTCCGGTCCTTTCTTTAATCATCTAATTGGAAGTTCCTCAGCAGGCTTCACTAAATTAATCTTGACCGGAGAAAGAGTGGAAGTTGGGATTAAGAGTGGGAAGATTCAAAAGGACGCATCCTCCATTACCGTGAAAAAATCATTTATTGGGAAGGAAGAAGTTCGTGTTGTATACCCTCAAATAAATCAAGACATAACTGAAGGTCGTCCAATGGTGGGGGCTGTCATGATCCCAAAGCCTGCACCTACTCAACAAAGGAGCAACCAACCTAGAACGGAAAGACCAGTAAGATAATTTACCCGGATAAATATGACATTGTCTCAAGTCCTGCCACATTTATTGAGATCTAATCTGGTAACTTTGAAGGAAGCCCCGAAGAATCCCAACACAGCCTCTCCTCATTACCACCCTAATGCTCGTTGTGCTTACCATTTAGAAAGTCCAGGCCATGATACCAACAACTGTTAGGCTTTGAAAAACAAGGTACAAGACCTTCTCGAAGCAAAAGAAATTGAATTCGATGCTCTTGAGATTCCAAATGTTATCATTGTTCCTATGCCCAAGCATGGTCGTGATGTTAACGCTGTTGAAGATGATATGTTTGTTACTGTTGTTGATGAACTTGTTACTCCTCTCCTGACTGTCAAGAGAAACCTGTTGAAAGTCGGTTTATTTTTGGGTTGTGACAAAAGCTGCCACCTCTGTTTATCCCTACCAACTGGTTGTCATTTATTGAAAGCATGTGTCCAGCGCCTAATGGACGACAAAGAGATTTTGTTTGAAAAGACTCTCGTTCCAACCACTTCTTACAATGATGTTTCAATAGTAACCATTTCCGCCAATCCTTACAAGGTCTGCACCAAAAGACCCGTTAGGATTACATCAGTTCCTAAATTGACTCCACTGATAATTACTATGTTAGGGCCGATCACATACTGCTCAGATAAAACTGTCCCATGGAACTATGGGGGCGACGTCTACTATCATGGTCTCAAACAGGATTGGCTGGATGATGAAGACTCAATTTTTGAGAAGGTTGAACCCGACATCAGCAATATTGCGGGAACCAGCAAGATAACCCGAAGTGGAAGAGTATTCTCCCCAGAAAATGCTCCTCCGAAAACTGTTACCGGTCCTGTGATCATCCCTGCTTCTGTTCCTGTTGACACTACTACTACAATTTCCATGGTTACCCCTACTGATATCCCTACCACCTAGTCGACCGAGACTCGCAGCAAAGGAATTCCGGTTGAGCCTGTCCGGATGAAGGCGCAATCAGTATCTATCCTAGAGGCCTCCCAAAAGGAGATGGAAGAAATTATGAAAATTATAAAGAGAAGCGACTACAACATAGTCGAACAGCTAGGGCAGACTCCATCAAAAATTTCCATGTTGGCTTTATTGTTGTGCTCTGAGGCTCATGCGAAGGCCTTGGTGAAATTTCTTAAAACTGCCCATGTGCCACAAGAAACCTCTGCTGGTCAATTTCAAGACTGTGTGGCCAGTTTAACAACTGACAATGGTTTAGGCTTTTCTGATGCTGACTTAATGCCTAGAGGGAGGAAGCATAACGAGGCATTGCATGTCTCTGTCAAATGTCGGGGCATAACTTTGGCCCATGTCTTGGTTGATACTGGTTCGTCTTTAAATGTGCTGCCTAAGAAGGCTCTTGATAGACTCGACTGTGAAGGTTTGACCTTAAAACCCAGTAACATAGTGGTAAGGGCCTTCGACGGTTCAAAGAGAATGGTGCATGGGGAGGTGGACATCCCCATAAAAGTTGGAACTCAAACCTTTGATTCAACTTTTTACGTGATGGACATTCGCCCTTCCTATTCCTATTTATTGGGCCGACCATGGATTCACAATGTTGGTGTCGTTACCTCTACATTACATCAGATGCTGAAATATCCAACCAAGGGGAAATCATTATTGTCCATGGAGAAGAGGAATATATGGTCAGTCACTTGAACTCCTTCAGATACATGGAATTGGATGGTGAATTCATTGAAACTCTGTTTTAGCATTTCGAGGAAGTCCCACAAACCGTGGCAGTAACAAAGTTTGTTTCCCAAGTCTCAAAGATTATCAGACCTTCGCTAAAGATGTCTTCTCTGAAAGATGTCAGGGCAGTAATCGAAGAAGGTGGGTGTACTATTTGGATCCAACTCCCGGATATCCCTTACAAATCTGACAAATTTGGTTTGGGTTTCACTTCAGGAGCCCAGAAAGTTGTTCGTCATGCTCGTGCCGGGGGACCACCTTTGAAGATCAGCAACCATGGAGTCAACACGGTGGAGGATGATGATGATGACAATTGTGACCTAGAAGATTGGATTTTCCCAACCATCAATGGAGAACTCAGCAACTGGGAAGCTAAAGATTTTGTCCCAATTACTTTTATCCAACAGTAATTGTCTTTAAATTTTTGTCGGACCTGTAATGATTAAACAATTCAGACTTTTAAAACCTTGTGTCTTATCCGAGGCACAACGGTCCATTTGTAAGGGTTGTTACCTCATTTTCATATGTCATAAATGAATCATGAACGTTTTTGCATACAAACTTTGTGCTCTTTGTCTTTCTTTTTCTACATTTTTTATTTCTTTCAAAGAAAGCTATACTCTTACACACACTCACATTCAAAATGCAGATATACATCCACTCAGGATCCCATGGGTAACAATTCTGCTATGGCCTTTTATGACTCTGAAAATCTAATCTACCAAGCCGAAGACGAAGGTGACGAAGATTGTGAAGTGCCAGGGGAACTTTCCAGGTTACTACAACAGGAAGAAAGGACCATACAGCCCCACGAAGAACCAGTGGACACAGTTAATCTAGGTACCGAAGAGGACAAGAAAGAAGTCAAGGTAGGATCCAATCTGGAACCCAGTGTCAAGAAGTGTTTAACTCAGTTACTACATGACTATGTTGAGGTCTTTTCCTGGTCGTACAAAGACATGCCAGGACTTGATGCTGATATCGTGGTCCATCGTCTACCAACAAAAGAAGACTGCCCTCCAGTAAAATAGAAAGTCTATCGCATGCGGCCAGACATGTCAGAGAATATCAAGGTTGAAGTCATGAAACAATTCAACACCGGATTCTTAGTTGTCACCTTCTATCCATAATGGTTCGCCAATGTTGTTCCAGTGCCTAAAAAGGATGGCAAAGTACGCATGTGTGTGGACTTCCGATATTTGAATAGGGCAAGCCCTAAGGATGATTTCCCACTTCCCCACATCGATATTCTGGTGGACAACACCGCACAGCATAAAGTGTTCTCATTCATGGATGGTTTCTCAGGCTACAACCAAATCAAAATGGCACCTGAGGACATGGAGAAAACGATCTTCGTCACACAGTGGGGCACATTATGTTACAAGTTTATGCCATTCGGGTTCAAAAATGACGGGGCAACCTATCAACCATGGTGGCTCTATTTCATGATATGATACATCACGAAATAGAGGTCTATGTGGACGACATGATAGCCAGATCTCAAACTGAAGAGGAAAATCTTGACCATTTGCAGAAACTGTTTGAAAGGCTAAAGAAATACAAGCTGAGGTTGAACCCGAATAAATGCACATTTAGGGTGAGTTCCGGTAAACTCCTAGGCTTCGTCGTCAGCGGTAAAGGTATCGAAGTGGACCCTGCCAAGGTGAAAGAAATACAAGAAATGCCTGATCCTCACACTGAGAAGGAATTCAGAGGATTCTTAGGACGACTAAACTACATTTCCAGATTCATTTCTCACCTGACTGCTACTTGTGAACCAATCTTCAAATTACTGAAGAAAGATCAAGTAGTCAAATGGAATGATGAATGCCAAGCTACCTTCGACAAGATAAAGAGTACCTACAACAGCCTCATGTTTTGATGCCACCAGTCGAGGGAAGACCCTTGATCATGTATCTAACTGTCTTAGAAAATTCATTGGGGTGTGTCCTGGGGCAGCATGACGAGTCTGGCCGAAAAGAACATGCTATTTACTACTTGAGCAAAAAGTTTACCGACTGCGAAATAAGATATTCACTGCTCGAGAAAAATTGTTGCACTCTGGCATGGGCTGCTCGCCGGATAAGACAGTATATGTTGACCCATACTACCTTATTGATATCCAAGATGGATCCAATAAAATACATATTCGAGAAGCCTGCCCTCTCTGGGAGAATAGCAAGATGGCAGATGATCCTGACGGAATATGACATTCAGTACACTACCCAAAAAGCAATAAAGGGAAGTGTGCTAGCCGATCACCTTGCTCATCAACCTGTAGATGACTATCAGTCCATGAAATTCGAATTCCCAGATGAAGACATCATGATGGTAAACAATTGTGAGGAACTCAGACCATATGACGGACCTGAACAAGGATCCCGATAGACCCTGGTGTTTGACGGAGCCTCAAACGCACTCGGCGATAGAATAGGTGATGTAATCATATTCCCTGAAGGATGTCATACTCCCTTTACTGCAAGACTTTTCTTCACTTGTACTAATAATATGGCAGAATACGAAGCGTGTATTTTTGGTCTCAAAGCCGCCATAGAGTTGGGAATCAAGTCCTTAAGTGTATTTGGAGATTCAGCCTTAGTCATCAGCCAGATCAAAGGAGAATGGGACACGAAGCACCCTAACCTTATCCCTTACAAAGAACATGTGTTGACATTAATCCCATATTTCAAGGAAATTACCTTTGAGCATTTTCCACGAGAGGAAAATCAGCTAGCAGATGCGCTAGCCACTATGTCATCCATGTTTAAACTCAAATGGGGTAACGAGGCTCCCCAGATCACCATTGAACGGATGGATGAGCCAGCTTACTGTCACGAGATCGACATCGAAGAAGTAGTGGACCAGCCTTGGTTCCATGAAGTTAAAAGGTATCTCGAGGCTCAAGAGTATCTGGAAGGAGCTTCAGTCAATGATAAGAAGTTCTTAAGGAGATTCTCTGCTAAGTTCTTCCTTAGTAATGGCATTCTCTACAAACATAACCACGACTCTGTTTTGCTTTGTTGCATAGACAAGGCTGAGGCAAAAAAGATCATGGTTGATCTACATGAAGGCACTTTTGGCACCCATTCCAGTGGGCATACGATGGCTAAGAAAATCCTATGGGCAGGGTATTACTGGTCTACCATGGAAACAGATTGCTATCAGCATTCACGAACCTGTCAAAAGTGTCAGGTCTATGATGACAAAGTGCATGTGCCTCTGGTTCCTTTAAATTTCTTGATGGCTCCATGGCCCTTTGCTATGTGGGGCATCGATATGATCAGAGAAATCAAACCTACAACTTCTAATGGACACTGCTTCATCTTGGTGGCCATTGACTATTTCACGAAGTGGGTTGAGGAAACTTCTTTCGCTTCTGTTACCAAGAATGTTGTGGCCCATTTCATCAAACAGAATCTCATCTGTCAGTATGGTATCCCAGAGAGAATCATCACAAACAATGGTACGAATCTCAACAATATTATGATCACCGTGTTGTGCATGCAATTCAAGATCCAGCACCATAATTCTTCCCCTTACTGGCCAAAGATGAATGGCATTGTCGATGCTGCAAATAAGAACATTAAGAAGATCATACAAAAAATGACAGTAACCTATAAGAACTGGCATGAGATGCTACAATTCGCTCTCCACGGTTACCGTACCACGACGCATACATCAACAGGGGCAACTCCCTTCTCCTTGGTATATGGCATGGAAGTTGTCCTAGAAATTGAAGTCCAAATACCTTCTCTGATAATTATAAGGGATGCAGGGCTGAGTGAAGACGATTGGATCCAAACTCGACTTGACCAGTTAAACCTAATTGATGAAGAGGTTTACAGTTATCTGTCACGGCCAGATGTACCAAAAATGTATGATCAAAGCTTTTAATAAGATATTCAGGCTCGGGTATATCGGGTTGGTGACTTGGTAATCAAGCGTATCATATTGCCACAAGGTGATCCCAGGGGAAAATGGACTCCTATATACGAGGGACCATTCATGATCAAAATCATATTCTCTGGTGGAGCAATGATCCTAACCACTATGGATGGCGACGACCTTCCGCACCCTGTGAACGCAGATATAGTCAAAAGATACTACGCATAAGAGACCCACTAGGTTGAAACACCTAGGAAAAACAAGGGCATCCCGGCGAACCAAAAAGGTTCGGGCAAAAATTAGGGATAAAACAAAAAAAAATCTGTACACCCGGCAAGCTGAAAACTCGAAAGGGTGGTTTGGGCAAAAAAGGGTATCCCGGTGGGCTGAAAACCCGGAAGGGCGGTCCAGGCAAAAGTTAGGGAAATAAAGCGTATGACTATGTCCCATTGGATCACCTTACAGATAACCTTTAGCATCGAATGACAAGATCAAATGGTTCTGATCAATCCAATCAGCTTCAGACAAGGCAGTAAGTGGACAAGACGCTCAAAGACACAAAGGCTATAGCAGAATGGGAACCCCATGGGATTATTTCACATAGCTATCTTTTCTTTGTACCAAATTTTCATTTTTCTATGACGACATTTCTCTTACTAGAATGTTCGTCTCATTATACAAAAATACTTATTCAAGTTAAATACAAAGATATCCCTTTGAAAGTGCAAAACTATCTGTTTTTCTTTATTTGTGTTTTGTTTACAAAAACGTCCAATGATTTATTTTTTAACATATGCATTTGAACGTGACTACTGTTTACAAATGAACAAAAAAGGAACAGAAAATAGAAAGATAATCACTAATGGCTTTAAGAAATAGGATAATATCTTTAGACTATTCCATAAAATCCCCCACAGTGTACAGCTTAATAATATCAAGCTCTCTCACATCCCAGACAGAATAAAACTTCCAGTTACCGCTCCTAAGATTCCTCAGTGAAAGTCGCCCAATTTCTCAGGATTCCCCAGCAGGATTCCACGAGATCTACAAGAAATACACTGCTTTTCCTTTTCACAACAGAATTTATTTCTCTAACAAATAAAAGCTCATCAACACTTCAATTTCAAAACATGGAGACGTACACTCTTTGTACCCAGTAGTACTCGAGGATTTATTTTCCCCAGCAACAATGTGGCATAACAATTAACATGTTCATACATCGCATCCATACGGCATAACATTGATAGCACAAATACATACGACACAATCTCATTTATTTTAAGAACATCATTACACCATGCATTTCATACATCATGACATTTCATACAACTAACCTTTCATCTTTTTCAGGAAAGACCAATCAACAGAAAATTATCGTCAAATTTTCAACAAGTCAATTACATATCAATCCCCTAGAAAGGATTGATCAACCATCTACATAACAAATGTTTCTTTCAGACTCCTGCCAGTTCAGTTTAAATATCTCAACCATTTATTCTGATTCTTTTCCCGCAACTGTCTTCTCTGGTTCATATAAATCTCTTAATAATTTATTCTGATTCTTCTCCAGATCCCTGTTGGTTCATATAAATCTCTCAATGATTTATTCTGATTATTTCCCATAGACGCTTTCTCTGGTTCATATAAATCACACAAAGATTTACTCTGATTCTTTCCAGTTAAAGAATATTCAAGATCTCTTTTGGTTCAGTTTAAACCCATCAACGGTTTATCCTGATACTTTCCAAAGGAACATTTCGGGTTCAGATAAATCTCTCAACTATTTATTCTGATTCTTTCCCGCAGGCACTTTCTCTGGTTCAGATAAATTTCACAAATATTTATTCTGATTCTTCCCAATCAAACAACATATAAGACTTCTTCTGGTTCAGATAAGCCGCTCCAAAGATTTATTCTGATTCTTTTCCAGTTGAAATCAAGTTCAGACTTAGTACATTCTCTGTGAACAGTCACCTTTGGATGGCATCTACAAGCCCATCTCCGGAAAATCTCCATCGTTCCTCCAAATGGCATCTATAAGCCCATTCACAAATTCATCTTCGAGTGTAAATTTCTAGGCACTCTAGTGTCCAATCATCTTCCACCTTCAAGTCACGAATGGCGAATCCGCCAATCTAACTCTTCATGTTTAAGAAGATTGAACAGGGGCAGCTGTTGTACCCAAAAAAATTTCCTCTCATTTATCAAATATTTTCCCACAAGATCTCCTTGGGTTCAAGACTGCATAAGGATTGATCAGCTCAAGACACCTCCTTAAGCACTGATGACTGAAATTAGGGTTTGAGATTTCACAAGGATAATTGAACTTTTAATGCCTCATATTACTTTCATGGATCATTATGGACCCCCAACATTACTCATGTCAAGTTTCAAGCCTTGGATCACATTTTTGCTCAGTCAATTGAGCAATTGACCTAAAAATTCAGTTGTATTGGGGGAAAAGTCAATTGTGGCCAATTTACAGTCAAATTTCATAATTTTTGATCCATATCAACATTATAAACTCATATGTATCATTTGATCAAGTTTGGACCATAATTCCTCAAGAAATTTTATCAAATCATCAAAAGGGCAAAATGGTCAAAATTAGGGTTTTAACTGAGAAGGGGCAATTTCTGATTTTTGACCTAGCCAATGGTTAATTGGTTTGAGGCATGATCTCAAGAGTTAAATTGCATCATTTTGACCTACTGGCATGACTCAAAACATTTCTCAAGATCAATTGATTGATAGTTGATTTTCAGTCAACTGATCAAAAGTCAATTGTACACTAAAAAGTCAAACTTTGACTTTTTGGTCAAAATCAAGTGTCAAAGATCAAAATTCATCAAAACATGTCAAAATATGAAACTTGTTCATCAATATATCAAAAATTCAAGATTTCATTTTGAAAAGTCAAAGTTTTCAAACTTAGAAATTTTTCTAAGTGTTGAAAACTTCATATTTTTCACAACTTTGAGCCAATTTTTCACCATGACGCAAGATGATTCAAAAGAAACTTTAAACATGAAAGTTGTAGATCTCCATGATATCTACAACATTTCTTTACACAACTTCTCCTAGAAATTCTTGGATCTCAAGTTACTAATCCATGAAGTCATGGTCATGAAACTAAACACTTAGTGAAAATTTTGCCCTAGTTTAGGCAGGATTTTGACCTAACTTCATGGCAATTTTTCACATAGTTCCAAGGTGATTTTTCAAAAGTGATTCAAAGAGAGGTTTTAGATCACATTACAATCTTTCTAAAATGTCCAAGAACTGCTTGAGATCATTCTTGAGCAAGGATAATCGAAGAGAGGAAGTTAGGGTTTCAAACTAAAATTATAGGTCATTTTCATGATGAACAAAAATGCAATTTCAATGTTAGGCTGCATAATCTTGCTTTGTGGGCCTTCTAACTTGTGTATCTATCCATCATTAATGGATTACACAAACTTTTGAGCTTTAATCTAAGTGGTTTAAGCTTTGTCCAATTCACATTTCCATTGATGGCACAAAGTGAACACTTCCATTTTGGAAAAGCAAGCTTTATGCACAAAGTCAATTCTTGAGCCTCTAACTTGTTCCCTCTGATCACACTCCATCTACAAAGTCAGAAGCAGGTGTGTTTAAAGCATAGCCACTCTATCTTAGCAAGTACCACTATGCCAAAATTGAATTTAGACAGCGTCACATAGACAGTGCTTATGCCATAAGCGCTGCTATAGGTTTTCAGAAGAAAAAAAATTAAAAAATTAGAGTAAGCGCTGCTAAAGGTATACCTTAGACAGCGCTTACTAAAAGCGATGCTAAAGGCCTTACCATAGACAGCGCTTCCTTTCCCTAAGCGCTGCTATAGGTTTTCAATAAAAAATAAAAAAAATAAGAATAAGCGCTGCTAAAGGGTATACCTTAGACAGCGCTTACTAAAAGCGTTGCTAAAGGCTTTACCATAGCCAGCGCTTCCTTTCCCTAAGCGCTGCTATAGGTTTTCATTTAAAAAAATAAAAAAAATAAGAATAAGCGTTGCTAAAGGGTATACCTTAGACAGCGCTTACTAAAAGCGCTGCTAAAGGTGTGATAAAGGGTATACCTTAGACAGCGCTTTCAAGAAGCGCTGCTAAAGCCTTAAAGCGCTGCTAAAGGTAATACCTTTAGCAGCGCTTCTTGAAAGCGTTGTCTAAGGTAATTAAATAATTTGTAAATCCCTAAATTGGTTATCAGAAACCCCACTTTATACAAAACCCCACTTTATACACGCAACTGTTCATCTTCGTCTAACTCGTCTCCTCCCTCCTCACCGTCCAACCGTGGTTCATCTTCTTCTCCAACTCGCTTCGAATTCATTACCACCATCTCCTCGTGAAGAAGAAGTTTCACAAAACCAGTTTCACTATAAGGTAAAATTTCTTCATCCTTCTAAATTTTGGATTGATAGTTGTAGTTACAGTGATTAGTTTACTCGATTTTGTATTGAGAATAGACGAGGCTGAGAAATAAACTCAGCGTTGAGGTTGTAGAAAGAGCAGAGAGTGTCGCAGAGCCTTGAGAGAGAACGAACAATGGAGGTTCGATGAGAGAGATGCGTGGGATGGAGGTTGAAGCTCAACCAATTGGAGCTCTGATGAGAAGCTCTATTGGCTTCTGTGTACTATGAGCGCATGGTGAATGTTGGGAAGGAGAAGAGAGAGAAGAGGATGAAGAATTCAGAGAGAGAGAGAGAGAGACAAGAGTGAAGAAAAGAGTGGATGTGTGAATGTGAATAGTGAAGAAAGTGATGTCTTATATGAGATGATGAAGGATGGATCTCAGCCCTCAGATTTATGAGAAACAATTAGAGAAATTAAGAGTGATATTGGGAGAATTAAGAGTTTGTTATGGGTGGTTTTTGTGAGCTATTAAAAGTTCTCCAAAAAAGGCTTTGACTATTTTTTCTTGCTTCTCTCGAGTTTTATATTTTTTTGATTCAATGAGCTGGAAAAATTAGTTAAGAAATTGTTTTCTATTAGGACTGTTAAGAGCCCGGGACCATTAATTTTGAAACCGTAAACCAATTGAAAGCTAGTGAAAACGAAAGTTAGTTATGAAATTCCTATTAGAAGTTAGATGTGTTAGCTACAGTGAGGTTTTCCTGCTAGTTCTGGTTTTGGTTTTCTGCTAATGTTAGCTAAGTAAACAAAGTTAGTTAATCAATTTTAAAAACAAGTAGTTAAAAATTAGACAGTTCTATTAATAGTTAGTAACTAAGGTAATTAGTATAGGTTAGTAAAAAGATAAAAGTGAACTGTCAGAATGTTAATTGAAATTGCAGATTAAAAGGCTAGTTGGTTATGTTAAGAAAAGTTAGAAAATCTTTGTTAAGAATTAGTTAATCCTATGTTGAAGTGGATACGCATATGCAGGGCATGATTGATGGCTTGAAAAATGAGCATCATTTATAAACACTAAATTGGAAAATGGTAACTTGATTTCTGCAGGTGATAGTCAGTATGTATCTGCAGGTATTATTGCTTTAACTTTTGTATTGTTTGTGCATTTGCATTTATGCTTGTATGAACTGAGCTAGCAATTATCATGAATTGGAACTGGTTTGACCATGCCTAGGGCTGCATTTGGTGAATTGAATGAGGTGCATGACTGCTTTGATATGGCTTGCTTGGCAGTGCTATGTATACATACACGTCTTCCGATTTTCATGTGTACATAAGCGGCCATAGGATGCATTGTCTTCCTTTGCTTGAACCCGTCAAAATAGAATGGGAATTGGCGTGTTGTTTCTTGGATGGCTTTGAACTTGATGCACTCTACATTGTTTTTTCTTTTAATTGGGGTGAATTGAATATTGTTTTTTATGGCCTTGAATGATGTAACTGTTTGGAAGAACTAAGCTGAAGCTGACTGGTTTTCCTGTTCTACTGCAAGTTTGTTGTAATGTGATCTTGGTTAATGTTTTAGCCTTTACAACTTTGTTGTTCAAGTTTGACAGGGGTTTACCAGGGTTTTCTAAATGGGTTGTAGTCTTTGCAATTTCTTCCATAGCACATACGTAGATCTACCTCTCATAGGTTCCTTTTATCTATTGCTAAGGGAGCCAAATTAACAAGATGAGAATATAGAGGACAACAGAGAAAAATTATGAAAGAAAATGAACAATTATTATTACTAGTGCAACTCATTATGATTTCATATTTACATTTATGATCTTATTTCTGAGTTTTTTGATATTTAATTTAGAAAATATGTGATTGTGGATATAGTCCAGCTTTTATATGGAATGTATAATCAAAAAGTGATGCTAGAAAATTTATTTCTTGAAATTTTGTTTTCTACATTTGTAGTACAAGTATGATAATAAGCTTTTAGTTTGACCCCCTTTTCCTATGCATAGTTTCACAGATAATTCTGTTTAACCCCAAGAACAGATGATATGCAGTAAAAATCAAAGAAAAAAATGCATCACGCAAGACTGGAAAATATGCATCATGCAAACCCATATGTCAATTTTAATATATCTTATATTTCTGCACAGCAATTAACTGAGTTGGTTTAACGAGACTAATGAGTTTGATGTATTGTTTTTACAATGAATGATACAGGAAATCAAGATGTTAGAATAGTGCATCACCAGAATTTGAATAAGAGAATTCTACTAGCATTGATTGCTTCTTCTGCTCTTGCTGGAATCTTCATCTTCTTATTGTTTTCTTCTTACGGCGAAATAGAAAATTAACAATCTCCATGAGTAAAAGTCGAGGAACCATAGGTATTATGGCTTTTATTCTCTCTTTTGAAACTTTTATTTTGATTTTTTTTTAATCTAAGATATATTATGGACTAGTCAAAATACTTGTAATGGGTTTAATAATCTTAGATTTCTCAATGATGGGAGAAGAATAAGATAGTGGAGGATTGAGTTTGTACATAGCAGAGACAAACCGAGTCATAACAAAGCATAACTAGGAGATGGATGGGGAGTAGAAAAATCTGAGGATCGATGACTTGTGTCCTGCCTGTAATATAATAAGTGGTGCTTCAATTTAAAGTTGTAATCTCCTATAACTAATCCATCATCAAAAGATATATCTATAATTCTCTTAAGAATAAAATTTCAATCTTATACAATTCTTTTTAACAATAAAGTTCTAATCTCCTATAACTAAGTGGCATACGAATGGATAAGTCAGGGTTTTTGCAAGTGGATCTTAGTAGGGTGAGGTACAAAGATAAGCCTTTTATTCTAGCCTCTCAAGCTAAACAAGTGTTCTATGTCACAGACCCGAAGAGTACGAAATGGTCTATAGTGCTTTTATCTAACAAAGTGATTGATGATAAAAGTGTGGATCAAGTTGATGTTGATGTTGAGAATGAGTCGTATATTAGAAGCAATCGAGATGATGATACTACAGCGGATGAATCATATATCAGAAAAGATCATGATGAGGGAATTTGGATCAATCCCTCTGTCCGCGTTCTTAAGAGACAAGTAATTCGGAATCCAACCAAGAAAAGAAAGAGATGTTAGTGAAAGAGGTAATATATATTCCTCCATACCTATTAACACTTAGCAAACTTCTAATAAATTATATATTTGTCATTTTATATACTCAATTGATATTTGTCATTTTATATACTCAATTGATATTTGTCATTTTATATACTCAATTGATATTTGTCATTTTATATACTGAATAGATATTTGGAATTATATATTTGGAATTAAATATTTGTCATTAGATACTAATGTTTTTCTTTATTACAGGTTAGATGGCTAGTAACGAGGAGCACCCTCACGATGATTCTATTAATGATGGAGACAATGATGGAGGAAAATCTAGTAAGGGAGTGGAAAAAGAAATAAAAAGAGGAAAAACTATTATGAAGAATTTCATTCGTGATAGAGATAGGGGTATAAAATATGATGTGCATTGGAGTCCAAGTGACCAATTAATTGAGCCTAACGGTTCTAAATTGACAAGTTACATTGGCACACTTGTAAGGAGAGAAATTCCAATAACTTGTGATGAGTGGAGAGATGATAAGCTGAATGATGCTAAAAACAAAATCTGGAGTGAGATACAGGTGCTTTAAATTATGTCTTTAAATTACGATTATGTACTTTAAATTATGTCTTTAAATTACTTATACTAACGCACTTTGTGTATTTTTTTGTAGAGGTCTTTCAACATTGATGACAAAAGAAAAGATTATTGTCTTGGATTGGCCGGCAAAATACTAAGAGGGTTTAGAACATATTTAAACAGAAAATATCTTAGAGATGCCGAAAAAAAATTTGTTGATGCAGAGCGTCCAGCAGAATATGCGGATGTGATTTCAGTTAAAGAATGGGATGTTTTTAAAGCCAAACGGAAAACCCCAAAATTTCAGAGTGTTAGTGAAGTAAATCGTCTAAGAGCATCATCTCTCGCATGTCCATACAAAAAAGGGCGTTTGGGATATGCACGATTAGAACAAAAAATAGTAAGTATTTACAAATTGCAATGATATACTTGTTCATCAATAGTTATAACTGAGCTTGTTTTTTGTGTTAATGTGTAGTTAAAAGAGGAGAGTAGTTCGGAAACATCTCTTCCGGAGCATGTTTTGTGGAAGGCTTCCCGTGTGGGTAAGGATGGAGTTCTCAAAGAAGATGTACAACAAATTTTTGAAAAATGCGTAAGTATAACATTAATTCTAATTAAATCAAAATTTTATTAACATATAGTATTCATGTTTTTCCAATATTCATATGAATTTCAGGAGAGTCTGTCTCAGTCTACATCTCCACCAGATGATTGCAGGAGCATACTTATTCGAGCATTAGATGTTCGTGAGTATTCTGGTCGGGTGAGGGGTAAAGGACATGGGGTTACTCCAACCTCCTTGAAAAAGAACAATCCAAAGACAAAATCTGCTAGCAATAAAGAACTGCAGGCAAGGTTGGATGCATTAGAAGCTGAAGTTCTTGAATTGAGGAAGGAAAAAGCAAGACAGTACCAATCAGAAAGGGAAGCTTCGGGTGTTAAAGAAGCTAGTGACATAGCTAGTATCAATTGTGCAGCTCAACCGAGTATTCCCGAGGTACTTACATATATTATTATGAAATTAAATTAGTGTAATTTATTTAACTGACATATATACACATTAACGATGTCATATTTATTATTGATTTTAGGGCATTTCACCTTGTCAACTCTTTTTAGAGACACCAACTTATCGCATGGTTGGCAAGGGAAAAGTCCATAACACTCTGGGAGAAGTACTTCATCATAAACCGTTCCCTTCTGGATATTTGAAAGTGTCGATTGATATTACTTTAGAGGAGGGTGCGTTATTACCAATCCCAGATGAAGTTTCAGATGCAACATTGGTGGGAGAGGCAATAGGAGTGTTTGTTGCATGGCCGTCAAGGCTTGTTCGCATAGATGATGAGGTATAATTAAAACCGTTATGAACCTTTTAGTACTCAAATTTTTTATGTTCGTTTTACTTACATTTTTTTTGCATGGTAATGTTAGACTCCTACAAAACCCAAACCAAAAGATAAAGGGATTACGCAGCCAGAGGAGTCAGTGACAGCAAAAAAACAGGTACAACAAAATTATATGATATTTATGCTTAGATAATGTTAATTTGTCGTCCTATACTTGACCACTCTAATTTTATGATATTTAGATTATTCCTGCTAAAGAGATTGAAGCTGTAAGTAGGGGTAAGGAGCCTGTAATTAGCAACATTCCCACAGAAACAAAGAGTGTTGCTAAGAGGACCGGGGCTAGAAATAAAACTACTTCACAATATAGGTCGTGCCTTCAGACATTTATAAGCTTCACAACTATTTCGCAAGGTGGTACTTCTCTTATACCCCTGCATGAAGGGATTTATGGTTCTGAAGGCATGACAGCAATTGGTAAGGAGGATTTGGAAGAAGTTTTTGGACACTTGACATTAGGCATGGCTGTTATCAATACATACATCAGGTATACTCTAATCAACTTTGTTTAATTAATTGCAGAATTTATTTACTCATTTCAATGAATAATTAATGTTAATGATGTTTTTATTTAAGGTTTCTGTATGACAAGTTGATTCGCCCGCGTGGATTGGAGTTCAGATTCGCTTTCATAAATCCCAACATTGTCCACGCAGGGTCAATAATCTCAAAACCAGATGAAGTAATAGCATTTGTGCTCAATTTATTTATGGCCAGCAAAGATACAGAAAAATTGTTCTTTTTACCATATAATACTGGCCCCAAGTAAGATTTTCATTCTAAATTACCTCTATTATAATTTTTCGTTTTTTAACGTTGTGCAGAAAATTTCCATCTAACCTTTGTTTAATATTCCAGTGGACACTGGTTATTGGTTGCAATTAATCCTGTGAGAGAAATTGTATATTATCTGGATTCATTGGGCAATGATTGGACAACATACCCAGATATGAAGAAGACGATTGACACGTAAGTGACATTGTTCCAAAATATTATTGTGTATATTTAATTATTTATGTGCGATAGTTATAAATATTCGTTATTATTTTATTATAGCATTCTACAAAGTTTTCGAGCACAAAGAGATATTCAAGTACCAAGGAGTAGAGTCAACAATATTTCTTGGATCAAAGTGGAGGTATAGATTTTCATAGTTTTGATTATATAGCGATGATACTTGATAAAACAAGTTAAGGTGTATATCTTGATGTATATCCGTATTTTCTTTCCATGTGTAGTGTCCTCGTCAGCGTAATGGTGTAGATTGCGGTTATTTTATGTTGAGGTTTATGAAAGAAACTATTCTTTTGGACCGATTAGAGATTCCATCCACGGTATGAATTTCTAACTTAGGAATTATTTTCATATTTCTCATAAAATGACTTAGTATTTTAATTAAATCATACTATGTTATATTATTATGTAGTACTTTGATGAATTCAAGTGTGCTTCATACTCAAAATATCAATTGGATGAACTTATGGAGGATTGGTGCCAATTTGTTATGGAGTTGAGAGTTTTATTATAAGGTATAACTTTGAGTTTTGAGAATATAATATATGTCATTATAGTTGTGTTACAATATTATTGTTTTTGTTGTTGTTATTTGGTAACTTGTATGAATTTTGATTTTTTGATTTTGTTTTCGGTTATATAGGTGCAGCTCGATGTAGAAGATAGAGTTATATATTCATCGTTGATTTTGTTTCATTGTTGTATATACTAATGTTGTTGTTGTGTATATTGTGCAAAAAGGAGTGAAGAGATGAATATTGATGTAGTTATAATATTATTTCATTGTTGTATATACTAATGTTATTATTGTGTATATTGTGCAAAAAAGATTGAAGAGATGAATATTGATGTTGTTATAATATTGTTTCATTGTGGTATATATTAATGTTGTTGTTGTGTATATTATGCAAAAAGGATTGAAGAGATGAATATTGATGTTGTTATAATATTGTTTCATTGTGGTATATATTAATGTTGTTGTTGTTTAAAATGTTATAATGAAGCTATAATTTCTGGTGCAAAAATGGTGAGATTAAATTTGATAGGCAGCGTTTTGTTTTAAATGAAAAAAAAAATTAAAAATAATAATGAAAAGCGCTGCTAAAGGGGGGGGGGGGGAATAGACAGCTCTTTTCATGAAAGCGCTGTCTAAAGTGATTGAAAAAAAAAATTTAAAAATAAGGAAAAGCATTGCTAAAGGGGGGGTAATAGACAGCGCTTTTCATGAAAGCGCTGTCTAAAGTGATTGAAATTTTTTTTTTTTAAAATAATAAGGAAAAGCGCTGCTAAAGGGGGGGAATAGACAGCGCTTTTCATGAAAGCGCTGTCTAAAGTGATTGAAAAAAAATTAAAAAAAAAATAAGGAAAAGCACTGCTAAAGGGGGGGTAATAGACAGCGCTTTTCATGAAAGCGCTGTCTAAAGTGATTGAAAAAAAAATTAAAAAAAAATAAGAAAAAGCGCTGTTAAAGGGGGGGGGGGGGGTAATAGACAGCGCTTTTACCAAGCGCTGTCTAAAGTGATTGAAAAAAAAAATATTAAAAAATAATAAGGATAAGCGATGTCTAAAGTTCCACATTAAAAGCGATGTATATACCTTTAGCAGCGGAGGTTTTAGCAGCGCTTTTAAGCGTTGTTAAAGGCCTAAAAAAGTGTTGTCTAACCCCTTGTTTGGCATAGTGTACACAAAGCTTTGACACTTGGATTTCTCAAAAATCACATGTTATGCTTAACTTTTGATTTTGAATTCTGATCAACAACAAGCTTCCAAACTTATTGCTTATAAATAGAGGCACTATTTGTGAGCTAGAACACGAGCTGAAGCACCCTGAAACACAGCAAAACTCTCTCAAATCAAAAATTGCCCAAAAACTACATTTTTTCACGGTTTTTGACCTTGAACACCAAACTCATATTTCCCTCGTGCGTTTCTTGGCCTTTTGGTTCCTAAAGCTTCCTTACATCAAATACTACTCATCCCCATCCTCATTCCAGAACTGTAACACCATTTATCATAACCTCCATAACCAAAAAACAGAGTCTGCACATTGACTTCTCCAAGCCATTCCAGCCATCCATTTCTCAAGCAAACCATTTCATTAGCTTCCTGGGAACTTGAGGAAGCTAACTTGATCATTGCAGCACCTTGAATCAAGCTCATTTGCATTACACAATTTCCAGTTTTGAGGTATTTTTCTTGAACTTCTATCTCATTACTTAGGCATTATTAGGCTTGCATTTGTGAAGATAAAATGTAGACATCATTGCCCTGAAGTTGTACATATCCTTAGTTTTCATTTACATGGCTTGAGTTTAGAGAATTTTAAGTTTGAAGTTTCTGAAAAAATTAGGGTTCAAATTAGGGCCAGATAAATTCTCATTAATCTTTGATCTATAGCTTTAGTTGTTTACATGGTTATATTCGTGAGGAAAAATAGCACAATTTTCATGTTTACATCTTCCATTTTTGTTGAGAAATGAATGAGATACAGAGGGTCTGGTTGGCTGAAGTTTGAAGACGAAGTATAGGTCATGGAGATGTTTTACATTATATATTTGTTCTTTCACATAAGTTAACGGATGTACAGCCACCCCAGTGGTAAGGCAGCGCGCGTTATTGGTCGAGGTCATGGGTTCGAACCTCAGCGCGCTGCCTTTTGCATTTTTTCACATTTTTTGACATTTTTTGGTTTCAGGAAGCGCTTGGGCCTCCATCCTATGGGCCTGACTTTCTTTCTCTTAACAATATCCCTGTTTCGTTTATCAACCTCCCTGACTTTATTTTTTTTATCTTATTTTACTTTTTTATCTTTTATTATTATTATTAATATTATTATTATTAATATTATTATTATTATTATTATTATTTTCATTAATATAAAATCCAAAAAGTATTTATATTTTATTATTTATATTTATTTAGTTTATTTTTCTTCACAAAAACAAAAGAACAAAAACATTTCCTTTAAATAATTTAATTTACTTTTTTTTAAATACATAGATAATTTAATTTTGATCATTATATTATTATATTTTTCTTATAAAAATCAATTTTGAATTTAGGACTTTTATTTAATTATTTTTATTTACTAATTTAATTAAATTCACAAAAAAAACCTAAAAAACTTGTTTTCTTTAAATTAATTTATTTTACTAACTTAATCTTAATTTTCTTATTTTTAGTTAATTATTTTATTTTAATGAATTAAGTCAAAAACCCTTTTCATGAAAAAAAATCAAACAAAAATCATATTTCTTTTTACATTTACATTCTTGCATTTTTACTTATTCAATTTTGTACATTTATTAAAATTCAATATGGTTGTAATAATTATTTAGATTTAATTTCTTGCAATTCTCTATTTGTAATTTGTACACCCCCTCCCCTAAATGATGTAATAGCTTAGTACTTTTATTTTCCGCAATTTAAATGTTTTATATACAAATGATAGTAATTAGGGTTTGTATGGAAAGATTAAAATCAATGCTTAGCAAACCCTAATTCAAAGACAAATCAAGCATGTAAATCAATACACTTGCATACAAACACCCTTAGGGTAAATACACTTGGTTGTCTTACAAAAATGGCCATATTATGCATGTGGGGTATCTTAGAAAAAACAAGGGAAAAAATACAAGATCATAGTCCCTCGATGATGCTATCCATGTTGCCTTTCAAAATGATCTTAGTCCCTAAAGAAAATGCTAATATATCTTACAACATTGCTAATCATGGTTATACGATGACCCACACTCGTCTCTTTTACATCCAAAGATAGGGTTACTTACCGAATCAATGGTGAGATAACAATGTCAAAGGAAAGAGGAAATGAATATGAAAGACTTTTGAGTAGGTAGAACGTTCCTAGTTAATCGCTCAATTTCAAAACAAAAACATCTTTGCTATTTTAAAACAAATACCAACACTTTCAAAACATATTTCAAACTTGAAAACATTTTTAAAAGATCAAACATTTTGTATACATTCTTACAAACGAGAATCATTACAAAGTTCGCCTAAACGATTACATCTTTACAAAATACTTTTAAAAAACCACACAAAGCACATTTTCAAACAAAAAGCAAGTGATCTATCAAGTAACTAAAATCCCATGGAAAACCATGGATGAAAAGGGTGCTAATACCTTCCCTTTTCATAATCTACCCCCCGAACTCAAGAAAACATCTCAAAGGTCTTTCCTGTTCTTTTTAGCCTTTCCTTTTGGATAAAAGAAAAGTTTGTGGCGACTCTTGCTAACTGCAACATTTGCAATCAAACGCAAAACAACCAAGTTAGTTCTCCCACCGTGTTACAATAACTATGGACGAAAAGGGTGCTAACACCTTCCCTTTTCATAATCTACACCCCCCCCCCCCCCGAACTCAAGAAATAATCTCAAAGGTCTTTCCTGTTCTTTTCAGCCTTTCTTTTTTGGATAAAAGAAAAGTCGGTGGTGACTCTTGCTAACTGCAACATTTGCGATAAAACGCAAAATATCCCAAGTCAGTTCTCCCACTGTATCACAGAACTGGAAACTCTGCTGGGGATAACTTTAAAAGTGGGGTTACTTTAGGGCTAGATCACCTTTATTTGCTTTCATTTGTTTAATTTGCTTGCTTTACATTTTGGTTCCTTGTTTGGGCTTGTTTTAATCCTTTACCCAGATTTGGGATACCTTATAGGTAAGTACCAATACGTTATGGAAACTATGTGGGGTATACCAACATAGTCTAAGAAATAGCTGCGTTAGTGTGACACATTTGTCGGTACTGGTATCCCTTGAGTAGTCAAGGAGAATACGGGGCCACTGTGTGGTGTCATGAAGCATTAACTAACTTTTAGAACCTTTACTTGACCAACTTGGCCATTAGTACGTAGTGAGATAACTGGCTTTGGTGCATTCTGAATTTGGTTGATACTCGATACTACACTCATTGAGATTTGACTTCTCGGGATATTTCGGTCTCCGTGAAAGAGGCTTGCGCTGAAACAATACCCGATAAGACAAATCAGTGATACTGATATCCCTTAGAATCCGGTTACTATTTCTAGGACAGGTTTGAGCCAACTAAACTTCAAGAGGGTACTTACCTATGAGACTCCATGAAATCCTACACCTAAGGACTTGTTTGCCTTGTTTGTATATACTTACTTGTACATAACATCATAAACATCATAACATCATACTCATTCTCACTAACAATTTCAAGGATTATTGGGATTTATCTTTGTTTTGTTTTGTAGGACATGGCTTCCCTCCGCAGGAACACTATCCAAGTCAATCTCGTGAGAATTCCTCCTCAACTCAAAGAGCTAGCATAAAGGGTCCCTAAGAATTCTTCATTCACTGAAATACATGGTCGCCTCCTAAACTTGGTTACCTCCAACACTAATGAAGATATGATGAAGGTGCTTTTCCAGTTCTTTGATCCTCTACACCATTGCTTCACTTTTCCCGATTATCAGCTTGTACCAACTCTAGAAGAATTCTCTCAACTCTTGAGGATTCCCATTCTCAATCAACTACCCTTCAACGTTACGGAAAGAGATCCAAAACCTGAAGAGATTGCCCAAGCACTACACTTGCAACAATCTGATATCACAACTAATTGGGAAACAAGGAGTGGTGTCAATGGTTTCTTAGCCAAGTTCTTGTTTGAGAAAGCTCAATATTGTTGGAAATCTTTGGACTTACAGGATTTTGAAGAAATCTTGGCCCATCTCATCTATGGGATGGTTTTGTTTCCAAACCCTGACCAACTCATACATGTAAATGTTGTTAAAATCTTTATGTCTCACAATCCGGTGCCTACTTTGTTGGGAGATATCCTACATTCTTTTCGCTCTTGCACTATGGGGAAGAGGGGATCCTCATGTGTTGCATTCCTCTCTTGGAAAGATGGTTTATTTCGCATCTTCCCTGATCTATGTTGAAGAACGAGCAAGGTTTAAGGTGGTCCCATATGCTAATAACGCTCAGACATTCAGATGTTCATTGGTGTTCTCGATCCTTGGAGAATGTTACTATCGTCGACCGTTGTGAGGAATTCCCTAATGTCCCTTTACTTGGCATTAGAGGAGGTATCACTTACAACCCTTTCTAAGCCTTATGACAGTTTGGTTACGCCAGAAGAGATGGTCTGCATGAGATGCTCGTCCAAGGATTGGTATTCGACTACGAGAGCAACTATCAAGGCTATCGTCAGAGGTTTATACGAGCTTGGAGGATGGTAAGAAAAGTGGATAGCAAGACGCTGGGACACAAGAATTCCATTCCCCTTGAGCCTTACCTTAGGTGGGTACGAGCTCGTGCTCAGAAACTTGTGATGCCTTATCCCTCCGTCTTACCAGTCATCATGGAACATGTGGTTGAAGGAAATGTCATGTACACTGTCCTCCATTCCGACATGCCTACCTCTCTAGAATACTTGCAAAAGGGTTAGATTCAGCTAAAGTAAGAATGAGATACTTTCGAATCTCAATTCTAAGCTAGTGAGAAGAGGGTCTTGGAGCTTACAAAGCAGCTACAAGAAGAGAAAAGTGTGAACGCCTACCTTGCGCCGAAGAGGATGCGTTCGGTCTTTTTATCTTAGAAAGTTATTTTGTAAGCCCAAGAGGCATGTTGTTTTCATTTTGAGCTAATTAATGAAAATTGATGTTTGTTCATTCTTTTGTCTATACAAAGTTAAATTTCATAAATCCTTGAAATCATTTGCACATACATCTTCCATGCATCATAACATGACAGGTTTTCACACAACAGGTTTCCTTATCTTTCTGTTGTTTATTTCAGCAAGATGGATTAGAGAAAACTGTGAAGGATCTTCAAGCATAAAACTCTCTGTTCCAAGAGACTCTACTGGCCCTAGCTAAGGGGGGAAACAAGATATGATGGAATTGTCGGCAGCCAAGAAGAAACCCAAGAGAAAAGCTCTGGTCAACATGGGCAGAAGGTTCAAAGAGCAAGTCTGTCAGATCCCGGTAGTGGAAAACTCATATGAGGAAGATGAGAATCAGATTGGTGAATTTAGGAGTACCCAAGATGACTGTATTAATGATCAAGCGTCCGATGATGATTATTTTGACGAGTAGTATCCCTCTACCAATTTCAAGTACAAGCAGTTAGAAGACAGATTGAAGGTTGTCGAGATCCAAGCCGTCCCCGGTTTATATTTTGATGATTTGGGTTTTATCTTTAAGGTTGTCATTCCCCACAAATTCAAAGTACCAGTCTTTTCAAAGTACGATGGAGTTTCCTGTCTAAAACTTCACCTGAAATCTTATGTGCGCAAGATACAGACGCACACCCCTAATAAGAAACTTTGGGTTTACTTTTTCCAAGAAAGCTTGACCAGAATGTAACTAGAGTGATTCTACCAATTAGATGGTTCCCGTATCAATACCTGGGAAGATTTAGCTACCGCATTCTACCACCAGTATCAGTATAATGCCGACTTGGCACCAACTAGAGTTCAGTTGCAAGATATGATAATGGGGAAGAATGAAGGATTTAAAGAATATGCACAAAAGTGGAGAGACCTTTCCAGTAGGGTCCAACCACCTTTGACTGATAGGAAGCACATTGACATTTTTATGGGCACTTTATTTGTCCCATTATTTAATCTGTTGGTTGGCTGCTCTTCTTATGGTTTCACCGAGCTAATCTTGACCGGTGAAAGAGTTGAAAGTGGTATTAAAAGCGTGAAGATTCCTATGGCATCTGCCTCCACTTCAAATCCTGTAAAGAAACCTTTTGCCACAAAGAAATAAATCAATGATGTGTGCGGGGTAAGGGCCCATACCAAGAAGAATGATCATCCGTCTATTAATGCTGTCTGAATATCCAATCCAACTCCTACTCAAAAACCATCTGCTAATCACCAACAGTTTGAAACTCCGAGAACACAATTCACGAGGTTAGGCATGTCATTATCTCAAGCCTTACAACACTTGCTCAAGGTTAATTTGGTGACATTGCGCGATCCTCCTTCCAATTGAGATACCTCTTCACCAAAGTACAACCCAAACGCTAAATGTGTTTACCACTCAAGTAGCCCCGGGCATGAGACTGACCAATGTTGGTCCTTAAAGAATAAAATTCAGGATTTAATCGATAACAAGACTATTAAGTTTGATCCTCCTCCAACTCTGAATGTAATCACCGCACCTATGCCGAATCATGGAAAGGGTGTAAATGATGTTGAAGATACCGTTTTTGTTGCTTCTGTCGAAGAATTAACTACTCTGTTGAACATCATCAAAGATAATCTGTTGAAAGCGGGATCTTCCCTGGCTGTGTAAAAGACTGTGTGTGTTGTACAAAACAACTCAATGGATGCGAAAGGCTGAAGGAAGGCATTCAATGCCTAATGGATAGTCACAAGATCCTATTTGAGAAGACTCTGTGTGCAAAAAGTTTGACTAATAAATGTGAAGATATCTCCATTATAACCATCTCAAACAAACCTCTTAGGATCTCCTCCAAAGGTCCTATCAGGATTTCAAATGAACCAATTGTTTCTCCCTTAATAATTACCAATCCTGGACCAATTCCCTACTCTTAAAACAAAGCAGTGCCATGGAACTATGGTGCTGAGGTGTTTTACCATGGGATAAAATAAGACGCTTGGATCAAAGAAGACAAAGCTGATGATGTTGGCAACATAGCTGGCTCAAGTAAGGTAACCCAAACTGGGAGAATCTTTTCACCCAATATCTCATCACCAGTTGTTACAAAGACACTCGTCCGCATCACTACTTCTAGACCAAGTACTGATACAAGAGGGAATGAGAAAGTTGTTGAGTCGGTCGAGACGGAAATACCTGCAAAGGATGTTGCTGATGGAGAACCTTCCGCTCGTGAGATGGACGAGATCTTGAAAATAATAAAAAGGAGCAATTTCAAGATTGTGGAACAGTTGGGGAAAACCCCTTCCAAGATTTTTATGTTGTCTTTGCTACTCTATTCAGATGCTTATGCTCAGGCATTAATCAAATTCTTGAAAAAGGCTCATGTCCCTCATGAGACCACAACTGACCAATTTGAGAATTGTGTGGCGAGCTTGACGGCTGATAATGGTTTGGGATTCTCAGATGTCGATCTAACACTGCTTGGGAAGAACCACAATAAAGCTCTACATGTTTCTATCGAGTACAAGGGGACCACCCTAGCACATGTTCTGGTCGACATTGGTTATTCTTTGAACGTACTACCCAAGGGGGTGTTAGACCGTCTAGACTGTGAAGGTTTAGTTCTAAAACCCAGTGATATTATTGTAAGGGCCTTCGATGGATCAAAAAGGACAGTTCATGGAAAGGTAGATCTTCCAATCAAGGTGGGCTCACAAATTTCCAACTCCACCTTCTACATCATGGATATCTGTCTTGCCTATTCTTGTTTGTTGGTGTTGTACCCCAAAACTTTCCCTCCCATAGTTCTCAATACATTTCAAGTGAGGCCCTCAAATTGCTCAAGAAAGTCCAAGAGTTGACTAGACAAACTCTCTCCTAAGGCAGTCTACCTCAAATTAGGGTTTCAGTTTGCATCAAGATGTTTGGATCCAAAGGGTCCCAAATTCTCACCATTGTCCTAAAATGTTCTCAAGATCGTCCATGCCAAGTTTCAAGCCTTGCAGAGGAAGTTTGCTCAGTCAATTGCTCAAAGGCCTGAAAATCGACTATGCTAGGGCAAAAGTCAACTATGGCCCACATACAGTCAAACTTCAAGATTTTTGGTCAACATCCTCATTTTGAAGTATTATTCATCATTTTATCAAGTTTTTATCATGATTCCTCAAGGATTGCTCACAATTCATCAAAACCCAAAAGTTGTTAAATTAGGGTTTTGTAAGAAAAGTCAACTCAACTTTGACCAAGCATAACTTTCTCATACTTTATCAGAAATGACCCATCCAAAGCTCACTTTGAAGAGTATGAAATTCCCTACAATTCATCTTCATATCCCAAGTTCAAAATGTGCACTCACAAGAAGATATGAATTTGGACATTATAGGTCATTTTGAAAAGTCAACAAAAACACCTTTTGGGTCAAAGCTTCATACATGAACATGGAAGACTCAATTGAGATGATACCAAAAAGGTTGCTTAGAGGACATCTTAAGATTTCTAAAAAGTCCAAGAACTCATCTCTAGGGTCAAAATTGAGAGAGTTGTGCATTGGTAAAGTTGACCCTTTTTGTAAAATTGCCAAAAGTCAAAAGTGTCCAAAATTGCATTTTTTTTTCAAATGGGCCCAACTTTTTATGCTTTCCCTGAGTTTGTAATTTGACCCACGACTCATGATCCCTTCCACTTGTCATTCTTTTATTTTTGTCATTTATTTTGATTTTATTTCAATTAAATCAAATAAAATCAAAATAAAATAATGAAAATATCAAAAGCTAATCAAATCTTGAGATTTTGTGAATGTTTAGGTCCATTATACAGCTGGAAGGGAGATCAAATCGTGCAAGGCTCATATGGATACAAAAAGATTGCATTTTGCTTGATTTGGAAAGATTTGCACAAGGATTAAATCATGAATCAATGATCATAATTGGAGAAGATTTGAAACCAAGTTGCAACCCTATTCATTCTTGGATACATAAGGAAGGATTGCAGACCAAAAACAGTAGGGTTAGAGGCGTGCAAGACAGAAAGCAAAGTTTCAAAAATTCAAGAAAAGTTGTAAATTAATTTTCAGGATTCAGGCTATCTCAAGCCATTCTAAGCATCCCAATCGCTTGCTGGATATCCCTGGATCAAATTGCAACCATTAGCAAGCTTTCTCAAGCCTTGAAACACGCTGTAAGTTTCATACGACTTCCATATTTTCTTGAAATCCAATACGTTAATTCTGGCACATTTAGCATGTTTGATTGGTACATTCATGATCCTTGAGTTATTTGTAAGCTATTGATTATATCCAATTGCGTTTTTACTGACTATACACCAAGATTCCATAGTTAGGGTTCTTGCTTCGTTTTTAGGGTTTTTCTGTACATGAACAATTGGCCATGGATAATGGTACCATGATGCTCGTGAGGTTGCAACGAGTTGATTGGTACCATTGGGAGTGATTTATCATGCAGGGACAAGATTTTGGAGTGGACAAGGGTTGTACCTACACCCAGCGTTCGTAGGTAAAGGGTTTCGTCTAAAACGACAGAGGAAAGGAAGAAGAAGGATAACGTGGCGCTCCATGACTCATCCATTTGAATCTGCGCGCGTTTCAGAATTTGCTTTTGTTTTTATCATATTATATTTCTTTGTTATCAATTATACAACTAACCAAGCCAGCTCAGCTGGTAAGCGCGCAGTGTGATTATGTTCAAGGACCTGGGTTCGATCCCTAGGTCCCCATATTGCTTCATATATTTTTTCCTTGCATAATCAGGTACACAGGTCTCCCATGTGACTTCCATGTGTCATCAGCATTCAACCATCAGATCCCCAGCATGCCAGATCCAAGGCCCAGTCTTCTTTTTTTATAATACACCCCCTTCTTTTGCTAATACCAGGCTCAGTCTTCTTTTTTATCTTTTTTTATTTTATTTAATTTAATTTGTTTAAATTGTTTTCTAACACAAATAATTTATTTTTCACGAATAGGTCATAAAATCAAGTTTCACAAATTTAGAATTAGGTTTTATTTTATTTTACTAAATTTAATTTAATGTTAGTTTAATTTAATTTAGGATTAATTCTAACTTTTTCATATATTTAAAATCAATTAGGAAAAATTAGGGTAGCATGTGATTTAATTTTTATTTCTTACTCAAATAAAATAAAAATACAAAAATAGGTTAATTTAATTATTTTTCTTAATTTAAATTAATTAGTAATTAGGTTTTTTTATTTATTCAATTAAACTCTATTTTTCTCAAATAACAAAACCACAAAAAATGATTTTTCTTTTAATTAGGCTTAGTCGGGGTCAAAAACCTAATTCTCTCGTTTCGATTCATCGCACGCGTTTATCATTATTTTTGCAAATATTAATGTAACTGCTTACAGTATGTAATAGTTTAATTAGGATTTTCTTTATTTATCGTTTTTTTCGTATTTTTTGGCTATGCATTTAATCCCCTCCCCGAAGCCTTGTAATAGCGTAGTTTTATTTCTCGCATTTTAATTTTCGCAAATATTAACTATTTAGATGTGTGATACGGTGGCAGAACCAGACTGTTTTGGAAAATGCTGGTTTGCGTTTGTGTTTGCAAAATGTCGCGGTAAGCAAGAGTCGCCACCGACTTTTATTTTATCCAACTGGAAAGGAAAAAAGCACAGAAAAATTCCTTTTTCGAGATTTTGAGTACGGAGGGTAGATTATAGAAAGGGAAGGTATTAGCACCCTTTCTATCTGTGGTTTTCCACGGGCTCTTAGGTACTTGCTCATCATTTTAAAATTGCTTGTGTGTTTGTGTTTTGAAAATTTTTTATTTTACTTCGTTTTAACCCTTGCTTCTGTCTTCAATAGTGTTACGAAGTGTTTTTTTTTTAAAAGCTTTGTTTGAAAAAAGTGTATGTGTAAAAAGTTTGTTTTTGAGCAAGTACCTACTAGCATCTA
This sequence comes from Vicia faba, assembly GCA_948472305.1. Classification (NCBI taxonomy): domain Eukaryota; kingdom Viridiplantae; phylum Streptophyta; class Magnoliopsida; order Fabales; family Fabaceae; genus Vicia; species Vicia faba. The sequence continues at coordinate 1,023,860,503 of OX451736.1, read as the reverse complement.
CCTACTCAAAAAAAGATTATTTTTGTTCTTGTTTCCTTTAGACAACGATATCCTACTATTGGGAAGTAGGTAGCACCATCATTGGAGTTGTAAGGGTTGATTCGTAAGGGACGTACGATCACTAAAGTAATGTTAGGACGTCTTAGTAATAACCCTAATATCTTAAGATCATATTCGAGGAAACATTTCTGAGGCAACATTTCCGAACGGGACATTTGATCTTTGTTTAGACAAGAGGGCCACCACTAAAACACCCTATACTTAATGATCGTTTACCGAAGGCAACCGAAGTGAGAGTATACCCTAGGAGTGCGCATGTGTGAGTGATTTGATTTCAATTATTATCTTTGCACATTTAGGATTTGCTAGCCATTTTAAATTAACATACAGTCTATTCATGCAATCCTATTATCATACATCAAACAGTTAATATTTGCGAAAATTAAAATGCGAGAAATAAAACTACGCTATTACAAGGCTTCGGTGCGGGGGATTAATTACATATCCAAAAACCCGTAAAACGATAAATAAAAGAAAATCCTAATTAAACTATTACATACTGTAAGCAGTTACATTAATATATTTGCAAAAATAATAAATACGCGCGATGAATCGAGAACGAGAGAAATTAGGGTTTTGACCACGTCTAAACCTAATTGAACTTAAGAAGAAAAATCATTTTTGTTGTTTTTGATTGTTTTAAGAAAATAAGGTTTTACTTGAATAAATAAAATCCTAATTACTAATTAATTTAAATTTAGAAAAATAATTAATTTGACCTATTTTTGTGTTTTTATTTTGTGAAAAGAAATAAAAATTAAATCAAGAACAAACCCTAATTTTTTTTAATTTGATTTTAATTATTTACAAAAAGTGTGAATCATCCTAAAATTAAATTTAACTAATATTAAATTAAATTTGATAAAGAAAAAAATAAAACTTAATTCTAAATTTGTGAAAATTGATTTTATGACTTTTTGTAAAAAAGGAATTAATTTTGTGTTAGAAAATAATTTAAACAAAATAAATAAATAAAATAAATATAAGAAAATAAAGAAAATGGCCCTGGTGTTATAGCAAAGAGGGGGTCTGAATTGCAATTTCTGAGCCCAAAAGCGCCTAGCCCATTTGACTTTTCCAGATCCCATACGCTTGATTGACTTGTGCCTATGGTGGACACTCATGTAGGAAGCCTTGGATCTGGCACTTGATGATCAGATTGGTTGGATGTTGAGGGTGTATGGTGGTCATATGAGAAGCCTGCACACTTGATCAGACAAAGAAAAATAATATTGAACAAATATGGGGGACCTGGGAATCGAACCCAGGCCCTTTGGCATTTTCACAACACACACTGACCATCTGAGCTGGCTTGTTCTTTTGTATGAATAATAATAAACAAACATTATATGATAAAGACAAAAAGTGGATTCCAAAAATGCGCGGAATTTGAATGGGCCGGTCAGGAAAGGCCACGTTATCATCTTCTTCCTCCCTCCATTGCTAAAGGTTTTTGGACCTTTACCTACAGTCATCTGGGCGTAGGTACAACCCTATGCATCTCCCAAATCTTATCCCTGCATGATAAATCAATACCAGTGGTACCAATCAACTCGTTGCAACCTCACGAGCATCATGGTACCACTATCCATGGCTAATTGTTCCTGCACGCAAAACCCCTAAAAACGAAACTAAAACCCTAAACATGGCAACTTGTTGTATAGCCAATAAAAATACAATTGGATATTACCATTGGCTTGCAAACACCATAAGGATTAAGAATATGTCAATAAAGTATGCTAATAATTCCATAATTATGATATACGATTTCAAAAAAACATGAAAGTTATGGGACTCTTACAGTGCATTTTTGGACATTATGAGGCTTGCTAGTAATTTGAATAGGATCCTAGAACATCCAGGAAGCGATTTGTGTGACTGGAATGGCTTGAGGAAGCCTGGAACTGAGAAAACAGTTTGCAACTTTTCTTGATTTTTTCGAAAGTTGCTTTCACCTTTGCACGCCTCCAATCTCCCAGTTTTTGATCTGCACCTATTCTATATGTCTTATACTGTTATCTGGATGTATTCCCAGGCTTCAGTGTCTTTTGCCACTATCTGGGCGTAATCCAGGCTTCACGGTGTCTTATACCATTATCTGGTCGATTTCAGGCTTCATGGTATCTTGTATTGCTATCTGGTCGATTTCCAAGCTTCACAATAACTTGCTGAGGGTTAAGTTGTTTTCCGATCGATTTCCAGGATTCACAGCTTGTATTTATGATGTACCACTATCTGGTCGATTCCAGGCTTCATGGTGTCTTGTACTGCTATCTGGTCGATTTCCAGGCTTCACAGTAACTTGCTGGGATTTAACTATTTTTTGGTCGATTTCCGGGCTTCATAGCTTTGAATTTGGGATATACCACTATCTGGTCGATTCCAGGCTTCATAGTATCTTGGTACTGTTATCCGGTTGTTCTCCGGGCTTCACAGTATGATGGAGAAATCAAAATATTATCTGGTCGGATTCGGGCTTCATAGCTTGAACTGGAATAGAAATCTTAGCATCAATTTGACTGAACCAGAGAAAACTTGTGAGAATTTGATTATATCTTTCCCTGAAAGGTAAAGAGTTAGTCATATGTAATGTCATGATGTATGACATGTATCGAGTAATGATGCTCTCGAAATACATGAGATTGTTCCGTATGATGCGTATGCGCATTCCATGACGTATGGATATGCAATGTTTTTTGTGATATTCTCCAGCTGGGGAGAATAAATCCCAGACTGTTGTTGAAGAGTTCAAGGAGTTGAGTTCTTCGCGCTTGCTGGGGATAACGACCGAAGATGATTATCCAAAGACTTGCGCCCGTTCTGTTTGAGAATATTCCGCCGGGAGAGACTCTGGTGGAGAATAAATTGGCGAGAGAATGACTTTATGGTGAAGAGAGATACTCTGCTAGGAGATCTGCCGATTTGGAGAAATAACCTCAGCTGGGGATGAATTATCATTACTGGTGATGATGAACTCTGTCGGGGATTGAATTTTTGTCTGTGGAAGAAATAAACTCCACTGGGCATAATCTTTTATTGTTGGTGATAGATAAACTCTGCTTGGGGAGAATTTTGCTGACTTATTCGCGATTATGAACTTCGGCTGGGGAAAGCTAACACCATTGTCTTCAGATGCTTCCTACTCTGTGGGGAGTGTATGTGCCTTTAGTCATTTTCTCAAGCTGGCTATATCCCTGTACTTGGTGGATAGAGCAACCGTAAGGTTTGGACATTTCTTGTTTGCCCCTGTTCCTGGAATTACGAGTAATTGTCTTTTGTTTCGCATGTAAATATTTATGAGCAGCAATTATTTTCAAATGCATATATAAAAAATGAATCATTGGACGTTCTTGCAAAACAAAACAGAAAAAGAAAACACAAGTTGAAATTTCTTTGTGAAAACGATTTGTATTGATTTTTGAAGTTAGCCTATAATAGGCGTTTTGTACAAGAGGCTGATGTCCTAGTAAGAGAATGCCGCCGATGTAATTATACATTTTGTGAAAAAGAAATAAAAACAGTTATGTGAAACAATCCCACTGGGTTCCAACTCTGCTATTGCCTTTATATCTTCGAGCGTCTCATCACTTTGCTACTTGGTCGAAGGTAGACCATATCGATTGGTGTCGTCCGAGCTTGATAGTCGATACTGAAGTCTGGTTGTAAGGTGATCCAATGAGACATAGTGTTACGCTTTGATCCCTAATTTTTGCCTGGACCGCCCTTTCGGGTTTTCAGTCCACCGGGATACCCTTTTTTGCCCAAGCCGCCTTTTCAGGTTTTCGACTTGCCGGGTGTACAGTTTTTTTTTCATTTTCATCCCTTACTTTTTCCCGAACCCTTTTTGGTTCGCCGGGAAGCCCTTATTTTTGCCTAGGCCAGTCGACCTAGCGGGTCTTTGATTATGCGTAGTATTTTTTCACTATGTCTGCATTGACGGGGTGAGGAAGGTCGTCGGCATCCATGGTGGTTAGAATCATAGCTCCTCCCAAGAAAATGTTCTTAACCACAAATGGCCCTTCGTACGTGGGGGTCCATTTTCCCCTGGGATCACCTTGCGACAGTATGATGCGTTTGATCACCAGATCCTCGACTTGATATTCTTGACGTCTGACTTTCTTGTTAAAAGCCTTGATCATTCGTTTTTTATACGTCTGACCATGACAAATAGCAGTAAGTCTCTTCTCGTCGATTAGATTCAGCTTATCAAACCAGGTTTGGATCCAATCGTCCTCGCTCAAACCTGCATCCTTCATGATCCTGAGAGAGGGTATCTGGACTTCAATGGGTAGGACCGCCTCCATGCCATACACCAAAGAGTATGGTGTTGCCCCTGTCGACGTCCATGCTGAGGTACGGTACCCATGAAGAGCGAATGGTAACATCTCGTGCCAGTCTTTGTATGTCACCGTCATGTTCTGCACAATCTTCTTGTTGTTCTTATTATCCGCTTCAACAACCTCATTCATCTTCGGTCGGTAAGGAGAAGAGTTGTGATGTTGAATCTTAAACTGTCTGCAGAGCTCGATGATCATTGTATTATTGAGATTTGTACCATTGTCTGTAATGATCCTCTCTGGTACACCATATCAATAGATCAGATTGTGTCGGATAAACCGCGCCACGACATTCTTGGTTATTGTAGCAAAGGAAGCTGCCTCGACCCACTTCGTAAAGTAATCAATGGCTACCAGAATGAAACGATGCTCGTTCAATGCATTAGGTCTGATCTCGCCGATCATATCGATGCCCCACATTGCAAAGGGCCAAGGAGTCGTCAGAACATTCAGGGGAACTAGATGTACATGCACCTTATCAGCATAGACTTGGCACTTATGACAGGTTCGAGAATGCTGATAACAATCGGCTTCCATAGTGGACCAATAATATCCTGCTCGTAGGATTTTCTTTTCCATGGTATGTCCACTGGAATGAGTTTCGAACGTACCTTCATGTAACTCCGCCATGTTCTTTTCTGCCTCGCTTTTGTCCATAAATCATAGTAAGGTTGAATTATGTTATGCTTATAAAGGATCCCATTTCTAATGAAGAACTTTGAAGCAAACCTTCTCGGAAACTTCTTATCATTAACAGATGCACCCTCGGGGTATTCTTGAGCCTCAAGATACCTCTATACCTCGTGAAACCAGGGTTTATCTGTTACCTCTTCAGTCTCGAGGTCACAGCAATGTGCGGGTTCGTCCAACCTCTCGATGGTAATATGGGAAGCTTCATTATCCCACCTGACTTTGAACATAGAAGACATGGTAGCTAGCGCGCCCGCTAACTGATTCTCCTCTCTTGGGAAGTGTTCAAAGGTTATCTCCTTAAAGTGTGGGAGCAACGTCAGTACATATTCTTTGTAAGGAATAAGATTTGGGTGCTTCGTATCCCACTCGCCTTTGATATGACTGATCACTAGAGCAGAATCTCCGAATACACTCAAGAACTTAATCCTCAGGTCGATAGCAGCTCGAAGGCCCATGATGCATGCTTCATACTCCGCCATATTGTAGGTGCAGTTAAAACATAATCGGGAGGTGAATGGAGTATGACAGCCCTCAAGAGATATAATCACAGCGCCGATGCCATTACCCAATGCGTTTGATGCTCCAACAAAATACATAGACCATCGGGATCCCTCCTCAGGTCATTCATCTGGTCCAGGTTCTTCACAGTCGGTCACCAACATGATGTTCTCATCCGGGAACTCGAAATTCATGGATTGGTAGTCATCCACGGCCTGATGTGCCAAATGATCTGCCAATACACTCCCCTTGATTGCTTTTTGGGTTGTATATTGGATGTCATACTCAGTCAAGATCATCTGCTATCTTGCTATTCTTCTGGACAAGGCAGGCTTTTCGAAGATATACTTAATTGGATCCATCTTTGAGATCAATAAGGTGGTGTGAGTCAGCATATGTTGTCTCAGCCGGAGAGCATCCTATGCCAAAGCGCATCAAGTTTTCTCGAGCAGTGAGTATCGGGTCTCACAGTCGGTAAACTTTTTTTAAGGAGTAAATAGCATGCTCTTTTTGGCCAGACTCGTCATGCTGCCCTAGCACGCACCCCATTAAATTATCCAGTACTGTCAAGTATAAGATCAAAGGTCTTCCTTCAACTAGAAGCATCGGAATTGGTGGCTCTTTGAGGTATTCCTTGATCCTTTCAAAGGAGGTCTGACACTCATCATTCCATTTTACCACTTGATCTTTCTTCAACAGCTTGAAGATTGGATCACAAGTAGCAGTCAGATGTGAAATGAATCGGGCGATGTAGTTCTGACGTCCCAGAAAGCCTCTAACTTCCTTTTATATGCAGGGAGCCAGCATCTCCTATATGGCTTTTACCTTGGCGGGGTCCACCTGAATACCTTTGTCACTAATGACGAAACACAACAGCTTACCAGACCTTACCCCGAAGGTGCACTTGTTCGGGTTCAACCTCAGCTTATATGTCTTCAACCTGTCAAATAGTTTCTGGAGATGATCAAGATGTTCTTCCTCAGTCTGGGACCTTGCGATCATATTATCAACATAAACCTCAATCTCATGGTGAATCATGTCGTGGAACAAAGCGACCATGGCGCGCTGATAAGTTGCCCCAGCATTCTTCAACTTGAAAGGCATTACCTTGTAACAGAAGGTGCCCCACTGCGTAATGAAGGTCGTTTTCTCCATGTCTTCGGGAGCCATCTTGATCTGATTGTAACCAGAAAAACCGTCCATAAAGGGGAAGACCTTATGCTGCGCTGTGTTGTCGACCAGAACATCGATGTGAGGAAGCGGGAAATCATCCTTGGGGATTTCCCGGTTCAGATCTCTATAGTCCACACATATCCTCACCTTACCATCTTTTTTAGGCACCGGAACAACGTTGGCAACCCACTGCGGGTAAGAGGTGACAGCTAGAAATCTGGCGTCAAACTGTTTCATGACCTCAGCTTTGATTTTCTCAGACATCACAGGGCGCATGCGACGGACCTTCTGCTTTACCGGAGGACAGTCTTCTTTAGTTGGCAGGCGGTGTACCACAATGTCAGTGTCCAAACCAGGCATATCTTCATAAGACCAAGCGAAGATCTCAACATAGTCGCGTAGCATCTGTATCAACCATTGTTTGACACTAGGCTCTAAATTCGCACTTATCTTGACCTCTTTCTTGTCTTCCTCTGTACCCAAATTCATTGATTCAACTGGCTCCTCATGAGGCTGTATGGCCCTCTCTTCCTGTAGCAACAGTCTAGCAAGTTCTCCTAGCACCTCACAATCATCCTCACCTTCGTCCTCGGCTTGGTTGATTGGATTTTCGAAGTCATAACTGGCAGTAGCATAGTTGTTATCAATGGGATCCATAGTGGATATGGATCTGCATTATGATATGTGAGTGTGTGTAAGAGAATAGTTGTTTTTGATAAAGTGTGAGATGGAAAAGAAAAAACAAGGAGCATAAAATTTGTAATGCAAGAAAACGTCTAATGCTTTATTGATGATATATGAAAATGACAAATAATAAGCCCTCACAAATAAAGCCAAGGTGCCTCAGGCAAGGCACCGGGCCGTAAAGTTTCAAACTATCTGTTACAAATCTCAAAACAAAAGTCTATTACTGTGTAATAAAAGAAACAGGTATGAAGTCTTTCGCCGTCCATTTGTTCAATCCACCATTGGTTTTCGGGTAGATCCAACTGTCGAATCTGAATCTTCTTCACCATCTTCAATTGCATTAACTCCTTGATTACTGATGTACAGAGGAGGTCTTCCAATCCGTGCGCGCCTAACAGCTCTTTGAGCCCCTGTAGTAAAGCCTAAACCAAATTTGTCAGTTTTGTGTGTGAAATCAGGGAGCTGACCCCAATTTGCACACCCACCTTTTTCAATTACAGCCCTGGAATCCTTGAGAGAGGCCATCTTCATTGAAGGTTTGTCATCAGCCACTTCAGTTGACGCCAAAGTCTGGGGGACCTCTTCAAAGTTCTGACAAGGGGTTTCGATGAACTCCCCATCCATCTCCACATAGCGAAAGGAATTAAGATGACTCACCATGTACTCCTCTTCTCCTTGCACCGTAACAATCTTCCCCTTTACTAGATACTTCAACATTTGATGGAGCGTGGAAGTCACTGCCCCAGCCTTATGAATCCAAGGGAGACCCAGCAAGCAAGAATATGATGGTCGGATATCCATCACGTAGAAATTAGATGCAAAAGTCTGAGAGCCAACTTTAACAGGTACGTCCACCTCCCCGTGCACCATCATTTTTGACCCGTCGAAAGCCCTAACCACAATATTGCTCGGCTTTAGAATTAAACCTTCACAGTCCAGACAGTCTAATGCTTTCTTTGGTAAAACATTCAATGAGGATCCGGTATCCACCAGTACATGGGCCATATTAGTGCCCATGCACTCGATCGAGACGTGCAGAGCATCATTGTGATTTCTTCCTTTAGAAGTCAGATCTGTGTCTGAGATACCCAGCCCGTTGTCGATAGTCAAACTAGCTACGCAGTCTTTGAATTGATCGGCAGAAGTTTCCTTCGGCACATGCGCAGTTTTGAGGAAAGCAATTAAAGCCTTTACATGGGCTTCAGAACACAATAACAAGGACAACATGGAGATTTTAGACGGGGTTTGCCCCAACTGCTCGACTACGTTGTAGTCGCTTTTCTTGATAATCTTCAGAATTTCCTCTATCTCCTGCTTAGAGGTTTATACAATGATCTTCTTAGGTGCCTCCATCCGGGCAGGCTCACCTGTGATTTCTTTGCCCCGAGTCCTAGATGGCTCGGTGACAGGGGTAATAACAAGAATAGGGACTGGGATAGTAGCTGATGTACTAGCAGATGGAATGACAACAGGTTTGTGGACAGTCGGAGGGGAAATCTTGGGAGAAGAGAGTCTTCTACTTCTGGTGACCTTGCTAGCCCCGACAATATTGCTGACATCAGCATCAGCTTCTTTACTTTTTAAGTCTTGCTTAACTCCATGGTAATACACATCGGCCCCATAGTGCCAAGGGACATCCTTATCCGAAGTGTATGGGATAGGACCTGGGACAGTAATGATTAACGGAGCGAGTCTTGGAACGGGTGTAATCCTAACAGGATTTCTCGAGGAAGCCTTGGAAGGATTGGCGGAAATGGTTATGATGGCAACATCTTCAACTGGAACTAATGGAATCATAGTCTTCTCGAACAGGATCTCTTTGTTATCCATCAGGCGTTGAACACCTGATTTCAATGAGTGGCAACCAGCAGGCAGAATTGAACACATGTGGCAACCTTCACCACAACCCGAAAATAAACTGGCTAACAATAGATTCTTCTTAACTGTCATCAAAGGAGTAGAAATTTCTTCCACGGAGGTCACAAATAAATCATCATCCACAGCATTCACTCCATGACCATGTTTGGGCATAGGAGCAGTTATGACGTTGGGTTTCTCCGGAGCGTCAAACTCAATCTCTTTAGCTTCAATAAAGTCTTGCACCTTATTCTTCAAGGCCCAACAATTGTTTGTATCATAACCTGGGCCATCGGAGTGATAGGCGCAACGGGCATTTGGGTTATATAGCGGAGATGTGGTGTTGGGATTCTTCGGGGCTTCCCTCAGAGTTACCAGATTAGTCTTCAATAGTTGTGGTAGAATTTGAGACAAGGTCATATTGAGCTGAGTGTACTTCCTCTGTGGTTTTTCCACCCTTTGTTGATTATTGCATTGTGGAGCAATGGTGGGTCTTGATATCACTACCGCATTTACCGCTTGACGGTGTTCAGGTCTGCTTTGGCCCCTCGGGCCGTAGACTGCACTAGCTTCTTTCTTACCGGTGAAAGGCTTCTTTACTGCACTTGATGAAGCATCTTTTTGTATCTTACCACCTCATATACCAGCTTCTACTCTCTCTCCAGTCAAAATCGACTCAGTAAACCCAGGCGACGAACTGCTGATCAGATGATTGAAAAATGGACCAGATAACGTCCCTAGAAACATGTCAAACAACTCCCTATCAGACAAAGGGGGTTGGACTCTTCCAGCTAAATATCTCCACTTTTGAGCATAGTCTTTAAAACCTTCACTTGAACCCATTGACATACCCTGAAGCTGAGTACGAGTGGGAGCAAGGTCGGCGTTATACTGATACTTCCTGTAAAAAGCAGCAGCAAGGTCTTCCCAATTTCGGACATTATCTCCTTCCAACTGATAAAACCATTCAAGTTGAGTCCCTGAAAGACTATCTTGAAAGAAGTGCACCCACAAATTTCTATCAGCAATGTGAGGTTGAATTTTTCGAACGTACGAGCGGAGATGGAGTTTTGGACAGGAAACTCCGCCGTACTTGGCAAAAACCGGAGCTTTGAACTTATGAGGGATCACCACTCCTGATACCAATCCCAGTTCTCTGAAATCCAAACCAGGGATCTTCTAAATCTCCAGAGCACTCAGACGGTATTCTAACTGCTTGTACCTATCCTCAGCAGTGGGATATTGTTCCTCATCATAATCCGTATCATTATCATAAACTACAGGACTGGGGCCCTTTTCTTCTTCTTGGTCTCCCCTTCCTTGGATGAAAAGAACAGATCAGCTTGTTGTTTCAACCTATCCCCAAACCTTTTGCCCATACCCAGCAGAACGACCTTCTTCTTCTTCTTCTTCTTCTCTTTCTCTTTTAGAATGAGAGCTTTCAAATCCTCTTGCCCTTTAGCCAAGCTCAAGAACATCTCTTGGAATTGGGCATTTTGTGCCTGAAGATCTTTAATAGCTTGATCGGGAGACATTTCGTGCTGAAATAAACAGCGAAGAAGATGAGAAACTTGCAATGGTACCTGTAATGGTGTGCATGATAATGGGATGCATATGTAATGATTTCAAAGACTTTGGGAGATTTAAATTTGCAAACCAAAAAATAAACAAACTTTATTAGATTAATTGGTAAAACGATTCAACAATTCCTTTGAGGCGTTACAAAGAAATAAACGAAAAACAAATCTAAACTAGAAAAAGAAAAAATCAGAAATCCCATGGACGCTTCCCCTTCGTGCTGACGTAGTCATTGATCGTCCTTTCATTCTCGAGTTGCCTGGTGAGCTTCAAGATCTTCCTTTCTTCCTCATGATACTTTTCCCGGTAGGTATCCCTCTCCTCTTTCAGTTGAATCCAAGACCTCTTCAATGCCCTAAGATCAGTGGGCATGTAAGGATAAAGAACTGTATAAGGAATGCCCTCTTCATTGGTGGGCTCCACTATCACTGGCAATACAGCCCATAAGGCATTCCAAGCTTCTGGGCTCGAGCTCGGACCCATTGGAGATAAGGCTGCATAGGGAGAGAAGTCCTTGGTCCTAGCTCTTGGGGATCATATCTATTCACCATGCCCCAAGCTTGTATAAACCTCCGGCGATGCTTGTTGACGTCTTCCTTATAGTCAAATGCAATATCTGTAAGAAGTAGCTCATGAGGACCGTCTCTCCGAGCACGACCGAATTATCGCAAAGCTAAACAAAGACTGTAGGTTATTCCCCCTCTGATTCCAAGCAGCGGGACATTAGGGTAACCCCCACAATGATCAATGACAGCAGTGCTTTCCATAGCCCTGGAACTCCAAAGAATGTCTGTATGGGCAAGTGACATTATCCTGTAAGACCATCCCAAACCTTCTTCATTCTTCAACATAGACTTGGGGAGGTGCGAAATAAACCACCTCGCCAGCAAAGGCATACAACACATAAGATTCCCTCTTCTACACACAGTACGAGTGTAGAGGGAACGCAAGATATCACCTAGTAGAGTAGGCACTGGATTGTGAGACAGGAAGATCTTAACCGCATTCACATCTATAAAGGAATCTGGATTCGGGAAGAGAACCAAACCGTAGAAAAGGAGAGCCAAGATGTCTTCAAAAGCCTGAAAATCCAAGTTATCCCAGAACAGCTGAGCCTGATCCATCAGAAACTTGGCCAAGAAACCTTCAACCCTGCTTCGTGTTTCCCAATTGGATACTACATCATCCCTTTTTAGATGTAGAGCAGAAGCAATGTCTTCTGGTCTAGGATTCTCTTCCATACCTGTGAAGGGCGTCTGCTCTAGGATGGATATGCCCAATAAGTGAGAAAATTCTTCCAAAGTGGGAACTAGCTAATAATCTGGGAACGTGAAGCAATGATGCACAGAATCGAAGAACTGGAAAAGCACACTCATCATCTGCTCATCAAACTTTGAGGTAACCAGGATAAGAAGCTGACCATGTCTCTTAATGAAGGAAGAAGTCTCAGACACTCTTGAGGCTAACTCTTTAAGTTGAGCAGGTATTTGCACAAAGTTAACTCAGATGGTATGTTTGTGCATGGAAGCCATAATCTGTAAAACAGAACAAAGATAAATCCCCTTGGTCTTTGAAATGGTTAGTATAATGAAGTATGCATGATATGTTATGATGCATGATGTCATGATAAAACAAACAACAGGTATAGCAGATAACAGACATGGCAAACGCAAACAAGTCACACAAAAAGCCCTTAAGTTTAAGGCTTGCATGGGGTCTAGGTATTACCCTCTTAAAGTTCAGTTGGTTTGAACCTGTCCTAGCAAAAGTAACCGGGTTCTAGAGGTTCTCAATATCACTGACCATCCTCCATCGGTCATGGTTTCAGCTTACGCAATCTTTTCCTGCGGTCGGAACTATCTCGAGAGTATGGTCTCAATGAGTGTAGTATCGAGTATCAACCAGTTCTCAGCTTTATACCGAGGTCGGCTATCTCACTACTTCCTACTGGCCAAGTTGGTCGATTAAAGGTTCTAAGGTCAGTTGATGCTTAACGACACACATAGCAGCCTCGTATTCTCCTCGTTTCTCCACAAGGGATACCGGTACCAACCAATGTGCCACATCAACGTAGCTACTGCTTCAACCGTATCAGTCTACACCGTACAGTTCCCTCACAGTTTATTGCTACTTACCTAAAAGGTGTCCCCATATCTGGGTTAGGATCTATAGTAACTCCCAATACAAAACCCTCAAAAGTAAATCAACCAAAACAAACAAGAGAAGAAATAATATCCTAAGGTATACCCCACTTATAAGTCCCTAGTAGAGTCGCCAGTTCTGTGATACGGTGGCAGAACCGGACTATTTTGGAAAATGCTGGTTTGCGTTTTGCGTTTGTGTTTGCAAAATATCGCGGTAAGCAAGAGTCTCCACCGACTTTAATTTTATCCAACTGGAAAGGAAAAAAACACAGAAAAATTCCTTTTTCGAGATTTTGAGTACGGGGGTAGATTATAGAAAGGGAAGGTATTAGCACCCTTTCTATCCGTGGTTTTCCACGGGCTCTTAGGTACTTGCTCATCATTTTAAAATTGCTTGTGTGTTTGTGTTTTGAAAAGTTTTTGTTTTACTTCGTTTTAACCCTTGCTTCTGTCTTCAAGAGTGTTACGAAGTGTTTTTTTTTTGAAAAAACTTTGTTTGAAAAAAGTGTATGTGTAAAAAGTTTGTTTTTAAGCAAGTACCTACTAGCATCTACCTACTCGAAAAAAGATTATTTATGTTCCTGTTTCCTTTAGACAATGCTATCCTACTATTGGGAAGTAGGTAGCACCGTCGTTGGAGTTGTAAGGGTCGATTTGTAAGGGACGTACGATCACTAAAGTAATGTTATGACGTCTTAGTAATAACCCTAATATCTTAAGATCATATTCGAGGAAACATTTCTGAGGCAACCTTTCCGAGGCAACATTTCTGAACGGGACATTTGATATTTGTTTAGACAAGAGGGCCACCACTAAAACACCCTATACTTAATGATCGTTTACCGAAGGCAACCGAAGTGAGAGTATACCCTAGGAGTGCGCATGTGCGAGTGATTTTATTTCAATTATTATATTTTCACATTTAGGGTTTGCTAGCCATTTTAAATTAACATACAGTCTTGTCATGCAATCCTATTATCATACATCTAACAGTTAATATTTGCGAAAATTAAAATGCGAGAAATAAAACTACGCTATTACAAGACTTCGGGGCGGGGGATTAATTACATAGCCAAAAACCCGTAAAACGATAAATAAAGAAAATCCTAATTAAACTATTACATACTGTAAGCAGTTACATTAATATATTTGAAAAAATAATAAATGCGTGCGATGAATCGAGAACGAGAGAATTTATGGTTTTGACCCCGTCTAAACCTAATTGAACTTAAGAAGAAAAATCATTTTTGTTGTTTTTAATTGTTTTAAGAAAATAAGGTTTTACTTGAATAAATAAAATCCTAATTACTGATTAATTTAAATTAAGAAAAATAATTAATTTGACCTATTTTTGTGTTTTTATTTTGTGAAAAGAAATAAAAATTAAATCAAGAACAAACCCTAATTTTTTTTAATTTGATTTTAATTATTTACAAAAAGTGTGAATTATCCTAAAATTAAATTTAACTAATATTAAATTAAATTTGATAAAGAAAAAAATAAAACTTAATTCTAAATTTGTGAAAATTGATTTTATGACTTTTTGTAAAAAAGGATTTAATTTTGTGTTAGGAAATAATTTAAACAAAATAAATAAATAAAAGAAATATAAGAAAATAAATAAAATGGGCCTGGTGTTATAGCAAAGAGGGGGTCTGAATTGCAATTTCTGAGCCAAAAAGCGCCTAGCCCATTTGACTTTTCCAGATCCCATGCGCTTGCTTGACTTGTGCTTATGGTGGACACTCATGTAGGAAGCCTTGGATGTGGAACTTGATGATCAGATTGGTTGGATGTTGAGGGTGTATGGTGGTCATATGAGAAGCCTGCACACTTGATCAGACAAAGCAAAATAATATTGAACAAATATGGGGGACCTGGGAATCGAACCCAGGCCCTTTGGCATTTTCACAACACACATTGACCATCTGAGCTGGCTTGTTCTTTTGTATGAATAATAATAAACAAACATTATATGATAAAGACAAAAAGTGGATTCTAAAAATGCGCGAAATTTGAATGGGCCAGTCAGGGAAGGCCATGTTATCATCTTCTTCCTCCCTCCATTGCTAAAGGTTTTTGGACCTTTACATACAGTCATCTGGGCGTAGGTACAACCCTATGCATCTCCCAAATCTTATCCCTGCATGATAAATCAATACCAGTGGTCCAATCAACTCGTTGCAACCTCACGAGCACCATGGTACCACTATCCATGGCTAATTGTTCCTGCACGTAAAACCCCTAAAAACGAAACTAAAACCCTAAACATGGAAACTTGCTGTATAGCCAATAAAAATACAATTGGATATTACCATTGGCTTGCAAACACCATAAGGATTAAGAATATGTCAATAAAATATGCTAACAATTCCAGAATTATGATATACGATTTCAAAAAAAATGAAAGTTGTGGGACTCTTATAGTGTGTTTTTAGACGTTATGAGGCTTGCTAGTGATTGGAATAGGATCCTAGAACATCCAGGAAACGATTTGTGTTACTGGAATGGCTTGAGGAAGCCTGGAACTAAGAAAACAGTTTGCAACTTTTCTTGATTTTTTCGAAAGTTGCTTTCACCTTTGCACGCCTCCAATCTCCCCGTTTTTGATCTGCACTTGTTCTATATGTACCCTAGAATGGATTAGGGTTGCAATTTGGTTTCAAATCTTCTCCAATAATGAACATTGATTCAAGATTTGATCCTTTGTGCAAATCTTTCCAAATTGAGAAAATTCAATCTTCTTGTGTCCAAATGAAGCTTGCACGATTTGATTTTCTTTCCAGTTGTATGAGAGGCCTAAACATGCACAAAATCTCAAGCTTTGATTAGTTTTGATATTTTCATGATTTTATTTTGATTTCATTTGATTCAATTGAAATAAAATCAAAATAAATGACAAAAATAAAATAGTGATAAATGGGAAGGATCATGAGTCGTGGATCATGTTACAAACTCAATACAAGCATAAAAAGTTGGGCCCATTTGACAAAAATTGCAATTTTGGGCACATTTGACTTTTGGTAATTTTGCAAAAAAGGTCAACTTTACCAATGCATATATTCCTCAATTTTGACCCTAGAGATGTGTTCTTGGACTTTTTAGAAATCTTAGGATGTCTTCTAAGCAACACTTTTTGTCTCATCTCAATTGAGTCTTCCATGTTCATGTATGAAGCTTTGACAAAAAAGGTGTTTTTGTTGACTTCTCAAAATGACCTATAATGTCCAAATTCATATCTTCTTGTGAGTGCATATTTTGAACTTTGGAGCTGAAGATGGATTGTAGGGAATTACATCCTCTTCCAAATGAGCTTTGGATGGGTCATTTTTTATAAAGTATGATAAAGTTATGTGTGGTCAAAGTTGAGTTGACTTTTCCTACAAAACCCTAATTTAGCAACTTTTGGGTTTTGATGAATTGTGAGAAATCCTTGAGGAATCATGATCAACCATTGATAAAATGATGAATAATACTTCAAAATGAGAATGTTAACCAAAAATCTTGAAGTTTTACTGTATGTGGGACACAGTTGACTTTTGCCCTAGCACAGTCGATTTTCAGGCCTTTGAGCAATTGACTGAGCAAACTTCCTCTGCAAGGCTTGAAACTTGACATGGATGATTTTGAGGACATATTAGGAAAATGCTGAGAATTTGGGATCCTTTGGACTCAAACATCTTGGTGCAAAATGAAACCCTAATCTGAGGTAGACTGCCTTAGGAGAGAGTTTGTTTGGTCAACCCTTGGACTTCCTTGAGCAATTTGAGGACCACACTTGAAATGCATTGACAAATATGGGAGGGAAAATTGTGGGGTACAACAAGATGTATGTTAATAGTATTGTATGACAAGACTGCATGTTAATTTAAAATGGCTAGCAAACCCTAATGTGAAAAGATAATAACTTGAAATCAAATCACTCGCACATGCGCACTCTTAGGGTATACTCTCACTTTGGTTGCCTTCGGTAAACGATCATTAAGTATAGGGTGCCTTAGTGGTCGCCCTCCTGTCTGAACAAAGATCAAATGTCCCGTTCGGAAATGTTGCCTCTGAAAGGTTGCCTCGGAAATGTTGCCTCGAATATGATCTTAAGACATTAGGGTTATTACTAAGACGTCCTAACATTGCTTTAGTGATCGTACGTCCCTTTTGAATTGACCCTTACAAACTCCAACGACTGTGCTTCCTATTTCTCAATAGTAGGATAGTGCTGTCTAAAGGAAACGAGAACAGAAACAATCTTTTTTCGAGTAGGTAGATGCTAGTAGGTACTTGCTCAAAAAAAAACTTTTTACGCATACACGTTTTTCAAATAAAGTTTTTTCAAAAAAAAACACTTCGTAACACTCTTGAAGACAGAAGCAAGGGTTAAAATGAAGTAAAACAAAAACTTTTCAAAACACAAACAAAAAAGAAATTTTAAAATGATGAGCAAGTACCTAAGAGCCCGTGGAAAACCACAGATAGAAAGGGTGCTAATACATTCTCTTTCTATAATCTACCCCCCGTACTCAAAATCTCGAAAAAGGAATTTTTTTGTGCTTTTGTCTTTTCCAGTTGGATAAAATAAAATTTGGTGACGACTCTTGCTTACCGCGACATTTTGCAAACACAAACGCAAAACGCAAACCAGCATTTTCCAAAACAGTCGTTTCTGCCACCGTATCACAGAACTGGCGACTCTGCTGGGGACTAATAAGTGGGGTATACCTTAGGATTTAGTTCATCATAATTTGCTTCTCTTGTTTGTTTTGGTTGCTTTACTTTTAAGGGTTTTGTTTGGGAGTTACTATAGATCCTAAACCGGATCTGGGGACACCTTTTAGGTAAGTAGCAATAAACTGTGAGGGAACTGTATGGCGTAGACTGATACGGTTGAAGCAGTAGCTACGTTGATGTGGCACATTGGTTGGTATCGGTATCCCTTGTGGAGAAACGAGGAGAATACGGGGCCGCTACGTGTGTCGTTAAGCATCAACTAACCTTAGAAACTTTAATCGTCCAACTTGGCAATTAGAAAGTAGTGAGATAGACGGCCTCGGTGTAAAGCTGAGAACTGGTTGATACTCAATGCTACACTCATTGAGACCATGCTCTCGAGATAGTTTCGTCCGCAAGAAAAGATTGCGTGAGCTGAAACCATGACTGATGGAGGATGGTCAGTGATATTGAGAACCTCTAGAACCTGGTTACTTTTGCTAGGACAGGTTGAAACCAACTGAACTTCAAGAGGGTAATACCTTTGACCCCATGCAAGCCTTAAACTTAAGGGCTTTTGTGTGACTTATTTGCCTTTGCCATGTCTGTTATCTGCTATACCTGTTGTTTTTATCATGACATCATGCATCATAACATAGCATGCATACTGCATTATACTAACCATTTCAAAGACCGAGGGGATTTATCTTTGTTCTGTTTTGCAGATCATGGCTTCCGTGCGCAGAAACACCATCTGAGTTAACTTTGTGCAAATACCTGCTCAACTCAAAGAGTTAGCCTCAAGAGTCTCTGAGACTTCTTCATTAATTAAGAGACATGGTCAGCTTCTTAGCCTGGTCACCTCAAAGTTTGATGAACAGATGATGAGTATGCTTTTCCAGTTCTTTGATCTTGTGCATCATTACTTCACCTTTCTAGATTATCAGTTGGTTCCCACTATGGAAGAGTTTTCTCACTTATTGGGCCTATCCATCCTTTAGCAGATGCCATTCACAGGTATGGAAGAGACTCCTAGACCAGAAGACATTGCTTCAGCCCTGCATCTAAAACGGGTTGATGTAGTATCCAATTGGGAAACACAAAGTGGGGTCGAAGGTTTCTTAGCCATGTTTCTGATAGATCAAGCTCAACTGTTCTGGGATAATTTGGATTTTCAGGCTTTCGAAGATATCTTGGCTCTTCTTATCTACGGTTTGGTTCTCTTCCCGAATCCGGATTCCTTTGTAGATGTGAACGCGATCAAGATTTTCCTTTCTCGCAATCTAGTGCCTACTCTATTGGGTGATATCTTGCATGCCCTCTACATCGTACTGTGCGAAGAAGAGGGAATCTTATATGTTGTATGTCGTTGCTGTCACAGTGGTTTATTTCGCACCTCCCTAAGTCCGTGTTGAAGAATGAAGAAGGTTTGGGATGGTCTTATAGGATAATGTCACTTGCACATACAGACATTCTTTGGAGCTCTTGGGTTATGGAAAGCACTGTTGTCATTGATCGTTGTGGGGGATACCCTAACGTCCCATTGCTTGGAATCAGAGGGGGAATAACCTACAATCCTTGTCTAGCTTTGCGATAGTTTGGTCGTGCTCGGAGAGATGGTCCTCATGAGCTACTTCTTACGGATATTGCATTTGACTACAAGGAAGACGTTGACAAGCATCGCCGGAGGTTTATACGAGCTTAGGGCATGGTGAATAGGTCTGACCCCCAAGAGCTAGGACCAAGGACTTCCCTTCCTATGCAGCCTTACTTACAATGGGTCTGAGCTCGTGCCCAGAAGCTTGGGATGCCCTATGAAGCAGTATTGTCAGTGATCGTGGAATCTACCAACAAAGAAGGCATTCCTTACACAGTTCTTTATCCTTACATGCCCATTGATCCTAGGGCATTGCAAAGGTCTTGGATTCAGCTGAAAGAGGAGAGGGATACTTACTGGGAAAAGTACCATGAGCAAGAAAGGAAGATTTTGAAGCTCACCAGGCAGCTCGAGGAAGAAAGAGTGATCAATGACTACGTAAGCACAAAGAGGAAGCGTCCATGGGACTTTTGATTTTGCTTTTTCTAGTTTAGATTTGTTTTCCATTTATTTCTTTGTAACGCCTCAAAGGCGTTGTTGAACGTTTTACAAGTTGATCTAATAAAGTTTTTTTGTTTTTTTGGTTTGCAAATTTAAATTTCCCAAAGTCTTTGAAATCATTACATGCGCATCCCATTATCATGCATATCATTATAGGTACCATTATAGGTTTCTCATCTTCTTCGTTGTTTATTTCAGCAGAAATGTCTTCTGATCAAGCCATCAAAGATCTTCAGGCACAGAATGCCCAATTCCAAGAAATGTTCTTGAGCTTGGCTAAAGGGCAAGAGGATTTGAAAGCTCTCATTCTGAAGGAGAAGAAGAAGGAGAAGAAGAAGAAGAAGAAGAAGGTCGTTCTTCTGAGTATGGGTAAAAGGTTTCAGGATAGGTTGAAACAGCAAGTTGATTTGTCCTCTTCATCCAAGGAAGGGGAGAACCAAGAAGAAGAGAAGGGCCTCAGTCCTGCAATCTCTGATAATGATACAGATTATGATGATGAGCAATATCCTCCGGTCGAGGATAGGTACAAGCAGTTAGAAGACCGTTTGAGTGCTATGGAGATTCAGAAGATCCCTGGTTTGGATTTCGAAGAACTGGGACTGGTATCTGGAGTGGTGATCCCTCATAAGTTCAAAGCTCCTGTGTTTGCCAAGTATGATGGAGTATCCTGTCCAAAACTTCATCTCCGCTCGTATGTCAGGAAAATCTAACCTCACATTATTGATAGAAATTTGTGGGTGCATTTATTTCAAGATAATATGTCAGGGACTCAACTTGAATGGTTTTATCAGTTGGAAGGAGCCAACGTCCGAAATTGGGAAGACCTTGATGCTGCTTTTTACAGGCAGTATCAGTATAACTTCAACCTTGCTCCCACTCGTACTCAGCTTCAAGGTATGTCAATGGGTGCAAGCGAAGGTTTTAAGGACTATGCTCAAAAGTGGAGAGATTTGGCTGGAAAAGTCCAACCCCCTTTGTCTGATAGGGAGTTGGTTGACATGTTTCTAGGGACGCTATCTGGTCCATTTTTCAATCATCTGATCGGCAGTTCGTCATCTGGGTTTACTGAGTTGATCCTGACTGGAGAGAGAGTAGAAGCTGGTATCCGAAGTGGTAAAATACAGAAGGACACTTCATCAATTGTAGTGAAGAAGCCTTTCACCGGTAAGAAGGAAGCTAGTGCAGTCTATGGCTCGAGGGGCCAAAGCAGACCTGAACACTGTCAAGCAGTAAATGCGGTAGTGATATCAAGACCCACAGCTACTCCACAATGCAACAATCAACAAAGGGTGGAAAGACCATAGAGACAGTACACTCGACTCAATATGACCTTGTCTGAAATTCTACCACAATTAGTGAAGACCAATCTGGTAACTCTGAGGGAGGCCCCGAAGAACCCTAACACCACATCTCCTCACTATAACCCAAATGCCCGTTGCGCCTACCACTCCAAAAGTCCAGGTCCTGATACAAACAACTGTTGGGCCTTGAAAAACAAGGTGCAAGACTTGATCAAAGCCAAAGAGATTGAGTTTGACGCTTCGGAGAAGCCCAACGTCATAACTGCTCCCATGCCCAAACATGGTCATGGAGTAAATGCTGTGGACGATGATTTATTTGTGACCTCCGTGGAAGAAATTTCTACTCCTTTGATGACAGTAAATAAGAATTTGTTGTTAGCCGGTTTATTTCTGGGCTATGGTGAAGGTTGCCACATATGTTCAATCCTGCCTGCTGGTTGCCATTTATTAAAATCGGGCGTTCATTTCCTGATGGATAACAAAGAGATCTTGTTCGAAAAGACTACGATTTTGTTTGAAGATGTTGCCATTATAACCATTTCCGCCAGTCCTTCCAAGGTTTCCCCAAGAAAACCTATTAGGATTACACCCGTTCCAAGAGTTGCTCCGTTAATAATTATTGTCCCTGGTCTAATCCCATACACTTCAGATAAGGCTGTCCCTTGGCACTATGGTGCTGATGTATATTACCATGGAGTTAAACAAGACTTGCAAAGTGAGGAAGTTGATGTTGATGTCAGCAATATTGTCGGTGCTAGCAAGGTCACCAGAAGTAGAAGACTATTTTCTCCTGAAATTTCCCCTTCGGCTGTCCGCAAACTTGTCGTCATTCCATCTGCTAGTACATCAGCTACTATCCCAATTACTATTCCAGTTATCACCCCTGTCACCGAGCCATCTGGGACTCGGGGAAAATAAATCACAGGTGAGTCTGCCCGGACGGAGGCACCTAAGAAGATCATCGTAGAAACCTCTAAGCAAGAGATAGAAGAAATTCTGAAGATTATCAAGAAGAGTGATTACAACGTAGTCGAGCAGCTGGGGCAGACCCCGTCAAAAATTTCCATGTTGTCCTTGTTATTATGTTCAGAAGCCCATGCAAAGGCTTTAATTGCTTTCCTCAAGACTGTGTATGTGCCGTAAGAAACTTCAGCCGATCAATTCAAAGATAGTGTGGCTAGCTTGAATGCCGACAATGGGTTGGGTTTCACAGAGGAAGATCTGACTGCTAAAGGAAGAAATAACAATGATGCTCTGCACGTCTCGATCGAGTGCAGGGGCACTACTATGGCCCATGTACTGGTTGATACCGGATCCTCACTGAATGTTCTGCCAAAGAAAGCACTAGACCGTCTGGACTATGAAGGTTTGATTCTAAAGCCGAGCAATATTTTAGTCAGGGCTTTCGATGGGTCAAAAAGAATGGTGCACAGGGAGGTGGATGTCCCTGTTAAGGTTGGCTCTCAGACTTTTGCATCCACTTTCTACGTGATAGATATCAGGCCATCATATTCTTGCTAGCTGGGTCACCCTTGGATTCATAAGGCTGGGGTAGTGACTTCTACGCTCCATCAAATGCTGAAATATCCGGTAAAGGGGAAGATTGTCACGGTACAAGGTGAAGAGGAGTATATGGTGAGTCATCTCAATTCCTTTCGCTATGTGGAGATGGATGGGGAGTTCATCGAAACCCCTTGTCAGAACTTTGAAGAAGTCCCGCAGACTTTGGCATCGACTGAAGTTGCTATTGACAAACCTCCGATGAAGATGGCTTCTCTCAAGGATGTCAGGGCTGTAATTGAAAAAGGTGGGTGTGCAAATTGGGGTCAGCTCCCTGATTTCACACACAAAACTGACAAATTTGGTTTGGGCTTTACTACAGGGGCTCAAAGGGCTGTTAGGCGCGCGCGGATTGGAAGACCTCCTATGCATATCAGCAATCAGGGAGTTAATGCAGTTGAGGATGGTGAAGAAGATTCAGACATCGACAGCTGGATCTACCCAACGACCAACGGTGGATTGAACAACTAGACAGCGAAGGACTTCATACTTGTTTATTTTATTCCACAGTAATTGACTTTTGTTTTGAGATTTGTAATAAACAGTTTGAAACTTTACGGCCCGGTGCCTTGCCCGGGGCGCTTTGGCTTTGCTTGTGAGGGCTTATTATTTGTCATTTTCATATATCATCAATAAAGCATTGGACGTTTTTTGCATTACAAATTTTGCGCTCCTTGTTTTTCTTTTCTGTCTCTCGCTTTATCAAAAACAGTTATTCTCTTACACACACTCACATATCATAATGCAGATCCTTATCCTCTCTGGATCCCATTGATAACGACTCTGCTACTGCCAGTTATGACTTCGAAAATCCGATCAACCAAGCCGAGGACGAAAGTGAGGATGATTGTGAGGTGCCGGGAGAAATTTCTAGACTGTTACTATAGGAAGAAAGGGCCATACAGCCTCATGAAGAGCCAGTTGAATCAGTAAATTTGGGTATAGAGGAAGACAGGAAAGAGGTCAAGATAGGTGTGAATCTGGAGCCTAGTGTCAAACAATGGTTGATACAGATGCTACGCGACTATGTTGAGATCTTCGCTTGGTCTTATGAAGATATGCCTGGTTTGGACACCGATATTGTGGTTCACCGCTTGCCGACTAAAGAAGATTGTCTTCCGGTAAAGCAGAAGGTTCGCCGTATGCGCCCTGAGATGTCCGAGAAAATCAAAGTTGAGGTCAAGAAACAGTTCGACGCGGGATTTTTAGCTGTCACTTCTTATCCTCAGTGGGTTACCAACGTTGTTCCGGTGCCTAAGAAAGATGGTAAGGTACGGATGTGTGTGGACTATAGAGATCTAAACAGTGCAAGCCCCAAGGATGACTTCCCACTTCCTCACATCGATGTTTTGGTCGACAACACCGCGCAGCATAAGATCTTCTCCTTTATGGATGGTTTTTCTGGTTACAATCAGATCAAGATGGCTCTTGAGGACATGGAGAAGACCACCTTCGTTACACAATGGGGCACCTTCTGTTACAAGGTAATGCCTTTCGGGTTAAAGAATGCTGGGGAAACTTATCAGCACGCCATGGTCGCTTTGTTCCATGACATGATTCACCATGAGATTGAGGTTTATGTCGACGACATGATCGCAAGGTCCCAAACTGAGGAAGAGCACCTTGACCATCTCCAGAAACTGTTCGACAGGTTGAAAACGTATAAGCTGAGGTTGAACTCGAACAAGTGCACCTTCGGGGTAAGGTCTGGTAAGCTGCTGGGTTTCGTCGTTAGTGATAAAGGTATTCAGGTGGATCCTGCAAAGGTGAAGGCTATACAGGAGATGTCGGCTCCCCGCACAGAAAAGGAAGTTAGAGGCTTTTTGGGACGTCTGAATTACATCACCCAATTAATTTCACATCTGATTGCTACTTGTGAGCCAATCTTCAAGCTGCTGAAGAAAGATCAGGTGGTAAAGTGGAACGATGAATGTCAGACCGCCTTCGAAAGAATCAAGGAATACCTCCAAGAGCCACCAATTCTGATGCCTCCAATTGAAGGAAGGCCTTTGATTCGATACTTGATAGTACTGGATAATTCAATGGGGTGTGTGTTGGGGCAGCATGACGATTCTGGCCGAAAAGGGCACGTTATTTACTACCTTAGCAAAAAATTTAGCGACTGTGAGACCCGATCTCATTGCTCGAGAAAACTTGATGCGCTTTGGCATGGGCTGCTCGCCGACTGAGACAGTATATGCTGACTCACACCACCTTATTGATATCAAAGATGGATCCAATCAAGTATATCTTCGAAATGCCTGCCTTGTCCGGAAGAATAGCAAGATGGCAGATGATCTTAACCGAGTATGACATCCAATACACGACCCAAAAAGCAATCAAGGGGAGTGTATTGGCGGATCATTTGGCGCATCAGGCCATGAATGACTACCAGTCCATGAATTTCGAGTTCCTGGATGAGAACATCATGTTGGTGACCGACTGTGAAGAACCTGGACCGGATGAAGGACCTGAGGAAGGATCCCGATGGTTTATGTATTTTAATGGAGCCTCAAATGCATTGGGTAATGGCATTGGCGCTGTGATCATATCACCTGAGGGTTGTCATACTCCGTTCACTGCCCGATTATGTTTTAACTGCACCAACAACATGGTGGAGTATGAAGCATGTATCCTAGGTCTTCGAGCTGCTATCAACCTGAGGATTAAGTCCTTGAGTGTATTTGGAGATTCTGCTCTAGTGATCAGTCAGATCAAAGGCGAGTGGGATACGAAGCACCCAAATCTTATTCCTTACAAAATGTATGTATTGACGCTGCTCCCACACTTTGAGGAGATAACCTTTGAACACTTCCCGAGAGAAGAGAACCAGTTAGCGGACGCGCTAGCTACCATGTCTTCTATGTTCAAAGTCAGGTGGGACAATGAAGCTCCCCAGATTACCATTGAGAGGTTGGACAAACCCGCACATTGCTGTGATATTGAGACTGAAGAGGTAGCAGATAAACCCTGGTTCCACGAGGTAAAGAGGTATCTTGAGGCTCAAGAGTACCCCGAGGGCGCATCTGTTAATGATAAAAGGTTCTTGAGAAGGTTCGCTGCGAAGTTCTTCATCAGTAATGGGATTCTTTATAAGCGTAACCATGATTCAACTTTACTGCAATGTGTGGACAAGAGCGAAGCCGAAAGGATCATGGTGGAGTTACATGAAGGTACTTTTGGAACTCATTCCAGTGGACATACCATGGCAAAGAAGATCCTACGGGCTGGATATTATTGGTCCACAATGGAAGCTGATTGTTATCAACACTCTCGGACCTGTCATAAGTGCCAAGTCTATGCTGATAAGGTGCATTTACCTCTAGTTCCTCTGAATGTTTTGACAGCTCCTTGGCCTTTTGCAATGCAGGGCATCGACATGATTGGCGAGATCAGACCTACTGCATCCAACAGAAATTGTTTCATTCTGGTAGCTATTAATTATTTCACGAAGTGGGTTGAGGCGGCTTCCTTTGCTATAGTAACCAAGAACGTCGTGGCGCGGTTTATCCGACACAATCTGATTTGTCGATATGGTGTACCGGAGAGGATCATTACAGACAATGGTACAAATCTCAACAATACAATGATCACTGAGCTCTGCAAACAGTTTAAGAAACAACATCATAACTCTTATCCCTACCGGCCGAAGATGAATGGGGTTGTTGAAGCGGCTAACAAGAATATCAATAAGATTGTGCAGAAGATGACAGTGACATACAAAGACTGGCACGAGATGTTACCATTCTCTCTTCATGGGTACCGTACCTCAGCACGGACTTCGACAGGGGAAACACCCTACTCCTTGGTGTATGGCATGGAAGCGGTCCTACCCATTGAGGTCCAGATACCCTCTCTCCGGATTATGAAGGATGCAGGTTTGAGCGAAGACGATTGGATCTAGACCCGGCTTGATCAGCTGAATTTAATCGATGAAAAGAGACTAACTGCTATTTGTCATGGTCAGACGTATCAAAAGCGAATGATCAAGGCTTTTAACAAGAAAGTCAGATGTCAAGAAAATCAAGTCGGGTATTTGGTGATCAAACGCATCATACTACCGCAAGGTGATCCCAGGGGAAAATGGACCCCCACGTACGAAGGGCTATTTGTGGTTAAGAACATTTTCTCGGGAGGAGCTATGATTCTAACCACCATGGATGGTGATGACCTTCCTCACCCCGTCAATGCAGACATGGTGAAAAGATACTACGTGTTGTACCCCCAAAATTTTCCCTGTCATATTTCTCAAAACATTTCAAGAAAGATCCTCAAGTTGCTCAAGGAAGTCCAAGGGTTGACCAGACAAGCTCTCTCCTAAGGCAGTCTAATTCAAATTAGGGTTTCATGTTGCATCAAGACACTTGAGTCCAAGGGATCCCAAATGCTCACCATTGTCCTAATATGTTCTCAATATCATCCATGTCAAGTTTCAAGCCTTGCAGAGAAAGTTTGCTCAGTCAATTGCTCAAAGGCCTGAAAATCGACTATGATAGGGCAAGAGTCAACCGTGGCCCATATACAGTCAAACTTCAAGTTTTTTGGTCAATATCCTCATTTTTAAGTATATTTCATCATTTGATCAAGGGTTGATCATGATTCATCAAGGATTGCTCATAATTCATCAAGAACCAAAAGTTGCTAAATAAGGGTTTTGTAGGAAAAAGTAAACTCAACTTTGACCAAACATAACTTTCTCATACTTTATGATAAATGACCCATACAAAGCTCATTTTGAAGAGAATGCAATTCCCTACAATCCATCTTCATCTCCCAAGTTCAAAATATGCACTCACAAGAAGTTATGAATTTGGACATTATAGGTCATTTTGAAAAGTCAACAAAAACACCTTTTTTGCCAAAGCTTTATACATGAGCATGGAATGCCAAATTGACATTAAACCAAAATGGTAGCTTAGAGAACATCTCAATCTTTCTAAAAAGTCCAGGAACACCTTCAAAGAGTCAAAATTGAGGAAGTTAGGCATTGGTGAAGTTGACCCTTTTTACAAAATTGTCAAAAGTCAACTATGCCTCAAATTGCAATTTTTGCCAAATGGGCCCAATCTTTTGCACTTGTTTTGAGTTGGCAGCATGGTCCACGAGCCCTAGCCTTTTCCACTTGCAATTATCTTGTTTTTATTATTTATTTTGATTTTTATTTAAATTTAATCAATTTAAATCAAAACAAATCATAGAAAATCCAAAATATTGAAAACTCAAGATTTTGTACATGTTTCAGGTCCTATATCCATCTAAGCATGAGATTGAATTCGTGTAAAGGCTTGGTATGCACAAAAAGATTGAGTTTGCTCTATTTTTAGCAATATTTTCAAGTGTATCAAATCCAAATCAAAAGCAATGATGGAGGAAGATTGTGATCATATTGGAAACCCTAATTCATTCCTCAGTACATAAGGAGTGTGTGCAGACCTAAAAGAGAGGGAGAAAGAGGCGCACAAGGTCAGAACAAACTTGCAAAAAACAAAGAAAAGTGCAGACACGAACTCATAGTTTCAAGCAATTCCAGAGTTTCTTGACCATCCCAATCGCTTCATGGGATCATAAGCAAGTTATACCAATCAATAACAAGGACTTTCTAGCGCTAGAACTCACTGTAAGTCAGCCACGACAATGGCTTCTCGTTGAAATCGAATTGCATGATTCTGACATTTATAGCATGAATTATACATATATTCTTGTTCATCGAAGCATTTGCAAACTGTTGGTAATGATTAATTGCATTTTTGCTAACAATATAGAGATATGCCATTGTTAGGTTTTATTGATTCGTTTTAGGGTCTTTTCATACATGAACAATTGATCCAAACGGAGGAGACCATTGTGATCAACGGATCAAACCCAGCTGATCCATGGTCTTGAATTTTATTTATATTGCTTGTATGTGATTTCTGAGATGTACAGGGTTACAGCTACAGTGCCATGTCTGTAGGTAAAGGTTCTGAATTTTAAACGATGGATCCAGGGAAGAAGACGATAGCGTGTCACCACTCTACTGGCCGATTTAAATTCTGGCACGTTTGTTCTGGCCAGAAACCCATAGTTCTGATATGTTTGTTTGTTCTGTTCTATTGTTAAACTAACACCCAATGCAGTAACTCAGAAGGAGGAAGTCAGAAATTCATGATTCTGGGTTTGATCCCAGGCGTGACCCTCTGGCACCTTTCCCCTTTGTTTTCACCAGATCCAGCGTTTACATCTGCTGGAGATTATCTTCTGATTTCATCAAGCAGGACCAGATCAAGCCAGGAGTAGGCCCAGTACCACCATCCTCTGGACCATCATCTTCTGGACCTCCATCCTCTGGACCATCATCTTTTGGACCTTCATCCTCTGGATCATCATCTTCTGATCAGAGCCGCTGGCAGTGGGCCCTTGGGTTATTTCTTTTACTTTTTTTTATTATACTTTTTCAATACTAAAATAATTTCTTTCTTTTTTTTAACCAATCAAATTCATAAAATCAACTTTTCACCAAATTAGGTTTAGATTTTTTTTATCAAAAATTAATTTAATTTAATTAGTGTAATTTTATTTTAAGGTAATTTTAACTCCTTTTGTAAATAAATTAAAATTAATTAGAACAATTAGGGTTTTAATTTAATTCTATTTTCTTTTTCTTAAAATAACCAAAAACACCAAAAAAATAAGCCATTTATTTATTTTTATTAATTAATTTAATTAACTAATTAATTGTGTATTTAATTTAAAAAACCTAATTCTTTTTTCTTAGAAATAATTAAAAACAACAAAAACAATTTTCTCTTTCAATTAGGTTAGAATGGGTCAAAACCCTAGTTCTCTCTCGATCTAAGTTTCCTCGTGCGCGCTTTATCATTTATTTTTATCCTATTAATGTAATTGCTCACAAGTTGTAATAGTTTAATTAGGTCTTTTATTTATCGCTTTATTTTTTAAGGGTTTGTTTTTGGCTATGTAAATACCCGAAGCCTTGTAATAGCGTAGTTTACTTCCCGCACTTTAAATTCCACAAATTATTAACTGTTAGATGTATGAATATTAGGGATGTATGTAAAACTTTAAAACAGTTAGCAAACCCTAAAATGTGCAAAGATAATAACTTGAAATTAAATCACTCGCACATGCGCACTCCAAGGGTATACTCCCACTTCGGTTGCCTTCGGTAAATGGTCATTAGGTATAGGATGCTTTAGTGGTCGTCCTTTTGTCTCAAAGATCAAAGTTGCCTCGGAAAGGTTGCCTCGGAATTTGTTGCCTCGAATAATTGATCTTAAGACATTAGGGTTATTACTAAGACGTCCTAACATTGCTTTAGTGACCGTACGTCCCTTTTGAATTGACCCTCAAAACTCCAACGACGGTGTTACCTACTCACTAATAGTGGGATAACATTGTCTAAAGGAAACGAACATAGAACAATTCTTTTTTCGAGTAGGTAGATTAACTCTTAAGTACTTGCTCAATCCAAACAAACTTTTTCACACTTACACTCCTTTCAAAACAAAGTTTTCAAAAATACTTCATAACACTCTTGAAGATAGAAGCAAGAGTTAAATCGAAGTCAAAACAAAAACTTTTCAAATCACACAAGCACAAAGAAGCAATTTTGAAAATGATGAGCAAGTACCTAAGAGCCCGTAGATAACTACGGATAGAAAGGGTGCTAATACCTTCCCTTTCAGAAAATCTCAAAAAAGGAATTTTTTGTGCTTTTTTCCTTTCCTTGTTGGATAAAATAAAAGTCGGTGGCGACTCTTGATTACCGCGACATTTTGCGAACACAAACGCAAAACACAAACCAGCATTCCTAAAAACAGTCCCGGTTCTGGCCACCGTATCACAGAACTGGCGACTCTGCTGGGGAGTTAATAAGTGAGGTATACCTTAGGATTAGTTTATCACATTGTTTTCTATTGTTTGATTTGATTGCTTTATCTTTGTGGGCTTTGTATTGGAGTTACTATAGATCCTAACCCGGATCTAGGGAACACCTTTTAGGTAAGTAGCAATAAATTGTGAGCGAACTGTACGGCGTAGACCGATACGGTTGAAGCATTAGCTACATTGATGTAGCACACTAGTTGGTACTGGTATCCCTTGTGGAGGAACAAGGAGAATACGGGGCTGCTATATGGGTCGTTAAGCATCAACTGACCTTAGAACCTATAATTGACCAACTTGGCCATAGGAAGTAGTGAGATAGCCGGTCTCGGTGTAGAGCTGGGAACTGGTTGATACTCGATGCTACACTCATTGAGACCATACTCTCGAGATGGTTCCGGCTGCAAGAAAAGATTGCGTAAGCTGAAACTATGACCGATGGAGGATGGTCAGTGATATTGAGAACCTCTAGAACCCGGTTACTATTATTAGGACAAGTTGAACCAACTAAACTGCAAGAGGCTAGTACCTAGACTCCATGCAAGCCTAAACTCAAAGGCTATTGTGTGACTTGTTTGCCTTTACCATGTTTGATACCTTCTATACATGTTGTGTGTTTTATCATGACATCATGCATCATGACATAGCATGCATATCTCATTAGACTAACCATTTCAGAGACCGAGGGGATTCATCTTTGTTCTGTTTTGCAGATTATGGCTTATATGCACAGAAATACCATTCGAGTCAACTTCGTACAAATCCCTGCTCAGCTCAGAGAGTTAGTTTCAAAAGTTCCTGATACTTCTTCCTTTGTCATAAGACATGGTCATCTCCTTATCCTGGTTACTTCAAAGCTGGATGAGCAAATGATGAGCGTGTTGTTTCAGTTCTTTGACCTATTGCATCATTGTTTTACCTTCCCGGACTATCAGCTAGTCCCTACTCTGGAGGAGTTTTATGATTTACTAGGCATATCTATCCTCGAGCAGACACCCTTCACAGGTTTGGAGGAGGTTCCTAGACCTGAGGATATTGCTTCAGCCTTACATCTAAAAAGGGTTGATGTAGTATCTAACTGGGAGACTCGGAGTGGGGTTAAAGGTTTCTTGGCTATGTTTTTGATCGATCAAGCTCAACAGTTCTGGGATAACTTGGATTTTCAAGCATTTGAAGACATCTTGGCTCTCCTCATCTATGGATTGGTTCTGTTCCCAAATCCAGATTCTTTCATAGATGTGAATGCAGTTAAGATCTTCATGTCTCGTAACCTAGTTCCTACTCTTCTAGGTGACATTCTACATGCTCTCTATACCCGTACTGTGCGGAGAAGGGGAACTCTCATGTGTTATACACCGCTGCTGGCGAGGTGGTTTATTTTGCACCTCCCCAAGTCTGTATTGAAGAATGAGGAAGGTGTAGGTTGGGCTTACAGAATCATGTCCCTTGCTCATACGGACATCCTTTGGAGTTCTAAGGATATGTAAAGGGTAGCTGTCATTGATTGATGCAGGGAATACCCTAATGTTCCGTTGCTTGGAATTAGAGGAGGAATAACCTACAATCCTTGTTTGGCCTTACGACAGTTTAGATGCGCTCGGAGAGACGGTCCCCATGAGCTGCTGCTTACAGATATTGTCTTTGACTACAAGGGGGACGTTGATGGGCACCGCCGCAGATTTATACGAGTCTGGGGCAGGGTGAACAGGTCTGGCCCACATGATCTAGGACTGAAGACTTCTCTCCCGATGCAACCTTATCTCCAGTGGGTTCGAGCCCGTGCTCAAAAGCTGGGGATTCCATATGAAGTTGTTTTGCCAGTGATTGTAGAGCATACTAATGAAGAAGGGGTTCCTTATACAGTCCTCCATCCCTATATGCCTATTGATCTTGGGGCATTGAAGAGATCTTGGATCCAGTTTAAGGAAGAAAGGGATACCTACAGGGAGAAGTATCATGAGCAGGAAAGGAAGATCTTGAGGCTTACAAGGCAGCTTGAGAATGAAAGGACAATCAACGATTATGTCAGCACGAAGGGAAAACGACCATGGGATTTCTAATGTCTTTTATTGTTCCTAGTTTAGATTTGCTTTTCAGTATTTCTTTTGTAAACGCCTTAAAGGAATTGTTAAACATTGTTACAAGTTTTAATCTAATAAAGTGTGTTTTATTTTGGTTTACAAATTTGAATCTCCCTAAGTCTTTGAAATCATTTCATACGCATTCCATTACCATGCACCTCATTACAGGTACCATTACAGATTTCTTATCTTCTTCGCTGTTTATTTCAGCACAAAATGTCTTCTGAAACACCTACTGGTCAAGCTATTAAGGCTCTTCAAGCTCAGAATTCTCATTTCCAGGAGATGTTCTTGAACTTGGCCAAAGGATAACAAGATTTGAAGACTCTCATCTTGAAGGACAAGAATAAGAAGAAGAAGAAGAAGAAGAAGATGGTTTTGCTGAATATGGATCACAGATTTGGGAATAGGTTGCGATAGGAAGCTGATTTGTCTCATTCATCTGGAGGAGGAGAGAATCAAAAGGAAGAAAAGGGTCCTAGCCCTGTGATATCTGATAATGACAGTGATTTATTTGTGACCTCCGTGGAAGAAATTTCTACTCCGTTGTTGACCGTTAAGAAGAACCTATTGTTGGCCGGTTTATTTCCGGGATATGGCGAAGGTTGCCACCTGTGTTCCATCCTACCTGTTGGTTTCCATTTATTGAAGTCAGGTGTTCAACGCTTGATGGATAACAAAGAGATCCTGTTCGAGAAAAATTTGATTCTGTTGATTCATGTTGAAGATGTTTCCATAATAACCATTTCCGCCAATCCTTCCAAGGCTTCCTCGAGAAAGCCTGTTAGGATTACATCTATTTCGAGAGTTGCTCCATTGATCATTATTATTCCTGGTTCTATCCCTTACACTTCGGATAAGGCTGTCCCGTGGCACTATGGGGCCGATGTGTATCATCATGGGATCAAACAAGATTTGAAGGTTGAAGAGGCCGATACTGATGTCAGCAATATTGTCGGATCTAGCAAGGTCACCCGAAGCGGAAGACTCTTCTCTCCTGAGATTTCTCCTCCAACTATTCAAAAGCCTGTTGTCATTCCATATGCCAGTACATCAGCTGCGGTTCCAATTCTTACTCCAATTATCACCCCTGTCGCCGAGTCATCTGACACTCGGGGCAAAAAAGTTACAGATGGGTCTGCCCGGATGGAGGCACCTAAAAAAGTCATTGTTGAAACCTCTAGGCAGGAGATAGAGGAAATTCCGAAGATTATCAAGAAAAGCGACTACAACATAGTCGAACAGCTGGGGTGAACCCCGTCGAAGATCGCCATGTTATCTTTATTGTTGTGCTCAGAAGCCCATGCAAAGGCTTTAATTGCTTTCCTTAAAATTGCGCATGTGCCGCAGGAAACATCTGGTGATCAATTCAAAAACTGTGTGGCTAGTTTGACCGCTGACAACGGGTTGGGTTTCTCCAATGCAGATCTGACTTCCAAAGGAAGGAATCACAATGATGCTCTGCACGTCTCAATGGAGTGCAGGGGCACTACTTTGGCTCACGTGCTGGTGGACACTGGGTCCTCATTAAATGTTTTACCCAAGAAAGCATTAGATCGTCTAGATTGTGAAGGGTTGGTTCTGAAGCCAAGTAATATTGTGGTTAGGGCCTTTGACGGGTCCAAAAGGATGGTACATAGAGAGGTGGATGTCCCTGTTAAGGTTGGTTCCCAGACTTTTGCGTCTATGTTCTATGTGATGGACATTCGACCATCTTATTCTTGTTTGCTGGGTCGCCCGTGGATTCATAAGGCTGGGGCAATGACCTCTATGCTCCATCAGATGTTGAAGTATCCAGTGAAGGGGAAGATTGTTACGGTACAGGGTGAGGAGGAGTACATGGTGAGTCATCTTAACTCCTTCCAGTATGTGAAGATGGATGGGGAGTTCATTGAAACCCCATGCCAGAACTTTAAAGAAGTCCCCCAGACTCTGGCGTTGACTGAAATTGCTGCTGACGAACCTCCAATGAAGATGGCTTCCCTCAAGGATGCTAGGGCTGTTATTGAAAAAGGTGGGTGTGCGAATTGGGGCCAACTCCCTGAATTTGCACATAAGACTGACAAGTTTGGTTTGGGTTTTACTGCAGAAGCTCAAAGGGCTCTTCGGCGTGCGCGGATTGGAAGACCTCCCCTGTGTATCAGTAATCCGGGAGTGAATGCAATTGAAGATGATGATGAAGAGTCAGATTTTGTCAGCTGGATTTACCCGACTACCGACGGTGGCTTGAACAATTGGACGGCGAAGGACTTCGTGCCCGTTTCTTTTATTACACAGTAATAGACTTTTGTTTTGAGACTTGTAACAGACAATTTAAAACTTTTACGGCCCGGTGCCTTGCCCGAGGCACCTTGGCTTTGTTTTTTAGGGCTTATCATTTGTCATTTTCATATATCATCAATAAAGCATTGGACGTTTTTTCTTACATTACAAATGTTGTGCTCCCTGTTTTTCTTTTCTATCTTGCACTTTATCAAAACAGCTATTTGTCTTACACACACTCACATATCATAATACAGGTCCACATCCACTTTGGATCCCACTTATAACGACTCTGCTACTGCCAGTTATGACTTTGAAAGTCCGATCAACCAAGCCGAGGACGAAGGTGAGGATGATTGTGAAGTGCCTGGGGAATTTGCTAGGCTGTTACTTTAGGAAGAGAGGGTCATACAACCGCATGAAGAGCCAGTGGAATCGATAAATTTGGGTACGGAAGAAGACAAGAAAGAGGTCAAGATAGGTGCAAATCTGGAGCCTAGTGTTAAGCAACGGTTGATTCAAATTTTGCGTGACTATGTTGAGATCTTTGCTTGGTCTTATGAAGATATGCCTGGGTTGGATACCGATATTGTGGTTCACTGCTTGCGAACTAAGGAAGACTGTACTCCAATGAAACAGAAAGTTCGCTAAAGGAGCCCCGAGATGTCTGAGAAAATCAAAGCTGAGGTCATGAAACAGTTTGATTCCAGTTTTCTAGCTGTTACTTCTTACCCACAGTGGGTTGCCAACGTGGTTCCGGTGCCGAAGAAGGATGGTAAGGTTCGAATGCGTGTGGACTATAGGGATCTAAATAGGGCAAGCCCCAAGGACGATTTCCCTCTGCCTCATATCGATGTTCTGGTCGACAACACCGTACAACATAAGGTCTTCTCCTTTATGGATGGTTTTTCTGGTTACAATCAGATTAAGATTGCTCCCGAAGACATGGAGAAGACAACCTTCGTTACGCAGTGGGGCACCTTTTGTTACAAAGTAATGCCTTTCGGGTTGAAGAATGCTGGGGAAATGTATCAGCGTGCCATGGTCGCTTTGTTCCACGACATGATTCACCATGAGTTTGAAGTATACGTTGACGACATGATTGCAAGGTCCCAGACTGAAGGAGAACATCTTAACCATCTTCAGAAGTTGTTTGACAGGTTAAAGTTGTATAAGTTGAGGTTAAACCCGAACAAGTTCACCTTCGGGGTAAGGTCTGGTAAGCTGTTGGGTTTCATTGTTAGTGATAAAGGTATTCAAGTGTATCCTGCAAAGGTGAAGGCTATACAGGAGATTCCAGCTCCCCGAACAGAAAAAGAAGTCAGGGGCTTTTTGGGACGTTCTAACTACATTGCCCGATTCATTTCACACCTGACAGCTACTTGTGAGCCAATCTTCAAGCTACTGAAGAAAGATCAAGTGGTAAAGTGGAATGATGAATGTCAGGCCGCTTTCGAAAGGATCAAAGAGTATCTCCAAGAGCCACCTATTCTGATGCCTCCAGTTGAAGGAAGACCTTTAATCTTATACTTGACAGTACTCGACAATTCAATGGGGTGCATGCTGGGGCAGCATGACGAGTCTGGCCGAAAAGAGCATGCTATTTACTACCTTAGCAAAAAGTTTACCGACTGTGAGACCCGATACTCACGTCTTGAGAAAACTTGATGCGCTTTGGCATGGGCTGCTCGCCGGCGGAGACAGTATATGCTGACTCACACCACCTTATTGATATCAAAGATGGACCCAATCAAGTATATCTTCGAAAAGCCTGCCTCGTCCGGAAGAATAGCAAGATGGAAGATGATCTTGACTGAGTACGAAATCCAATACACAACCCAAAAGGCAATCAAGGGGAGTATGTTGGCAGATCATTTGGCGCATCAGGCAGTGGATGATTACAAGTCTATGAATTTTGAGTTTCCGGATGAGAACATCATGTTGGTGACTGGTTGTGAGAAACCTGGACCGGATGAAGGACCTGAGGAAGGATCCTGATGGTCCATGTACTTTAATGGAGCTTCAAACGCGTTGGGTAATGGCATTGGCTCCATGACCATATCTCCTGAAGGCTGTCATACTCCGTTCACCGCCCGATTATGTTTTAACTGCACCAACAACATGGTGGAGTGTGAAGCATGCATCCTGGGTCTTCGAGCAGCTATTGACCTAAGGATTAAGTTCTTAAGTGTATTCGGAGATTCCGCTCTCATGATCAGTCAGATCAAAGGTGAGTGGGATACGAAACACCCAAATCTTATTCCTTATAAGGAGTATGTATTGACATTGCTTCCACACTTCAAGGAGATAACCTTTGAACACTTCCCAAGAGAGGAGAACCAGTTGGCGGACGCGCTAGCTACTATGTCTTCTATGTTCAAGGTCAAGTGGGACAATGAGGCTCCCTGGATTACCATCGAGAAGTTGGACGAACCCGCACATTGCTGTGACATTGAGATTGAAGAGGTAGCAGATAAACCCTAGTTTCATGAGGTAAAGAGGTATCTTGAGGCTCACGAATACCCCGAGGGTGCATCTGTTAATGATAAAAAGTTTCTGAGGAGGTTCGCGGCAAAGTTCTTCACCAGCAATGGCATCCTTTACAAGCGTAATCATGACCCAACCTTACTGCGGTGTATGGATAAGAACGAGGCAGAGAGAATCATGGCATAGTTACATGAAGGTACTTTCGGAACTCATTCCAGGGGACATACCATAGAGAAGAAAATCCTACGGGCAGGATATTACTGGTCTACTATGGTAGCCGATTGTTATCAGCATTCTCGGGCTTGTCATAAGTGCCAAATCTATGCTGATAAGGTGCACGTACCTCTAGTTCCTCTGAATGTCTTAACAACTCCTTGGCCTTTTGCAATGTGGGGCATTGACATGATCGGCGAGATCAGACCTACTGCGTCTAACGGGCATCGTTTCATTCTAGTAGTTATTGATTATTTCACGAAGTGGGTTGAGGAAGCTTCCTTTTCTACAGTAACCAAGAACGTCGTGGCACGGTTTATTCGGCATAATTTAATCTGTCGATACGGTGTACCAGAGAGGATCATTACGGACAATGGTACAAATCAATAATACGATGATCACCGAGCTCTACAAGCAGTTCAAGATACAGCATCACCACTCTTCTCCCTACCGGCAGAAGATGAATGGGGATGTTGAAGCGGCTAATAAGAACATCAAAAAGATTGTGCAGAAGATGACGATGACATACAAAGACTGGCATGAGATGTTACCATTCGCTCTTCATGGGTACCGTACCTCAGCGCGGACGTCAACAGGGGCAATACCCTATTCCTTGGTATATGGCATGGAGGTAGTCTTGCCCATTGAGGTCCAGATACCCTCTCTTCGGATTATGAAGGATGCAGGTTTGAGCGAGGACGATTGGATCCAGACCCGGCTTGATCAGCTGAATTTAATCGACGAGAAAATACTTACGGCTATTTGTCATGGTCAGACGTATCAAAAGCGAATGATCAAGGCATTTAACAAGAAAGTTAGACGACAAGAATATCAAGTCGGGGATTTGGTGATCAAACGCATCATACTGCCACAAGGTGATCCCAGGGGAAAATGGACCCCTAATTATGAAGGGCCATTTGTGGTTAAGAACATTTTCTCAAGAGGAGCTATGATTCTAACCACCAGGGTAGTGACGACCTTCCTCACCCCGTCAATGCAGACATAGTGAAAAAATACTATGCATAATCAAAGACCCGCTAGGTCGACTGGCCTAGGCAAAAATAGGGGCTTCCCGGCGAACCAAAAGGGTTCGGGCAAAAATAAGGGATGAAAATGAAAAAGACTGTACACCCGGCAAGTCGAAAACCTAAAAAGGCGGCTTGGGCAAAAAAGGGTATCCCGGTGGACTGAAAACCCGAAAGGGAGGTCCAGGCAAAAATTAGGGATTAAAGCGTAACATTATGTCTCATTGGATTGCCTTGCAACCAGACTTCGGTATCGACTATCAGGCTCGGACGGCACTAATCAATCTGATCTACCTTCAACCAAGTAGCAAAGTGATGAGATGCTCGAGGATATAAGGGCAATAGCAGAGTTGGAACCCAGTGGGATTGTTCATATAGCTGTTTTTCTTTATTTTTCACAAATTGTATAAACTCTATCATTTCGGTGGCGTACTCTTACTAGGACGTCAGCCTCTTGTACAAAAACGCCTATTTACAGGCCAACTTCAAAATCAATACAACTCATTTTCACAAAGAAATTTCAAATTGTTTTTCCTTTTTCTGTTTTGTTTTGCAAAGAACGTCCAATGTTCATTTTTGATATATGCATTTGACAATAATTGTTGCTCATAAATATTTACATACGAAACAAAAGACGATTACTCGTAATGACAGAAACAGGGGCAAACAAGAAAGGTCTGAGCCTTATAGTTGCTCTATTCATCAGGTACAGGGATAGACCTAGCTGAAGAATATGACTAAAAATGCATACAATCCCCGCAGAGTAGGAAGTACTCAAATACAGTATTATCAACTCTCCCCAGCTGAGGTTCGCAACCGCGAATGAGTCGGTAAGATTCTCCCCAAGTAGGGTTTATCTATCACCAGCACTGGAAGATTATCCCTAGTATAGTCTAGAAGATTATCTCCAGTGGAGTTTATTTCTTCCACAAACAAGAAATTTTATCCCCGACAGAGTTTATCATCACCATCAACGGTAATTCATCCACAGCTGGGGTTATTTCTCCAAATCAGCAAATCCTCAGCAGAGCATTTCTTCCCCACAGAGTCATTCTCTCACCAATGTATTCTCCAGCAGGATTATTCTCCCAATCATCTTCAGTCGTTATCCCCAGCGAGCGAAACTCTTTATACTCTCCAGCAAAAATCCGGGATTTATTTTCCCCAGCTAAAGAACATCATAAAAACATTACACGTCCATACATCATGACATGTGCATACACACCATACAACACCGTCTCATTTATTTTGAGAACATCATTGCTTGATACATGTCATGCATTACATATGACTAACCTTTACCTTTCAGGAAAGATACAATCAAATTCTCACAAAACTCAAGCTATGAAGCCCGGGTACGACCGGATAGTATCTTGATTTCTACAGCATATTATGAAGCTCGGAGAACGATCGAATAATAGTATCAGACTACCACGAAGCCTGGATTACGACCAGATAGTGGTATCTCTTAAAAGCAAGCTATGAAGCCCGGATTCGGCCGGATAAGAGTTTAGTCCCCAGCAAGCCGTGAAGCCCAGATTACGACCAGATAGCAGCTCAATAAGTACCATGAAACCTGGATTACGACCAGATAGTGGTATATTAAAAACACAAGCCGTGAAGCCTGGATTACGACCGGATAATAGCTCAGCAAGTTATTGTGAAGCCTGGATTACGACCAAATAGCAATAAAATACCATGAAGCCTAGATTACGACCAGATAATGGTAGAAGTTATTGTGAAGCCTGGATCACGACCAGATAGCAATACAAGTTTCTGTGAAGCCTTGATCAAGACCAGATAGTAGCCAAGAGTACTATGAAGCCTGGATTACGACCAGATAGTGGTATATATTTAATACAAGTTATGAAGCCCGGGTTCGACCGGATAGTATCTTGATTCCTCCGAACACCATGAATCCTGGATTTCGACCAGATAATGGTATGAGACGTCGTGAAGCCTGGATTACAACCAGATAGCGGTAAAAAACACTGAAGCCTGGATTACGACCAGATAACAGTGAGGGACACTATGAAGCTTGGATTTCGACTGGATATTAGTAGGTCCAACAGTCAAAGGGAAGCCCGGATGCAACCGGATAACCACTTGATTTCTTCTGAAGCCTGGATTTCGACCAGATAAGAAGTAAGGTATTGTGAAGCCTGGATTACGACCAGATAACAGTACAAGACACCATGAAGCCTAGATTCGAACAGATAATGGTATGATACATCGTGAAGCCTGGATTACGACCAGATAGCAGTACAAGACACCATGAAGCCTGGATCCGACAAGATAATGGTATGGAACATCGTGAAGCCTGAATTACGACCAGATAGTGGTACAAGACATTGTGAAGCTTGGATTTCGACCAAATAGCAATTTTATCTGGACAATTACTAAGAAGCCCGGAGTTGACCGGATGTTAGTGTGCCCTAAATTCAAGTTAAAGCCTGGATGCGACTGGATAACATTTGAATTCCTTCTGAATCCTGGATTACGACTAGATAAGAATTAAGAGATTGCGAAGCCTGGATTACGACCGGATAGCAAGTTTAATCTCATCTCCCCAGTAAGTCACTGTAAAGCCTGGATTACGACCAGATAGCAGTCAACCCTATCACTATGAAGCCTGGACCATGACCAGATAGTAGTTCATTTTCACCTCCTCGACTAAGAGACGGTTCCTCAATAGAATAACGGACGACCGAAGCTCCTAAAATTCAACTTTCCTCAAAAGACAGAGACGATTCACCAGTAGAATGATGGACGACCGAAGCTCCTAAAATTCTATTTCTCCCAAGACAAAGAACAGCATTCCCTAGCGGAATCTTCCTCAACAACAGGTATACAAGCTCTCGCTAAGGAATCTCTTATGCGGTCGACACTCCTTCGGATGGCATCTTTAAGCCCATATCCCATCATCAATTTCCAAATGGCATCTGTAAGCCCATTCCCGACATCACAAGATAAATACTACTTTATGCGAGCGTAAATTTCTGGGCACTCTAGTGTTCAATCATCTTCCACCCTCAGATCACGAAAGGCAGACAAGCCAATATAAATCTTCAAGTTTAAGAAGATTGAACAGAGGCAGTTGTTGTACCCCAAAATTTTCCCTCCCATATTTCTCAAAACATTTCAAGAAAGATCCTCAAGTTGCTCAAGGAAATCCAAGGGTTGACCAGACAAGCTCTCTCCTAAGGCAGACTACTTCAAATTAGGGTTTCATGTTGCATAAATACACTTGAGTCCAAGGGATCCCAAATTCTCACCATTGTCCTAATATGTTCTCAAGATCATCCATGTCAAGTTTCAAGCCTTGCAGAGAAAGTTTGCTCAGTCAATTGCTCAAAGGCCTGAAAATCGACTGTGCTAGGGCAAGAGTCAATTGTGGCCCATATACAGTCAAACTTCAAGGTTTTTGGTCAACATCCTCATTTTGAAGTATATTTCATCATTTGATCAAGGTTTGATCATGATTCATCAAGGATTGCTCATAATTCATCAAGAACCAAAAGTTGCTAAATTAGAGTTGTGCAGGAAAAGTTAACTCAACTTTGACCAAACATAACTTTCTCATACTTTATGAGAAATGACCCATCAAAATCTAATTTTGAAGAGGATTCAATTCCCTACAATCCATATTCATCTCCCCAGTTCAAAATATGCACTCACAAGAAGTTATGAATTTGGACATTATAGGTCATTTTGAAAAGTCAACAAAAACACCTTTTTTGCCAAAGCTTTATACATGAGCATGGAATACCAAATTGAGATTAACCCAAAATGGTAGCTTAGAGTACATCTCAAGCTTTCTAAAAAGTCCAATAACACCTTCAAACAGTCAAAATTGAGGAAGTTATGCATTGGTGAAGTTGACCCTTTTTGCAAAATTGTCAAAAGTCAACTATGCCTCAAATTGCAATTTTTGCCAAATGGGCCCAATCTTTTGCACTTGTTTTGAGTTGGCAACATGGTCCACGAGCCCTAGCCTTTTCCACTTGTCATTATCTTGTTTTTATTATTTATTTTGATTTTTATTTGAATTTAATCAATTTAAATCAAAACAAATCATAGAAAATCCAAAATATTGAAAACTCAAGATTTTGTACATGTTTCAGGTCCTATATCCAGCTAAGCATGAGATTGAATTCGTGTAAAGGCTTGGTGTGCACAAAAAGATTGAGTTTTCTCTATTTTTAGCAAGATTTTCAAGTGTATCAAATCCAAATCAAAAGCAATGATGGAGGAAGATTGTGATCATATTGGCAACCCTAATTCATTCCTCGGTACATAAGGAGTGTGTGCAGACCTAAAAGAGAGAGAGAAAGAGGCGCACAAGGTCAGAACAAACTTGCAAAAAACAAAGAAAAGTGCATACACAAACTCATAGTTACAAGCAATTCCAGAGTTTCTTGACCATCCCAATCGCTTCCTGGGATCATAAGCAAGCTATACCAATCAAGAACAAGGACTTTCCAGCGCTAGAACTCACTGTAAGTCAGCCACGACAATGGCTTCTCGTTGAAATCGAATTGCATGATTCTGACATTTATAGCATGAATTATTCATATATTCTTGTTCATTGAAGCATTTGCAAGCTGTTGGTAATGATTAATTGCATTTTTGCTAACAATACAGAGATATGCCATTGGTAGGTTTTCTTGGTTCGTTTTAGGGTCTTTTCATACAGGAACAATTGATCCAAACGGAGGAGACCATTATGATCAGAAGATCAAACCCAGTTGTTCCATGGTCTTGAATTTTATTTATATTGCTTGTATGTGATTTCTGAGATGTACAGGGTTACAGCTACAGTGCCATGTCTGTAGGTAAAGGTTCTGAATTTTAAACGACGGATCCATGGAAAAAGACGATAGCGTGTCACCACTCTACTGGCCGGTTTAAATTCTGGCGCATTTGTTCTGGCCAGAAACCCATAGTTCTGATATGTTTGTTTGTTCTGCTGTATTGTTAAACTAACACCCAATGCAGTAATTTAAAAGGAGGAAGTCAGAAATTCATGATTCTGGGTTTGATCCCAGGCGTGACCCTCTGGCACCTTTCCCCTTTGTTTTCACCAGATCCAGCGTTTACATCTGCTGGATATTATCTTCTTATTTCATCAAGCAGGACCAGATCAAGCGTCCCCTGGGCATTATCCTCTGGATCCATCAGTCTCAGCCAGATCCAGCGCACATCATCTTCTAACGGTCACAATTTGCTGGATCCACTAGCCAGGAGTAGGCCCAGTACCACCATCCTCTGGACCATCATCTTCTGGACCTCCATCCTCTGGACCATCATCTTTTGGACCTTCATCCTCTGGATCATCATCTTCTGATCAGAGCCGCTGGCAGTGGGCCCTTGGGTTATTTCTTTTACTTTTTTTTATTATACTTTTTCAATACTAAAATAATTTCTTTCTTTTTTTTAACCAATCAAATTCATAAAATCAACTTTTCACCAAATTAGGTTTAGATTTTTTTTATCAAAAATTAATTTAATTTAATTAGTGTAATTTAATTTTAAGGTAATTTTAACTC
The DNA here is from genome assembly GCA_948472305.1 of Vicia faba. Lineage (NCBI taxonomy): Eukaryota > Viridiplantae > Streptophyta > Magnoliopsida > Fabales > Fabaceae > Vicia > Vicia faba. Next base: position 1,023,816,312 of record OX451736.1, on the reverse strand, counting down.
CTTTTGTAAATAAACTAAAATTAATTAGAACAAGTAGGGTTTTAATTTAATTCTATTTTCTTTTTCTTAAAATAACCAAAAACACAAAAAAAGGCCATTTATTTATTTTCATTAATTAATTTAATTAACTAATTAATTGTGTATTTAATTTAAAAAACCTAATTCTTTTTTCTTAGAAATATTTAAAAACAACAAAAACAATTTTCTCTTTCAATTAGGTTAGAATGGGTCAAAACCCTAGTTCTCTCTCGATCTAAGTTTCCTCGCGCGCGCTTTATCATTTATTTTTATCCTATTAATGCAATTGGTCACAAGTTGTAATAGTTTAATTAGGTCTTTTATTTATCTCTTTATTTTTTAAGGGTTTGTTTTTGGCTATGTAAATACCCGAAGCCTTGTAATAGCGTAGTTTACTTCCCGCACTTTAAATTCCGCAAATTATTAACTGTTAGATGTATGAATATTAGGGATGCATGACAAGAATGTATGTAAAACTTTAAAACCGTTAGCAAACCCTAAAATGTGCAAAGATAATAACTTGAAATTGAATCACTCGCACATGCGCACTCCAAAGGTATACTCCCACTTCGGTTGCCTTCGGTAAATGGTCATTAGGTATAGGATGCTTTAGTGGTCGTCCTTTTGTCTCAAAGATCAAAGTTGCCTCGGAAAGATTGCCTCATAATTTGTTGCCTCGAATAATTGATCTTAAGACATTAGGGTTATTACTAAGACGTCCTAACATTGCTTTAGTGATTGTACGTCCCTTTCGAATTGACCCTCAAAACTCCAACGACGGTGCTACCTACTCACTAATAGTGGGATAGCATTGTCTAAAGGAAACGAACATAGAACAATTCTTTTTTCGAGTAGGTAGATTAACTCTTAAGTACTTGCTCAATCCAAATAAACTTTTTCACACTTACACTCCTTTCAAAACAAAGTTTTCAAAAACACTTCGTAACACCCTTGAAGACAGAAGCAATAGTTAAATCGAAGTTAAAACAAAAACTTTTCAAATCACACAAACACAAAGAAGAAATTTTGAAAATGATGAGCAAGTACCTAAGAGCCCGTAGATAACTACGGATAGAAAAGGTGCTAATACCTTCCCTTTCTATAATCTACCCCCCGTACTCAGAAAATCTCAAAAAAGGAATTTTTCTGTGTTTTTTTCCTTTCCTTGTTGGATAAAATAAAAGTCGGTGGCGACTCTTGCTTACCGCGACATTTTGCAAACACAAACGCAAAATGCAAACCAGCATTCCTAAAAACAGTCTCGGTTCTGGCCACCGTATCACACTACGCCTAATCAAAGACCTGCTAGGTTGACTGGCCTAGGAAAAAATAAGGGCTTCCCGGAGAACCAAAAGGGTTCGGGCAAAAGTAAGAGATGAAAATGGAGAAAAAAACTGTACACCCGGCAAGTTGAAAACCTGAAAAGGCGGCTTGGGCAAAAATGGGTATCACGGTGGACTGAAAACCAGAAAGGGCGGTCCGGGAAAAAATTAGGGATTGAAGCGTAACACTATGTCTCATTGGATCATCTTGCAACCAGACTTCGGTATTGACTATCAAGCTCAGACGGCGCCAATCAATCTGATCTACCTTAGACCAAGTAGCAACGTGATGAGACGCTCAAATATATAAAGGCAATAGCAGAGTTGGAACCCAGTGGGATTGTTCACATAGTTGGTTTTCTTTCTCTTTCACAAATTATGTAAATTATATCCTTCGGCAGCGTTCTCTTACTAGGATGTCATCCTCTTGTACAAAATGCCTGTTACAGGCCAATTTCAAAAATTAATACAATTCATTTTCACAAGAAATTTCAACTCTTTTTTTTTCTGTTTTGTTTTGCAAGAACGTCCAATGATTCATTTTTGATATATGAATTTGAAAATAATTGCTGCTCATAAATATTTACATAAGAAACAAAAGATGATTACTCGTAATTCCAGGAACAGGGGCGAACAAGAAGTCTCCAAACCTTACAGTTGCTTTATCCACCAGGTACAAGGATAGAGCCAGCTTGAGAATATAACTAAGGGTACATACGTTCCCCACAGAGTAGGAAATATCCAAAGGCAGTGGTGTTAGCTCTCCCCAGCCGAGGTTCATAATCACGAATAAGTCGGCAAAATTCTCCCCAAGCAAAGTTTATCTATCACCAACAATAGAAGTTCATCATCAGTGGAATTTATTTCTTCCATAGGCAGAAATTCAATCCTCGGCAGAGTTCATCATCACCAGCAACGGTAATTCATCCCCAGCGGAGTGGTTTCTCCAAATCAGCAGGTCATCCAACAGAGTACTTCTCTCCCCCACAGAGTCATTCTCCCACAGGTTTATTCTCAAGCAGAGTCTCTCCCAGCTATTTGTTCTCAAGTAGAACGGACACAAGTCTCCAGTTAATCATCTTCGGTCACTATCCCCAGCGAGAACGAAGAACTCAATTCCTTATACTCTCCAACAGCAGTCCAGGATTTATTCTCCCCAGCCAGAGAATATCACAAGAACATTGCATATCCATACATCATGACATGCGCATATGCATCATACAACATAATCTCATTTATTTTGAGAACATCATTACTCAATACATTTCATACATCGTGACATTACATACGACTAACTCTTAACCTTTCAGGGAAAGATACAATCAAGTTCTCATAAGTTTTCTCTGGTTCAGTCAAATCGATACTAAGATTTCTATTCCAGTTTAAGCTATGAAGCCCGGAAATCGACCGGATAATATCTTGATTTCTCCAAAATACTACGAAGCCTGGAATCGACCAGATAGTGGTATATCCAAGTACAAGCTATGAAGCCAGGAAATCGACCGTAAAATAGCTTAACCCCTCAACAAGCTATTGTGAAGCCTGGATATCGACCAGATAGTAATAAAAGATACCAAGAAGCCTGGAATCGACCAGATAATGGTATAAGACGCTGTGAAGACTGGATCACGACCAGATAACGGTAAAGGATACTGAAGCCTGGGACACGACCAAATAACAGTATAAGATATTGTGAAGCTTGGAATTCGACCAAATAGCACTTTACTCGGCCAAATACTATGAAGCCCGGAAATTGATCGGATATTAGTATGCCTTAAATTCAAGTGGAAAGCCCGGATGCGACCGGATAACCACTTGATTCCTTCTGAAGCCTGGAGCACGACCAGATAAGAATTGAGAAATTGCAAAGCCTGGAGAACAAACAGATAGCAAGTTTAATCTCATCTCCCCAGTAAGTCACTATAAAGCCTGGATCACGACCAGATAGCAGTCGGTCTTATTTTCCTCGGCAGATCACTGTAAAGCCTGGAGCACGACCAGATAGCAGTTCATCTTCACCTCCTCGACTAAGAGACGATTCCCCAGTAGAATAATGGACAACTAAAGCTCCTAAAATTTTATTTCTCCCAAGACAGAGACCGGCATTTCCCCAGCGAAGTCCCCCTCAACAACAGGTGTACGGGCCCTCGCAAAGGAAACTCTTATGCGATTGACACTTCTTCTGATGGCATCTTTAAGCCCATCTTCTATCGTTAACTTCCAAATGGCATCTGTAAGCCCATTCCCGATATCGCCAGACCAGTACCACTTCATGCGAGTGCAAATTTCTGGGCACTCTAGTGTTCAATCATATTCCACCTTCGGATCACGAAAGGCAGACAAGCCAATCTACATCCTCAGGTTTAAGAAGATTGAATAGGGGAAGCTGTTGTACCCCAAAATTTTCCCTCCCATAGTTCTCAATACATTTCAAGTGAGGCCCTCAAATTGCTCAAGAAAGTCCAAGAGTTGACCAGACAAACTCTCGCCTAAGGCAGTCTACCTCAAATTAGGGTTTCAATTTACATCAAGATTTTGGATCCAAAGGGTCCCAAATGCTCACCATTGTCCTAATATGTTCTCAAGATCACCCATGCCAAGTTTCAAGCCTTACAGAGGAAGTTTGCTCAGTCAATTGCTCAAAGGCCTGAAAATCGACTGTGCTGGGGCAAAAGTAAATTGTGGCGCACATACAGTCAAACTTCAATATTTTTGGTCAACATACTCATTTTGAAGTATTATTCATCAACTTATCAAGGGTTGATCATGATTCCTCAAGGATTTCTCACAATTCATCAAAACCCAAAAGTTGCTAAATTAGGGTTTTGCAGGAAAAGTCAACTCAACTTTGACCAAGCATAACTTTCTCATACTTTATCAAAAATGATCCATCCAAAGATCAATTTTGAAGAGGATGAAATTCACTATAATTCATCTTCAGCTCCCAAGTCCAAAATGTGCACCCACAAGAAGATATGAATTTGGACATTATAGGTCATTTTGAAAAGTCAACAAAAACACCTTTTAGGTCAAAGCTTCATACATGAACATGGAAGACTCAATTAAGATGAGACTAAAAAGGTTGCTTAGAGGACATTTTAAGCTTTCTAAAAAGTCCAAGAACACATCTCTAGGGTCAAAATTGAGAGAGTTGTGCATTGGTAAAGTTGACCGTTTTTGCAAAATTGCCAAAAGTCAAAAGTGTCCAAAATTGCATTTTTTGCCAAATGGGCCCAACTTTTTATGCTTGCCCTGAGTTTGTAATGTGACCCACGACCCATGATCCCTTCCACTTGTCATTCTTTTATTTTTTCATTTATTTTGATTTTATTTCAATTAAATCAAATCAAATCAAAATAAAATAATGAAAATATCAAAAGCTAATCAAATCTTGAGATTTTGTGCATGTTTAGGTCTATTATACAGCTGGAAGGGAGATCAAATCGTGCAAGGCTCATATGGATACAAAAAGATCACATTTTGCTTGATTTGGAAAGATTTGCACAAGGATCAAATCATGAATCAATGATCATAATTTGAGAAGATTTGAAACCAAGTTGCAACCCTAATTCATTCTTGGATACATAAGGAAGGATTGCAGACCAAAAATAGTAGGGTTAGAGGCGTGCAAGACAGAAAGCAAAGTTGCAAAAATTCAAGAAAAGTTGTAAATCAATTTTCAGGATTCAGGCTATCTCAAGCCATTCTAAGCATCCCAATCGCTTGCTGGATATCCCTGGATCACATTGCAACCATTAGCAAGCTTCATCAAGCCTTGAAACACGTTGTAAGTTTCACATGACTTCCATATTTTCTTAATATCCAATACGTTAATTCTGGCACATTTAGCATGTTTGATTGGTACATTCATGATCCTTGAGTTATTTGCAAGCTATTGATTATATCCAATTGCGTTTTTACTGACTATACACCAAGATGCCATAGTTAGGGTTCTTGCTTCGTTTTTAGGGTTTTTCTGTACAGGAACAATTGGCCATGGATAATGGTACCATGATGCTCGTGAGGTTGCAACAAGTTGATTGGTACCATTGGGAGTGATTTATCATGCAGGGACAAGATTTTGGAGTGGACAAGAGTTGTACCTACACCCAGCGTCCGTAGGTAAAGGGTTTCGTCTAAAACGACAGAGGCAAGGAAGAAGAAGGATAACATGGCGCTCCATGACTCGTCCATTTGAATCTGCGCGCGTTTCAGAATTTGTTTTTGTTTTTATCATATTATATTTCTTTGTTATCAATTATACAACTAACCAAGCCAGCTCAGCTGGTAAGCGCGCAGTGTGATTATGTTTAAGGACTTGGGTTCGATCCCTAGGTCCCCATATTGCTTCATATATTTTTTCCTTGCATAATCAGGTACATGAGTCTCCCATGTGACTTCCATGCGTCATCAGCATTCAACCATCAGATCCCCAGCATGCCAGATCCAAGGCTTCCCACGTGAGGGTCAACCATACGCTGGAGTCAAGCGTACGCACAGAATCTGGCAAAGTCAATGGGGCCAGGAATTGTTGGGCCAAGCAATTGCCATCAACACCCCCTTCTTTTGCTAATACCAGCCCAGTCTTCTTTTTTTATCTTATTTTTTTATTTAATTCAATTTGTTTAAATTGTTTTCTAACACAAATAATTTCTTTTCACAAAAAATCATAAAATCAAGTTTCACAAATTTAGAATTAGGTTTTATTTTATTTTACTAAATTTAATTTAATGTTAGTTTAATTTAATTTAGGATTAATTCTAACTTTTTCATATATTTAAAATCAATTAGAAAAAATTAGGGTTAGCATGTGATTTAATATTTATTTCTTTCTCAAATAAAATAAAAATACAAAAATAGGTTAATTTAATTATTTTTCTTAATTTAAATTAATTAGTAATTAGGTTTTTTTATTTATTCAATTAAGCTCTATTTTTCTCAAATAACAAAACCATAAAAAAATGATTTTTCTTTTAATTAGGCTTAGTCGGGGTCAAAACCCTAATTCTCTCGTTTCGATTCATCGCACGCGTTTATCATTATTTTTGCAAATATTAATGTAACTGCTTACAGTATGTAATAGTTTAATTAGGATTTTCTTTATTTATCATTTTTTTGGGGTTTTTTGGCTATGTAATTAATCCCCCTCCCTGAAGCCTTGTAATAGCGTAGTTTTATTTCTCGCATTTTAATTTTCGCAAATATTAACTGTTTAGATGTATGTTAATAGGATTGTATGACAAGACTTCATGTTAATTTAAAATGGCTAGCAAACCCTAATATGCAAAGATAATAACTTGAAATCAAATCACTCGCACATGCGCACTCTTAGGGTATACTCTCACTTCGGTTTCCTTCGGTAAACGATCATTAAGTATAGGGTGCCTTAGTGGTCTCCCTCCTGTCTGAACAAAGATCAAATGTCCCGTTCGAAAATGTTGCCTCGGAAAGGTTGCCTCGGAAATGTTGCCTCGAATATGATCTTAAGACATTAGGGTTATTACTAAGACATCATAACATTGCTTTAGTGATCGTACGTCCCTTTCGAATTGACCCTTACAAACTCCAACGACGGTGCTTCCTATTTCTCAATAGTAGGATAGCGATGTCTAAAGGAAACGAGAACATAAACAATCTTTTTTCGAGTAGGTAGATAACTGTTAAGTACTTGCTCAAAACAAACAAACGTTTTCACACTTACACTCTTTCAAACAAAGTTTTCAAAAACACTTTGTAACACTCTTGAAGACAGAAGCTAGGGTTAAAACGAAGTAAAACAAAAACTTTTCAAAACACAAACACACAAGTAATTTTAAAATGATGAGCAAGTACCTAAGAGCCTGTGGAAAACCACGGATAGAAAGGGTGCTAATACCTTCCCTTTCTATAATCTACCCTCCGTACTCAAAATCTCGAAAAAGGAATTTTTCTGTGCTTTTGTCCTTTCCAGTTGGATAAAATAAAAGTCGGTGGTGACTCTTGCTTACCGCGACATTTTGCAAACATAAACGCAAAACGCAAACCAGCATTTTCCAAAACAGTCGGTTCTTCCACCGTATCACAGTTTGGTCGCCATTGGATCCATGGAGCTGGGGCAGTAACGTCGACTCTCCATCAAAAGCTCAAGTACCCTGTCAAGGGAAGAATTGTCACTATTTGTGGTGAGGAAGATTTTATGGTAAGCCACCTCAACTCGTTCAAATACGTAGAGATGGATGGAGAGTTCATTGAGACCCAGTGTCAAGCCTTTGAAGTTATGCCACCAATGGTTGCTGCTACCAAATGTTCCTCTGATATGTCCAAAGCTATTAAGGTCGTGCCGAAGATGGTTTCAGTAAAAGATGCTTGTGCTACAATGAAAAAGGAAGCTGTGATACTTGGGGGAAACTCCTCAATATCCCATTCAAAGCGGACAAGTTTGATTTGGGTTTCACCGTCAAGGCTCAGAAGGAAGTGATGCGTGCTCGTGCAGGAAAGCCACCTCTCTGTATTGGAATCCATGAAGTCAACGCTATGGGTGATTCGGATGATAAAGTTGTATTTGAAGATTGGGTGTGTCCTACTGCAGCGGAGCTAAAGAATTGGCATGCAAAGGATTTCGTGCCCATCTCCTTCATTGAGGAGTAATCTACTTGTTTATTACTTTTTATTAATTCAAGAACATTTTGTATGTAATATTTAACAATGACTTTTAAGCCATGTGCCTGACCCGGGGCACTATGGTCCATTTGTCAAGGGTTTTATTTATGTTCATCTAATAATATGATCATTCAATACAAATCATTGGACTCTTTTGCATTCAAATATTTTTGTTCGTTGTCTTTATTCTCCTTCAAATACTTTTCAAAATAGCCATATATCTTACATGCACACACACACTCTTGTAGGTCCTCATCCACTCTGGATCTTATTGTCGATGACTCTACTATTGTCGACTATGATTTCGAATGTCCAGTTAACCAAGCCGAAGACGAAGGTGAGGAAGATCGTGAAATACCTGGAGAACTAGCCAGACTTCTATTACAAGAGGAAAAAGCTATTTAGTCGCATGAAGAGTCAGTGGAAGTCATCAATCTGGGTACCGAGACAGACAAGAAAGAAGTCAAGATCAGTGTTAACCTAGAAGGCAGTGTCAAGAGCAGGTTGGCTCAGATGTTGCATGATTATGTGGAAGTGTTTGCTTGGTCGTATGAAGATATTCCAGGGTTGGATACCGACATCGTAGTTCATCGTCTGTCGACAAAAGAAGATTGTCCTCCTGTCAAACAAAAAGTTCGTCGCATGAGGTCTGACATGTCTAAAAAGATAAAAGCTGAAGTGATGAAACAATATGATCCAGGGTTCATAACTGTGACATTTTATCCCCAATGGGTTGCCAATGTGGTGCCAGTACCGAAGAAAGACAGAAAAGTTTGCATGTGCGTAGACTATATGGATTTGAATAGGGCAAGCCCCAAGGATGATTTCCCTCTACCTCACATTGACGTCTTGGTAGATAACACTGCTCAGCATAAATTCTTCTCTTTCATGGATGGTTTCTCTGGCTATAATCAAATTAGGATGGCTCCCGAAGACATGGAGAAGCAATGGGGCACCTTTTGCTACAAGGTCATGTTGTTCAGACTAAAGAATGTAGGAGCAACATATCAAAGAGTTATGGTAGCTTTGTTTCATGATATGAGCCATCATGAAATAGAGGTATATATGGATCATATGATTTCCATATCATAAACTGAAGAGGAACATCTCAATCACCTGTACAAGCTATTCGAAAGGTTGAAAAAGTACAAGTTGAGGTTAAATCCTAACAAGTGCACATTTGGAGTACAATCTGGAAAGCTTCTAGGTTTTCTTGTTAGCAGTAAAGGCATTGAAGTTGATCTTGACAAGGTAAAGGCCATCCAAGAAATGCCAGTCCCCCACCCTGAAAAGGAAGTCAGAGGATTCTTGGATCGTCTCAATTACATCTCCCACTTCATATCTCACTTGACTGTCACTTATGAGCCAATCTTCAAACTCGTGAAGAAAGATCAGGTAGTCAGATGGAATGATGAATGCCAAGCTGCCTTCGACAAAATCAAAGAATATCTACAAGAACCTCTTATTCTCATGCCTCCAGTTGAAGGAAGACCCTTGATCATGTACTTGACAGTACTAGAGAACTCTATGGGGTGTGTTTTGGGCCAACATGACGAGTCTGGACGAAAAGAGCATGCTATTTATTACCTGAGCAAAAACTTTACCGACTGTTAAACCAGATATTCACTGCTTGAGAAAACTTGATGCACTCTGGCATGGGCTGCTCGCCGGCTAATACAGTATATGTTGACTCATACCACTCTGTTGATTTCTAAGATGGACCCAATCAAGTACATCTTTGAGAAACCTACTCTTTCCGGACAGATAGCTAGGTGGCAAATGATTTTGACTGAGTATGACATTCAATACACAACACAAAAGGCCATCAAAGTAAGCGTACTAGTAGATCATTTGGCCCATCAAGCTGTCGATGATTATCCGTCTATGAACTTTGACTTCCCGGATGAGAATATCATGCTGGTGACCGACTGTGCGAAACTTGGACCATATGACGGACCTAAACAAGGATCTCGATGGACTATGGTCTTAGATGGGGCTTCCAACGCCTTGGGTAACGGAATTGGTGTTGTGATTATCTCCCCTTAAGGTTACCACACACCTTTCACTGCCAGAATATACTTCGATTGCACGAACAATATGGCTGAATACGAAGCATGCATTTTGGGTTTGAGGGCTGCCATTAATTTGAGGATCAAGCATTTGAACGTATTTGGGGATTCCGCCCTAGTGATTAGCCAAGTAAAAGGAGATTGGGACACTAAACACCCTAATATCATCCCTTACAAGGAACTTGTGCTATCTCTGATTCCCTACTTTGAAGAGATCACCTTGGAGCACTTCCCTAGGGAAGAAAATTAGTTGGTCGACACTTTGGCTACCATGTGTGATACGGTGGGAGAACTGACTTGAAGGTTTTGCGTTTCGTTGCAAATGTCGCGGTTAGCAAGAGTCGCCACCGAATTTTCTTTTATAAAAAAGGAAAGGTAAAAAAGCACAGAAAAGACCTTTGAGATGTTTTCTTGAGTTCGGGGGGTAGATTATGAAAAGGGAAGGTGCTAGCACCCTTTTCATCCATGGTTTTCCATGGGCTCTTAGTTACTTGCTTAGATCACTTGCTTTGCTTTGTTTGAAATGGTGATTAGTGTGTTTTTGAAAGTATTTTGAAAAGAGGCCATTCGTTTAGGCAATCTTTGTAATGATTCTCGTTCGTAAGAATGTATACAAAGATGTTTGTCTTTTGAAAAATGTTTCAATATTTTGTAAAATGTTTTGAAATGTGTGTGTGTGTTTGTTTTTTAAAATATCAAGGATTGTTTTGAAATGGAGCAAGTAACTTAGAAGCTATCTACCTACTCAAATATCTTTCTTGTGCATTTTCATTCCTTTGACATTGTTGACTTACCATTGATTTGGTAAGCAACCCTATCTTTGGATGTTAAACGGGACGGGCGTGGGTCATCGTATGACCATGATAGAGATGTTTCCAAGTATCTTAGCATTTTTTAGGGACCAAGATCATTTTGTTTTAGGAAACCTTTGAATATCGTCATTGAGGGACTATGATCTTATATTTGTTTTGCTTTGCCAAGATACTTCGCATGCGTAACATGGCCATTTTATTTTAGGCAACCAAGTGGGAGAAACCCTAAGGGTGCTTGTGTGCAAAGTGTGTCATTTTTCATGCTTTTGTCTTGCATTAGGTTTTTTCTATTTGTTTTGATTTTTGTTCTTGTCATGTAAACCCTAGTTTACTAAACATGGTATAAAAGCAATAAATTGCGTAAAATAAACTAAGCTATTATAACAATTATTATGGGAGGGGGGATACAAGTTTTGAATGGGGATTTTTCTCAAATATAAACCTAAATATATTATTACAACCCAATCGAATATTGTGCGAATTAAATAAATATACAAATATTTAAAATGCAAGGCAATCTATTTATGCAAAAAATGCTTTGGTATTTTATTTGTGTATGAGAAAAATAATTAATTTAAGCCCTAAAAAGAAAGGAAAAATAATATTATTATTTTTTTGGAAAGGGGTGAAACCCTAATTTTCTAATTAAAAGAAAATAATGCTTTATGTTATTATTTTGTCCATTTTTTGTACAAGAAAATAATAGATAATATTACATGTAAATATTAAAAATTAAGTATGTATAAAAATAATTATTTATGATTATAAATAGTATAATAAAAAAATGTTAAGTATTTTTAAATGTATTTACAAGTTATTTAAGATAGAATCTATTTGTCAAAATAAACTATTTTTATGTGAGAAAATAAATATAAAAAAATAAAATAAAAGTGTGAAAATAAATAAATTATTTTTGGGTATTTTTTATCATTAGAAAAAAATGCAAGTAATAAATATAAAAATATGCAAGAAAATGCAAAAATATAAGAAATAAGTCAGGGGGTGTAAAAGATAGTCAGGAGGTGTGGTTAGTAAAAACAAAAAGGCCAAAGCTGCCAAAAAAGCCCAGAACAAGCTCCGTCCCTGTCCTTGGTCTTCTTCTTCGCGCGCTTATCAGCTCAACCTGCAACTCTCAAATGCTTGCACAAAAACAAAAACTTATAACATGAAACTTGTGGCATTTGAGCTCACGATTCCAACAATATAAATTTTGTAATCTAACTCTCAAAGATCAGAGAGAATTTTGGCATCCCCAATTCGTGACCTAAAACTTTTATGAACTTCAAGCTTCAAATTCTCATAGCATAGTTAATATAAATGAAAAGTATGCATATGTACAGCTTCACCATGTTATATACTACATCTTTTCTTCACAAATCGTGGCTTGAGGATGCCTAAATACAGAGATATAGTTTAAGAAATATACCTCCTTTAGCTGGATTTGGATAGAGCAATGTAGGGACTTTAATGGAGGCCTGAGGATTGTGTGAGCTTCCTTGAACTTCCTTCAAGCTATTCAAATGCCTAGCTTTCTTTGTGGATGGCTAGAACTTCCTGCACAAGTCAAGTTGCAAGCTTCAAGGTTGAAAATGGCAATGGCTGAAACAGGGCTTACAGAAGCAGGGTAAGGGCTTGGCTAGCTTTTGTATGATGTGTATGAGCTGTTTCAAGTGTCAAGCCACAAAACGCACGAGCCAAAAATTAGTTGGCAATGATTTTGCAGAAATGCTGTGTTTGGACAGAATTTTGGAGTTTTTCAGTTTGAGAGAGTTTTAGATGTTAGCAAATCTTCCTTTGCATTGTGACAAGTTTGTATACTTGTATAGAATGGATACAAAGTCAGCTTGTCAACAGATGTGCAAGCTTTGACCTTTTCACCAACTTTCTTGCTTTTGAAGTAAAGTGAAGTGACCTATGCTACATGCTTGTCCTTGCTTGATTAAAGCATGGAATGAACTTGTACCCACTGCTTGAGTGTTGTGTAAGTTGCTTGCATCAAAGAGACAGGTCCAAGGCTCAAGATTGATAAAGTTACAAAAGCTTCTCTTTATGAAAATGGCATTGTGCACTTTTGGCTAAAAATGGAAATGTAACTTGTACAATGCTTCAAAAGTGAAAAATAAAACCTTTAACTTCTGAGTTTGCATTTAATTATGGAGTGTAGAGTGAGTTTAGGACCTGCAAAGCAAGATTCAAACAGCATGGGTTGGATTTGCAACTTGATGCTTTGTAAAAATGGCTTGATCAAAAGTGATAAAATGCCAACTTCCCTTCTTCGATTCTCCCTAAACAAAAATGATCTTGGGGAGTTCTTGGACATTTTGGAAAGCTTGCAATGTGCTCTATAATCCATATTTGAAATGAATTTTTAGATACCTCTTGGAACTAGGTGAAAAATGTCCATGAAGTTGGGTCTAAAACCTGCCTAAACTAGGGCAAAATTTCACTAAGTTATTTAGTTCATGGACCTATGTTCATAAATTCATAACTTGAGATCAAAGCATCTTTTGGGAAAAGTTTGTGAAGAAAAGTTGTAGATTTCATGGAGGACTACAACTTTCATGTTGGAAGTTTTCTTTGAATCAAATTTCATCATGGTGAAAAAGTGGTGAAAAGTTGGGGGAAAATAAGAAAATTTCCATACTTAGAAAAATTCTAAGTTATGAAATTTTTCAAATTCAAAACCCTAATTTTCAAAATTGGCTTTCTTGGTGAACAAGTTTCATATTTTTACACATCTTGATGAATTATGACCCTTGGCACTTGATTTTGACCAAAAAGTCAAAGTTTGACTTTTCAGTGTACAGTTGACTTTTGATCAGTTGACTGCAAAATTCATCTGTCAATCCAATGAACTTGAGATCTTTTGAACCATGTAATTAGGTCAAGATGATGCCATTGAACCCTTGAAATCATGTTTGAACTCAATTGGTCATTGTCTAGGTTAAAAATCAGAAATTGCCCTTCCTCAGTCAAAACCATAATTTTGACCATTTTGCCCTTTTGATGATTTGATCAAATTTCTTGAGGAGTTGTGATCCAAACTTGATCAAATGATACATATGAGTCTAAAATGTTGATGTGGATCAAAAATTATGAATTTCGATTGTAAATTGGCCATGGTTGACTTTTTCCCCGATACAACTGATTTTTAGGTCAATTGTTCAATTGACTGATAAAAAATGTGATTCAAGGCTTGAAACTTAACATGAGAAATATTAGGGGTCCAAGATGGTGTATGAAAGTCACATGAATCATATGATGGTCCAAAAATCCTTGTGCAAACTCAAACCCTAATTTTAGGTTATCAGTGCAAGATGAGGTGTTTTGAGCTGATCAAACCCTAATCTTGTCTTGAGTCCAAGAAGTCTTGTGAGAAAAATTTTGATAAATGAGAGGGCAAATTTTGGGGTACAACAGCTTCCCATTTTCAATATTCTTGTACCTGAAGAGTTAGATCGGCGAGTTTTTTCGTTCGTGACTTGAAGGTAAAAGATGATTGGACACTAGAGTGCCCATAAATTTGCACTCGACGAAGTGTAGTTGAGGGAATGGGCTTAAAGATGCCATTTGGAGAGGTGATAGAATCTTGTTAGAGATGGGCTTATAGATTCCATCCAAGAATGTTTGTTGAATTGTAAGTTGTAAGTCAAAGGAATAAGTATCAGAATGGTGTCTGTATCTGGAACGTATCTGAACTGTATCTGGAGACTGAATCTGTATGGGCAATAGAATAGCATCCATGTCTGGAGCGTATCCGAGTTGTGTCTGTACTTGAATCTGAATGAGTAACAAAATGACTTTCGTGTCTGGAGTGTATCTGTACTGTATCTGTATTTGAATCTGAATGAGTAACAGAATGACTTCCGTGTCTGGAGTGTATCTGTGTTGTATCTAGAACTTGGAATCTGAATGAGTAACAGAATGGCATCCTTGTCTGGAGCGTATCTGTACTGTATCTGAAGGAGTGACAGAATGACTTTCGTGTCTGGAGTGTATTTGTACTGTATCTTGAAATTGAGGTCTGAATGAGTATCAGAATGACTTCCGTGTTTGGAGTGTATCTGAACTGAATTTGAATAAGTAACAGAATGGCTTCCGTGTCTGGTGCGTATCTGGACTGAATCTGAATAAGTGATAGAATGACTTCCGTGTCTGGAGTGTATCTGTACTGTATCTAAAAGCTAAATCTGAATGAGTAACAGAATTACTTCCATGTCTGGAGTGTATCTGTATCGTATCAAGATTGCATATTGTTAAACGGTAGTTGTTAATCTTATCCTGAAAAGATGTTAGCTGAAACACAAAGTTATGTTGCATGAAATGTATGATGCAATAAATGTGCTATATCAATGTTTATGATATATGGATGTAATGCATGCGCATGTAAGTTGATTTGCTGTATTGTTGAGGAAAATAAATCCTTGACTGCTGAGGATAAGAATCTTTGGCGACTTCACTGGGGATATAGGGATTCTTCATGTCTCGAAGTTGGAGTATTGACAAAAATTCCATTGTCATAGTAATGCCAAACACTGTTTGAGTAATCTTCTTGGTGGAATCCAGAGAATTTTGATGACTTCTACTGGGGATTAAGAATGAGAATCTTCAATCTGTTGGGGAGCAATAAAAACTCCATGGGGAAAAAGCTTATTCCTGTTTGGAAAAAGTTCAGGAGTTTGGGTTGTCTGCCACTCTACTGGGGAGTTATCAGAAGTTGTTGTCTGGTTGGTTTTCAGGCTTCAAGATAACTTGCTGGGGAATTTGGAGAAACTGGATGGTTTCCGCTGTGGATTGATAGTTGGAAGTTTCGGCTCCGCTGGGGATCTTAATGACGTACTGTAGGGATTGCTCATGGGATAGCCTAAAGACGTTTTCCTATTCCTTCAATCTGTCAGTAATTGTTCTTTTTCATCCTGTTTATTTGTAAACAATAATTATGTTCAAATGCATATGTTCATTAATGAATCATTGGATGTTTTTGCACATAAAAACACAAGTGTAAAGAAAAAGGAAAATTGTTTTTTTGTACTTTGAAAAGACATCTTTGTATTTACTTTGAATAAGTATTTTGTACAAAGGAGACAGACATCCTAGTAAGAGGATGGTGTCATAAATGAGAAAAATTTATACAAAGAAAGATAGCTATGTGTAAAAAATCCCATGGGGTTCCCATTCTGCTATAGCCTTCGTATCTCCGAATATCTTGCCCATTTGTTTCTTCGTCCGAAGATGATTGGATTGCTCAGAAGCTCCAGGTTTGTTAGTGAAGAGATTGTCCTTAAAGTGATCCGACGAGACATAGTCATACGCTTTAATTCCCTAACTTTTTCCTGGACCACCCTTTCGGGTTTTCGATCCACCGGGAAACCCTTTTTTGCCCAAGTCGCCCTTTCGGGTTTTCAACTTGCCGGGTGTACAGATTTTTTTATTTTATCCCTAATTTTTGCCCGAACCTTTTGGTTCATCGGGATGCCCTTGTTTTGCCTAGGTGTGTCAACCTAAAGGGTCTCTTATGCGTAGTATCTTTTGACTATGTCTGCGTTCATAGGGTGCAGCAGGTCGTCGCCATCCATGGTGGTTAAGATCATTGCCCCACCAGAAAAGATGTTCTTGATTACAAATGGTCCTTCATAAGTAGGAGTCCATTTTCCCCTGGGATCACTTTGTGGCAAGATGATGTGCTTGATCACTAGATCTCCAACTTGATACACTTGACGTCTGACTTTCTTGTTGAAAGCTTTGATCATCCTCTTTTGATACGTCTGACTGTGGCAAACAGCAGTAAGTCTCTTCTCGTCAATTAAGTTCAATTGGTCAAGTCGGGTCTGGATCCAATCGTCTTCACTCAAACCTGCATCCTTCATGATTCTTAAAGAGGGGATCTGAACCTCAATAGGTAAAACAGCCTCCATGCCATAAACTAAAGAATAGGGTGTTGCCCCAGTTGATGTGTGAGTCGTGGTACGGTACACATGGAGAGCAAACGGTAGCATCTCATGCCAGTCCTTGTAGGTGACTGTCATTTTCTGTATGATCTTTTTAATGTTTTTGTTCCCAGCTTCGACAGCACCATTCATCTTTGGTCGATATGGGGATGAATTGTGGTGTTGAATCTTGAACTGCTCACACAAGGCGGTGATCATAGTATTGTTAAGGTTTATACCGTTATCAGTGATGATCCTTTCTGGGATACTGTACCGGCAAGTGATATTATGCTTGATGAAGCGGGCAACAACATTCTTAGTAACGGATGCGAAGGAAGTTGCTTCGACCCACTTTGTGTAATAATCAATGGCCACTAGAATGAAGCGATATCCATTGGAGGCTGTAGGCTTGATCTCCCCAATCATATCGATTCCCCACATAGCGAAAGGCCAAGGAGCTGTTAAGACATTTAGAGGAACCGGAGGCACGTGCACCTTGTCTGCATAGATTTAACATTTAAGACAAGTCTGGGAGTGTTGATAACAGTCTACTTCCATGGTAGACCAGTAATAGCCTGCCCGTAGAATCTTCTTTGCCATCGTATGCCCGCTAGAGTGAGTGCCAAAGGTATCTTCATGCAATTCAACCATAATCCTTTCAGCTTCGATCTTGTCCATACAACGGAGCAGAATAGAATCATGATTGTGTTTATACAGGATGCCATTACTTACGAAGAACTTAGCCGAGAACCTCCTTAAGAACTTTTTGTCATTGACTGAAGCTCCTTCTGGATATTCTTGCGCCTCGAGATACCTTTTGACTTCATGAAACCAAGGCTGGTCCACTACTTCTTCGGTATTAATCTCGTGACAGTGTGCGGGTTCATCCATTCGTTCAATGGTGATCTAGGGAGCCTCGTTATCCCAATTAAGTTTAAACATGGATGACATTGTAGCTAGAGCATCTGCTAGCTGATTTTCTTCTCGCGGGAAGTGCTCGAAGGTAATCTGCTCGAAATGTGGTAACAATGTCAAAACATGTTCTTTGTAAGGGATAAGATTTGGATGCTTAGTGTCCTATTCTCCTTTGATCTGACTGATGACCAAAGCTGAATCCCCAAACACATCTAAGGATTTGATTCCCAAGTCTATGGCAGCCTTGAGACCAAAGATGCATGCTCCGTACTCTGCCATGTTGTTCATACAATTGAAGCAAAGTCTGGCAGTGAAAGGAGTATGGCATCCTTCCGGAGATATGAGCACAGCACCGATACCGTTACCAAGTGCATTGGATGCCCCATCAAAGTACAGGGTCCATCGGGATCCTTGTTCAGGTCCATCATATGGTCTGATTCCTTCAATATTGTCCAATGTCATGATGTCTTTGTCAGGGAAGTCAAACTTCATGGATTGATAATCTTCTACAGCTTGATGGGCCAGATGATCAGCTAGCACACTGACCTTTATAGCTTTTTGGGTAGTGTACTGTATGTCATGCTCTGTTAGGATCATCTGCCATCTAGCTATCCTTCCAGACAAAGCAGGCTTCTCAAAGATGTACTTTATCGGGTCCATCTTAGATATCAGCAGAGTGGTATGAGTCAACATATACAGTCTTAGCCGGCGAGCAGCCCATACCAAAGCGCAACAAATTTTCTCGAGCAGTGAATATCTGGTTTCACATTCGGTAAACTTTTTGCTAAGGTAATAAATAGCGTGCTATTTTCGGCCAGACTCGTCATGCTGCCCCAGTACGCACCCCATTGAATTCTCTAAGATGGTCAGATACATGATTAGCGGTTTTCCCTCGACTGGTGGCATCAAGATAGGAGGCTCTAGTAAATACTCCTTGATTTTATCGAAAGCAATCTGACAGTCATCATTCCATCTAACTATCTGATCTTTCTTCAACAGCTTGAAGATTGGTTCACAAGTAGATGTTAGGTGAGAAATAAACCTAGCAATGTAGTTCAGGTGTCCCAAAAAACCTCTGACTTCCTTCTCAGTGCGAGGATCAGGCATTTCTTGTATCGCTTTGACTTTGGCAGGATCAACCTCGATGCCTTTGTTGCTAACAATGAAACCTAAGAGCTTATTGGACCAGACTCTGAATGTGCACTTGTTTGGGTTCAATCTTAACTTGTACTCCTTCAACCTGACAATCAGCTTTTGCAAGTGATCAAGGTGTTCTTCTTCAGTTTGTGATCGGGCTATCATGTCATCTACGTAGACCTCTATCTCATGATGTATCATATCATGAAACAAAGCTACCATGGCGCGTTGATAGGTTGCACTGGCATTCTTCAGTCCGAATGGCATCACTTTGTAGCAGAACGTACCCCACTGTGTGACAAATGTAGTTTTCTCCATGTCCTTAGGTGCCATTTTGATCTGGTTATAGCCTGAGAATCCGTCCATGAAAGAAAATACTTTGTGTTGGGTTGTGTTGTCAACCAGGATGTCGATGTGTGGAAGTGGAAAATCATATTTAGGGTTGGCCCTGCTTAAATCTCTATAGTCCATGCACATTCTTACTTTGCCGTCCTTTTTAGGCACGGGGACAATGTTAGCAACCCATTGTGGATAGGAAGTAACAGCCAGAAATCCAGCATTGAACTGTTTCATAACTTCTGCTTTGATCTTCTCTGACATGTCAGGCCTCATGCGGCGGACTTTTTGCTTCACTGGTGGACAGTCTTCTCTTGTGGATAGACGGTGTACCACAATGTCTGTATCGAGTCCCGGTATGTCTTCGTATGACCAGGAAAAGATCTCAACATAATCATGCAACAGCTGAATTAGGCGCTCCTTGACACTCGGCTCTTGATTGGCACCAACTCTTATCTCCTTTTTATCGTCCTCGGTACCCAAGTTGATTGTATCCAACAGCTCCTCATGAGGCTGAATAGCTCTTTCCTCTTGTTGTAGTAATCTGGCCAATTCCCCTGGCATCTCACAATCTTCCTCACCTTCGTATTCAGCTTGGTAGATCAGATCTTTATAGTTACTGAAGGCTATAGCAGTATCGTTACCCATGGGATCCGGAATGGAAGGGTACCTGCATTTGTGAGTGTGGGTGTGTGTAAGGATATAGCCCTCTTAAAACAATAAAATGTAAAAGAAAGACAATGAGCAAAAAAGGTTTATATATGAAAAAGCGTCCATGATTCATTGAATGACATATGAAAATGAAATAAAAACCCTTATAAATGGACCTATGTGCCTCGGGTAAGACACAAGGTTGAAAATGTACGAATTGTTCGTGAATTATTACAAGTCCAACAGAAATGTAAAAGATAAATTGCTGCGATATGAAAGTTATCGGGATGAAGTATTTGGCTTCCCAGTTGTGAAGTCCTCCGCTGACAATAGGAAATATCCAATCTTCCAAGCTTTCATCTTCTTCACTGTCCTCTACTACATTGACCCCTTGGTGGGTAATCTTCACAGGTGGCCCTCCGGCACGGGCGCGACACACAGCCTTCTGAGCAGTCGAAGTAAACCCCAAGCCAAACCTGTCTGATTTATATGGAATGTCTGGAAGCTTCCCCCAGATGGTGCATCCCCCTTCTTCCACTACTGCCTTTGCATCCTTTAGAGATGACATCCGAGGAGGAGGTCTTGTGATCATAGGAGTTGAGGATACCGCCTTGGTCACCGCTATTTCCTGAGATACTTCTTCAAAATGTTGGAAAGGGGTTTCAATGAATTCGCCATCCAACTCTACATATCGAAAAGAATTCAGATGACTAATCATGTATTCCTCTTCCCCATGGACAGTTATGATCTTCCCTTGGACAGGGTACTTTAGCATCTGATGCAAAGTGGAAGTGACAGCACCGACATTGTGAATTCAGGGGCGTCCCAACAGACAAGAGTAAGAAGGACGGATGTCCATCACATAGAAGGTTGAATTGAACGTCTGACTTCCCACTTTGATCGGGATGTCCACCTCCTCATGGACCATCCTCTTAGAGCCGTCAAATGCTCTCACGATTATATTACTGGGTTTTAATGTCAGCCCCTCACAATCCAACCTATTAAGGGCTTTCTTTGGCAAGACGTTCAGAGATGAACCAGTATCAACCAATACATGGGCTAGGGTCATTCCTCTACACTCCACTGAGACATGTAATACCTCGTTGTGTTTTCTCCCTTTGGGTGTCAAGTCAGCATCAGAGAAACTCAGGCCATTGTCAGTTGTCAAACTGGCCACACACACTTGGAATTGATCCGCAGACGTCTCTTGCGGCACATAAGTTGTCTTCAGAAATTTTACCAAAGCTTTAGCATGTGCCTCAGAGCACAGCAACAATGCTAACATAGAGATTTTGGAGGGGGTCTTCCCCAATTGTTCGACCACGTCATAATCACTCTTCTTTATGATCCTCAGGATTTCTTCCTCTCCTTCTTGGACGTTTCAGAAATAGCTAGTGATTGAGCCTTCGTCAGGACAGGCTCCTCTTGAACGTTCTTTCCTTTATTCTCAGCAGTGGAAGTAGGGATAGGAATTGTATTGTCTTTTTTGGTGGGTACGCTTACAAGTACAATCACTGGTACATATGTAATCTTCGGAACGGCCACGGGTCCAAAGACTACCTTTGGAGGGGAAATCTCTGGAGAGAAGATTCTTCCATTACGGGTAACCTTGTTTGTTCCGGAAATGTTACTGATGTCGCAATTGTCCTCTTCGAAGCTCTCTCCTTCGGTAGTCAGTTCATCCTGTTTAATACCATGGTAGTAGATTTCTCCACCATAATTCCATGGTACTGCATTGTCTTATTTGTAAGGGGCTGGCCCGGGCATTGTAATCTTAAGTGGAGTAGTTATTGGAGCAGATGTAATCCTAACGGATCTTTTAGGGACCCTGGAAGGATTGGCGTAGATGGTTATTATTGAAACTTCTTTAACTGGAATGGATGAAACATGAGCTTTCTCAAACAAAATTTCTTGGTTATCAATCAGTTGTTGGATACCTTTTTTCAACAGAGGGCAGTCAAATGATGAGGATAGGAAAACATGGCAGCCTTTGTCACAACCTGGGAAAATACCAGCTTTCAACAAATTCAACTTGATGATCGGGAGCAGAGTTAACAGTTCATCCACGGTAGAAACAAACAGATCTTCCTCAACAGCATTAGCATTGTGACCATGCCTAGGCATCGGAGCGGAGATGACATTCGGTTTCTCAGGCGCTTCAAATTCAACTTCCTTCGCATCTATCAAGTCTTGAATCTTGTTCTTCAGAGTCCAACAGTTGTTGGTGCCGTGCCCTGGACTTTCAGAATGGTATGCGCACCTGGCATTCGGATGGTAATGTGGAGACGCAGTATTGGCATTTTTAGGGGCCTCTTTTAGCATGGCCAGATTCAACTTCAGAAGATGTGGTAGGACTTGGGCTGGAGTCATGTTAATCTTGGTGAATTTCCGTACTGGCCTTTCCACCCTTGGTTGATTGTTTCTCGGCTGGTTATTTCTTGGTTGGTCTGATGCAGGCTTTTGAATCATAACGGCCCCCACCGTTGGTCGGCGCTCGGTTCTTCCCTGATTCCTCTGTGAATAGACAGCAGACACTTCCTTCTTTCCAGTGAAGGGCTTTTTTACAACTGTAGAGGCAGATGCATCTTTCTGAATTTTCCCACTTCTTATACCGGCTTCCACCCTCTCGCCAGTTAAAATCAATTCGGTAAACCCTGCAGAGGAGCTTCCAACCAGATGATTAAAGAAGGGGCCTGATAGAGTTCCCAAGAACATGTCCACTAACTCCCTTTCAGATAAAGGTGGTTGCACCCTTCCGGCTAGATCCCTCCACTTTTGGGCGTAATCTTTGAAACCCTCATTGGATACCATATCCATACTCTAGAGTTGAGTACGGGTTGGTGCCAAATCAGCATTGTACTGATACTGTTTATAGAATGTTGCTGCCAAGTCTTCCCAATTATGGACATCAGCCCTCTCCAACTGGTAGAACCAATCAAGTTGCGTTCCTGATAAACTATCCTGAAAAAAGTGGACCCACAAGTCTTTGTCAGCAGAATGCGGCTGAATCTTCCTGACATAAGATTGAAGGTGTATCTTGGGACAAGACACCCCATCATACTTGGCAAATAATGGCACCTTAAACTTTGGTGGGATTACAATTCCTGACACCAGCCCCAACTCCTCAAAATCCAGGCCCGGTACCCTCTGTATCTTCATAGCAGTTAGACGCTCTTCCAGGTGTTTGTATTTGTCATCATCCGGAGGGTATTGTTATTCAGAGTAGTCCTCTTCTTCCTCTTCTTCTGCTTCAGAATCTGATGGTACTGCCATTTCTTTTCCTTTTCTTTCCCCTTCATCAGATGTGGTTGGAAAATCTAAGGTCCTTCTGGCTTGTCCCTGGAACCTTCTGCCCATGATAACCACACCAACTGGCTTCTTCTTCTTTTTCTCTTTCTCTTTCTCTAGCAGAGTCTTTAGCTCCTCCTTCCCCTTGGCTAAGGTCAAGAGTAACTGTTGAAATTGTGAATTCTGAGCTTGCAAATCTTTAACCGTTTGTTCAAGATCCATCTTGCTGAAATAAACAGTTGAAGGATGAGGAAACTTGTTGCAAAGACCTGTTTATGCTCATGATGAATGATATGTATTCATGCAATGTTTTCAAGCATTTGAAAATTCAAATTTGTTTCAAACAAAAAAGGAAACACACGTTATATTAATAAAATAGAATTTGAATACATCAATGCCCCTAAGGAAAAATAGTACAAAATTCTAAGATAAAAAGACATTGCGCATCCTCTTTGGTGCAACGTAGGTGTTGAGAGTCTTCTCTTCATGAAGTAACCGAGTGAGTTCTAAAACCTTCTTCTTGCTTGCGTAGAATTGGGCTTCAAAAGTATCGCGTTCTTCCTTGATCTGTATCCAACTCCTTTGTAGATCTTCGAGTGATGTCGGCATGTCAGCATGTAGGATGGTGTATGGAACCTCTCCTTCCTTAACAGGCTCTATAATCACTGGGAGAATGGAGGGGTAAGGCATCATAAGACTTTGGGCGCGGGTTCGTACCCACTTGAAGTAAGGCTCAAGAGGGATGGAATTCTTGTGTCCCTGAGTCTTACTATCTACCTTGTTTGGCATCCTCCAAGCTCGGATGAACCTTTGGCGAAGACCTTGATCGTCGTTGTCAAAGTCAAAAACCAAGCCTTGAATCAGCATATCATGTGGGCCATCCCTTCGGGCATAACCAAACTGTCTTAGGTGCAAGCAAGGGTTGTAGGTGATGCCTCCCCTAATGCTAAGTAGAGGGACATTAGGGAATTCCCCACAACGGTCGACAATGATAACATTCTCTTTGGATCGAGAACACCAATGAATATCTGAATGTGTAAGAGTCATCAATCATTGTGACCACCTCAAACCTTGCTCATTCTTCAAGACTGATTGGGGAAGATGAGAAATTAACCATCTTGCCAGGAGAGGAGTGCAATACATGATAACACCTCTTTTCCTCATTGTACGAATGTGAAAAGAGTGTAAGATATCCCCAAGCAATGTAGGCACCAGATTGCGTGACATGAAGATTTTGACAGCACTCACATCTATGAGTTGGTCAAGATTAGGGAACAAGACCATCCCATATATGAGAAGAGCCACAATCTCCTCAAAAGCCTGCAAGTCTAGGGAATTCCAACAGCTTTGGGCCTTCTCAAACAAGAACTTTGCCAAGAAGCCTTTGACACCACTTTTAGTTTCCCAATCGGTTGTGACATCAGATGAGCGTAAGTGCAAGGCTTGAGCAATCTCTTCTGGCTTTGGATCTCTTTCCGTACCGTTGAAAGGTAGTTGATTGAGAAATAGGAATCCTCAAGAGTTGAGAGAATTCTTCCAAAGTAGGCACAAGCTGGTAGTCAAGAAATGTGAAGCAGTGATGCAAAAGGTCAAAGAACTGGAAGATAACCTTCATCATATCTTCCTCTGTGTTGGAGGTGACCAAGTTGAGTAGACGACCATGTATCTCGGTGAATGGAGAGTTCTCAAGAATCCTTGAAGCTAGCTCCTTGAGTTGTGGAGGAATTCTTACAAGGTTGACTTGGATAGTTTTCCTGTGAAGTGAATCCATATCCTACAAAACAAGAACAAAGATGAATTTCCAAAATCCTTGAAATGGTTAGTGGATGCAAATGATGCTTCATGATGTCCATGATGTTATGCACAAGTATATATGTACAAGAAAATCAAACAAGTTCGTAGTTTAGGCTTGCATGGGGTTTCATAGGTAAGTACCCTCTTGAAGTTTAGTTGGCTCAACCTGTCCTAGTAATAGTAATCGGGTTCTAAGGAGCTCAATATCACTGGATTGTTTCCTTGTTCATTGTTTCAGTTCAAGCCTCTTCACGGGCGACCGAAATATTCCAAGAAACCAACCCTCAATGAGTGTAGTATCGAGTATCTACCAACTTCGGACTGCACCAAAGTCGGTCATCTCACTACATCCTAAAAGGCCAAGTTGGTCAAGTAAAGGTTCTAGAAGTTCGTTAGTGCTTCATGACATCACTCAGCGGCCCCGTATTCTCTTTTATTGACTCAAAGGCTACCGGTACCCACAAATATGTCACACTAACATAGCTATTGCTTAGACCGTGTCGGTATACCCCGCACAGTTTCCACAACGTATTGCTATTTACCTATAATATTTCCCAAATCCGGGTGGAGGATTCAAACCCAAACAATAGAACCAATATGTAAAGCAAACAATTCAAATAATGGTAAGCAAATAAAGGTGGTCTAAACCCTAAGGTAACCCCACTCTTATAATTTTCCCCAGCAGAGTCGCCAGTTCTGTGATACGGTGGGAGAACTGACTTGAAGGTTTTGTGTTTCGTTGCAAATTTCGCGGTTAGAAAGAGTCGCCGCCGACTTTTCTTTTATCCAAAAGGAAAGGTAAAAAAGCACAGGAAAGACTTTAAGATATTTTCTTGAGTTCGGGGGGTAGATTATGAAAAGGGAAGGTGCTAGCACCCTTTTCATCCATGGTTTTCCATGGGCTCTTAGTTACTTGCTTAGATCACTTGCTTTGCTTTGTTTGAAATGGTGCTTAGTGTGTTTTTGAAAGTATTTTGAAAAGAGGCCATTCGTTTAGGCAATCTTTGTAATGATTCTCGTTCATAATAATGTATACAAAGATGTTTGTCTTTTGAAAAATGTTTCAATGTTTTATAAAATGTTTTGAAATGTGTGTGTGTTTGTTTTTGAAAATAGCAAGGATTGTTTTGAAATGGAGCAAGTAACTTAGAAGCTATTTACCTACTCAAATATCTTTCTTGTGAATTTTCATTCCTTTAAGATTGTTGACTTACCATTGATTTGGTAAGCAACCCTATCTTTGGATGTTAAACGGGACGGGCGTGGGTCATCGTATGACCATCATAGCAATGTTGCCAAGTATCTTAGCATTTTTGAGGGACCAAGATCATTTTGTTTTAGGCAACCTTTGAATAGCGTCATCGAGGGACTATGATCTTATATTTGTTTTATTTTGCCAAGATACTTCGCATGCGTAACATGGCCATTTTATTTTAGGCAACCAAGTGGGAGAAACTCTAAGGGTGCTTGTGTGCAAAGTGTGTCATTTTTCATGCTTTTGTCTTGCATTAGGTTTTTTCTATTTGTTTTGATTTTTGTTCTTGTCATACAAGCCCTAGTTTACTAAACATGGTATAAAAGCAATAAATTGCGTAAAATATACTAAGCTATTACAACAATTATTATGGGAGGGGGAATACAAGTTTTGAATGGGGATTTTGCACAAATATAAACCTAAATATATTATTACAACCCAATCAAATATTGTGCAAATTAAATAAATATACAAATATTTAAAATGCAAGGCAATCTATTTATGCAAAAAATGCTTTGGTATTTTATTTGTGTATGAGAAAAATAATTAATTTAAGCCCTAAAAAGAAAGGAAAAATAATATTATTATTTTTTTGGAAAGGGGTGAAACCCTAATTTTCTAATTAAAAGAAAATAATGCTTTATGTTATTATTTTGTCCATTTTTTGTACAAGAAAATAATAGATAATATTACATGTAAATATTAAAAATTAAGTATGTATAAAAATAATTATTTATGATTATAAATAGTATAATAAAAAAATGTTAAGTATTTTTAAATGTATTTACAAGTTATTTAAGAAAATAGAATCTATTTGTCAAAATAAACTATTTTTATGTGAGAAAATAAAAAATAAAAAATAAAAGTTTGAAAATAAATAAATTATTTTTGGGTATTTTTTATCATTAGAAAAAAAAATGCAAATAATAAATATAGAAATATGCAAGAAAATGCAAAAATATAAGAAATAAGTCAGGGGGTGTAAAAGTAAGTCAAGAGGTGTGGTTAGTAATAAAAAAAAGGCCAAAGCTGCCAAAAAAGCCCAGAACAAGCTTCGTCCCTGTCCTTGGTCTTCTTCTTCGCGCGCTTATCAGCTCAACCTGCAACTCTCAAATGCTTGCACAAAAATAAAAACTTATAACATGAAACTTGTGGCATTTGAGCTCACGATTCCAACAATATAAATTTTGTAATCTAACTCTCAAAGATCAGGGAGAATTTTGGCATCCCCAATTCATGACCTAAAAATTTTATGAACTTCAAGCTTCAAATTCTCACAACATAGTTAATATAAATGAAAAGTATGCATATGTACAATTTCACCATGTTATAGACTACATCTTTTCTTCACAAATCGTGGCTTGAGGATGCCTAAATACAGAGATTGAGTTTAAGAAATATACCTCCTTCAGCTGGATTTGGATAGAGCAATGTAGGGACTTTAATGGAGACTTGAGGATTGTGTGAGCTTCCTTGAACTTCCTTCAAGCTATTCCAATGCCTAGCTTGCTTTGTGGATGGCTAGAACTTCCTGCACAAGTCAAGCTGCAAGCTTCAAGGTTGAAAATGGAAATGGTTGTAACAGGGCTTACAGAAGCAGGGTAAGGGCTTGGCTAGCTTTGGTATGATGTGTATGAGGTGTTTCAAGTGTCAAGCCACAAAACGCACGAGCCAAAAATTAGTTGGCAATGATTTTGCAGAAATGCTGTGTTTCGACAGAATTTTGGAGTTTTTTAGGTTTGAGAGAGTTTTAGATGTTAGCAAATCGTCCTTTGCATTGGGACAAGTTTGTATACTTGTATAGAATGGATACAAAGTCAGCTTCTCAACAGATGTGCAAGCTTTGACCTTTTCACCAACTTTATTGCTTTTGAAGTAAAGTGAAGTGACTTATGCTACATGTTTGTCCTTGCTTGCTTGAAGCCTGGAATGAACTTGTACCCACTGCTTGAGTGTTGTGTAAGTTGCTTGCATCAAAGAGACAGGTTCAAGGCTCAAGATTGATAAAGTTACAAAAGCTTCTCTTTATGAAAATGGCATTGTGCACTTTTGGCCAAAAATGTAAATGTAACTTGTACAATGATTCAAAAGTGAAAAATAAATCCTTTAACTTCTTAGCTTGCATTTAATTATGGAGTGTAGAGTGAGTTTAGGACCTGCAAAGCAAGATTCAAACAGCATGGGTTGGATTTGCAACTTGATGCTTTGTAAAAATGGCTTGATCAAAAGTGATAAAATGCCAACTTCCCTTCTTCGATTATCCCTAACCAAAAATGATCTTGGGGAGTTCTTGGATATTTTGGAAATATTGCAATGTTCTATATAATCCATATTTGAAATTCATTTTGAGATACCTCTTGTAACTAGGTGAAAAATGTCCATGAAGTTGGGTCCAAAACTGCCTAAACTAGGGCAAAATTTCACTAAGTTATTTAGTTCATGGACCTATGTTCAAAAATTCATAACTTGAGATCCAAGCATCTTTTAGGAAAAGTTTGTGAAGAAAAGTTGTAGATTTCATGGAGGACTACAACTTTCATGTTGGAAGTTTTCTTTGAATCAAATTGCATCATGGTGAAAAAGTGGTGAAAAGTTGGGGAAAAATAAGAAAATTTCCATACTTAGAAAAATTCTAAGTTATGAAATTTTTCAAATTCAAAACCCTAATTTTCAAAATTGGCTTTCTTGGTGAACAATTTTCATATTTTGACACATCTTGATGAATTATGACCCTTGGCACTTGATTTTGACCAAAAAGTCAAAGTTTGACTTTTCAGTGTACAGTTGACTTTTGATCAGTTGACTGCAAAATTCATCTGTCAATCCAATGAACTTGAGATCTTTTGAACCATATAATTAGGTCAAGATGATGCCATTGAACGCTTGAAATCATTTTTGAACTCAATTGGTCATTGGCTAGGTTAAAAATCAGAAATTGCCCTTCCTCAGTCAAAACCCTAATTTTGACCATTTTGCCCTTTTGATGATTTGATCAAATTTCTTGAGGAGTTGTGATCCAAACTTGATCAAATGATACATATGAGTCTAAAATGTTGACGTGGATCAAAAATTATTAATTTTGACTGTAAATTGGCCATGGTTGACTTTTTCCCCGATACAGTTGATTTTTAGGTCAAATATCCAATTGACTGATCAAAAATGTGATTTAAGGCTTGAAACTTAACATGAGCAATCTTAGGGGTCCAAGATGGTGTATGAAAGTCACATGAAGCATTGATGGTCCAAAAATCCTTGTGCAAACTCAAACCCTAATTTTAGGTTATCAGTGCAAGATGAGGTGTCTTGAGTTGATCAAACCCTAATCTTGTCTTGAGTCCAAGAAGTCTTGTGAGAAAAAATTTGATAAATGAGAGGGCAAATTTTGGGGTACAACACCATGTCTTAAATGTTAAAGGTTATATGGGACAACGAAGCCCCTATGATTACAATTGAAAGATTTGATGAACCTGCACAGTGCTGTGAGCTTGACACTGACGCAGAAAAGCCATGGTATCATGAGGTGAAAAGATACCTTGAAGCACAAGAGTATCCTGAGGGAGCATCCATCAATGACAGAAAGTTCTTACGAAGATTTTCAGCCAAATTCTTCCTAAGTAACAGAATATTGTACAAGCGCAATCATGACTCTACTTTACTCCGATGTGTGGACAAGAAGGAGACAGGAAATTATGGAAGACATGTATGATGGTATCTTTGGCTCTCACTCAAGCGGACATACGATGGCTAAAAAGATCCTGAGAGTTGGTTATTATTGGTCAACAATAGAGACTGATTACCATCAATATTCTAGGACTTGTCACAAATGCCAAATTTATGCTGACAAGGTCCATGTGCCTCCTATCCCTCTGAACGTCATGACCGCTCTGTGGCCATTTGCAATCTGGGGCATTGACATGATTAGAGAGATCAAGCCCACTGCTTCCAATGGACATCGCTTCATTCTGGTTGCTATTGATTATTTCACCAAATGGGTCGAAGCCGCCTCGTTTGCCTTAGTCACCAAGAATGTGGTAGCCAAATTCATCAAACATAACCTCATTTGCCGCTATGGTATCCCCGAAAGGATCATCACCAACAATGGGACTAACCTCAACAATGATATGATTATTGAACTTTGCACTCAGTTCAAGATCAAGCATCATAGTTCTTCTCCATATAGACCTAAAATGAATGGCGCAGTCGAAGTGGTCAATAAAAACATTAAGAAGATTGTGCAGAAGATGGTAGTAACCTATAAGGACTGGTATGAGATGTTACCGTTTTCTCTTCATGGCTACCATACTTCAGCTAGGACATCAACAAGGGAAACTCCCTTTTCTCTAGTCTATGGCATGGAAGTTGTTCTGCCAGTAGAAGTTCAGATTCCTTCACTAAGGATTCTGAATGAGGCAGGCTTAGGCGAATATGAGTGGATTCAGACAAGATTGGATCAGTTGAACTTGACCGATGGAAAATGACTGGCTACTGTTTGTCATGGTCAGACGTACCAAAAATGTATGATCAAGGCTTTCAACAAAAAGATCAAGCCTCGAGTATATCAAGTTGGTGACTTGATGTTAAAGCGCATCATTCTGCCACAAGGCGACCCCATAGGAAAATGGACTCCCACCTACGAAGGGCCATTTGTTGTCAAGAGAGTGTTCTCTGGCGGTGCCATGATGCTGACTACCATGGATGGTGAAGACTTCCCACATCCTATAAACGCGGACATAGTTAAAAAATACTACGCATAAAGGACCCGCTAGGTTGAAACGCCTAAGCAAAACAAGGGCATCCCGGAAAAACAAAAGGTTTGGGCAAAAATCAGGGATATATGCAAAAATTTGTACACCCGTCAAGTTGAAAACCCGAAAGGGCGACTTGGGAAAAAATGGGTATCCTGGTGGGCTGAAAACCCGAAAGGGAGGTCCAGGCAAAAATTAAGGATTGAAAGCGTATGACTATGTCCCGTGGAATCACCACAGTCAACTTTATTACCAAGTTATGAGTTCAAACGGTATGAGGTCAATCGAATCAACTTCTGTCAACGGCAAGGGGCATTCGAAGACATTGGGGCAATAATAGAGTTGGACTGCAATGAGATCATTTCCACATGGCTATTTGTTTTTGTTTTCAATTTTGTTTTCCTTTCGACGATATCCTCTTACTAGGATCTCTGTCTCTTTGTATAAAACGCCTATTCATGGGCAAAATATCAATACAAATATACTTTGAAGTGCAAACTTTTTGTCTTTGTTTCGAATGCAAAATTGTCCAATGACTAAAATTGAACGAACATATGCATATGAGCATAATTAAAACTATTTGGCACATGTGTCCTGCTAAGCAGTAGCAAGCATCTCTTTAATGTATATGGAATATCCCCACAGAGTTATTTAATTAACATTATTCCCACAAGACGGCTACAATAAACCTTTTCCCTCAACAAAGTTACCCACAAAGTCTCTTTGCTTAGGTTTGATTCCCAGCCAGAGTCTCAATCTCTTGGCAGCTCTCTCCCCAGCTAAGTTGATCCTACAAGTAGAAGCCTTATGGATCTCTTCCTCAAAGAACTCATCTCATCAGCAGTTCATCGAGTACTCATCAACATGGTTTATTTCCCCAACATGGTTTATTTCCCCAACAAACAACGAGTAGCATGACTCCCTAGCTGAGTTTGATTTCCCCCGGCATAGTCTACCTTCCAAAGTTGAGTCCATCCTCCTCAGTCGAGTTTGTCTTCCCCAACTGAGTTTATCCTCTCTAGCTTAAGTTTCCCTTTCAGACTATTGCAGATCATAGGGCCACAACCCCTAATCCCCAATGAAGTCATCAACAAAGCCTTCGCTATCTCCCAAAGATACTATGAATCCTGGACCCGACCAGATAATAGTACAATTTTTAAGCTGCTGTAAAGCCTGGACCCGACCAGATAATAGTCAATTTCTCAAGTCACTATAGAGCCTGGACCCGACTGGATGATAGTGAAAGTCTTTCAGATACTATGAAGCATGGCCCCGACCAGATAATAGTATTACTTTCAGAATACTATGAAACTTGGACCCGACCAGATAATAGTTTAACTCTCCAAAGATATAGAAGAACCTGGACTCAATCAGACTAAGGTTTAACTTCTTTTCCCCAGTAGAGTTTTCCCCTACCCCAACAAGTTACTGTGAAGCCTAGATCCGACCAGATATCAGTTTTCAACTTCACCTTTTCAAGAAAGTTATTGTGAATCCTGGATCCGACCAGATAACAATTCCCTTCAGAAGTTTGTTAAGAAACCCGGAATTTGACTGGATAAAAACTAATTTCCCAACAAGTTATTGTAAAGCCTGGATCCGACCAGATATCAGTTCAACTCTATCTTTTCAAACAAGTTTATTGTGCAGCCTAGACTTGACCAGATAGCAATTAACTTCATCCACCTCAAAATCTGTGAAGCCTCGATCCGACCAGATATCACTTTAATTTCGTCTATTCAAGCAAGCTATTGTGAAGCCTGGACCCGACCAGATGACAACTAGCTACAATCCCCAGCAAGACACTATGAAGCATGGACCCGACCAGATAATAGTATAACTTTTCAAAAACTATGAAGCCTGGACCTGACCAGTTAGTAGTTACCATTTCAAGTTACTATGAAGCCTGGACCCAACCAGATATAAGTTCAACTTCATCCTTTCTAAGAAATTTACTGCAAAGCATGGAGTCCAACAAGATAACATTTAACTTCCTTATCCCCAACAAGTTGTTGTGAAGTTGGGAATCCAACCAGATAACAGCCTAAGTTCACTCTCCCCAAGAAATTTTCTGCGAAGCCTTGAATCCGACCAGATAACAGTTAATTTATTCTTCCCCAGTAAGTTACCGTGAAGCCTGGATCTGACCAGATAGCAATTTACTTTCTCATCCTCAGTAAGTTGTGAAGCCTGGATCTGACCAGATAACAATTAACATTCAAGAGTTAATCCCCATCAGCAATCCGGGATTCAGAACTCCTCAGCAGTAGTCATGGATTTATTTTCCCGGAAAAATATGCATCCCACATTCATACATCATAGCATATACATACAAAATTCATTTAGTATGATCTCATTCATCTTGTGAATATCATGCATACATCTGCATTTAACTAACCCGTTTTCCCACGGGTAAACATCAAGTTTTAGTCTAAATCGATCAAAGATTTGTGTTGATAGTTATTCCAGTGATTCACCAACATTCCTCCAAATGGCATCTATAAGCCCATTCCCAATTCATCTTCGAGTGCAAATTTCTGGGCACTCTAGTGTTCAATCATCTTCCACCTTCAAGTCACGAATGACGGATCCGCCAATCTAACTCTTAAGGTTTAAGAAGATTGAACAGGGGAAGCTGTTGTACCCCAAAATTTGCCCTCTTATTTCTTAAAGGATCATCCTGGACCCTCAGGTTTACTTCTATCAAAGTTTCAAGTCTTGGATTATAATTTTCCAAGAAAATCATGCACAGGGGCAAATTGGTCAATTACACACTGAAAAGTCAAATTTTGACTTTTGGATCAAAATCAAGTTTCAAGAATCACATTTCATCCAGGAATGTTAGAGTATCAAGTTTGTCTCATCAAGAAAATCAAATTCAAGATTATGTTGAAAAAGTCAAAATTCTAAATACTTAGAAAATTTTCTAAGTGTTTAAGAAATATGATAAATTCAGAACTTCTGACCAGATCTTCACAATGATGCAAGTTAATTCTGGAAGAACTTCTAACACAAGAGTTATAGATCTCAATGAGATCTAAAACATTCCAGAATAGAACTTCTTTTAGAAATGCTGGGATTTCAAGTTATACATCTTCAAAG
The DNA here is from genome assembly GCA_948472305.1 of Vicia faba. Classification (NCBI taxonomy): domain Eukaryota; kingdom Viridiplantae; phylum Streptophyta; class Magnoliopsida; order Fabales; family Fabaceae; genus Vicia; species Vicia faba. The sequence goes on along the minus strand of OX451736.1, from coordinate 1,023,782,302 downwards.
ACACGTCCCTGGAACTTAAACATTCAGTAAGTTCTGGACCTTTCCAAAACAGGATTTAGTTAGAACTTCTGGGCCAATTTTCGTGTGGATCCTGTCATAATTTGCAAGAGTAATTCAAAGAGGTTTTACAAAGCATATTATAAGCTTTCTGGAAAGTCTGAGAACTCCCTCAGAACATGCTGGAGCAAAGAGATTCAAAGATCAGAAGTTGGATGTTTGTTCTAAGTTGCGCTGATGCTGAACTTCTAACCCAGAATTAAGCTATGATGCATAATCTCATATTGCAGGACTTCTGGGTTGATAAATCTCATCATCATTTAATGCTCACAGCCACTTTTAAGTTTTTATCCAAAGGATCTCCCCACGTGTGAGATAGAAGTACCGTTGTTGTCCTTGAAAATCAAACTTTTGTATAAGAGTATGCTGGGCCCATGATTTGCTTTTGCTTCTGAAGGTACTTTTCCTTAATTCATGCTTACAAATCCAGCTTAGGTACGGCTAAAAGCTGCTAAACACCATACTTGTTTAACTTGCTTCAAGAATAAGTCAGCGCCCTAGCATGATGGATGTACCCTTGACCTCTCCAAGCTAATAAACCTTTGCCTATAAATTGAAATCCATTTGCATCTGTAAAAGGGTCAAAAAATTGAAGATTAAAAAGCTTTTGAAACCTTGCTAAAAATTCCAGGAATCCGAAACTGCAAACACAAATACAAAACCTGTTAGTTTTTTATTCTTGCATTCAAACTCCAATTTCCCTCAAGTTTTTCTTGACCAAATCATCCATACAGCTTCTGATATACATTTAGAAGTTGTCTTAACTTCTGTTTTCAGACTATAACACATTCCCCATCAGTCTCCACCTCAAAAAGTCAGAACTTTGTTTCTTGGCTGTTCCAGAATTCTCCAGCCATTCATAGCCCAAGTTAAAGGTTGTTCCAACCTGCTGAGCACGTGAGGAAGTTGGTCAGAACATTACAAACCGTCAGAACATTTTCCAAATGCAAGGTAAGTTTCTGTTGACTCTTATCATATTACCTAGACATTGTTAAACTTGTATGGCCAAAATACAATGTAGACGTCCTGATTCTGATGTTGTACATATTCTTAGGTTTCACATACTTTCTTCCTAAGTAGGGAGAATATCAATTTAGAACTTCTTAAGGAAATTAGAATTATCATATGCATGCTTGTTTCTGATTTACAGTCTTGATATTTATTATGTTTCTGAAACCATGATGAAAACCTGCCACAATTGCCATGTTTTGTGTTTTTTGTTCTGTTGAGAAATGGATAAGTTGCAGATATTCTGATTAGTATGGAGAAAGAGATTAAGTTCATCATCAGAATTTACTCTGTGCTATGTGTTTACGCTTTTGCTTCTAATACCGGATGTACAGCCACCCCAGTGGTAGAAAGCGCGTGTATAAGACCATTAGTGTTAAGGGTCCTGGGTTCTAGCCCCAGAAGCATCTTTTTAGGTATATTTATTGACATTTTCACCCATTTATCTATCAGACAATATTTCTAGATCAGAACTTCTAGATAGCCTCACCCAACAACATTATCACTTCACTCGCCCAAACAACCAGAACTTCTGACTTTCCAGTGATATTAGAACTTTTAGGTTTCCAATTGCACTAGAGCTTCCAAACTCCTTCAGCAATCAGAACTTCTAGGCTTTCCTTTATTCCCAGCAACCTCAGAGCTTTGACTCAGAACTTCTGATCTTCTCCTTTTCTGCTAACATGTTATTTCTGATTTTACAGCGCATCAGAGTCAGAATTCCCGTCTCTTATTTTTGTCCCTTTCAGCCACGCGCTGATTCTGACCCCTTTTTCCTCTTATCATTTTTATCATTTATTCTATTTTCATTAATCAAAAACACCAAAAATATTTTATATTCACATGTTTTATTCTATTTCTTTTAGAACCAAAAGATCAAAAATATTTTCTTAAGCAAACTTATTTCTTTTCTTAAACAAAACAAGTCCATTTTATATTTCTTGTACATTATTTCAATATGGTTGTAATTGATAATTAGGACTTTAATTTCTTGCAATCCCCGTTTATAAATTTGTACACCACATCCCCTTAATGATGTATTAGCGTAGGACTTTACTTTTCCGCACTTTTATTGCTTTCATATATTGTTAGTAATTAGGGTGTGTATGGAAATATATAAAATCAACAAATAGCAAACCCTAATTCAACATAAAAAAAGCATGTAAATCAAACACACTTGCACACTTGCACCCTTAGGGTAATTCCACTTTGTTGCTTTACAAAAATGGCCATGTTATGCATGTGGGATATCTTAGCAAAAACAATCAAAAAATACAAGATCATAGTCCCTTGATGGCGCTATCAATGTTGCCTTTCAAAATTATCTTAGTCCCTCAAAAGGAAATGCTAAGATATCTCACAACATCACTATCATGACTATATGATGACCCACGCCCGTCCCTTTACATCCAAAGATAAGGTTTCTTACCAAATGAATGGTAAGATAGCAATATCAAAGGAAAGGAAGAAATGAACAAAGACTTTTAAGTAGGTAGATTGTTCCTAGTTGCTTGCTCACTTTCAAATCAAACATCCTTGCTATTTTCAAAACGAACACCAAACACTTTTAAAAACACTTTCAAAACATTTTTTCAAACATGAAACATTTTCAAAAGTCCAACACTTTGTATACATTCTTATGAACGAGAACCATTACAATGTTTGCCTAAACGAAGGCGCCTTTTCAAAATACTTTCAAAAACCACACAAAGCATATTTTTTCAAACAAAAGCAAGTGATCTAGAAAGCAACTAAGAGCCCATAGATAATTATAGATGAAAAGGGTGATAACACCTTCCCTTTTCATAATCTACGCCCCCCCCCCCCCCCCCCCCCCCCCGAACTCAAGAAATAATCTCAAAGGTCTTTCCTGTTCTTTTCAGCCTTTCCTTTTTGGATAAAAGAAAAGTCAGTGGCGACTCTTGCTAACCGCAACATTTGCAATAAAATGCAAAACATCCCAAGTCAGTTCTCCCACCGTATCACAGTCGGAAATGGGTTTCATAAACCATTCCAGACCATGGGTTCTTTTAGAAAAAGGAGCCATAGAGGGAGTAAAATTGTGTCGTTTTACGAACATCATAGCGTATTTGGTGAAACACTCCTCTAAGTTTTTTCTGTCATCATTGGGTGTCAGTCAAACTAACCTAGTTCCTTCGATAGTTCAATTGCAAATTTCAGGATCTGTTTTGTCCACTATTCTATAAGTGGAGAGAGAGGTTTCGAACATGGCATTTAGCCAAAATTGAAGAAGCCAATATGGGCCATCTAGTAAAAGATTGGTGCCTGCTGGTATTCTTTCAAAGATGTGGTTGCTTCTCCCAGAAACTCATACAATCCAGCCAGAATTAATTCACTAAGGCATGTATTTCGACCTGAGTGGAGTTGATTGGCTAAAGTTAAGAGCCTTTTGGCAACTTGAAGGGACTTGCTGCAGAAAATACACCTAGATAACCATAGGGCGAGAAATGCTATGTGTTCGACATCTGATACTTCGCTTCCTTCAGCATGATAGTGATCAATATACTTGGTGAAGCCATCATGTTCAACTTTAAAATCGATGGTGTTTTCATATTGTATAGAGGGGTCTAAAGCCTCCCTAGTGGGTCGAAGCCTAGTGATTGCAGCCACATCAAATAGAGTGGGGGTAATCATTCAGCAAGGAAGGTGAAAAGTGTTATAAGTGATGTCCCAGAAATATAGAGATGCCATCAACACGTGTTGACAATAACTAGGACCAACCTTTTACAATTGGATTAAGTCGAAGATACCAATATCCTTCTAGAATTGGGATTTCTGTTTTTCGATTTTAGCTTACCAGTCAAGGTATTATTTACAATATTTTGCTGGGAAAGATATAAATGACTTAAAAAGATCAGTCATGTAATTTAGGTGAAAGGGTTTCTCTTTATCAGTAGAACCTAAAGAAGTTCCTTCTTGAGGAATTTCTGCGTTAGATTCTTTGGAATCGTTATCAGCATTTTCACCTACTTTCTTTTTAGGTCTAAGTTTACTAGCTATGAGACTGGTTCCATGATATGTAGGGAAAATCTTTGAAATTTTCTAAATCATTAGCATGAACTAGAGGACCCATATAACCTAAGGTTTTATCAAAAAGAGTAAAGGGGATAATTACCTGAGATGCATAGATCATTTTTTGTTCTGCAGAAAGTATTGGTTTTGGCGCAAATTCTTGATTTCAAACCATGATAGATTTTGATGCATGACCAATGGATTTAAAAGCAACATATTTGTTGTTCTTCACGTCCTTGCTAGCTTTGGTACTTTTCTTTGTGGGTGCCATTGATGAAGAAGTATGAAGACTACTGATGATTTGAAGGAAGAAGAAGAAATGTTCGCAAGTTTTTCAGAGGGAGAAAAAACCAATGGAAGTTGAAAAAGTGTGTTTGAGTTTAAAGAAGGTATTTATAATAAAAAATGTTTCAGTTTTCATTTATTTGAATGAAGAAGAGTGGGACGCGTGTGTACATTCTATAATCCAAGAAAATGGTTACTTTTTGGTAAGCCATAATTTATGCCCACATTAGTATGGTAATGATGAAACTGCGTAAGTGCACATCTCGATGAGACGTTTAAGGAGATTGGTCATTATGACTATGACGTCATGATAGTAACTGTCATCATGAGGCAGTTGTTGTATTGAAATGGAAAGTTATTCAAAAATTGTACATTTCTTCAGATATTTCAAAATACACAATTTATGGGGGGCAATTTGTTGGCTGGAAATTTTGATAATAGGATATAAAGGATCAAGAGTCGAAGACTATGTTATTTTTGAAAAGAAGTGTCCTGTGAAAGCTTCGACTATTTTTTTCTGAGTGGAAGGTCGAAGATCAGCTGAATAAAGATTAAAGTAAGCTTTTGTTTTAAAAGGAATTCGAAGTATTTGAAATTTTAATTCGAATGATCATATTGGATTTGGCGCTCTCTGTAATAGAAGGATTCGAAATTCAAATCTTCAATCTTATGCAGAAGACACGTGGAGGTTTAATAGTTTGAAGAATTTGCATGTCACGAACGTGGCATCTAGATATAGAAAGACCGTCCAAGTCGAATTAGTATATATATAAGGGTCTTAGTGATAGGATTCAGTGTGTTAATTCGTTTGTACAAAATCTCCCACAAACTCAAAGTATCTGCGTATTGAGAAAAGAGTCTTCTGAGAAATATACATGTAACACCATTTCTTCGTTTAAATTGCAAGTTATCATTCAGAATTTACTTTAGCAATTTATTTTCAATTACTTTATTTTCACTTCTTTTACAAAGTTTCGACAGTTTGCTTTAGAGAATTATTTATATCAAAACCAACATTATCGAAAAACTATGAATACGTTGAAGTATTCTTCATTTCAAAGAACAAAGTTTAAATAAGAACACATGTCCTAGGATCAATCTAGTCGATCATGTGAATAATTGATGACTTTTTTGTTGTTTTTAGAAGACTAGCGCCTGTTTACCAATTTTCACGGTAAACACCATGTATTCCCATTGGATTTACCTCCTATATACATGCCTAATTTTATGGGTTTGTTAACCCTGATTTTGATTTTAGCTTTAACAATAATGGATTTATTCGGCATTTCATATACACATGCTTCAATAGTTTCTCCGAACAGTTCCCCCCATTTCATACCCATATGGGGTGGTTTTCCACTAACGGGGAGACCCCAAATTTGGACTCAAATAGGGGATTGGTTGAATTCCATAGCTTCTAGGGGATAGTTCGATTCCATCCATGTAGAATAAACCATGAGTTTCTAAATATCCATGGGTTTCCTTTGAGGAGGTGTTTGTAATCTCTTCCTTGTCCATGTTTAATTTGAACACAACATGCTCCAATTTTCTAACTACGAGATTTTGGGGATTACACCAAATAGTTTCTAGGTCTTCTTGGATTGATCCTTTGTGTATGGGTTTTTACGTAATTCATTTTCTCAGTATACAATTTTTTGTTACTTTCTTGAATGTCTTCTTCTTCATAAACAAAATAATTCGGAACTGTTCTTGAATATGGTTTTCATTGAACTTTTTCATGACGTATTTGAGTGTTATTTGCTTTTTCCTTGAAACACGGTATTAGGGACAACAATTATTTGAAAATTTGTGGGAATGGAGATATTCCCCATAATTGATGGCTTATTGATTGTTTTTCATAATTGGTTTCTTATTTGACTGATTTCAGGTGAAAGGTTGGTTTTTCAAGGAGAAACAATTTGTGTTGATCAAATTCGAGTGATTGGTGTCATAACTGGTACCAATATACTCTTAATGATTATCTATGACAAAAGGATAGCCGAGAAGGGAACAAAGAAACGAGCAACGGAGAAACAAGAAAACAAGCAAAACAGAAAGGAAAAGGGCAGTCACAAACACCAAAGTTAATTGAGGATTCAATCACACCTAGAACAAGGACACTCACACAAGATGGAGGAAGAAAGAAAAGAGATTACAATAGAAGAAAAGACTCTGGATCTTAGGCAATTCTTGGAGCAATTTTCTTTTGGAGAGTATTGGAACTTACAAAGCAAACATCAATAAATTGATCATGATCATATATTATATATAAAAATATATAAATAAAAAATATTTATTTTTCCTTTTTATAAATTATAAATAAATTACTAACTTTATTATTTTTAATTTTATTTATTCCAAAAAATACACATTTTCCCAAATAAACAAAATACAAATTAATTAAATTTGTTTTCTTTTTTATTTTCTCCATAATTAGCAATCAATTAACCTTTTTTAAATATTTTCTATGAAATTCATTTAAAAAAAGTATAAAAAAATATGAATTTAAATAATTATGTTTAAATTTTCTTAATAATTTTGTTTATAATTTACTCCCTATGTATTTTTATAAGTCGCTCTGGAGAAAAAATTGTATCAAAATATAAGTTATTTTGTAATACCAAGAAGTTATTAATTATTTTTTCTATTATACCTTTAAGTATTTATTATTATCTCTTGTTTCAGTTATTTAAATTTATCTTTCTCATGCAATTAATAAAGGATAATATTATTAAAAAAATTCATAGTTTCTCTTTCCTAAATACTAATGATTATTTTTTTTAATACGTGTGAAAAGTTCAAAACAAATTATAAAAAAACGGGAGAAAGTATTACACACGGAGTAATTGTATAATAATATATTATTCTCAATAAGTATGAGGTATTCAACTTTAAGAAGAAAGAATGCAACACTATTTATGATATCCGCGATCTACATGGAGAAACGAAAAAATTAGAAATTTTATATTATTTTTAGAAAATTAAATGATGTAAATTAGATATTTTTTAAAAAAAATTTGCACATTTGTTTTTAATGTATCTGATTAATCTAATCCAAATCAACCCGTTGTTTATCGATTTGGTTCAATTTAGGCTTTATCACAATAATGTTTAAATATAATCCAAACTAATCTATATATTTTTTATCAGATTCTCTCGAAATCAAACTAAATTGGCCCGCAAACACCCCTAACTAGGGATGTAAGCGGATCAGGAAAAATTAATTAAATCGATAATTTAAACCAAATCAAACTGAAATAAAACCGATTGTTTTTAGTTCGGTTCTAAAACTGAACCGAACCAATAAAAACCGATGTAGTTTGGTTTGGTTCTCGATTTTAATTTTTAAGAAACGTCAAACCGATGAACCAAACCAATATATATAATTACGCTCTAAATATTTTATTACACTCATCGTTAAGCCTAAATGTTGTATCGGTCCAACCATTCTCCATTTTTATTTCCACTTCCTTTCTTTCAGCAAAACATACATATAGAACCAAACTCCAAAATATAGAAAGTAGAAATCATATGTCACAAAATCTTTCTTTCACTGAACTGATGTTATCGCTGCCCACCACAATTATTGCTCTCTACCGTTATTCTGATATGTTATGGTCTTCTTCTTCGTGTTCAAGTTCTCTTCGTTAATTTTTTTTATTTTTTTTTACTTTGTTTCTTCTTCTTAAACAAAATTCCTTCTAGTCTTGTTACAAAATATTACAAAATAGTTTTGATGTGTGTTTGAGGTGTGAAATATGTTAATTGATGTGTGATTTGTTGTGTTATTTGTTAAACTTTCAATTCTCTTCTCGACCTTTTGATGTCAAGTCTCAACTTTTATATTTGATGATGAACTTATTTCATGATGTAATGAAAGTCATGTCATTCTTTCGTATGAATTAAGAACAACTTTCTATTTATTTTAAAAAATAGAGCATGAATAAAATTACATAAAGTATATTATTTTAAAAAATAATAGCATAAAATATATCGAAAAATACGATAATGAAAAATACATTGATGAATATAATATTTGAAAAATATATATTATAAATCGATCAACCGAACCAAATCAAACCAAACCAAACCGTTTAATTTGATTTAGTTCCATTTTTAAAAAAATATTAAAAATTAAATAAAATCAAATCGATGAAAATATCATTGATTCAGACATTTTTTAACTAAAACTCGATCTAAACCGAATAGGTTACACCCCTATCCCTGATAAAAACCAAACACAAATTAATGATTAAATTTGCTTTTCTTTTTTTTTTTAAGTAAATGATTAATAACTTGTTACTACTTTTTCTTTTTTGACGGATTGTTATTATGTGATACTTTTCTTAGATTTTGTATATTTTTTAAGACATTGATTAAATGTGTCTATTTTAATAATAGAATAATTTTTATTTATTATAATATATTCATTATTAATAATTACATAAATAATAACATATTTAGTAGTGTTGGAACATTAGATATAGATGTCCAACTCGTCAGATCTTATTTATTCATTTTTAAAGAATTTGTGAACGAGGGGAAATCAATATTGGGTCTAACAATATCCACAATCTTGAAGGATTTAACATCTCACCATCCAATTATATATGTCACCCCCATATTTCATTATTCTCAAAATGTCTCTTTCACTATTAACTCTAAAAGTTTTATATGTAAATTTTTTTTACTATAGGTCAAAGTGCGTAAAAACGAAATTTCCAATACGTTTAACAAATTTATGGTATCCCGATTTTAGCGTATACCAGAAATATTTTGTATTTGGCAAATTTTCGGTTGCGAAATACCGTAAATTCAAATTTCCAATTGAGAAATACCGGAAATTTCATAATTTCCAGGACAATTTCCAAACACCATTGCATAAATCGGAAATTACGCAAATTTCCGATAGTTAGCGTATCACCGAAAATTTCCGTAATACCGGAAATTTCAATTATGGTTGAAATTTCCGGTATACCCTGCAGATGAAATTTTATGCATTTGCTGTCCAGAGCCGACAACTTCAGCTTCTTCTACGGATTCATGTACTGATGTTACGCAGTTCTTCACCACAAATACCATATGTCTTCTATTGAACTTGCACATTGTTATTTGTATGTCGACCTTAAATAAATTGATGAAGTTTACTAATTATATATTTTCCTTTCCATGAGACTTAACATCACATTTTTCCACTTATCATAGTTCCAACCATGTACACGAGTCGGCATACAATCACTGCAGTTGGTTTTAACAACGATAATTATTGAGTCCAGATAAAGTTGAAACCTGATTGTTCATTGCCTCCCGTCACTGCTCGTTGTAAATAAAATTGTTCTAATGATGCAAAAGCTTGAGAATCAGCGTATGCATGTCGCTTCAGACATTGAGAAGATTTGTGTAGAAAGTAATTATAGTTTTTTTTTTGTTCAAATATGTATGACAATTATTCTATTTATATATTAAGTCGTTTAGTTGATTTATTGTATACAAACTTTTCGAGCAAAAGTTAAAAATTTGGAAAAACAACTCCCAGTATTATCGGAAATTAGAAATTTTCAATTTTTTTGAACCTATCGAAAATTTCAAATTTCTGATACATACAGGGAAGACAAACAACGGAAATTTGAAAATCCCGGTTACATGCATATGGCACAGTAAAAAGTTGTAAATCAAACGAAATTTCCGGTACAAAATTGTGAATTTCAAAAAATCCGATATTTTGCAAGGACTTTTCGATAATTTTACCACTGCGGGGAAGACATGTATAACCGGAGGGCGTGATGTTAATTCCTATCAATCTTGACAAATTAGGCCCAAAGGAATTCAGGGCCAATGGATCACAGTTTAGATTTGAGCCTGGAATACAGAAAACGGCTCTACAACTGGAAAATTGGAGAAGGAGCGGTGATTTGAAGAAGATTTTGGAACTTTGCAAGAGGAAACACAGCTCGACAATGAAGGGGTACTGAATCAGATATGGTCTGGTGAAAGAGACCTTGAGATCAATGCAAGGGGAAGCAGAAAAAACAAATTTGGATTCATGTTGAAGGAGCAAAACAACATAGTCATCTAGAATTGTCGAGGAGGAGGAAACAAAATGTTTCAACTGGTATGTCATAACTATATTCATATGACTAAGCCTACTTCAATATACAAATGCTGAAATCAAAGTTTTGGCAAGAGTTGAGTATTCTGATCATCATCTGTTGGTTCATGATTTTAAAAATGTTGCCACTGAAGAAATTACCGGATTGAGTCGCGGATCAGTTCGCTCTCTTTAAGACGTTTCGCGGTACTGCCCAAAATTATGCAAAGCAGTCGAACTACCACGCCGCCTCCAGGATAAAACAGCCCAGTTCTATACTGTACGATTACTACTTGCACGATAGATAATCGGTCTAGAAATACACCCTCTAATGGTACTAAGACCATTCAAATATGGTATAAATACCACTGTAGTATCTGATATATTTACCAGTCATAAATATTTCTCAAACCAAGAGAAATTTCAATAATTCTTCAAAGAGAATTCAATAATGATCATTTTTTATCACTCAAAGTTTCTCAAACAAAGAGAAATTCGAATAATTCTCTAAAGAGAATAAAAAAATTATACTTGAAAATTTCTCAACTCAAACGAGGAGAAATTAACATTATTCTCTATAAAGAGAATTCAAGAAAATACTCGGAAAATTCAACGAGTAGAAAGAAAGGGGAAGAAGTTGGCGCTTCGACAATTCGAAAGACGCAGAGTTATGAGAGTGAGGAAGGAAAAACTAATAAAATGTTTTTGGTGTGTTTTGTAAGGAAACAAGTGACTTCCTTATATAATAAAGTGAGATGGTTAATATTTCTCACATGAGCAATGTGGGACTAAATGAATTTTTTTTTTTAATTCAATATGGAACATGGACATGTTCCAACAATCCCCCACTTGAATTTAAAAAGGTGAATTTGGAAGTAACGTCAAACGTTTCTAAGATTGTGCATAAACAAAGGTGTCTACGACTTGAACCTTTGCATAGCAAGTAGGATTCCGATTCAACAAGAGTGACACAAATGTCTTGAACTCTATCTCAGACATCAAACCCACACACAACCTTTTCTTAAGGTGTATTCTAATAGCCCGTACTTTAATGGCCCTGCACGTGTATCCCGGTTTAGTGAATGCTCTAGGAATCCTGCCTCGAAATTCCATAGGAACCGGCCTAAGTTCCACAATCACATAGGTGAGTCTATCAAGAGTACTCCTGTAGCCTAGGTACTCCCTCATACAGAGTATAGATTTCATTAAGAGTTTCTATTATCTCATCCTCTAATTACTTCAGGATTCATGCTTTACTTGCATGATAATCTCATATTACTCATAACTTGTTATTACCCATTGAACCTATTTCTTGGGATCTCCAGTCATTTAGGTCGGGTTACCATCATGAGAAACTCATTTCTATATAGGCATTAGTCTCATGATATATTATAGACTTTCTCTCTAGCTAATCCTTTCGTCAAAGGATATGCTAAATTTTCATCGGTGTGTACATGATCCACTCTTACAACTCCTTTAGAGATATAGTCTCTAACAGTGTTGTTCTTTCTTCTAATTTGACGTCTTTTACCATTATAATAATGGTTCTCAGTTTTTGCAATAGCCGCGGTACTATCGCAGTGGATCAACACAACTGGCATGGATTTTTCCCATAAGGAAATCTTAGTTAGCAGGCATATTTTAACTAACTTTCTTCTTCACTAGCAATCGCTAACGTTATCATATCAGACTCCATTATGGAATGAGCCATGATACTTCGTTTCCTTGATTTCTAAGATACAACTCCTTTAGCTATGGAATACATAGCCACTAGTTGCTTTGGAATCATCTAATAATATGTTCCAATCTGCATCACTGTACCCTTCAAGTACAGCCAGAAATTTCTGATAATGTAAACTGAGATATATGGTCCTTTTAAGGTATCTCATGACTCGCTTAATAGCTTGTCAATGCTCGTAACTCGGTTTACTCGTAAACCTGCACAATAATCCCACTGCATATGCAATGTCGGATCTAGTATAATCAGTGACATACCTAAGATTGCCAATGATGCTCGCATATTTTGTTTGTCTAACACTTTCACCAGTGTTCTTAAACAGTTTCACACTTGGATCATAAGGTGTGCACCCGAGTTTACAGTCGAAGTAATTATACTTCTTTAAGATCTTTTCCACATAGTGTGATTGATCCAAGGAGATGCCTTGTTCTGATCTCGTGATCTTGATACCAAGGATCACACTTGCTTCACCGAGATCTTTCATATCAAAGTTGTTGCACAACAATGATCTCACTTTATTGATGGTCTGAATGTTTGACCCAAATATGAATAGGTCGTCTACATAGAGACATATGATAGTGCAAATGTGATTCTCATATTTGTAATTAACACATTTGTCACTTTCATTCATCTTATACCCATTTGATATCATTAAGTTGTCAAACTTTTCATGTCATTGCTTCCGAGCTTGCTTCAGCTCATACAAAGACTTGTCTAACTTACAGACCTTGTTTTCTGGTCCATGGATCACAAAGCCTTCCGGTTGTTCCATATAGATTTCTTCTTCTAATTCACCATTGAAAAAAGTTGTCTTAACATCCATTTGGTGTACTATTAAACTATAAATAGCAGCTATTGAGATAAGTACCATAATGGATGTCATTCTGGTGACCGGAGAAAAAGTGTCGAAGAAATCTATATTCTCTCTTTGTCTAAAACCCTTGGCTACAAGGCGAGCCTTGTATTTATCAACAGTTCCATCAGGTTTTAGTTTCTTTTTCAAAACTCATTTACAACCGATTGGTTTGCATCCAGGAGGCAAGTCTACTGAGTGACAGATCTTGTTAGATTCTAGAGAATCTATCTCATCATTAGTAGCTTCTTGCCAGATATCTGCATCCAGAGATGACAAGGCTTCTTGAAGATTCATTGGATCTTCCTCTACATTATAGGTCGCATAATTCTTCCCATAGTCTTTAGAAACTCTTACTCTTTTACTTCTTCGAAGTTCTGTTTCTACATCGTCGTTGCTTTTTGTGCTTCTTATCACATGAATGTGACTCGATTGAGTGCCCCCACTATTTCTCGATTTGAAAGAAAATTTTTTTTTCTTCATAGAATTCAACATCATTTGATTCTATGATCACTTTTGCATTTAGGTCATAGAACCTATATGCCTCACTGTTTGCTTCACACCTAATGAACACACATTCATAGGCTCTATTAGCAAGTTTAACTCGCTTCGTATCCTGAATTCTGACATATGCCAGACAAACCCAAGTTCTTAAATAAGACAATTTTGGTTGTCTTTTCTTTAATATCTCATAAGGAGAGATATTACTTTTTAACTTGGGAACTCGATTCAGGACATAGCAAATAGTCAACAAAATTTCCCCCACCAGTGAGAAGCAACACCAAAATTTAATATAATTGCAACAACAAGTTCAATAAGAGTTATATTCTTTCTTTCTGCTTTACCATTCATTTCAAAAGAGTATGGTGCAGTCATTTCATGTACAATTCCATGTATAAAATTCATCAAATAAACTAGAATCATATTCAGTTCTCCTATCACTACGAAGTCTCTTAATCTTCTTACTAAGTTGATTCTCAGTTTCAGTTACATACATCTTAAACATGTGAAGTGTTTCATTTTTATTCTTCATTAAATATACATAAGTATAATCAGAATAATAGTCAATAAAATAACATTTACTATTTCTAGTTAAAGTTCCATGTAATTCACATATACCATAGTGTATAAGGTCTAGGGGATCAGATCCTTTAATAATTGATTTTTAAATTCTTTACAAAGTTTTTAAACATATCAATTTCATTCACAAAAATGTCATTCTTTGTAATGGTGTACAAATCTACCCCAATGGACTGACTAAACTATGCCTTATATAAAAGAAAACCAGAAACAAAATTCTTCCTAATCTCAAGAACATGTATGACGTCCTTCGAGATTAAAGTCTTTCTGGAGGTGAAATTCAACTCCATTTCTCCAATTCTAGCAACATTAGTGGTGTGGACATATCCCAACAACACTTTCTTATCTTTAGTATTCGTGTATGTTTTAAACATAACACGATCATAACAGACACGATGAGAAACACCAGTGTCTATCCACCAATCATCAAATTCATCAACCGTGTTGATTTCAATTATCATAGAAATAAATTTCCCATTAGTCAGTTTGACCTATGCATTAGGGGTAGCACCAGGTTCAAGCTTCTTCTACATTTCTTAATCTTATGACATGATTTTCCATGGTTAAAACAATGGAAAACAACATCATTTCTTTGAGGTGGTGATTGTTGCCTAGTTGGAGCAATTGAGACCATAGAAAGGATCTCATTCTTAATTCGGATCACAACATTGCAGTTCTGATTCTTTAATCATTTTCCAAATGGCTTCAGAACTACACCGAATTTTTATTTGTTGTTTAAAACAACCAAGACTTTTCTTCTTGATATTGTCTCTAAGATTCCTCCTTTTTTAACTCAAGGAGAATAATCAGATTAAAAAATACATCTAAATACATACCTTTAGTGATGACCTCATGAGAATTCTTTTTGAAGTTCATAACTTTGAGTATCCACAGATCTTTCATCTACCATATGATACTTTTCGTAGTTGCTAAAATCATTCTTTTGTTCTCCAGCTTCTTCAATACTTGTTTTTCATAGCCTCGTAAACTTGTTTTGGAGTATCGCAATTATTGTAATAATCATATAGATCATTTGCGAGTCCATTTAGAATGTTATAATCATTCTCTTTCTATAAGGAGATTTCTTCCTTTGGCTGTAAATCCTTCTCTTTAATCTATGTTGTAAATTCAAATTCATTGAAATTAATAATTCAATCTAAGTTCATAGATTTCTTTCTATTCGTTTGTTCAACTGATCCAAGTGGAACAGTAGGAATGTCATCGGTCAAAATATTGACAAACTTCTTTATGGTTTGGAAAAACCTCACTTTTGTTGCCAACTTTTGAAATGCACTCCTTCAAACTAGAACGGTTTGTCCGAGACAATCTTAGAAGTACCGATAATTTCTTCAATAGCCATGGCAGTTTGAAACGTCTTAAAATTGTTGGTTCATGATTTTAAAAATGTTGCCACTGAAGAAATTACCGGATTGAGTCGCGGATCAGTTCGCTCTCTTTAAGACGTTTCGCGGTACTGCCCAAAATTATGCAAAGCAGTCAAACTACCACGCCGCCTCCAGGATAAAACAGCCCAGTTCTATACTGTACGATTACTACTTGCACGATAGATAATCGGTCTAGAAATACACCCTCTAATGGTACTAAGACCATTCAAATATGGTATAAATACCACTGTAGTATCTGATATATTTACCAGTCATAAATATTTCTCAAACCAAGAGAAATTTCAATAATTCTTCAAAGAGAATTCAATAATGATCATTTTTTATCACTCAAAGTTTCTCAAACAAAGAGAAATTCGAATAATTCTCTAAAGAGAATAAAAAAATTATACTTGAAAATTTCTCAACTCAAACGAGGAGAAATTAACATTATTCTCTATAAAGAGAATTCAAGAAAATACTCGGAAAATTCAACGAGTAGAAAGAAAGGGGAAGAAGTTGGCGCTTCGACAATTCGAAAGACGCAGAGTTATGAGAGTGAGGAAGGAAAAACTAATAAAATGTTTTTGGTGTGTTTTGTAAGGAAACAAGTGACTTCCTTATATAATAAAGTGAGATGGTTAATATTTCTCACATGAGCAATGTGGGACTAAATGAATTTTTTTTTTTAATTCAATATGGAACATGGACATGTTCCAACATCATCCAATCCTCATTTCTCTCAAGGATGAGGATTATAAAATAACTACAAGTCCATTTCTAGTTCGAAAGTGCATGGGTGTTAGATAACTCTTATGGTGATATGCTGGTGGATAAATGGGATATGAACTCTGATCTGAAGAGCATGGGTGTAGATAACTCTCATGATCAATGATGCAAATAAGGAAGGAAAGTGGGAAGGAATCAATGAACCAAATGAGGGTTATAAAAAAGGTACTTGACTCCTTTTGTAACATGTCTGGCCAGAGGATCAGTTATGAGAAGTCGGGCATCACATTTTCTAGGAACTCAAGTTCAGCTACTAGAAGGGATGTAACTCAAGTGGCAGGTTTAAAGGAGACAAACCAGATAGGTTTGTATCTTGGCATCCTATTTAGAGGAAAGAGTCAGAAGCAAATAGATTATCAGCACATAATAGATAAAGTGAAAAGCAAGCTCACAATGTGGAAGGCTAATCAACTCTCGGTGGCAGGAAAATCAACTCCCTCTAAAGCAGCTATTGAAGCACTACCAACCTACTATATCATGACCACCAAGGTCCCTATTGCAGGATCTTATTCATTCAACGCAGAGGGAGAAAAAATTTCAATTTAAACACTCGAGAGTGGCTATCCTTCAACTTGAAGACAAACACCCATAATTAATAAAAGTATAAAATAAAACTTTTACTAAAAAAACATTCTTATCATCCATGTCATATTGATGTATATAATTTTAAAATATTAAATAAATAAAAACATTAATTGAAAAATATAATTAAAATAATAATTAAATTTGTAGTGTAAATCCAGAAAGAACCGAGTAAGACCAAACTGAGAACGAAACTGAAGATGATGATGAATCGGAAACACAGAGACACACTTCGCTTTATCTCACGCTTCCATCATCACCAACAACAAAACCAATTTTCTCAATTCACCTCAGTAACAGGTTTTCATGAAAATTCCCCACAATTACAGCGCAATGTTGTTCCCGGTGAAAATAAAGGTTTCTCTTTTTTCAACCCGCTGAGGAATTCCTTGAAAAATGAGGAATTGGGTGGTGGAAACACGTTCGGAGTTCATCAGAAATGTTATTATGGTTCAATGGTCGGGGTTGTTCAGAGGAGCAACAGATTTTCGGAGTTGAATGATGATGATGTTAAATACTTTCAAGAGATTTTGGGGAGGAAGAATGTTGTGCAGGATGAAGATAAGCTTAGTGCTGCTAATGTTGATTGGATGCATAAGTATAAAGGTGCTAGTAAGATTCTTCTGCAGCCATGCAACACTGATCAGGTTCTTCTTTTATCTACTTTTTTTTGTTCCTTTCCCTTTCTAGAAATAGCTTATGCATAAGTATTTTTATATGATAAACTCTTACGTGATAGGCTTAATTAAGTGGTTTATCCAAACAGGGTCTAAGTAGTTGAAAAGCAGCTTTCTTATGTATTTCATTTTTCGATTTTCGATACTGCAGGTTTCTGAGATTCTTAAATACTGTAACTCCAGAAACCTGGCTGTTGTTCCTCAAGGAGGAAACACTGGTCTTGTAGGTGGAAGTGTACCTGTCTTTGATGAAGTATATACTCTTTAACTCTTCCTCTTGCAAACGAAACACTCCGCATTACATTAAAGGAGACATGTTATACTGTTTTGGCATATCCAATTGTATATTGACAGATTTCTTATTATCTAATGCTGCTGCAGGTGATTGTTAGTCTTAGTTCAATGAACAAGATCATATCTTTTGACAAGGTACACCATTTACTTCTTCAAAGGCATATTTTCTATGACTTCCCTTCCCTATTTAAGCGTGTTTTTGGATATTGGATTAGAGGTTGTTTCTCTGTAAAATTATATAGGCCGCACTTCACTAGTATCCGTATGCAACTTGTTCGCGTCAATACAGATTGTTGTTGCTGTTGTTGTATGAGCAAACATTTGATTCCACAAGTTACCTTGTAACACCAATTTGTATCAAATCTGTATTTTCTATTTCAATGGAATTTGTTAGCATTATGTAAAAGCCAATATGGATACATGATAACGGAAGATTTTTATAATTAGTTCTGAAGATTTTGCCAATGCCTGTTTTAGGTTAGTGGAATACTGGTATGTGAAGCTGGGTGCATATTGGAAAATCTCATGTCATTCCTGGACAATGAAGGGTAATCTTTTTCGCTTCATACGTATTATTTTTGGTAATTGTCATATATCTGTTTCATAATTTATGTCCCCTCAGGTTTTTGTTCTTTTTTACTTTATTTTAATCTAATTTCAGCTTATAGAAAGAAATAAAGTTTCATAACTTAGATGGCTGTTTTTGCATGCCGAAATTATATTGATAGTGAGAATAATTTTCCTTTTGGTTTTTTTTTTTCTGTCAAAGTTCTATGTGGTGTAAGTGCAGTGGCATAACTTAGGTCTTTGAAACTTATAGATGCTTTTTTTTTTTTTTAATTAAAAAGTTATAGATTATTGATTCTCCTTTCTTTGCCCATTCGAGTTATACTCAAGAACTTGATCTATGCTTTCTGTATTTAAGTCGTGTACACTTTTCATTCAGATTTATTATGCCCCTAGACTTAGGTGCTAAAGGGAGTTGCCAGATTGGTGGAAATGTTTCAACTAATGCCGGTGGTTTGCGTCTTGTTCGTTATGGATCTCTTCATGGAAGTGTACTTGGTGAGAAAATATTTTTAAGCCGTAAAACTTGACTCTGCAATCACGGGTTGAGTATTACTTGTTATTCCATATAATATGTATTTAATCTTCCAAAGTCATGTACCTAAGTTGGATGGTTGTATTGATTTGCGTCTTTTCAAGTGAGAATTTAAGGTTTCTGGGATTGCTTAATAAACTGCAAACTTAGTGACATCTTTGATCCACTATTTTCTCTTTCTAGTACTAAATTTATTATTCTGAAGCAAACTTTCGATTCTACGGCAGGTGTTGAAGCTGTTCTAGCAAATGGCACTGTACTTGACATGCTTAAGACATTGCGCAAAGATAATACTGGCTATGATTTGAAACATCTATTTATAGGTATGTAGGTAACAATAAGGAAAATCTGGAAACTAACCGATGACGTGACTGTAACTCAACATCAACTTTAAAATGATGTAGGAAGTGAAGGTTCCTTGGGAATTGTAACCAAGGTTTCAATACTTACCCCACCGAAGTTATCTTCGGTTAATGTGGCTCTTCTTGCTTGCAAAGATTATAGCTCCTGCCAGGTACGATCAGTGTTCTCATTTTGAAATTTGTTTTGCTTTGTGAATTTATGAAATTTTAGGCGTAAACCTTATCTGATTACTTTTGTTTCTGTTCTGCTTATCAGAAACTGCTACAGGAAGCAAAGAGGAAACTCGGGGAGATTTTATCTGCATTTGAATTTTTGGACAGCCAGTCTATGGATTTGGTAATCTTTATTGAATTAGATTAGATTTGATTAAGAAACCTTTTTCAATTCAGATCAATTACTCCATTAAAATTCTAGTTCATGCTACTGAGAAAATGATCAGAACTTTGTAACTTTATTTTCTTTTTCCCCTAGTCGGATCATAGTCATGCTGATCTGGTTGGATTTCTAACAGGTCACAAGTCACCTGGACGGTGCTCGGAATCCATTTCCTGATTCGCAACATGACTTTTATGTTTTGATCGAGACAACCGGCAGTGATGAATCTTCGGACAAGTAAAGTCCTTTCCGTTTTATACTGATTGATTTGTTTATTTTAGTAGATTATAAATTATACTTCCCCTATTATGAATTTTCCAGACAAAAGCTTGAAGCATTTCTACTTGGCTCCATGGAAAATGAATTGATAGCTGATGGTGTTCTTGCACAAGACATAAATCAAGCATCTACTTTTTGGAATATACGCGAGGTTGACATTTTTCAGCCTTGATTCTTTTTTACCGAGGAATACTTTATGCTCTTTAAATTTTCTTTTTTCAAGAATTGTTTTCTGTCATCAGTGAATAAAATTTTAAGTTTAATATGAAAATTTTCATTTCTTTTCGCTGAAAAGACTATTAAAGTTCTTGGCTTTTTAAATCTTACTGAATTGTTTCAGGGTATATCAGAGGCATTGATGAAAGCAGGAGCTGTTTACAAGTATGATTTATCAATACCTCTTGAGAATCTGTACACGGTTGTCGAAGAAATGCGCTCGAGACTAGGTAAAAAGCCCTACATATTATTAGTCATATCATAATTCATAATGGTGCATAATAGGACATCAACATTATTACAATTTTGTTTGATCATTGTAGGTGATGCTGCTAATGTAATTGGATATGGTCACCTTGGAGATGGTAATCTGCATTTAAACGTTTCTGTTCCTCAGTACGACGGCAAGGTAGCTTAAACAAACTCGCAAGTTTTGGTTATGAAATTCTTATTTTTCATTTTATATAAGGCTATCACGTCATCGCATTAAAATTTTGCAGATTTTGGCACAAATTGAGCCTTTTGTATATGAATGGACGTCTAAGCACCGTGGGAGTATTAGCGCGGAGCATGGCATGGGACTAATGAAAGCTAACGAAATTTTCTACAGCCAGTCGCGTGAAACGGTTAGTATATTATTGACAACTCTAAGTTGAAGTTAATTCTCCATTTGAGAATTGTAAACTCAGTGAATTGAATATCAAAATTTGTTTCAAATTGGACAGGTGCAAGTGATGAGTTCGATCAAGAGTTTGATGGATCCTAATCACATACTCAACCCCTATAAAGTTCTTCCTCACTCTATCACTTCATAATCTGATGCATAAACAATACTTTAGGAGACATGGGTTTGATGGCAATAATTTACTGATAGAAGGATAAAATAAGAAACTGATAAATTCTTGTTGTAATTTATAAACAATTGTGTACCAAACTTAGTGCCATTCTTTTATAATGTCATTTTGGTCTCAAATTTTCTAAATGGATTCCTTTGAAAGGAAAACTAGGGTGTTAGATTTCCACTTGTCACATGAATATATGCTTGTCTTGAATCATGAATTTGCTATGGGAATAAACAAAATTTAGAAGCTTAAATTAATTCTTTAATGCTCAACTTGGGCAAGCATATTACTCCCTTGGTCAACATAAATGATTCGGTTTGGCAATTCATACATATTTTTAAAAAATAAAGAGAAGAGACTAATTATGTTAAGGGCATTACTTGTTAGTGTGCTCACGCTACCTAGTGAAAAATCAATAATATATCTAAAATATGAAACTTGACCTCCGGGTGCACTAAAATGTAACTAAAGTCAAGTTTCAGACGCATACTACTAATGAAATCATCTGGATGTTAAGTTTCGTCATTTTGGCGCACTAAAATGCAACCAAAGTCAAGTTTCAAACGCATGCTACTAATGAAATTATCTGGATGTTAAGTTTCGTCATTTTTACGGAAGTTAATTATCAAAATCCTTTATGTTACTCTATTCCAAAAACAATTGTAGAAATGAAAAGAACAACATAAATTAACATAAATTTTTGTTAAGATATACATAAAATACATAATATTACATAGATTTTTGTTAACGTAAGTTTAACATTACATTTCATCATTAAGAGATGGTTGATGACATTTCAAAATCTTTAGAATATCGTTGGTCGATCTTGCAATCGGCGCACCCGCTTCGATCGAACCCTTTGTTTTGTAACAGTGAAAGTACTCCATATAGTTGTTAAATCTCCATCTCTTCAACTCAAACTAGTTGAGTTGTATGAACAATAATGGAGCTTCACAACTCTTCGATTATTTGGGTATCAGAAGAGATTCTCTAGTGTGTATTGTAGATCGACAAGACGAGTGATCTATGTGAAAGTAGACAATCGCGAGATAAGAATATTGAGATATTTTGTGGTGTTTTAGTTAACAAAATAAGGAGAATCTTTATTTAAAAATTAAAATAATTCCAACAAAAAACATTATATTATTTATATTAAAATATTACGTGTGAGGATAAGTAATTACAATCTCTAGATAAACTTTGGAATACTTAGCTATAATATCGTATAAGTTTTCCAATTTTCTACGTCCTTGGGATGGGTTACCTAACCAATGTCTTCAGAATGTAGTCTCCAAAGTTCCTCCCTCTAATGTTAGTCAGTCTTAACACGAGGTCGTCATGTTTAAATTCTCGATGTCAGATTTACTTATTGTATGTGGATACTGCTCTCGGCTTGACGATGACACTCATGAGGGTGATGGACGTCTTCTTTTCTTCCAGAAAGCCTACCTCTTCTCAGATTTCTTTGTCGTTATCCTTTTTTGATAGGGGTTCACCGTCCTCCAGTTTAGATCTTTTACTTTGACAGAGATGTCGACTTTAGTCATGTAGGTCAATCGAAAGGGAATCTCGCCAATTGTTGAATGAGGTTAGTTCAGTATGCCTAGAGGATGCATGAAAGCTCATTTTTCCAGTTTCTTTTAACCGCATCGAGTCCTCGTTTTAATCCCCTAAAAAACTACCTGATTCGCTGCTTTGGCTTTTTTGTTTGTTTAGGAGTGCTCTACTGACGTGAAATGATATTTGACCTTCAAGTATTCTAAAAGTTTCATGAAGTTTTTATATGTGAATCGCATTCCATTATCTGTTAGTATGGCCTGAGGAATTCTGTACATGGCTAGGGTGTTCCTCTTGAAAAATTTCGAGATGTTGGCCGCTGTGATCTTTGCAAGTGCTTCTGTTGCAACTCATTTGGTAAAAAATTAAATTGTCTCGACGCTAAAGGAAAATAGCCAAGAATATTCATTCCCCACAATGTGAAAAGCCAAGGTGGTGTCAACATGTGTAGCTCTGACCGGGGCATTGTGAATGTCTCTGTCTTTGGCATCAATCAAATTTCTTTACATTCTCCTTAGCATCCTAAATCATGGACGACCAATACTACCCAGCTTTAAGGACTTTCTTAGCCAAAGCTCGCGCACCTAAATATTGTCCATCTATTCCTTCACGCACTTCGGCGAGAGCGTAGGTGACTTCTTCTCCTTTTAGGCATTTCAATAGATGGGTTGATTGTAACCTTCGGTATAAGGATCATTTTATTAAGGAGCACAATCTGACACTTCTTTTCATAAAGGTGGCGTTAGGTGGATTAGTCGACAATGCTCCTTGATCAATGTATGTTGCAATATGTGATATCTAAAATGGTTGTGTACTTATTGCCATCATCACGACTTTTGAGTTTTCTTTGTTGAGGCTTATCATAGTTTATTGGATGAAAGAATGGTTTATTCGAATGATATGTTGATGACCAACTTAGACAAAACTGTTAGCCTAAGTGTTCTCCTTTCTCTTGGGAAGTGCAATATTTTTAACGTCTTGAACTTTGCCAACTCCTCCTTGGCCAAAATGACATTGCGGTAGTAACAAATTATTTGTATGAGCTTCCTCTTTGACTTGTGAGACTACTAGCTGAGAGTTCGTTCTTAATCTAACATTCCCTGTCCCCATTTCGGAGACCAATATGAGGCCAACAATAACCGCTTCATAGTCGACTTGATTATTAGTGTTAGATAACTCAAAACGCACATATACTTTGATCATCAGATCGACTTCATTCTTCATCATTAGTCAAACTCCACTTTTTCAACTGTTAGATGATTCATCTATAAATACTACCCAAACATAAGATGTCTCTAATGCGTCTAAAGACATTTCTATTATAAAATTTAAGAAATTAGCTCAAAAACAAATATTATTCCTAAAAAAATATATGCGTAAATTAAAAATACGCATGTAATTACAAATATAACAAAAAAATCTTTATTTTTTAATAATAATAATGAGAATTTTGAATTAAAATATAATTATTTATAAGTTATAAATATATATATTTTTGAATAAAAGATGCGTAATCATGACAAAACCTTTCTTTTTTTTTTATAATTATAAAGTTTAGACACAATTTTTTTATTGAATTAGAAATATTGTTAAAAAAAGGATTATTGTTAAAAAAAATCTGCATACAATAAAAAGAGTGATGTGTATACAAATATAATCAAAACAAAATCTTCCTATACCTTTTTTTTGCTATATTTATAAAGGTCTTGGACTAAAAATAACTAATTTTTGAGTTATAAATATACTTTTTTGAATAGAGACCCATGATTAAAAATATAATCACAACAAAATCATGAATAATAAATTTTGTTTCAAAAAAGTGATTGTTCAATATGCCTAACATTAAAAGAGTCGCGTGATTACAAATATAACCGTACTAAATTTTTTAACTTTCAAAAAACAAATTCAGTATTAATGGTTAAAATTAATAAAATATAATTAATAAATAATTAAAAAAATATTTACATTAATATAGAAAAATTAAAATTAATAAGTTTTTTATTTTATTTATAATATAAATTTATTTTCAAATATTAAAGGTTAATCACCATTTTATTATACGCTATATAGGACAAATCCCAAAAATAATATAAAAAAATATATATATTTTATTATTATATGAAAATGCTATATAGATTTTCATTTTTTTTTTTAAATTCTAAACTTTTGAATCGATGACCATTTGTATAATGGTAATAATCCTTACCACTAGATTATTTGATTTCCTTCTCTAATAAATTGCATCAAAATATATATATTATATAAATATTTTATATGAATATTATTTAAGTATATGTGTTTACATAAAATATTTTTGATTAATTTCTATAAGTTAAAATATAAATAAATTAACATTATTTATGATTAGTTTCTATAAACAAATAAATAACGTTGATTAATAATTTATTTACTTGTTTAGTTAATATATCTCAGTTTAATATACTTAATAATATATTTAATTTTAGTATATTATATTTACAATTTATTTATGTTTATTTGTTTTTTAATTAATATAAATTAACAAACTGAAAATAAATAAATTTTAAATATATTAATTAACTGAAAATTAACAGTTTATTAAACATAAATTTATTCAAATATTTAATATTTACTTTATTTATTTTCAATGTATTTATTTTATTAAAGATATTTTATTTACTTTCAATTTATTATATAATAAATTTATTTAAATATTTATAATGAACATTATTATAATTGAAAGTATATTAAATATATTAAATATAATTTTGTGTATATTAAACTTAATAAACTAGAATGTTTAAAAAATAAATTTACTAACTAATTATAATGAAAACTGAAATATATTAAATATAAAATAAAAAGTATATGTTATAAATAAAAGTGGAGAAGAGATATATTATAAAAACCAAAATGATTGAATAGAAGAGAATTTGGTTGGCATGATGCGTTATATTACAGATGATTATATCCAACTAAAGACTAGAATAAAAATGTGTTTTTTTTTTACTAAAATAATTTAAGAGAAAAAAGCAGTACGTGTAATATTTGTTTAAACTCATAATTTAATCCATACTAAAATAAAATATATGTAATCATCTTTAAAATAAATTAAATATAATTTTGTAAAGCACAAATAACTCTACAAACAAAAATAAAAAATTTTGTAAGGAAAAAAACCCGTCAAAAAATAATATTTTGTTAAGATTTATTCCATGGTACGTAGACGTGTGATTAAATATTTGGGAAAAGAAAAACAGTGAAAGCGTGGGGTAGTGGGTAGTATAAAGTTTAGAAACCGTCGTCCACGCTCACGGGTGGGTGCTTATTCATATTCATTCTCTCTCATTCAGATCATCATCTCTTTACGCGTAATAATCATGACTAGTTCTTCAGCTGCTTCTCGCAAGGTAAGCCCTAACTTTCCTCTTTTTCTATTCCATTTTCATCGATCAATTTCCTTCTTCGATTCGTTTATTATTCTTCTTCTTCTGATCCCGTTCTTTTTTCAGATTCTCAGTAAGATTGCCTGCAATAGGCTCCAGAAAGAACTCGTCGAGTGGCAGGTTAATCCACCTTCCGGTTTCAAACACAAAGTCACCGACAATCTCCAAAGGTATTTCCGATTCCTTTAATTTCTCGTCCTAACCCCCCTAATTTGTTTAACGGGTCCTTCATAATCGTTCTTTTCAATTTTTGTTGGAAGGTGGGTTATTGAAGTGGCTGGTGCTCCTGGGACACTTTATACCAATGAGACCTACCAGCTTCAGGTTGATTTTCCTGAGAATTACCCTATGGAAGCCCCACAGGTTCTTATTATTATTCTTTTTTTTATTCATTAATTATTATGTACAATAATTAACCTTTTTGTAGTGAGTTTTGGTGTTATGTTAACTGATGTGATTCTGTTTTTCACTATTAACTGTTATTTTTTACAGGTTATATTCTTGCATCCGGCTCCGTTGCATCCTCATATCTACAGCAATGGACATATTTGTTTAGGTATGTCTGTTACAGCTCTAGTTTTGTTGATTTGTGTTGTATTTGGCTGAGCCTTTTGATGCAAGTTTATGATTGTTGGTGTGTGTTGCTCTTGTGTTTGTTTGCATTTACTTTTAGGTTATGCATCTATTCTTTGAGACACTGATTTTGCTGATGGATTATTCTTTTCTTGTAATGTAATTTGATTTGGATTTTCCTTGAAATCAAGTTTATCAAAATTATAATTGTATACAAAGTATTTATGGGGAATAAGATTCCTGTGAGGGTTGTTTACTTTGTTAAACTTCTTTGATGCCTCATAAATTAATTTACTTCAATAAACTTCTATGTCGTTCTACAATACCTCTTTATAAAAATCCTTCTAATAGTCGTTGTAATAATACTTTCACTTGGTTAAGTTTCTGAGATATTGAACGCTATTACAGTGTCGTTTAATTCTTATTGTTGAACTAGCACAACAACAATGAGAATTCGTTAGGGTGACCTAGCATTACTTTAAATTTAATATTACCTTATGTTTAGAGGTACCTACTAGACCTTAAAAATAAATAGAACAAGAGAAAATGCTAATGGGACTACAATATATCTGGGGAATAGAAGGATGCTTGGGTCTCATCTTTCTTACTAAGTGCTTTTCCTTTTTAATGCTAGTATTCTTGTTTTGTGTAGTCTTTAGTATTGTGGAATACAATGAAATTTGGAAAACCAGCAATTTGTTTCATTTGATGGATCATAGGTTGATTTGAATATTATGGCACATGTATGAATTAGTGTGATATTGTATAGCTACAGAGTTGAATGCACAATTCAGTGGTTCTGTTTTTTTTAATAATATTTATTTTTTATTTTCTTTCTCAATTCTCAAGAGAAATTGAAATTTTTGAGAGGCTAGGAATTATTTATTGAAAAGGAACTCCAAGCACCTCATTTGATTATTGATTCCGTTGCTCTATTTTTCATTCTTAAACAAAGGCTTTGCATAGTCACCTATTCACTCAACTCTATATGCACCCTGGCTTTAGCGTTTTGCTGTTTGCTCTTTTGGAGTATATAGGCTTACTGCAATCACTTAGGATCATTTAATTAGGGTTCTTCCTTTAAGAACCTTTAAGAATAAGGGATGGTGAATGTTAATGTGGAAAACTTCATTGTTCTTGACAATAAGTTACACTTAGGATGAACTATCATTTAATAGAACGTGTAAAGAATCACAACCTTGAATTTACTTATTTACTTATGAATATATAACATGTGAGTTGCAACTTTAACTTATGATACTGTTTTGCTATTTATTTAAATTTACTTTTTCTATTTGTCGTATCTTAAGTTTGTGTATTGTTTGAAACTTTCAATCATTTTATTAATGTTTTGGGCCTTGATTTATGTAAATTTGAGTTTTTTATTGTTGTGTTTTTGAGTTATAAGATACAATTTGTTATTCTGAAAATAAATTAAACAAATAATGCTCAATATGATTTACAATTTGACAGCTTTAGTATATTTTAATTATAATATTTATCTCCAAACCTGTTCCCTCTCATCTAGGGTCTAAATTTGGGTTGGGCTGTTTCTCTAGTTTTCTCTTTTCTCTCATATGTCTTGGAAGGAATTGACTAGGAGCTTGTACTGCAAAATGGTCTCAAATATGTAAAAGAATTATACAATGTTTGGCTACGAGATATTCTACGTGGAATGTCAAGCATGCTCTTTTCGTCTCGCATATGATTATAAGGCAAACGCTTGTTGGTTATATTATATGTAGAAATTTTGTATGGTATTTCCCTCTTTTTTGTTATAAATAATGATATGCATTTGAAGAAGGGTAACAACGGAGATGGGAATATCAGAGGTAAGAAATAAATGCATTCAAATCCCTAGAATTGGTTCATGCCCATCTCGGGATATTGATAATAGTTTCTCCTTATCATTCTCTTTGGGGTTATAAGGGTTGGGATGAATTTTAAATGGAACACAGTTGTGAAGTATGTACGAATGACTGACCTTTCTCTTTTGGAGTTTGATGTTTGGAGTAATTAGTTCAATATATAGGTAACTGTTTTAGTCATTGTTTGCATCTGTGATTTTAAAGGACTACCAGCTATAAAATCCATTTTAGTCTACCTTACTTTATATTTACCCAATTTTATTTTTCTAATTATTTGAAGAAAAAAAGATTGACTTGGTGCGGTTTTTGTTAGTAAGCTGACATTAATATGCTTGGAATTATGCAGATATATTATATGATTCATGGTCTCCTGCCATGACTGTTAGTTCTATCTGCATTAGCATTCTGTCTATGCTTTCAAGCTCAACTGCAAAGGTGCGAATTTAATGCTGCAAAGCTTTTGGTTTCCTTATTCTTCCATTTACATAGGTTGCTGATTTTTTTAGATCTACATTCTTTAACTGGCCAAGTGGCCATATTTGGCTGTTGGGTCTGTGATCCGTTACCAAATTGAGGGTCATTATGGCTTAACAAGCTGACTTGATTTCTTTTGCAGCAACGCCCTGAAGATAATGATCGCTATGTAAAGAACTGCAGAAATGGCCGATCACCCAAGGAGACAAGGTGGTGGTTCCATGATGACAAAGTATGATGACCAGTTTTCGCGAATAAGTTCACAAAAGTAAAGTAGAGGATGTTGTGGGAAAAAACATAATGAGAAACCAGGATCACTTTAATTAAATGGAAAATTATTCTCCTGTAAATTAAAATTGCCTGGTAATTTGTAAAGGAAGAGGAAATCAGGAAATTATGTGAGCAACTTTGATGATCAAAGAATTCAGAACGATGTTGTTAATCTCAGTGATATTTGAATACGGATATTGATGGCTGATTAACCTTCATTTGGTTTATATATGTCATAATTGGCAATATACGTGCGTTATATTTGTGGTTTCGAACAAAAGTCATGTTTGGCAGCTAAATTGTAGACTAGTTTCCATTTAGTAATCATACTCTTTGGAATGGTTCAACTTACGAGCTCTAGAAAGATGAAATCTTGCTTTTGATTTTCTTTTACAGTTGAGTCCTTATTTATCTATTATCTGCTTTTGATTTTCTTTTATAGTTGAGTCCTTATTTATCTATTATCTGTTTGAAATCTGTGTATCTAAGGATGTCGTTTGGTCTATGCATTTCTCTTTCAACATTTCAAAAGGGGTATGCTTTCTATTTTTTGTTAATATGACTGAAAACTCCATATAAGTATTTATGGATGCTTTCTTTTTTATTTTTTATTTTAGAATATACTTTTGAACTCTTGTTTGAAACACTTGGATGACATGTTGAAGAGAATTGTCTTATGCTTTGTTTGCAAGTTTGGAGGGGAAGGGAGGGAAGATTATTGAAAAATAGGAAGGCTTCGATGAAAAGAATATAAAGATTTAGGTCGGGAGGATTTTGAAGGGTTTGATTTTTTTCATAACACTAAAAACTCTTCAATTTGGAGTACTCAAAATTTGTATTGGAGGGCAATTTTGGAAAGTTTAGAGAATTTGTTAAATATAATTTTTTATTGTTGTAGTATTTCAAAAATTAAAAATATATTAATGATAAACATTAAAATTTAGAGTTTTTGAAAAGCTTAAACAATTTGTTCAATATAATTTTTTACTGTTATAGTATTTTAAAAATTAAAAAAATATTAATGATAAACATTTTATCATTCTAAAGAAAAAAATTCAAAAAGTATAAAAAATTTCTCTATATTAAAAAAAAAATCATTTTTCAAAATCCTTCGTTCCACTCTCTTCTAAACTCTCAAACAAAATTTTAAGGAATAAGATCTCTTCAAAAGACAATGAAATTTATCAATTTAAATTATATCTAAAAGGGTTATTAGAATAGGTAATTACGTTTTTCATTTTTAGTTATAATTGAATTGTATTGAATGAAAAGGAATTTTTTTCCCACATGCCACGCCTCTGAAACAAAAATTCTAAAATGCCACGCCCTGAAAAAAAATTCTCAATATGCCACACCCAGGGGAGGTTCACGCCATTTGAGATGGCGCGAAGGTGAGCAGGAAGGGCTCACGCCAAATCAAATGGCGTGAATGGCCTTTATATTTTTTTTTTTTCGTTTTCTGAATTTTTAATTATTTATTTTTATTATTTTTATTATTTAATGTTTATATTAATTACAAATACTTTTTATTAAATAAATTTTATTATGTAATGTTTATATTAATTACAAATACTTTTTATTAAATAAAATTTATTATTTAATGTTTATATTAATTACAAATATTTTTTATTAAATAAATTTTATTATTTTTATGTTTATACTTTTAACAATTAAAATATGAAAATAAATTAATACTTCGAATAAATATTTAACAATTACAAAATGATAATAAATTTTTTTTATTAAATAAATAAAATATCACAATTACAATCAAAATGCAAAATAAAATAAAACTAGTTAGAAGGGCCTGCATTGTTGAGGCGATGCAGACATTTTTTCCGCATATGAGGTTGTTGACAGATACCGCATCGTCTTTTTATTTTTTCAACAGTGTCCATTTCAGTTCTAATGCGAGTACTGTTTGGGCGATCTTTTTTGTTTCGTCGCATCCTTTCATCATGCATAAGAGTATCGCCCAAATATGGAGGCCAACTATCTTCTTGGGGAACACCGAGGAAACTTTGTATGTAAACTTTGAAGACGTTTATAACTCTATACAAGTCAGGAATAAACGTAGTATAGTCGTGATTAATGTGAGAACACGCTGCGATAGCATGTGAGCAAGGCAGATGAAAAGTTTGAAATCTCCCACAGTCACAAGTTCGTGTTTGGAGGTTGACGTTGAAATGGGTAAGTGGTCGATAATTCCTATTATTAACCGTCTCTTGAACCACGAAATAATGACTTTCACGGTCAAAAGCCAAGACATTATAACTGTGGGATTTTTCTACTTCTTCTGCAATTCTTTCATGCAGTTATCTGTGAACTCCTTTCCCGATGACAAATTTTTGGTCCAATCCTTTCCTCGCTTACCCCACAATGTTCCCATCCTGTAGTATGTTGATCTTACAAGTGATGTAATAGGTAGGTTTCGGGTTTCCTTCAAAACTGAGTTCAAAGATTCAGCTAGGTTGGTTGTCATGTGACCCCATCGTGCTCCTCCGTCGTAAGCTCGCGACCATTTTTCTCTTGAAAGGTTCTCTATCCAATTAAAAGCCTCTGTGTTTGTTTGGCGGATCTCCTCCCGATAATATGCGTATGTAGACTCATTAATTGCATATAAAAGCATTAAAACATTAATATAAAAGAACTATATATTGCCGTGTTAAAAATTAGAGAGTAATTACCCATGTTAACAACTGTCTTGCGAAGGTTTTTGTCCTTGATGGCTCGCATGAAATTTTGTGCGATGTGCCTAATGCAATACACATGCATCGAGGGTGGGTTCTGCCAGCCATTATCCGGGTTATTGTAGGCACTCCTAATGGACCCGTGTCGATCAGATATCAAACATAAGTTTGATTGGGGTGTGACGTGGAGTCTCAAATTTTTCAGAAAGAAACTCCAAGCTCCCCCGGTCTCACCTTCGACCAATGCATATGCGATTGGGAAAATGTTACCATTCCCATCTTGTGCAACAGCCAGGAGCAATGTTCCCCTATATTTTCCATACAGCCATGTACCATCTACCTGCACTATAGGTTTACAATGTGCGAAACCCCTCATACAAGGTTGAAATGCCCAAAAAAGGCGATGGAAAATTCTTGCACCACCAATTTGTGTTCCTTCATTTGAATATACAGGAAGTGTTTCAAGATCTATGATGGTACCTAGGAGAAATTGTTGCATGACTAGCAACCACTGCGGAAGGTTGTTGTAAGAGGCCTTCAAATTACCATAAATATCTTCGATTGCTTTGTTCTTTGCAATCCATGCCTTTTTGCAAGACACGGTGTAGCCATAAGTCCTACGAATATGAGCAACAATATGTCTAACCTTGATTGCCGCGTCGCTGTCAACAAGAGGTCTGATGTTATGGGCGATCATCTTTGAGGTAAGATTTTTGTGATCTTGAGATATAGCAGTCGACATGCAAGTGTGTGGCCCTCCAATTCTGCCAATAACCCATTTACCACACCCCTCCCTTAACGAAGCCCTACATGTGAAGTTGCATTCCTCATTTTTACATTTAATTAAATAT
Source organism: Vicia faba (assembly GCA_948472305.1). Taxonomy (NCBI): domain Eukaryota; kingdom Viridiplantae; phylum Streptophyta; class Magnoliopsida; order Fabales; family Fabaceae; genus Vicia; species Vicia faba. Next base: position 1,023,749,551 of record OX451736.1, on the reverse strand, counting down.
CGTGTCGGATCAGACTTACAAACCTTAAATGTATGAGAATTTTTTATGTGATACTCAGATATTGCATAGAGACATGCTTCTTTGTTTTCAAAAGTCATACCAACCTTTAAGTCATCACATGACTCACGTTCGTGTACGGGTTCGAAGATTGAAATTGGTTCCACACATTCAAATGAAACATTTCACAAGTGATAGGGTGGGTTATACAGATCAAGTATAGGAGCCGGTTCTGCCCCCAGCCTGTCATCGTCACCTGACTCATCACTGGACCCACTAAACAAATTAATTTGTCTAGCATCGTCGGAGTCAGTATCATCACCCACTTCCTCTTCCGGAAATATTGGCTCGTTATGTTGTGCTTGGACAAACTCTTCTTGTTGGGAGACCTGACTTTGTTGATATGCATGAGTTTGTGATGATTGTGTTGGAAATACTTCATGCATTTGTTGAAAAAAAATATACAACTCCATTTCTTGTTGACTGCAAAACCTTGAGTGGAATTGAAGCATTGAACGAGCATCTTCATCGCCTTCGATTTTTGCAGTGTTGTATGTGACATTGTGATCAACTGGATTAACTATTGGAAATCGATAAAAAATAGAAGTTACATGTTGTCGTAAAGTTTCTTCTATTTTTTCCATCAACTGAGCTAAATCACTATTTCGATGAATATTTAAAATATGTGTATCTGTATTTTGAAATACCACTCCAATAATTTCATCGGTAAAAATATTACCGTTGAAATGTAACAGACAAGAAATATGATTTTGTGGCATTGTGTTTGATGTAATGTTCAATTGTTTGAATATGTGATAGTTTGGTTTGTTGAATACACTATGTTGAATTGTAAAATGCATGTATTAATAAACAAACATCAAAGCGTTGGATTTCATGCATGTACACTTGCGCCATTTCAAATGGCGTGAAGCCCATAAAGGTGCCATTTCAAATGGCGTGAAGCCCATAAAGGCGCCATTTCAAATGGCGTGAAGCCTAGGTTTGCTCCATTTCAAATGGCGTGAAGCCCCTAGTTGCGCCAAGTCAAATGGCGTGAACCCTAGGGTTGCTCCATTTCAAATGGCGTGAAGGCTATGTGTCTGGCGTGAAGAAGTCATATGTTCCATGCATATAAGAGCTACAATAAACGATTATGTTATCAGATTAAAATGAGTCTGATACTCTGCTCAGTATACATTATTCCGTATAATTCACAGGTTGTTATGTTTGATTATAGAAATGCATTTTCTAATCCTTTGGTTGTGCGGCTTATGGAAAGATCTAAACTAATTCATTTGAAAAATCAATTACGTCAAGTCACAAATATTAATAGGAGCATTACATAGATCTCTTTCAACCGGACTACCATCAACGAAAATGGAGTCTTGATGCAGCATATTACAAAGTTAGTTACAAATACAGATGTATTTAATATGTTTGAGGATTTTCGAATTGGTGTTAATAAAACACCTTTTGAGTTGTATGTCAGATTCAGTAGATCAGCCGATGAGGTTTTATCATTGTGTACAAAACCGTGTAATTTACAATATTCGCAATAAATTACAAATTTATATTTATCCAACTTTCATTAAATTACTCTACTACCTACCAACTCTAATTAAATTACTTTACTACCTATTAACCATAATTAATTAAATTATTCAACTACCAACCAACCACACTCACCTCTTTTTTCCTATAAATACTCAATCACTCTCACCTCATTTCTCCACAAACACACTTCATTCTATTCACACTCTCTACTCTCTTTTGATAAGTCTTCTCTTCTCTCTTTTCACAAGTCTTCAATTAGTTCTTCATTTTCACAGTTATGGCCAATATGTTTTGGTATGGTACACAACATAGGGGAACGGTAGAAAATATCAATGCTGTAAGTATTTTTGATTTATTCAACTTTATTCGTATTATTTATTTTTGAGTTTACAATAGTAGTTTTATTCATAATTTGCATATAAATATTGAATATTTTTCTATATTATTTATTTCTATTACAGATTGATGATAATTATATTTCAAAATGGAGAATCCGTGCTCACAAACCTCTGAAGCCACATGGAGCCATAATCCCGTACCTTCACCAATCTGGGTTCTACCATGTATCTACAATAGGGTCAACACACATCGATTCAAGGTTAATTATAGCCTTACTGGAACGATGGAGACCCGAAACTCATACATTTCATCTTCCAAACGGTGAATGCACAATTACATTGGAAGATGTGAGTATGTTATTGGGGCTTCCTGTAGATGGAAAAGCGGTAAATGGTCAATCTGAGCTGGGTGATGGTGCATGGAGTTCTATTTTAGAGGATGAACCACCACAAAGTGATAAAGGAATGACTGCGAGGTTGACATGGCTTAAAGACATGTACCAACATGAACCACCAACCGATGAGTCACCCGAGGAGTATAAAATTAAACATGCTCGTATTTATATCTTACTCCTTATCGGACAATTTTTGTTTCCCAACAAAAGCGGAAATACTATACACTCAAAATGGACACAATTTGTTGTTGATTTAGAAGATTGTGGAAAATTGAGTTGGGGTTCCGCCGTTTTAGCGAATATATATAGGGAAATATGCAAGTCGGTAGACATAAAAGTAACAGAGATGTCAGGATGCATTTTACTTCTTCAAGCTTGGGCTTTTACACGCATGCCTATAATATCTCCGGTGACTCCGCTTCAATCTCCATATCCTTACGCAAGAAAGTAATATTTTATTTTAAATTTAAAATTATAATTAATATTGTTAGGATACTTTAAAATAAAATTTTATTTTGAATTCTTTTTAGATGGTGCTTTAAGAAACTTGACTACCAAAACAATCCGCGCCACCATCTTCAAGGATACCGATTCAGGATTGATCAGATGCTTCAAGATCAGGTTTTTTTGTCTTCACCTTAATATTTCTTATAAATTTTTGAATTTTATTTTGGTTAAACTAAAAAATTTTATCTACAACTTCTCAGTTTATTTGGAGGCTGTATCTTGGATTAGCGCCCCAAAGGCACGAGGACAGTTTGATATGGAGTTCAACTACGTATATAATATGCTTTCATATTGTAGAAATGCATCAAGCTGATAGGGTCAAACTACAATTTGGCCATTTACAATGGATACCTGAAGAAGCTCGATGCTTGGCTGAACACCATAAGATGACAACAATAAAAGCGCGTCGAAAAGCATATACCACATTATACTCTGATGAACAAAACTGTTGGTTGCATCGAGAATTATTTACGTTGGATGGCGATCAATTACAATCAGAGGAGAAACCGTCAAAAGAGTACATGCAATGGTATCACTCACTTCCACATAGATATGCATCGTACGAACAATTTCTCACTGACCCTCGTCAAAATCAATATGCCTCTACTCAGGCAAGTGGCTCTCAACAAACTCACCACTCACAACATTCTCAACCTCCTCAACCCCAATCCTTCCAACAACAAACTCCTCACTTTTCCCAACATCAAACACCCATCCCCCATTATCCTGAACAACAAACTTTTAACCCTCATTTTTCTCAACTACAAACTCCTGCCCCTTATTTTTACCAAAATCAAACCTTTAACACCCAATACCCGCAATCTCACTCCCAACCAAATTACATTTATGAATCCCAACAACCACAATTTTATAATAGGCCAACTACACAATTCACACCCATCATGCGACCAAACTTCGATTCCTCCTCCTCCCAACATAACCCGCCTTATTTTCCAACCATGTGTCCGCCACAACAGCCGCAATATAATTTAGGCGAGGATCTTAACGTTAGTGATTATGATTTACTGCAAAGTATTTGGTCTCCTCCACAAGCTACCGCTCCTAGTCAAGATAATCCTCCAACATCAGATGCAACACAACAAAATCCTCCAACAACAGAGACCGAAGAACAATATGGTTTTGGTCATCGTGCTCCGCGACCGCGTCATTGTTTTACCGGTACTCGTTTAGGACCGGATCATCAGCATTAAATAGTATAATTGTGAATGTTTAACAGTTTTATTATATTTTGCATTTTGATTGTAATTGTGATATTTTATTTATTTAATAAAAAAAATTTATTATCATTTTGTAATTGTTAAATATTTATTCGAAGTATTAATTTATTTTCATATTTTAATTGTTAAAAGTATAAACATAAAAATAATAAAATTTATTTAATAAAAAGTATTTGTAATTAATATAAACATAAAAATAATAAAATTTATTTAATAAAAAGTATTTGTAATTAATATAAACATTAAATAATAAATTTTATTTAATAAAAAGTATTTGTAATTAATATAAACATAAAAATAATAAAATTTATTTAATAAAAAGTATTTGTAATTAATATAAACATTAAATAATAAATTTTATTTAATAAAAAGTATTTGTAATTAATATAAACATTACATAATAAAATTTATTTAATAAAAAGTATTTGTAATTAATATAAACATTAAATAATAAAAATAATAAAAATAAATAATTAAAAATTCAGAAAACGAAAAAAAATAAATATAAAGGCCATTCACGCCATTTGATTTGGCGTGAGCCCTTCCTGCTCACCTTCGTGCCATCTCAAATGGCGTGAACCCCCCTGGGTGTGGCATATTGGGAATTTTTTTTCAGGGCGTGGCATTTTGGGATTTTTGTTTCAGGGGCGTGGCATGTGGGGAAAAAATTCAATGAAAAGTTATACATGAAGTGGCACGAATGAAAAGTTAGTTACATGAGGTGGCATCAGATTGTTCTTATAATAACGACCAGGTAACCTGCTATAGCAGATAACATATAAGTTAATTGACAGTTGTCAGTTTAGCTAGGATACAAAGTCTTAACTAAATTATTTATAATATATCTCTAATAACTCCCCAACCACCACCACTACAAACACACAAAGTTATGGGGGACTAATCACCCTGAGTTTATGTTCCAATTCAATAAACTTGAATGAAGCTGAGGCTTAATAAGCACATTTGCCAACTGATATGAATTAGGGATGTGAAGCACATTGAGTTGTTTGGTCAGAACTTTTTCCTCGAGAACAAAGAGATCAATTTTCACGTGCTTTGTCCTAAAATGCGTGATAAAATTGTGAGCAAGCATGACAACAGACTGATAGTCACATAGAATGACTTGAGATCTTTTAGGAACACACAATTCATGGAGTAGAGTCTAAAGCTAGAGAAGATATGTAGTGGCTTGAGCAAGGCTCTTGTATTTAGCCTCAATACTATACTTAACCACAACCTTCTGCTTTTTAGACCACCAAGAGATGAGATTTGAGCAAAAGCATGTAGCATCACTAGAAGTACTCCTTTTGTCATCGGGATCTTATGCCTAATCTGCATCACAAAAACCTGAAATGAAGGGAGAAAAATTGGGGAAAGAGGAGAGAAAGATGGAAACCCTAGTCAAGTGTCCCTTTGATGTATCTAAGGATTCTCTTTACTGCCACCCAATGAGTCTCAAGAGGATGAGACATGAACTATCTCACTTTGTTAATTGAGCAGGCTATGCCAGGTCTGGTGATGGTGGAATACTGAAGTGCTCCCACAACAGACCTGTACATGTAGGGATCTGGAAAAGTAGTAGACACTATTTTAGTGAGCTTGCAAGTAAACTGAATTGGAGTTGTGAAAGGGCAGAAGTCACTCATGTTTGTCTTCTACAAGAGGTCTCTAATATATTTAGATTGAGATAGTAGAAGAGATTCAGTAGTAGATTGTTTAATCTCAATTCCTAAGAAATAATCAAGATCACCAAGGTACTTTAGAGAGAATACAAGATTGATTTTAGTGATAACCTCCTGAAGAAGATCCTTGGAGCTGTCAGTTAATATAATGCCATCAACATGTACCAAGAGATAAATGGTGTGGCCTTCAGAAAAATAGGTAAACAATGAAGATTCACATATGCTTGCTTTGAACTGAAGCTTGTGCAAGGCAGTTTGAAGTCTTTAAAACTACCGTCTAAGAGCTTTCTTAAGCCCATAGAGGATCTTGTGGAGTTTACACACAAGAGTGGGGTTAGAACTCACAAAACCATGAGGTTACTTCATGTAGTCTTCCTCATCCAACAAGCCATCAAGGAATGCATAGTTGACATCAAGTTGTTGAATGAACCATTTGTGAGAATTGGAAATGGAAAGAATGACTCTGATGGTGATGGGCTTGACAATAGGATATAAGGTTTCGTTAAAATCAAAATCATGTCTTTGATGAAATCCTTTGGAAAAAAGTCTAGCTTTGTACTTGTTAACTGTGTCATTAGGGTTTTCTTTAACTATGAAAACCCACTTACAACCAATAGAGTGCCTATAAGGAGGCAGAGGAACAAGGCTCTGAGTATCATTTTTTATCAAGGCATCAAACTCAACTTGCATATTTGACTTCCACTATTGACATTCAAGAGTCTGCTTGATCGTCTTAGGCTCAAAATGGGTGAGTAAAAGTCTATCCCCAAGTCTTGGTTGAGAGAAATCAAACTTTGCCCTAGTCTGCATTATGTGATGGTTGACCTGAATATTAGCAAAAAGAATAACCAAAGGAGGGAAAAACAAGGTAGATGAAGAATATGAAGTAGAGGCCTCAAACATAGGACCATACCGAGGTCTAAGAATACCACTAGAAGTAGAGATTGTGTAGAAGAAGAACTGGACAAGGTACTAGACTCAGACTGAGCTGGAGCAGGACTAGACTCATATTTAGAAGAGGAAGAATGATGAGGAGCAGGAGAACTAGGGACAATATCAACGTGAGGATTAGACAAACATGGAGTAATTAAGGGGTTGAAGTCATGAGAGGACAAGGAAATTGTCTTAGAGTAAGTGTGAGACAAGGGAGATTTAGGGTTGGAGAAAAAATCATGAAAGGTAAATCTAAGTTCATTAAAAAGAACATATTTAGAGATAAACAATCCTTCACTAGGGTAAAGGAACCTATAGCCTTTGTGAGAGGTAGAGTACCCAATGAAAATGCATTCATGGGATATAAAGTCTAATATGTGAGTGTAATAATGCCTGAGCAGAGGAAAACATGCACAAACAAAGACTTTTAAGAAGGCATAATCAGGTACAATATTGGACAAGAAAGTATAAGGAACATATAATTTTATGGAAGAATAAGGCGACCTCTTAATGAGATACACAATAGTTGGGAAAGCATAATCCCAATTTGCAATGGGGGAAATTTAACTTGACTAAGGAGAGTGAGACTAATGTCTACTATATGTTTGTGCTTTATTGCAACCACACCATTTTGGTGGTGAGTATGGGGACAAATGACCATGTGAACAATACCTAGATCAGTAATGTACTTAGTGAAAGGTATGAACTATCCCCCCAATCATACTAAATGGATTTAATGGGAAAACCTAGTTGTAGTTCAACTAGGCTTTTGAATTATTTAAAAGTAGACATTCTCTCGAACACATTAATATATACATCATTTGAGAGTTTATGTAAATGGCAAGCCATCTAAAGACCCATCGTTTGTAAAATTATCTAGAGTAATTGAGCAAATGGTTTTTTTTGACAGAGACGTCATTCATGCCTACCTTGAAGATAGTTATGTGGATGATCCTAAAAGATTAGATCCTTTTGTTAGGATGTTAGCAAAAGGTAAATGGGATTATGATATGATAGTCACACACATATGTGATGCTGATAAATACTATGAGGTGGGGAGAGATGGGAAGCCCGTCCACTTCAAAAGATCCAACTTATCCATCCAGTCCTAAATTTGGATGACATTCATTCTCCACAACATTACCCCAAAGAGTCATACTTAATTTGCGACTCTCCCTACCATACAACTCATCTGGTACATCCTTCAGGGGAAACATGTTGACATTTCTAGGGTAATATCCAAAAAAATTTGGGGTATACTAAATTCACAACAAAAGCAGGCTATTGCTTTTCCTAGTTTAATAACAGGATTATGCAAGCAACATAATGTGAATATCCTATATCATTACCATTTCCTTCCAACTTCTAAGCTAGATAATTTTTTTGTATCTTGCCACTGCACAAGACAAAGAAGAAGGGTACCATCACCACCCCCAGTTCCTCCAACTACACCATCCTAGCATCAACAAGGGATGAAAAACTTTGATGCCATGAATCTAAACTTGAGATCTTGTTTCACATATATTTGGGATGTCAAAAATGCATACCATGGTTGTATGCTTTCTCTCAATGAATCCATGTATAGATTGCAGTTAAGGATGTAGGACCCGCTTGCTCCACATGAGCCAATACTTACTGTTGTACCCCAAAATTTGCCTCCCATTTTTTTTAATGCATTCTTTCAAGGCTCCTCAAATACACAAGAATCTCAAGGGATGACCAGTCAAATGCTCCTCCCAAGTCAAGAGCCTACAACTAGGGTTTTGAGTTTCTCAAGGAAATTTGGTTTGAAAAGGTCTCAAGTAGATTTAATGGTTATCCATAGGTCCTCAATAAGGTTCATGTGAAGTTTCAAGTCCTACATCACAAGTTTTCTCAATCAATGGCTCAGATGATTTAAAATCAATTATATTGGTCTAAAAGTCAACTACGATCAATATACAGTCAAACTTCAAGATTTTTGGTCAACATCAATATTTTGAAGTGATATTCATCATTTGATCAAGGGTTGATCATGATTCCCTAAGGAAAGCTCTCAAATCATCAAAAGTCAAGAATTGTCAAATTAGGGTTTTCGTAGGAGAAGTCAGCTGAACTTTGACCAGGCATAAATTTCACATACTTCATCAACTTTTCCCCAACCAAAGCTTATTTTAAATAAAATTCAATTCCCTATAACTTTGTTTTTGTGCTCAACTCCAAAAATGCTTCATTTGAAAGATATGACCTAAAACATTATAGGTCATTTTCAAAAGTCAACAAAAGACACTTTTTGTCAAGGAAACTTACATCAAGATAATGTCTTGAAAAGCAAAAATGATCAACATAGAGATTGTATAGTACATCTTTAGATTTCTAGAAAGCCCAATATCATCTTCAAAATATGAAAATTGAGAAAGTTATGAGTTGCACAAGTTGGGAGATTTTGAAGAAATTCATGAAATGCAATTGAGCAAAATTGCAATTTTAAACCAATGAGACTAACTTTTGATGTTCAAACATGTTCATAAGGTGTTAGAGGACCTCTAAATCAATTCACATATTTTTTATGATTTTTATTTATTTTATTTAAATTTTTATTAATTTAAATGCAAATAAAATCAAATAAAATATGAAACAATGGTATAAAAGCTTGGGATTTTTGTTTCAATCATCCAAAGGCTCAAGACAACTCATGACAACTAATGAAAAATCATTACAATGTTGCCAAACTCGTGCAAGACCAAGATGGCAAGAAAAATCTCAAGTTTGGCAAGTTTTAAAGTTGTTTGATTCTTGTTTTATCATGGCATCATGACTTTGATTCTTGCCATATTTGTCAGCTCACTTCACCCTTCTATATAAAGGCAAGCATATCAAGTCAAAAGACCACGAAAATCATTGGCACAAAAACTCTAAAAAAATTCTCCAAATTTAAAGAAATTGTGAAAATTATATCTCGCATCTCCAGCAGTTTTCAAACCGATTCAAGCCTTCCATTGTCCTCCTAACGTTACCAAGAGTCAGAACCAATCATTATTCTTCGTGAATCAACCCTAGAAGCCGGCCCTACATCAAATTCTGATTGGTAATCGGATCTTGAAAGATTCAATTCCAGCGCTTCAAATTGATGGTGACCATGGTGCACTCCAAGGCGCGCTCCCCACTAGATCACACAAGCTCCTGGGTTAAGTTATTTTGGGCCTAACGTTTTTCTATTTCTCACCCCCTATTTTCTTTTTGCAGCGTGGCCCATTTTTTTTATTTCTTTTTTTTTAATTAACATTTTTAATCTTTTTTTTAATCAACAAAAAATCATAAAAAATAAAAAATGATTAAGTTTAGGTTTTTCTTAATTAAATTTAATTTTCACAAATAAATTAATTAATTAAAATCACTTTTGAGATTATTTTGTTAATTAAAATTGGTTAGAGTTAGGTTCAAAGTCTTTTTTCTAATTAAAATTAAAAACAACAAAAATATTTTTATACTTAGATTGTTTAGGATTTTAGATATTTCCACTTTTTTTTCATTCTCCGCGCGTTATTTATCTTTTCGCATTATTATTTATCATAATTTATGTAATTGCCCATAAGTTGTAATAGTTAAAATTAGGACATTTACATCTTTTCCCGTATTTTGGTTTGTATTCCCTCCATCCTGAAGCGATGTAATAGCGTTGTTTAATTTCCGCCTTTTTATTTTTCCGAACTTGTATATAATAAACTGTTAGATGTATGCTTAATATGATTGCATGACAAGATTTAAAAACAAAGGTAGAAAACCTAACATCCAAGAAAAATAACTGAAACACAACACACTTTGCACACCTCTAAGGTACCTCCACTTGTTGCCTTCGGAAAATAAACATCTTACGAGTTTTAACAAAGACCTTTTTGGCCAAAAGATCATAGTCCCTCGATGACCCTTCGATGTTGCCTCGGTAAATGATCTTAGTACCTTAGAGTAATTGCTAAAGCATCTTACGAGTTACCTTCATGACTGTACGATGACCCTCGCCTGCCCCTCAAACATCCAATGATAGGACTACCCACCAACTAATGGTAGGATATCTCTATCTAAAGGAAAAGAGGAAAAGAATAAAGATCTTTTGAGTAGGTAGATAGCTTGTAGTTGCTTGCTCACAAAACAAAACAAATTTCTCACACATACACTCCATTTTCTAAATATTTTTCAAAGACAAAAAACACTTTGTATGCATTCTCAACGATACGAGAATCACTTCAAAGTTTGCCGCACTTAGGCATCTTTTCAAAATATTTTCAAACACACAAACACAAAGCATTTTCGAAAAGTGAGCTAGCAACTAAGAGCCCATAGATAACTACGGATGAAAAGGGTGCTAATACCTTCCCTTTTCATAATCTACACCCCAAACTCAAAATCTTAAAAAAAGGTATTTCCTGTTCTTTTCACCCTTTCCTTTGTTGGATAGAAGAAAGGTCTATGGTGACTCTTGCTATCCGCAACATTTGCGATAAAACACAAAATTAGTAAAGTCAGTTCTCTCACCGTATTACAGAACTGGCGACTCTGCTGGGGAAAATCTAAAAGTGGTGTTACCTTAGAGATAGTTCATATTTTAAATTCTTTCCTTGTTTGACTTGCTTGATTTATTATTGAAGGATTGTTTGGGTATTCTTGTATAGATCCTATACCCGGACCTGGGGCATATTAGGTAAGTAGCAATAGATCGTGGGGACTATGCGTCATAATACCGACATGGTTGAAGCGATGGCTACGTTAGTGTGACACACTTGTTGGTACCAGTATCCCTTGAGTCCAGTCAAGGAGAATACGGAGCCGCTGTGTGGTGTCATAAAGCACTAACTAACCGTAGAACCTTAGTTGAACAACTTGGCCATTAGAAAGTAGTGAGATAGCTGGCTTTGATGCAAGACTAAAGTTGGTTGATACTCGATACTACACTCATTGAGATCGAACTTTCGGGATATTTTGGCCGCAGTTTGGATGCTTGAGCTAAAACAATGTCCGATGAAGAAAGATCAGTGATATTGAGATTCCTTAGAACCCGATTACTTTCTTTAGGACAGGTTGAACCAACTAAACTTCAAGAGGGTACTTACCTACAAACTCCATGCAAGCTTAAACCTAAGGCTTTGTGTGTTTCTCTTGTGTATGATTAATTGTTCGAACATAACATCATAACACCATGACATTATTACACATATCATTTTATTAACCATTTCAAGGATCTCAAGGGCCCGCGATGTAGGTTATGATGAACCATACATATAGCAAGGGGCAAGGGAATTTATTTTTGTTGTACCCAAAAATTTGCCCTCTCATTTCTCAAAAGATCATCCTGGACTCTCAGGCTTACTTCTATCAAGTTTTAAGTCTTGAATTACAACTTTTTAAGAAAATCATCCACAAGGGCAAAATGGTCAAAAGCATATTGAAAAATCAAACTTGGACTTTTAGATCAAAAATCAAGTTTCAACAATTATATTTCATCATGACATGAAATTGGTTCATAAAAAAAATCAGAAGTCAGAAGTTACTTTGAAAAAAATCAAATTTCTAAACATTTAGAAAATTTTCTAAGTGTCAAGAGAATATGATACTTCAGAACTTCTGAGCCAACCTCCATGCAAGTGCAGTCAGAATTTGTAGACACGGTTCAAAATATGATGCTTCAATCAGAACATATGGAAGCAATGTTCTTCGGTCAGAACATTACCCTTCAGCATATGGAGGTTACATTTATAATCTTCTACGATCAGAACGTCACCAAATCCCAAGACCTTGTTTAAACAACCTGCTGCACTGCTACATCACAGTACTCTAACCAGTAACTAATCCAGTCCATGCCTGCATTTCCCAAATCCTGTATTTGCACCAAATACTAAAAGTTGTGATCAAAAAGCAATGGAACAGTGTGCCAAAAAAGTTTAAATCCCATTTGTTTTCCCCCCAAAACCACAACAAATTCACCTATAAATAAGTTGCTCCATCACACTTTCAGGGGGCTGTTTTTTTTTTTGAGAGAGAAAATTGTCAAAAGAGAGAAAAGAAAAACTGTGAAACCTTCGTAAAAAATCCAGAATTCCCAAACAGAAAACAAAACCTTTGTTCTTCTCTTTGAATCAAATAACTTGGCATTTTCTCTCATGTTACTCTTGCCGACTCCAGAACATTTGAAGGCAGCAGTTCAAGTTCCAAGCACATGTTCCGAATTCAAGGTAAGTCTTTCTGACTTTGCATCTTCTCATTCATAACATCATTAAATATGTAAATATCACAGTATTGATGTTGTCCATATCATTGCATAAGTAGAAAAAATTGTGGATCAGAACTTCTTGATTAAGGCTAGGCTCAGATTTAGGATTAGAACTTCTATAAACTGTTGTGCTGTTATCCTTCTGATTTGCTGTTTATTAAGAACTGAATAAATTTCTGATGTGCTGATTAAGAGTTGAAATGTGGCATATAACTTCTGATGTTCACTCACAGTTTTAGCAAAATACAGAACTTTTGGTTCTTCCTTATTGTTAAACACACTGAACTTCTGATGTTTCCACTCACTATTTTAACACTTATAACTTCTGATTTTCACACGCTGATAACGCACTGAACTTCTGATATTCACTCGCTATTAGAACACACTAAACTTCTGATGTTCACTCACTGTCTTAGCACATACTGAACCTCTGAGTTCTCTTCACTGTTTTAATATACAGAACTTCTAAGATTTTCTCATTGTTCTAACACTCATAAGTTCAGCACATAGCAACCTAAAACTTCTGTGTTTTCCCTCTAACGTGTCTTGCAGGACCTCAGAGTGTACCAATCCAGAACTTCTGATTCCACTGACATTCCTTTTTGAGTCATCACGCGCCTGGCTTCAGAACTTCTGATCCTTGTTGTTTCGCTTGCAGCAACACGCTGCTTCTATCTTTCATTTATTTTCTTTTTTATCATTTTTAATATTAATTCCCTTTTTATTAACATAAAAAGACATAAAAATATTTTCTTTTATTAATTAATTAATTTCTTTTTTTCTTAATTCATTAAGACAAAAAAACCATTTTTTAAATAAATCCTTTTTCCCTCTTGCATTGTACATTTCAATATGGTTGTAATAGTAACTTTGGATTTAATTTTATTTGCAATCCCCATTTGTAAATATGTAGCCCCATCCCTAAAATATTGTAATAGCGTAGGACTTTATATTCCCGCAATTTATCACTTTTCAAATATAAATGCTATTAATTAGGGCGTGTATATCAATACATGAAACCAACAAATAGATAACCCTAATCAAGACTAAATGCATGTAAATCAAACACACTTTGCACACTAACACCCTTAGGGTAATATCACTTTGTTGCCTATTGGAAAAAATAGTCATGTCCCTCGAACATGGGCGTTTAAGCAAAAGACCCTCGATAAAAGATCGTAGTCCCTCGATGACCCTCGATGTTGCCTTCGGTAAATGATCTAGTCCCTAAAAGGATATTGCTAAAGCGTCCCATAGGTTGCCTTCTATGACTATACAAACGTCATACGCCCGTCCCTTCACATCCAAATATGGGGCTTCTTACCAAATCAATGGTAAGATAGCAGCATCTAAAGGAAGAGGAAAAGAACATCTAAGACCGTTTGAGTAGGTAGATTTGCTCTTATTTGCTCGCTTGCTCACAATAAAAACATTTTTATACACCAACACATCTCTTTGAACTATTTTCAAAAACCAACACTTTGTACGCATTCTTATAGAGACGAGAATCATTACAAAGTCACATTTTCAAAATATTTTCAAAACCCACATCACAAATCACATTTCAAAACAAAAGCAAGTGATCTAGCAAGAAACTAAGAGCCCATAGATAACTACGGATGAAAAGGGTGCTAACACCTTCCCTTTTCATAATCTACCCCAAGAACTCAAGAAAACATCTCTAAAGGTCTTTCCTATTCTTTTCAGCCTTTCCTTATTGGATAAAAGAAAAGTCGGTGGCGACTCTTGCTATCCGCAACATTGCAATCAAACGCAAAACAGAAAAGTCAGTTCTCCCACCGTATCATAGAATTGGCGATTCCGTTGGGGATTATATAAGTGGAGTTACCTTAGGGTTAGATCACCTTTACTTGCTTTTTTGTTTGACTTGCTTGCTTTACATTTAAGGGTTTTTTGCTTGGGTATTGTTAAAGATCCTACACCCGGATCTAGGGGACACTTATTAGGTAAACAACAAAAGATCGTGGAGACTGTACGACATAAACCGACATGGTTTAAGCGATGGTTGTGTTGGTGTGACATTTTGGTTGGTACCGGTATCCTTCGTGTGGAAACGAAGAGAATACGGGGCCGCCGCGTGGTGTCGTGAAGCACTAGCGGACCTTAGAACCTTAGTTGAACAAACTTGGCCATTAGAAAGTAGTGAGATAGCCGGCCTCAGTATAAAGCTGAGGATTGGTTGATACTCGATGCTACGCTCATTAAGATCAGACTTTCGGGATATTTCGGCCGCAAGAAAGATTGCCTGAGCTGAAACAATGCCCGATAGAGGACGATCAGTGATATTGAGAATCCTTAGAACCCAGTTACTTTTCTAAGACAAGTTTGAAACCAACTAAACTTCAAGAGGATACTTACCTTTAACCTCATGCAAGCCTTTGAACCTAAGGACTATTGTGTGTTTGGCTTGTGTGTGATTTACTCTGTTTGAACATAACATTATGCATCATAACATAGCACCCGTTCTCATTACACTAACCATTTCAAGGAACGAGGGAATTTATCTTTGTTCTGTTTTGCAGATTATGGCTTTCGCTCGTAGAAACACTATTCGAATCAGCTTTGTGAGAATACCTCTCTGTGATACGGTGGCTAGAACCGGACTGTTTTAGGAATGCTGGTTTGCATTTTGCATTTGTCTTCGCAAAATGTCGCGGTAAGCAAGAGTCGCCACCGACTTTTATTTTATCCAACTGGAAAGGAAAAAAGTACAAAAAAATTCCTTTTTCGAGATTTTGAGTACGGGGGTAGATTATAGAAAGGGAAGGTATTAACACCCTTTCTATCTGTGGTTTTCCACGGGCTCTTAGGTACTTGCTCATCATTTTCAAATTTTCTTGTGTGCGTTTGATTTGAAAAAAGTTTTTGACTTCGATTTAACTCTTGCTTCTGTCTTCAAGAGTGTTACGAAGTGTTTTTGAAAGCTTTGTTTGAAAAGAGTGTAAGTATAGAAAAGTTTGTTTAGATTGAGCAAGTACTTAATAACTATTCTACCCGCTCGAAAAAAGGAATTGTTCTATGTTTGTTTCCTTCAGACAATGATATCCCACTATTAGTGAGTGGGTAGCACCATCGTTGGATTTTTGAGGGTCAATTGGAAAGGGACGTATGATCACTAAAGCAATGTTAGGACGTCTTAGTAATAACCCTAATGTCTTAGATCAATCATTCGAGGCAACAATTCCGAGGCAACCATTCTGAGGCAACTTTCCGAACGGGACTTTGATCTTTGTTTAGACAAGAGAGCGGCCACTAAAGCATCCTATACTTAATGACTGTTTACCGAAGGAAACCGAAGTGGGAGTATACCCTAGGAGTGCGCATGTGCGAGTGACTCAATTTCAAGTTTATTATCTATGCACATTTAGGGTTTGCTAACCGTTTTAAAGTTAATCATACATTCTTGTCATGCATCCCTATTATTCATACATCTAACAGTCAATATTTTGCAGAATTTAAAGTGCGGAAAGTAAAGCTAAGCTATTACAAGGCTTCAGATATTTACATAGCCAAAAACAAACCCTTAAAAAATGATAAATGAAAGTAAACGGTCCTAATTAATTTATTACAACTTGTGAGCAATTACATCAAATGGTAAAAAAAATAATAATAAAGTGCGCACAATGAAATTTAGAACGAGAGAGAACTAGGGTTTTGACCTCGTCTAACCTAATCGAAAGAAAAATTGTTTTTGTTGTTCTTAATTATTTTTTAAGAAAAAGAATTAGGTTTTTAAATTAAATACACAATTAATTAGTAATTAAAGAAGATAATTAAATGACCTATTTTTGTATTTTTTGGTTATTTTTAAGAAAAAGAAAATATAATTAAGTTAAAACCCTAATTGTTCTAATTAGTTTTAATTATTTACAAAAGAATTTAAGTTACCCTAGAATTAAATAATATAATTAAATTAATTAATTTTTGATAAAAAATAAACCTAAATCTAATTGGATGCAAAATATTATTTTTATGATTTTTTTTGATAAAAAGAATTATTTATTTGTGTTAGTAAATAAAATAAATAAATTAATTAAATAAAATATAAATGACAAGAAAAAGGAAATTGGGCCTGAAACCAGCAATTTGGGGGGTGTGAGAATCAGATTCTGGGCCTAAAAGAAGGTGACCCACGTTAACTTCCATACTCTCATGCGCTGCATTGACTAGGGTGTACCATGGACACCACATCATGGCCATCAGATCTGGCCTCCTGGACACTTGGCAGATTGGATGATGAAGCCACATGGTGGTCTCTACGCCTTGTGGAACATGGAATCTGTAGAGAGAAATCAAGAAAAATGCAAATGTTGGAGGCAGGGGTCGAACCCCTGACCTCAAGCTCTCCAATGCCTTAGCGCTTACCTGGCCACCATTGGGCCAATTGGTTCAATTAATTATCAAATGAAACAAAAATAATAAAACTAATAAAATAACACTAGCTGTAAAACACGCGCATGAATTCAAATGCAAGAATGGGATAGAGCCACGTATATCATCTTCCTCCTTGCTCCGTTGGTAAAAGTCACAGACTTTTACCTACAACCATTTGTCCATAGCTACAGACCCTGCCATTCTTAAAATCAAACACAAGCGAGATAAATAATTTTTAAGGACATGAATCAACTCATCTAGACCTTCTGAGCGTGATGGTGCCACTTTCATGGCCCAATTTCACCTGTACACAAAGATCCCAAATCGAAGCAACAAACCCTAACAATGGCAAACTCTAATACAGTCCATGAAAATGCAATTAAATGTTACAGATATTTTGGAAATGTTTCAAGGAGAAAGAATATACAATTATTTCATGCTATAGATGCCAAGATTATGAAATTTGAAAAGAGCCATTGTCGTGGCTGACTTACAGTGTATTATAGGGTTGGAAACTCTTTGTTCTTGATTGGTTTCGCTTGCTTGTGATCCCAGGAAGCGATTGGAATGGCCAGGAAGTCCTGGAATCTCCTGGAACTATGAATTCGTCTCAGCACTTTTTTGTGTTTTTCTCAAGTTTGTTCTGACTTTTTCATGCCTCTCCAACCTCTTGTTTAGGTCTGCAAATGTTCCTTATGTATTGAAGAATGGATTAGGGTTGCAAACATGATCTCAATCTTTCTCCATTATTGATTTTGATCTTGATTTGATTCCTTTGAATATCTTTCCAAAAATAGGCCAAATTCAATCTTTTTGTGCACACCAAGGCTTTGCACGAATTCAATCACTTGCCAACTGGATATAGGACCTGAAACATGTACAAAATCTTGAGATTTCAATGTTTTGGATTTTTCCATGATTTATTTTGATTTAAATTGATTTAATTCAAATAAAAATCAAAATAAATAATAAAAATGAGATAATGACAAGTGGAAATAGCTAGGGCTCGTGGACCATGCTACCAACTCAAGACAAGTGCAAAAAGTTAGGCCCATTTAGCAAAAATTGCAATTTTAGGCATAGTTGACTTTTGACAATTTTGCAAAAAGGGTCAACTTCACCAATGCATAACTTCCTCAATTTTTACTCTTTGAAGGTGTTCTTATACTTTTTAGAAAGCTTGAGATGTCCTCTAAGCAACCCTTTTTGTCTAATCTCAATTTGTTACTCCATGTTCATGTGTTAAGCTTTAACAAAAAAGGTGTTTTTGTTGACTTTTCAAAATGACCTATAATGTCCAAATTCATAACTTCTTGTGAGTGCATATTTTGAACTTGGGAGCTGAAGATGGATTGTAGAGAATTTAATCCTCTTAAAAATGAGATTTTGATGGGTCATTTCTCATAAAGTATGAGAAAGGTATGCTTGGTCAAAGTTGAGTTGACTTTTCCTACAAAACCCTAATTTAGCAACTTTTGGTTCTTGATGAATTATGAGTAATCCTTGATGAATCATGATCAACCCTTGATAAAATGATGAAATATACTTCAAAATGAGGATGTTGACCAAAAATCTTGAAGTTTGACTGTATGTAGGCGATAGTTGACTTTTGCCCTAGCACAGTCGATTTTCAGGCCTTTGAGCCATTGGCTGAGTAAACTTTCTCTGCAAGGCTTGAAACTTGACATGGATGATCTTGAGAACATTTTAGGATAATGGTGAGAATTTTGGATCCCTTGGACTCAAGTATCTTGATGCAACATGAAACCCTAATTTGAGGTAGACTGCCTTAGGAGAGAGCTTGTCTGGTCAACCCTTGGACTTCCTTGAGCAACTTGAGGATCTTTCTTGTAATGTTTTGAGAAATATGGGAGGGAAAATTTTGGGGTACAACAGCTGCCCCTGTTCAATCTTCTTAAACCTGCGGATGTAGATTGGCTTGTTTGCCTTTCGTGATCCGAAGGTGGAAGATGATTGAACACTAGAGTGCCCAGAAATTTGCACTCGCATGAAGTGATATTTGTCTTGTGATGTCGGGAATAGGCTTACAGATTCCATTTGGAAAGTGATGACGGAAGATGGGCTTAAAGATACCATCTGAAGAGATTCCTTAGCGAGAGTCAGTATACCTGTTGTTGAGGAAGACCGCGTTGGGGAATGCTGAACTCTGTCTTGAGAGCAAATAGAATTTTAGGAGCTTAGGTCGTCCATTATTCTACTAGGAAATCGTCTCTTCGCCGAGGAGGTGAAAATGAACTACTATCTGGTCGTGATCCAGGCTTCATAGTAATAAGACCGACTGCTATCTGGTCGTAATCCAGGCTTTACAGTGACTTACTGGGGAGATGAGATTAAACTTGCTATCCGGCCGTGATCCGGGCTTCGCAATTTCTCGCTTCTTATCTGGTCGTAATCCATGCTTCAGAAAGAATTAAGTTGTTATCCGGTCGCATCCGGGCTTCAACTTGAATTTAGGGCACACTAATATCCGGTCGCCTCCGGGCTTCTTAGTGATTGTCCAGGTAGAAATCCAAGCTTCACAGTGTCTGGTCGTAATCCAGGCTTCAATCCTTTTATTGTTATCTGGTCATAATCCAGGCTTCACGATGCTTTATACCATTATCTGGTCGAATCTAGGCTTCATGTTGTCCTGTACTGCTATCTGGTCGTAATCCAGGCTTCATAATACCTTACTTCTTATTTGGTCGTAATCCAAGCTTCAGAAGAAATCAAGTGGTTATCCGGTTGTAATCTGGGCTTTCCATCTGACTTTGGGCCTACTAATATCCGGTCGAATCCGGGCTTCATAGTAATTGGCCGGGTGAACTGCTATTTGGTCGTAATCCAAGATTCAGTGTCCCATACCATTATCTGGTCGAATATAGGCTTCATGGTGTTCGGAGAAATCAAGGTACTTATTCGGTCGTAATCCGGGCTTCATAACTTGTATTAAAGATATACCACTATCTGTTCGTAATCCAGGCTTTGTAGTATTCTTGGTTGCTATCTGGTTATAATCCAGGCTTAACAAAGTCTTGTATTGCTATCCGGTCATAATCCGAGCTTCATAATAACTTGCTGAGCTGTTATCTGGTTGTAATCTGGGCTTCATGGCTTGTGTTTATGACATACCACTATCTGGTCAAATCCAGGCTTCATGATGTCTCGCACTGCTATCTGGTCGTAATCCAGGCTTCACAGTAACTTGCTGAGCTGTTATCCGGTCATAATCCAGGCTTCACGGCTTGTGTTAAAGATATATCACTATCTGGTTGTAATCCAGGATTCATGGTACTTGTATTGCTATCTGGTTATAATCCAGGCTTCATAATACTTGCTGAGCTGTTATCCGGTCGTAATCCGGGCTTCACGGCTTGCTGGGGATTAAACTATTATCCGGTTGAATCTGGGCTTCATAGCTTAGAGATAACCACTATCTGGTCGAATCCAGGCTTCGCGGTGTTTGATACTGTCATCCAGTCATTCTCCGGGCTTCACAATATGCTGTAGAGATCAAGGTACTATCCGGTCGAATCCGGGCTTCATAGCTTCAATTTGTGAGGATTTGATTGTATTTTCCTGAAAGGTAAAGGTTAATCGTATGTAATGCATGACATGTATCAAGCAATGATGTTCTCAAAATAAATGAGATTGTGTTGTATGATACGTATGCATATGTCATGATGTATGGATATGTAAATGTTTTTATTATGTTCTTTAGCTAGGGGAAAATAAACCTCAGATTACTGCTGGAGAGTGCAAGAAGTTGGATTCTTCGTTTCCACTGGGGATAGTGAATGAAGATGATCGTGAGAATACTCTTGCTGAAGAATAGACCGACGAGAAAATGATTATGTGGGGAAGAGATGTTCTGCTAAAAGATATGCTGATTTGGAGGAATAACCTCGGCTGGGGATGAATTACCGCTGTTAACAATAATGAAACCTGTTGGGGTTTGAGATTCTGCTTGTGGAAGAAATAAACTCCACTGGGGATAAACTTCTAACGCTGGTGATAGATAAACTCTGTTTGGGGAGAATCACTGTTTTTTAGATAACTTTTGCTCTACGGGGAGTGAATGTACCTTTAATCATATTCTCCAGTTAGGTCTATCCCTATACCTGGTGGACAGAGCAACCGTAAGGCTTGGACATTTCTTGTTTGCCCCTGTTCCTGATATTACGAGTAATCGTCCTTTGTTTCGCATGTAAATATTTATTAGCCGCAATTGTCGTCAAATGCATATATCAAAAATGAAACATTGGACGTTCTTGCAAAACAAAATGGAAAAAGAAAAACAATTTGAAATTTCTTTGTGAAAATGACTTGTATTGATTTTGAAGTTGGCCTGTAAATAGGCGTTTTTTGTATAAGAGGATGACGTCCTAGTAAGAGAACGCCGCTGAATGATAGAAGTTATATAGTTCGTGAAAAACAAAGAAAAACAGCTATGTGGACGATCCCACCGGGTTCCAACTCTGCTATTGCCTTTATGTCTTCGAGCATCTCATCACTTTTCTACTTGGTTGAAGGTGGATCAGATTGATTAGTGCCGTCCGATCTTGATAGTCGATACCGAAGTCTGATTGCACGATGATCCAATGAGACACAGTGTTACACTTTGATCCCTAATTTTTGCCTGGACCGCCCTTTCGAGTTTTCAGTCCACCGGGATACCCTTTTTTTCCCAAGCCACCCTTTCAGGTTTTCGACTTGTCGGGTGTACAGATTTTTCCATTTTCATCCCTTATTTTTGCCCGAACCCTTTTAGTTCACCGTGAAGCCCTTATTTTTGCCTAGGCCAGTCAACCTAGCGGGTCTTTGATTATGCGTAGTATCTTTTCACTATGTCTGCATTGAAGGGGTGAGGAAGGTCCTCACCATCCATGGTGGTTAGAATCATAGCTCCTCCTGAGAAAATGTTCTTAACCACAAATGGCCCTTCATATGTAGGGGTCCATTTGCCCCTGGGATCACCTTGTGGCAGTATGATGCGTCTGATCACCAGATCCCCAACTTGATACTCTTGTCGTCTGAATTTCTTGTTAAATGCCTTGATCATTCGCTTTTGATATGTCTGACCATGACAAATAGCAGTAAGTCTCTTTTTGTCGATTAAGTTCAGCTGATCAAGCCGGGTCTGGATCCAATCGTCCTCGCTTAAACCTGCATCCTTCATAATCCGAAGAGAGGGTATCTGGACCTCAATGGGTAAGACTGCTTCCATTTCGTACACCAAAGAGTAAGGGGTTGCCCCTGTCGAAGTCCGCGCTGAGGTACGGTACCCATGAAGAGCGAATGGTAACATCTCGTGCAAGTCTTTGTATGTCACCGTCATCTTTTGCACAATCTTCTTGATGTTCTTATTAGCTGCTTCAACAACCCCATTCATCTTCGGCCGGTAAGGAGAAGAGTTGTGATGCTGTATCTTGAACTGCTTGCAGAGCTCGGTGATCATCATATTATTGAGATTTGTACCATTGTCCGTAATGATCCTTTCTGGTACACCGTATCGACAGATCAATTTGTGCCGAATAAACCACGCTACGACGTTCTTGGTTACTGTAGAAAAGGAAGCTGCCTCAACCCACTTTATAAAGTAATCAATTGCTACCAGAATGAAACGATGCCCGTTGGACGCAGTAGGTCTGATCTCGCCAATCATATCGATACCCCACATTGCAAAAGGCCAAGGAGCGGTCAAGATGTTCAGAGGAACTGGAGGTATATGCACCTTATCAGCATAGACTTGGAACTTGTGACAGGTTCGAGAGTGCTGATAACAATCGACTTCCATAGTAGACCAATAGTATCCCGCCCGTAGGATTTTCTTTGCCATGGTATGTCCATTGTAATGAGTTCCAAAAGTACCTTCATGTAACTCTGCCATGATTCTTTCTGCCTCGTTTTTATCCACACATCGCAGTAAGGTTGAATCATGGTTACGCTTGTAAAGGATACCATTTCTGATGAAGAACTTTGTCGCGAACCTCCTCAAAAAGTTCTTATCATTAACAGATGCACCCTCGGGGTACTCCTGAGCCTCAAGATACCTCTTTACCTCATGAAATCAGGGCTTATCTGTTACCTCTTCAGTCTCAATGTCATAGCAATGTGCGGGTTTGTCTAACCTCTCAATGGTAATCTGGGGAGCTTCATTGTCCCACCTGACCTTGAACATGGAAGACATAGTAGCTAACGCGTCCGCTAACTGATTCTCCTCTCTGGGGAAATGTTCAAAGGTTATCTCCTCGAAGTGCGGAAGCAATGTCAATACATACTCTTTGTAAGGAATAAGATTTGTGTGTTTCGTATCCCACTCGCATTTGATCTGACTGATCACGAGAGCGGAATCTCCGAACACACTCAAGAACTTAATCCTCAGGTCAATAGCTGCTCGAAGGCCCATGATGCACGCTTCATACTCCGCCATGTTGTTGGTGCAGTTAAAACATAATCGGGCGGTGAACGGAGTATGACAGCCTTCAAGAGATATGATCACGGCGCCAATGCCATTACCCAAAGCGTTTGAAGCTCCATCAAAATACATAGACCATCGGGATCCCTCCTCAGGTCCTTCATCCGGTCCAGGTATTTCACAGTCAGTCACCAACATGATGCTCTCATCCGGAAACTCGAAATTCATAGACTGGTAATCATTCACTGCCTGATGCACCAAATGATCTGCCAACACACTCCTCTTGATTGCTTTTTGGGTTGTGTATTGGATGTCATACTCAGTTAAGATCATCTGCCATCTTTCTATTCTTCCGGACAAGGCAGGCTTTTCGAAGATATACTTGATTGGATCCATCTTTGATATCAATAGAGTCGTGTGAGTCAGCATATACTGTCTCAGCCGGCGAGCAGCCCATGCCAAAGCGCAGCAAGTTTTCTCAAGCAGTGAGTATTGGGTCTCACAGTCGGTAAACTTTTTTCTAAGGTAGTAAATAACATGCTCTTTTCGGCCATACGCGTCATGCTGCCCCAGCACACACCCCATCAAATTGTCGAGTACTGTCAAGTATAAGATCAAAGGCCTCCCTTCAACTGGAGGCAACATAATAGGGGGCTCTTGGAGATATTCCTTGATCCTTTCGGAAGCAGCCTGACATTCATCATTCCATTTTACCACTTGATCTTTCTTCAGCAGCTTGAAGATTGATTCACAAGTAGCAGTCAGTTGCGAAATGAATTGGGCAATGTAGTTCAGACGTCCCAAGAAGCCTCTGACTTCCTTTTCCGTTCGGGGAGCTAGCATTTCCTGTATAGCCTTCACCTTTGCAGGATCCACTTGAATACCTTTATCACTAATGACGAAACCCAACAGCTTACTAGACCTTACCCCGAAGGTGCACTTGTTCGGGTTCAACCGTAGCTTGTACAATTTCAACCTGTCAAATAGCTTCTGGAGATGGTCAAGATGTTCCTCTTCAGTTTGGGATCTTGAAATCATGTCATCAACGTATACCTCAATCTCATGGTGAATCATGTCGTGGAACAAAGTGACCATGGCGCGCTGATACGTTGCCCCATCATTCTTCAATCCGAATGGCATGACCTTGTAGAAAAAGGTACCCCACTGCGTAATGAACATCGTCTTCTCCATGTCTTCGGGAGCCATCTTAATCTGATTGTAACCAGAAAAACCATCCATAAAGGAGAAGACCTTATACTGTGCGGTGTTGTCGACCAGAACGTCAATGTGAGGGAGTGGGAAATCATCCTTGGGGCTTGCCTTGTTCATATCCCTATAGTCCACACACATTCGTACCTTACCATCTTTCTTCGGCACCGGAACCACGTTGGCAACCCACTGCGGGTAAGAAGTAACTGCTAGAAAACCGGCATCAAACTGTTTCATGACCTCAGCTTTGATTTTCTCAGACATCTCTGGGCGCATTCGGTGAACTTTCTATTTTACCAGAGGACAGTCTTCTTTAGTTGGCAAGCGGTGAACCACAATATCAGTATCCAACCCAGGCATATCTTCATAAGATCAAGCAAAGATCTCAACATAGTCACGCAGCATTTGTATCAACTGTTGCTTAACACTAGGCTCCAGATTAGCACCGATCTTGACCTCTTTCTTTTCTTCTTCCGTACCCAAGGTCACTGATTCCACTGGCTCTTCATGGGACTGTATGGCCCTCTCTTCCTGTAGTAACAGTCTAGCAAGTTCCCCAGCCACTTCACAATCATCCTCACCTTCGTCCTCGGCTTGGTTGATCGGAATTTCGAAGTCATAATTGGCAGCAGCAGAGTCGTTATCAGTGGGATCCAGAGTGGATGTGGATCTGCATTATGATATGTGAGTGTGTGTAAGACAATAGCTGTTTTAATAAAGTGCAAGATAGAAAAGAAAAACAGGGAGCACAAAATTTGTAATGCAAGAAAACGTCCAATGCTTTATTGATGATATATGGAAATGACACATAATAAGCCCTCACAAACAAAAGTCTATTACTGTGTAATAAAAGAAACTGGCACGAAGTCCTTCGCCGTCCAATTTTTTAATCCACCGTCGATAGTCGGGTAAATCCAGCTTTCGAACTCTGACTCTTCTTCATCATCCTCAATTGCATTCACTCCCTGATCATGTTTAGGCATGGGTGCGATTATGACGTTGGGCATTTCCGGAGCGTCAAACTCGATTTCCTTAGCTTCAATCAAATCTTGCACCTTATTCCTCAAGGCCCAGCAGTTGTTTGTATCATGCCCAGGGCTATCAGAATGATAGGCACAGCGGGCGTTCGGATTATACAGTGGTGATGTAGTACTGGGATTCTTCGGAGCTTCCCTCAGAGTTATCAGGTTGGTTTTTAATAGTTGCGGTAGAATTGGATACAGAGTCATACATAGCCGAGTATACTGTCTTTGCGGTCTCTCTACTCTTTGCTGATTGTTGCGTTGTGGGGCAACAATGGGTTTTGATATTACTACCGCATTTACTGCTTGGCGGCGTTCAGGTCGGTTTTGGCTCCTCGAGCTGTAAACTGCACTAGCTTCTTTTCTGAAAGGCTTCTTCTCTGAACTTGATGAGGCACCTTTCTGTATCTTGACACTCTTGATGCCAACTTCTACCCTTTCCCCAGTCAAAATTAATTCAGTAAACTCGGATGATGAACTTTCGATTAAATGATTTAAAAACGGACCAGACGAAGTCCCAAGAAACATATCCACCAACTCCCTATCAGACAGAGGGGGTTGGACTCTTCCAGCCAGATCTCTCCATTTCTGAGCATAGTCCTTAAAGCCTTCGCCTGTACCCATAGACATACCCTGAAGTTGAGTACGCGTGGGAGCAAGGTCGGCGTTATACTGTGTTGTACCCAAAAATTTTCCCTCTCATTTTATCAACATTTCTCATCACAAGGCTCTTGGAACTCAAGATCAAGCTAGGGTTTGCTCTGCCCAAGACATCTCCTTGCACTAATGAACTAATGTAGGGTTTGAGTTTGCACAAGGATTTTTGGACCTTCAATGCTCAAATTTACTTCCATACTTCATGTTGGACTTATAAGTTTGTCCATACCAAGTTTCAAGCCTTGAATCAAATTTTTGCCCAGTCAATTGGACAGTTGACCTAGAAATCAGTTGTATTGGGGAAAAAGTCAACTGTGGCCAATTTACAGTCAAACCTCATGAATTTTGACCCACATCAACATTATGAACTCATATGAACCATTTGATCAAGTTTGGACCACAACTCCACAAGAAATTTGATCAGATCACCAAAAGGGCAAAATGGTCATTTTTAGGGTTTTTGACTATACAAAGGCAGTTTTTGACTGTTTGACCTAGCCAATGGAAAATTAAGCTCAACCATGGACTCAAGGACTCAATGAAATCATCTTGACTTATTCAACAAGTTCAAAAGATCTCAAATACATAGGATTGACAAATGAATTTTTCAGTCAATTGATCAAAATTTGACTGTACACTGAAAAGTCAAACTTTGACTTTTTGGTCAAAATCAAGTGCCAAGGGTCATTTTTCATCAAGATATGTCAAAATATGAAACTTGTACATCAAGAAACCCAAAATTGCAAATTAGGGTTTGAAATTGAAAAAATTTCATAACTTAGAAATTTTCTAAGTTATGAAATTTTCTTAATTTTTCCTAACTTTGCCCCACATTTTCACCATGATGCAAATGGATTCAAACAAAACTTACAACATGAACATTGTAGTCCTCCACAAAGTCTACAACTTTTATTCACAAAGTTTTTTCAAAAGAAGCTTGGATCTCAAGTTATGAATTTTGGAACAAAGGTCCCTAAAACTTTTAACTTAGAGAAATTTTGCCCTAGTTTAGGCAGGATTTTGACCCATCTTCTTGGCCATTTTTCACATAGTTCCACTTGGAGTCTCAAGTTTCATTTCAAAGATGGATTATAGTTCTTGTTACAAGCTTTCCAAATTATCCAAGAACTCCTCAAACACATTTGTGGTTAGGGAGAATCGAATGCTTGAAGTTGGCAAAAACTCACTTTGTATCCATGGCCAATACATGTTCATTCAAGTGGCATTTTCAAACCAGCATGCTTTGTACTAGTTTTCAGGCCTCTAAAACATTTTACACTCCTTAATTGAATGCAAATCCACAAAGCTAATGCATTATCTTGACTATTTGGACATTGCACATAAAACTAAGCCTTAATTAGAAAAAGGTACATTTCCATTTTGAAAAAGGTTTGCTTTATGTCAAAACATGATCTTTGAAGCATGGGGCCAAGATCTAAGAAGCCAAATCAAATCCACAAATTGCAAGCATCAAGAGGATTGTATGCAACATGATATATGGCTGGTACAGGCCTGTGATACCAACTTACACATTCTTGCTTCACAAAGAAGAAACTTGTCAAAATCCTCCCAACTTGAAAACCAGTGCATGCTAGCTTAAACAAAGATTGCAAACATATTTCACACAACCCTTTGAGCCAGAAACACGAGGGTTTGAGCCTCAAAACTTCCCATAACCAGAAATCACTCTTCTTTGGCAAAACAGGGCATGTGCTGCAACTTGAGTGCCATAGCTCATTTTGCTCGTGCGTTTTGCGCCTTTTTGCTTCAAACACATTCCATTCAACTCACTCAAGCTATCCCAAACCTCCATTGCCAACTGTAACTCCATTTACATTGTTCACCATTTTCATTTCAAGCTTGTGCAGGTTGACTTCTAGAGGCTGATTCAGGGACATTCAGGGCAAGCTAACTATTGGAAAAGATCAAGTGAAGTTCAGGAAAGCTACCAGACACCTTAAAACTTGTTGAGAAGCACTGCATTGCCCTACTCGAATCCAACTGAAACAGGTTTTTCATCACTTTCTATCTCTCTATTTAGGAACATTTAGCCTTAGGTTTGTGAATGAAAAATGTAGTATTTAATGCCATGAAGTTGTACATATGCTTAGTTTTCATTTATATTAAGTGTGCTAGGAGAATTTCATCCATGAACATGCTGAAAAAACTAGGTCATATTTTAGGGCCAGAGAAATTCTCTCTGGTCTTTGAGAGTTAAGATTAATGCTTTATATGATTAGAATCGTATTAAAATTCTCTACAAGTTTGATGTTATGAGTTTTGGCAAAAGATCCCGTTTCCAGGATGTTCAAGATTGTGCAACAGGCGCGCGTTTTCAAAAGTCTGGAGGAAGAAGATGAAGTGATGGGCTGGGCCTGACCCTTTTTGCTTCTAACACCTTTATTTTTTTCAGTTTCACACCCCCTGGCCCAATTTCTTATATTTTTGCATTTTAAAATTTTTGTTTTCTTTTCTGACTTTGTTATTTTATTTCCAAATATATTAAATACTCAAAAAAATATTTTCATAATTATTTTAATTTATTTGGCATTTTATTCTAATTTTTTCTAACATTAAAAGTATTTAAATATTCTTTTATATTTGAAAACTTGAAAAATATTTACATTTCATACTTTTATTTTTGTTATTTATTTTTATTCATATTAAAAATATTTTCTTGAATATATTTTATTTTTGTACATATTTTATTTTATTTTGTACATATTTAATTTGATTAATATACACATAATAAACATATATATTTTTATTTTATTAAATACTTAAAATAAAAATACAAAAATATTACACTTTTATTTTTATTATTATTTATACTAAAAAAATGCCTTTTTAAGTATATTTCACTTTTACACATATTAATATATTTTTTGTACATAAATAATATATAATATTTATTCTCTTAAAAGAAATTAGGGTTTTTACCCTTAAAAACAAACAAAATTAATCCTTTTTTTATTTATTTATTTCTTTATACTTATTTTTTATATTGAAAATACTTTACATACATAAACAAATAAAAACTCCTTTTTGCATAATACATTTTATTTAATATTTATTTATTTTGTTTATTTAAATATTGTACATTTAAATATTGATGCATTTGAGATTCAATTTGGATGTAATAGTAAATTAGGGTTTATATTTCTTGTTAAATACCCCCATTCAAAATTGTACCCCCATCCCCATAATCATGTTGTAATAGCTTAGAACTTTAAATTCTCGCATTTTACGCTTTCAATTATGCCATGATTAGAGAATTAGGGTTTGTATGCAAAATCAATCAACAAATAGTTTGACCTAATCAAAGACAAATATGCATGAAAATCAAACACAATGCACACTTGCACCCCCTAGGGTTACAATCCACTTGTTGCCTTCAAAAATGGGCCATGTTATGCATGTTGAGTACTTTGGCAAAACAAAACAAAACAAAAGATCATAGTCCCTCGATGACGCTATCTTGGTTGCCTAAACAAAAATGATCAAGTCCCTCAAGAAAAATTGCCAAAGATACTTGACACAATTGCTAGCATGGTCTATACGATGACCCGCGCCTGTCCCATTTAACATCTTAACACAAGGTTGTTCACCAAATGCAATGGTGAAACAACACTGTCAAAAGGGTTAAAAACATAAGAAAGATCTTTGAGTAAAATAGGGTAGATAGCTCTTAGTTACTTGATCAAAAGCTTGCAAAAACATCCTTGCTATTTTCAAACACACTTCACAACATAATTAAAACTTTCAAACATTGAAATCTTTTCAAAAGACAAAACCCCTTTGTATACATTCAAACAAGAATCATTACAAAGGTTGCCACAACAATGGCCTCTTTTCAAAACATCTTTCAAAACCACACATAAAGCACCACTTCAAACAATTTAAAAGCAAAAGCAAGTGATCTAAACAAGTAACTAAGATCCCATGGATAACCACGGATGAAAAGGGTGCTAGCACCTTCCCTTTTCATAATCTACTCCCCAAACCCAAGAAAACATCTCAAAGGTCTTTCCTGTGCTTTTTGACCTTTCCTTGGGATAAAATAAAAAGTCGATGGCGACTCTTGCTAAACCGAAACATTTGCGAACACAAACGTGAAACCTCAAGTCAGTTCTCCCACCGTATTACAGAACTGGCGAATCTGCTGGGGAAATATCTGAAAAGTGGAGTAACCTTAGGGTTTAGATCACCTTTGTATGATTATCTTGTTTGCTTTGATTGCTTTACATTTGGTTCTCTTGTTTGGATTTTGAATCCTCCACCCATATTTTTAGGAAACATTCATAGGTAAATAGAAATACGTTGTGGAAACTGTGCGGGGTATACCGACATGGTTGAAGCAATAGCTATATTAGTGCGACATATTCGTGAGTACCGGTAGACTTTGAGTTAATCAAAGAGAATACGGGGCCGCTGAGTGATGTCATGAAGCACTAATGAACTCTTAGAACCTTACTTGACCACCTTGGCCTTATTAGGGGTAGTGAGATGACCGGCTTTGGTGCATTCCGAAGTTGGTAGATACTCGATACTACACTCATTGAGGGTTGTTTTCTTGGAATATTTCGGTCACTAGTTAAGTGACTAAACTGAAACAATGAACACATAAAATAATCCAGTGATATTGAGCTCCTTAGAACCCGATTACTATTTATAGGACAGGTTGAGCCAACTAACTTCAAGAGGGTACTTACCTATGGAACATCATGCAATCCTGAAACTAAGATCTTGTGTGACTTGCTTGTACATATGTTTGTGCATACATCATGAACATCATAAAGCACCATATGCATCCACTAACCATTTCAAGGGTTTGGATCTTCATCTTTGTTCTTGTTTTGTAGGTCATGGAATCTCTTTGCAGGAAAACAATTCAAGTCAACCTTGTGAGAATCCCTCCTTAACTCAAGGAGCTTACTTCCAAGATCCCAGAGAATTCTCTCTTCAGTGAAAGACATGGTAGACTTCTCAGCTTGGTCAACTCCAACATTGAAGAAGACATGGTGAAAGTTCTCTTCCAGTTCTTTGACCCCCTACACCACTGTTTCACATTCCCTGATTACCAACTAGTACCTACTTTGGAGGAATTTTCTCAACTCCTGAGGATTCCTATTCTTCATCAACTACCCTACAACGACACGGAAAAAGAACCAAAGCCTGAAGATGTTGCTCAAGCCTTACACTTGCAACCATCTGATATCAAAGGTCATTGGGAAACCAGAAGTGGTGTCAAGGGTTTCTTGGCAAAGTTTCTGTTTGAGAAGGCACAAGACTGCTGGAATTCTCTAGATCTACAAGCTTTTGAAGAGATTGTGGCACTCCTCATCTATGGGTTGGTCTTGTTCCCAAACCCTGACCAGCTTATAGATGTGAACGCTGTCAAGATTTTCATATCTCAGAATCCTGTACCTACATTGCTTGGGGATATCCTACACTCATTTTACACACGAACAATGAGGAAAAGAGGTGTTCTCATGTGATGTACTCCTCTTCTAGCGAGGTGGTTTATTTCTCACCTTCCCCAGTCATTTTTGAAGAATGAGCAGGGTTTAAGGTGGTCACAACAGTTGATGACCCTCACACATTCTGATGTTCATTGGTGTACTCGGTCCATAGAAAATGTCATCATCATTGATCGTTGTGGAGAATTCCCTAATGTGCCTTTACTTGGCATTAGGGGAGGAATTACCTACAACCCCTGCTTGGCTCTAAGACAATTTGGATATGCTCGGAGAGATGGTCCTCATGATATGCTGATTCCTGACCTAGTTTTTGACTTCGACAACGATGCTCAAGGACTTCGACAAAGGTTCATCAGAGCTTGGAGGATGCCCAACAAAGTGGATAGTAAGACACTGGGGCACAAGAATTCCATCCCTCTTGAGCCTTACCTCGAGTGGGTACGAACCCGCGCCCAGAGTCTTATGATGCCATACCCTCACATTCTCCCCGTGATCAAAGAGCCTGTTATGGAAGGAGAGGTTCCATACACCCTCCTACATCCTGACATGCCAACATCATTGGAAGAATTGCAAAAGAGTTGGATCCAACTCAAAGAAGAACATAATACTTTTGAAGCCAACTTCTATGCCAGTGAGAAGAAGGTTTTGGAGCTTACCCGCCGACTTCATGAGGAGGAAACTCTCAACACTTACATCGCACCAAAGAGGATGCACAATGTCTTTTTACATTAAGAATTTTGTAATATTTTGCCCATGGGGCATTTATGTACTAACAAATTTCTTCTTAATATGAAGTGTGTTTCTTTTTTGTTTGCAACAAATTTGAATATCTGAATCCTTGAATGCATTACATGAATAACATATCATTCATCATATGCATAAACAGGTCTTCACACTAGGTTTCCTCATCTTTCTACTGTTTATTTCAACAAGATGGATTTGGAGCAGACGGTTAAGGATCTGCAAGCACATAATTCACAATTCCAATAACTCCTTATGACCTTAGCAAAGGGTCAAGAGGATCTCAAAGCACTCTTAGAGAAAGAGAAGGAGCCGGAAAGGAAGAAAAAGAAAAGAGTTGGGGTAGCCACTATGGGAAGGAGATTTGAGCATCAGGCTAGAAGAATTCTGGAATTTCCCTCGACGTCTGACGAATGGGTTGGTAAAGGAAAAGGCGCTGCAATGCCTTCTGAATATGAAGTTGAAGAGGAAGAAGAGGAAGAGGACGAAGATTACTCCGAACAGCAATATCCCCCGGCGGATGATAAGTATAAAAATCTTGAGGATCGACTGGCAGCAATGGAGTTGCAAAAAGTACTTGGGTTGGATTTCGAAGGACTAGGGTTGGTCGCTGGGAGCGTCATCCCTCCCAAGTTCAAAGTTCCTACATTCTCTAAGTATGACGGGTTGTCCTGTCCAAAGATGCATCTGAGATCCTACGTTAGAAAGATCTAACCTCACTCATCTGATAAGGATCTTTGGGTCCATTTTTTCCAAGATAGTTTGTTAGGCACGCAGTTGGACAAGTTCTATCAACTTGAGAGGACAGATGTTCACAATTGGGAAGACTTAGCTTCTGCTTTCTACTGACAATACCAATACAATGCAGATTTAGCGCCTACTCGTACTCAACTATAGAGTATGGGTATGGCCTCTAATGAGGGATTTAAAGAGTATGCCCAGAAGTGGCGGGATTTGGCTGGAAGGGTGCAACCACCATTGTCGGATAGAGAGCTGGTTGACATGTTTTTAGGGACTCTGTCTGGTCCGTTCTTCAATCATTTAATGGGGAGTTCATCTGCAGGATTCACCGAATTAATTCTGACCAGTGAAAGGGTCGAGGCTGGCATTAAAAATGGTAAAATTCAGAAAGATGCTTCCGCTTCCACTACTATTAAGAAGGCCTTCCCAGCCAAAAAGGAAGTTTTTGCTGTTCACAACCAGAGAAACCAAGGGAGAATAGAGCGCCGACCAACGGTGGGGGCTGTGATGATCCAAAATTCCTCAACCGATCAACCTCGCAGCAATCAACCAAGAACTAATCAGAAAATAGTAGGAAGGCTTCCTAGGCAGTACACCAAAATCAATATGACACCGGCTCAGGTCCTTCCTCATCTCTTGAGGCTGAACCTTGCAACCTTGAAGGAGCCACCACAAAATACAAATACAACTTCTCCCTTTTACCATGCCAATGCTAAATGCGCCTACCATTCAGACAACATAGGGCACGACACTAACAACTGTTGGGCCCTCAAAAGCAAGATCCAAGACTTGATAGACGCCAAGGAGGTAGAATTCGATGCACCCGAAAAGCCGAATGTGATTTCTTCCCCAATGCCCAAGCACGGTCATAATGCCCATGCCATTCTGGAAGATCTTCATGTTACCACTGTTGATGACCTTTTGACTCCGTTACCAGTGATTAAAGTGAATTTGATGAGAGTCGGGATATTCCCAGGCTGTGGAAAAGACTGTTACTTCTGTTCAAACTTGCAAGCTGACTGCCCACTGTTGAAATCAGGCATCCAACGCCTGATGGATACCCAAGAGATCCTCTTTCAAAAGACTCCTGTTGATACTATCACTCATGTTACTCCTACTACCTTTGATACTCCAACCAATGACATTTCTATAATAACCATCTTCGACGATCTTTCCAAGACCTGCAAAAGGCCTGTTAAGATTACGCCTGATCCTAAGTTTGTGCCGTTGAAAATCACCATGCCGGGGCCTGTCCCGTATAAATCTAACAAGACGATACCCTGGAACTACGGAGGAGAAATCTTCTACCATGGTATCAAGCAGATTGAATCAGTCCAAGAGAGTTCCGATGATGAAACCTCTGATATAGGGAATATTGCAGGAACGAGCAAGATAACTCGCAGTGGAAGGATCTTCTCTCTGGAGATTGCTCCTCCACAAGCAGTCTTCGGACCCTCGAGTGTTTCTGTACCTGTCAAGCCATCTGTGCAAAGCCCAGTAATTGAAGAACTTGATGTACCTGAAGTTAGACCCTCTGATGTTGCTACCAAAGGTAAGGGGATACTAGAAGCGCCTGTCAGGACAAAGGCTTAGATTGTGGTAATCCCCGAGACCTCCCAGAAAGAGATCGAATAAATATTAAAGATAATCAAGAAGAGTGACTACGATGTCGTGGAGAAGCTAGGGCAGACCCCTTCAAAGATCTCCATGCTAGCTCTCCTACTCTGCTCTGAGGCCCATGCTAAGGCCTTGATCAAATTCTTAAAGATGGCACACGTTCCTCAAGAAACTTCGGCTGACCAGTTTCAAGAGTGCGTGGCTAGCCTTACTGCTGATAATGGTCTTGGTTTTTCCGATGCTGATTTAACCCCTAAGGGAAGGAAACACAACGACGCGCTGCACGTCTCAGTAGGGTGCAGGGGAACCACACTTGCCCATATCCTGATGGATACCGGTTCATCTTTGAATGTGCTACCGAAAAAGGCGTTGGACAAATTGGACTACAAAGGATTGACCCTGAAGCCCAGTAACATCGTTGTTAGAGCCTTCGACGGTTCTAAGAGGATGGTCCATGGAGAAGTGGATATCCCAATCAAAGTGGGCATAGAAATTTTCAACTCTACCTTTTATGTGATGGACATCCGTCCTTCATATTCATGCTTGTTGGGAAGGCCGTGGATCCACAATGCTGGGACAGTCACTTCCTCTTTACACCAAATGCTAAAGTACCCAGTACAGGGTAAGATTATTACGGTGCACAGTGAAGAAGAGTACATGATAAGTCACCTCAACTCCTTCCGCTATGTGGAGTTGGACATGCCAGGACTAGATACAGATATTGTGGTTCATCGTCTCCCTACAAGAGAAGACTGTCCACCAATCAAACAAAAAGTCCGTCGGATGAGGCCCGACATGTCTGAAAAGATCAAAGCTGAGGAAATGAAGCAATTCAATGCTGGCTTTCTGGCTGTTACTTCTTATCCATAATGGGTTGCTAACATTGTGCCTATGCCTAAGAAGGACGACAAAGTCAGAATGTGTGTGGACTACAGAGACTTAAACAGGGCTAGCCCTAAAGATAATTTCCCACTACCACACATTGACATCTTGGTTGACAACACAGCTCAACACAAGGTATTTTCCTTCATGGATGGATTCTCGGGATACAACCAGATCAAAATGGCCCCCGAAGACATGGAGAAGACTACTTTTGTTACGCAGTGGGGTACCTTATGCTATAAGGTGATGCCATTCGGACTGAAGAATGCTGGGGCAACCTATCAACGCGCCATGGTAGCTTTATTTCATGACATGATACATCATGAGATCAAAGTCTACGTAGACGACATGATAGCCCGTTCACAGACAGAATAAGAACACCTTGATCATCTGCAGAAGCTATTTGTCAGATTGAAGGAATATAAGCTCAGACTGAACCCGAGCAAGTGCACTTTTGGAGTCAGGTCTGGTAAACTTTTGGGATTTATCGTCAGCAACAAAGGCATTGAAGTTGATCCTGCTAAAGTCAAAGCTATACAAGAAATTCCTGCCCCCCGCACTGAAAAGGAGTTAGAGGTTTCTTGGGACGCTTAAACTATATTGCGAGGTTCACTTCTCACCTAACATCTACCTGTGAGCCAATCTTCAAGCTGTTGAAGAAAGATCAGGTGGTTGAATGGAATAATGATTGTCAAGTTTCTTTTGATAAAATCAAGGAGTATTTGCTGGAACCTCATATCTTGAGGCCTCCCATTGAAGGAAGGCCGTTAATCATGTACCTGACTGTTTTGGATAATTCAATGGGGTGCGTACTGGGTCAACATGACGAGTCTGGCTGAAAAGAGCATGCCATTTATTACCTTAGCAAAAAGTTTACCGACTGTGAGATTCGCTACTCACTTCTCGAGAAAACTTGCTGCGCTTTGGTATGGGTTGCTCGCCGACTAAGACAGTATATGTTGGCACATACCACTTTGCTGATTTCTAAAATAGATCCAATTAAGTACATCTTCGAGAAGCCTGCTTTATCCAGAAGAATCGCTAGATGGAAAATGATCCTGACAGAGTATGATATCCAGTACACAACCCAAAAAGCTATAAAGGGGAGTGTACTAGCTGACCATCTAGCTCATCAAGCCGTCGAAGATTACCAATCTATGAGGTTCGACTTCCCTGATGAGGACATTATGACATTGGACAACATTGAAGGTAACAGACCGTATGACGAACCTGAACAAGGATCCCGATGGACCCTGTACTTTGATGGTGCTTCAGATGCACTTGGAAACGGTATCGGTGCAATACTTATTTCTCCGGAAGGTTGCCATACACCCTTCACGGCCCGACTTTGCTTCAGTTGCACCAACAACATGGCTGAATATGAAGCTTGCATCTTTGGTGTCAAGGCTGCAATTGACTTGGGAATCAAATCTTTGGTCGTATTTGGGGACTCGGCTTTGGTTATCAGTCAAATTAAAGGAGAGTGGGACACCAGACATCCTAATCTCATCCCATACAAAGAACATGTCGTGACATTGTTGCCTCATTTCGAGCAGATTACCTTTGAGCACTTCCCGCGAGAAGAAAATCAGCTAGCAGATGCTCTGGCTACAATGTCTTCCATGTTTAAACTAAATTGGGATAATGAGGCTCCCCAGATCACCATCGAGCGAATGGACGAACCTGCACACTGTCATGACATTAATACCGAAGAAGTAGTGGAACAACCCTGGTTTCATGAAATCAAAAGGTATCTCCAGACTCGAGAATACCCTGAAGGAGCTTCATTCAATGACAAAAAGTTCTTAAGGAGATTTGTCGCCAAGTTCTTCCTGAGCAACGGTATCCTTTATAAGCGCAGCCATGATTGTGTTCTACTTCATTGTGTGGACAAAGTTGAAGCAGAATTGATCATGACCGAAATACACAGTGGCACCTTCGGCACCCACTTAAGCGGACATACGATGGCTAAGAAGATTCTAAGGGCAGGCTACTACTGGTCTATCATGGAAGCTGATTATCGTCAACATTCCCGTACTTGTCACAAATGCCAAGTCTATGCTGACAAGGTACACATTCCTCATGTTCCTCTCAACGTTCTAACAGCCCCTTGGCCATTCGCAATGTGGGGAATCAACATGATTGGAGAGATCAAGCCTACAACATCCAATGGACATCGCTTCATCCTGGTAGCTATTGATTACTTTACCAAGTGGGTCGAAGCAGCTTCCTACGCCTCTGTTACAAAGAATGTGGTTGCCCGCTTCATCAAGCAGAATCTCATATGCCGGTATGGTATCCTCGACAGGATCATCACAGACAACGGTACAAATTTGAACAATAATGTGATCACCGCTCTATGCGAACAGTTCAAAATTCAACATCACAATTCATCTCCATATCGGCCAAAGATGAACGGTGCTGTTGAAGCTGCGAACAAAAATATCAAGAAAATCATTTAAAAGATGA
Source organism: Vicia faba (assembly GCA_948472305.1). Taxonomy (NCBI): domain Eukaryota; kingdom Viridiplantae; phylum Streptophyta; class Magnoliopsida; order Fabales; family Fabaceae; genus Vicia; species Vicia faba. Next base: position 1,023,711,032 of record OX451736.1, on the reverse strand, counting down.
CAGTCACCTACAAGGAATGGCATGAGATGTTACCGTTTGCCCTGCATGGATATCGTACCACGGCGCGTACTTCAACTGGGGTAACCCCCTTTTCTTTGGTATATGGCATGGAGGTTGTTTTACCTATGGAGGTTCAGATTCCTTCCTTAAGGATTATGAAGGATGTTAGTTTAAGTGAACACGATTGGATTCAGACCCGGCTTGATCAACTTAATTTGATCGACGATAAGAGACTTACTGCTGTTTGTCATGGTCAGACGTATCAAAAATGGATGATCAAGGCTTTCAACAAGAAAGTCAGGCGTCAAGTATATCAAGTCGGAGATCTTGTAATCAAGCGGATCATCTTACCGCAAAGTGATCCCAGAGGCAAGTGGACTCCTACTTACGAAGGACCATTTATGATCAAGAACATCTTTTCTGGCGGGGCAATGATTCTGACCACCTTGGACGGTGACGACTTGCCGCACCCTGCGAACGCATACATAGTTAAAAGATACTACGCATAAATGAACCGACAAGTTGAAAACCCGAAAGGGCGACTTGGGCAAAAATGGGCATCCCGGTGAATCGAAAACCCGAAAGGGCGGTTCAGGAAAAAATTAGGGATAAATAAAAAAATCTGTACACCCGACAAGTTGAAAACCCAAAAGGGCGACTTGGGCAAAAAAGGGTTTCCCGGTGGATCGAAAATCCGAAAGGGCGGTCCAGGAAAAAGTTAGGGAATTAAAGTGTATGACTATGTCTCGTCGGATCACTTTAAGGACAATCTCTTCAGCAACAAGCTCCAAGCTTTTGATCAATCCAATCATCCCCGGACGAAGAAACGAATGGACAAGATACTCAGAGTTGTGAAGGCTATAGCAGAACGGGAACCCCATGGAATTGTTACACATAGCCATCTTTTTGTATGAAATTTTTCAATTTTTACGACAACATTCTCTTACTAGGATGTGTGTCTCCTTTGTACAAAGATACTTACAAAAGTTAATACAAAGATACTTCAAAGTGCAGAAATTTGCCTGCCTTTCTTTTCTTTTTACACTTATGTTTTATTTGAAAACGTCCAATGGTTTGTTAAATAGGCATATGCATTTGAATATAATCATTACTTACAAATAAAACGAAACTCGAAAGGATAATTACTGGTAGGTCGAAAGTATAAGAAAACGTCTTTAGTCTATTCCAGAAAATCCCCTGCAGTATGACATTCAGATCCTCAACAAAGCTAAAACCTTTAAGTTTCAAGATTCCCATCGGAGTTAAGTCTCCAAACTCCCGATCCCCAGTGGAGCTAGAATACTCTAAACCTTCTTCTCCAACGGAGTCAAATTTCCAACCATCAATCCCCAGCGGGAACTTTTCAGTTTTCCCCAATTTCCCCAACAGGTTATCTTAAAAGTCTGAAAATCAATCAGATAATAGTTAACTCTTTGTCCTATCCCCAACTAGGAATCCCCCGTAGATTGGAATACAACCCAAGCTCCTGATTTCCCCGGTAGAATGAATGCTCTCCCCACAGAGTTTATTTCCCAACAGAACGAAGATTCTAATTCCTGTTTGTCCATTTGAAGCCTCCCAGGTTTTAATTCCCCAGTAGAGATCATCATATTTTTCCTTATTTCCCCAAGAAAGTCATGAAGAATTCTCACATCCCCACAGAGGTTGTCAAAAGCTCTTGTTAATCCCTACAAGTCACCAAGGGTTTTATATCCCCAACATTGGTCCCAGGATTTCTCATCTTCAACAATCAAAGATTTTTGGAATCCCCAACATCGGACAAGGATTTACTTCCCCCGACAGTAGTCAAGATTTCATTATCTCCAGTTATAGAGGATTTATTTTCCTCAGTAAGACAGCTAATCAGATTACATGTACATCCATTACATTCATATATCATAAACATTGATAGAACATATTTTATTGCATCATACATATCATGCAACATAACTTTGTGTTTTAGCTAACATTTTACCCTTTTCAGGATAAGATTAAAAAGCTATTGTTAAACAACTATTCAAAGATTTCAGATACAATATGGATACACCCCAGACACGGCGATCATTCTATTACTCATTCAGAATTTCAAGTCCAGATACAGTATGGATACACCCCAGACACGGCGATCATTCTATTACTCATTCAGAATTTCAAGTCCAGATACAGTATAGATACACCCCAGACACGGTGGTCATTCTACTACTCATTCAGACTACAACAATCAGATACAGACTAGATACGCCCCAGATACGGTGGCCACTCTATTTATCATTCAAATTCAACTATCAACTTCAAAGTACGGATACACTCCAAACACGGAAGTCATTCTGTTACTTGTTCGGATCCTAGTTACAGTACAGATACACCCCAGAAACGGAAGTCATTCTGCTACTCATACAGATCTCAACTTCAGATACAATCCAGATACGCTCCAGACACGGTTGCCATTCTGTCACTCATTCAGAATTTATCCCCAACACATAGATGCTCCATACATAGATGTTTCTCTGTCACCCATTCAGAATACAGATACACTCCAGACACGGCACTCATTCTGATATTCATTCAAGAATCAAATACAGTTACAACTCGGATACACTCTAGATACATACGCCATTCCCTTGCTCATACGAATCCCATCTCCAGATATAACTCATATACGTTCCAAATACGGATACCATGCTGATGTTCATTCTGCTGTTTTTTTTACAAACAAGTTTTGGATGGCATCTATAAGCCTATCTCCAGCAAAATTATACCATCTCCAAATGTCATCTTTAAGCCCATTCCCTCAGATACATTTTGATGAGTGCAAATTTACGGGCACTCTAGTGTCCAATCCTCTTTTACCTTCGAGTCACGAAAGGCAAGCTTGCCAATCTTACTCTTCAGGTTCAAGAAGATTGAACAGGGGCAACTGTTGTACCCCAAAATTTGACCTCTCATTTTATCAACATTTCTCATCACAAGGCTCTTGGAACTCAAGATCAAGCTAGGGTTTGCTCTGCCCAAGATATCTCCTTGCACTGATGACCTAAATTAGGGTTTGAGTTTGCACAAGGATTTTTGGACCTTCAATGCTAAAATTTACTTCCATACTTCATGTTGGACTTATAAGTTTGTCCATACCAAGTTTCAAGCCTTGAATCAAATTTTTGCCCAGTCAATTGGACAGTTGACCTAGAAATCAGCTGTATTAGGGAAAAAGTCAACTGTGGCCAATTTACAGTCAAACCTCATGAATTTTGACCCACATCAACATTATGAACTCATATGAACCATTTGATCAAGTTTGGACCACAACTCCACAAGAAATTTGATCAGATCACCAAAAGGGCAAAATGGTCATTTTTAGGGTTTTTGATTGTACAAAGGCAGTTTTTGACTGTTTGACCTAGCCAATGGCAAATTAAGATCAACCATGGACTCAAGGTCTCAATGAAATCATCTTGACTTATTCAACAAGTTTAAAAGATCTCAAATGCATAGGATTGACAGATGAATTTTTCAGTCAACTGATCAAAATTTGACTGTACACGGAAAAGTCAAACTTTGACTTTTTGGTCAAAATCAAGTTCCAAGGGTCATTTTTCATCAAGATATGTCAAAATATGAAACTTGTTCATCAAGAAACCCAAAATTGCAAATTAGGGTTTGAAATTGAAAAAATTTCATAACTTAGAAATTTTCTAAGTTATGAAATTTTCTTAATTTTTCCTAACTTTGCCCCACATTTTCACCATGATGCAAATGGATTCAAACAAAACTTACAACATGAAAGTTGTAGTCCTCCACAAATTCTACAACTTTTATTCACAAAGTTGTTTCAAAAGAATCTTGGATCTTAAGTTATGATTTTTGGAACAAGGATCCCTAAAACTTTTAACTTAGAGAAATTTTGCCCTAGTTTAGGCAGGATTTAGACCCATCTTCTTGGCCATTTTTCACATAGTTCCACTTGGAGTCTCAAGTTGCATTTCAAATATGGATTATTTTTCTCATTGCAAGCTTTCCAAATTGTCCAAGAAATCCCCAAACACATTTGTGGTTAGGGAGAATCGAATGCTTGAAATTGGCAAAAACTCACTTTGTATCCATGGCCAATTCTCCCACCGTATCACATACTGGTATTGCTTGTAAAAAGAAGAAGCAAGGTCCTCCCAGTTTCGGAAATTAGCTCCCTCCAATTGATAGAACCATTCAAGCTGAGTCCCTGTCAGACTATCTTGAAAGAAATGAACCTACAGATTTCTATCAGCAGTATAGGGTTGAATTTTCCGGACGTACGAGCAGAGGTGTAGCTTTGGACAAGATGCTCCATCGTACTTAGCAAAGACAGGAGCTTTGAATTTGTGGGGAATCACTACCCCAGATGCCAGTCCCAAATCTCTGAAGTCCAAACCGGGTATCTTCTGAATCTCCATTGCGCTCAGACGGTCTTCAAGTTGTTTGTACCTATCCTTGGCAGGAGGATACTGTTCTTCATTAAAATCAGTGTCATTATCAGAGACCACAGGACTAGGACCCTTCTCATCTTCTTGATTCTCTCCTCCTTTAGATGAATGAGACAAATCAGCTTCCTGTCGCAACCTATTCCAAAATCTGTGACCCATATTCAGGAGGACCACCTTTTTCTTTTTCTTTTTCTTATCCTTCATGATGAGAGTCTTCAAATCTTCCAGCCCTTTAGCCAAGTTCAGGAACATTTCTTTGAATTGAGCATTCTGTGCTTGAAGAGCCTTGATGGCTTGATCAGTAGGTATTTCATAAGACATTTTGTGCTGAAATAAACAGCTAAGGAGATGAGAAACCTATAATGATACCTGTAATGGGGTGCATGATAATGGAATGCGTATGAAATGATTTCAAAGACTTTGGGAGATTTAAATTTGCAAACCAAGAAATAAACAAACTTTATTAGATTCAAACTTGTAAAATGTTTAACAATGCCTTCAAGGCGTTACAAAAGAAATAACTGAAAATAAATCTAAACTAGAAACAACAAAGAATCAGAAATCCCATGGCCGTCTTCCATTCGTGCTGACATAGTCGTTGATCATCCTCTCATTTTCAAGTTGCCTCGTGAGCTTCAAGATCTTCCTCTCTTGCTCATGATACTTCTCTCTATAGGTATCCCTTTCTTCCTTTAACTGGATCCAAGATCTCTTCAATGCCCCAAGATCAGTAGGCATATAGGGATGGAGGACCGTATAAGGAACACTTTCTTCATTAGTATGCTCTACAATCACCGGCAAAACAGCTTCGTAAGGCATCCCCAGATTTTGAGCACGGGCTCGAACCCACTGGAGATAAGGTTGCATAGGGGGAGAAGTCTTTAGTCCTAGCTCTTGAGGGTTAGACCTGTTCACTCTGCCCCAAGCTCGTATAAACCTGCAGCGATGTTCTTTAACGTCCTCTTTGTAGTCAAAGACAATGTCTGTAAGAAGCAGCTCATGGGGACCGTCTCTCCGAGCGCGTCCAAACTGTCATAAAGCCAAGCAAGGATTGTAGGTTATACCCCCTCTAATTCCAAGCAACGGAACATTAGGGTATTCCCCACATCGATCAATGATAACTACTCTTTCCATATCCTTAGAACTCCAAAGGATGTCCATATGAGCAAGGGACATGATTCTGTAAGCCAAACCTACACCTTCCTCATTCTTCAATACAGATTTGGGAAGGTGAGAAATAAACCACCTCGCCAACAGCGACATACAACACATGAGGGTCCCTCTTTTATGCGCCGTACGGGTATAAAGAGCATGCAGAATATCACCCAAGAGAGTAGGCACTGGATTACGAGACAAGAAGATTTTAACCGTGTTCACATCTATGAAGGAATCTGGATTCGGGAAAAGAACCAAACTGTAGATGAGGAGAGCTAAGATGTCTTCAAAATCTTGAAAGTCCAAGTTATCCCAGAACTGTTGAGCTTGATCGATCAGAAACTTAGCCAAGAAACCTTTAACCTCGCTTCGTGTCTCCCAATTAGACACTACATCAGCCTTCTTCAAGTGTAAAGCCAAGGCAATGTCCTCTAGTCTCGGAGCCTCTTCCAAACCTGTGAAGGGCATCTGCTCGAGAATAGATATGCCTAATAAATCAGAAAACTCCTCCAAAGTGGGGACTAGCTGATAATCCGAGAAGGTAAAACAGTGATGCAACTGATTAAAGAACTGAAAAAGGACGCTCATCATCTGCTCATCCAAATTTGAAGTAACCAAACTAAGGAGATGACCATGTCTTCTAACAAATGAAGAAGTATCAGGAAATTTTGAGACTAACTCTCTGAGATGAGCAGGGATTTGCACGAAGTTGACTTGAATGGTATTTCTGCGTATGGAAGCCATAATCTGCAAAACAGAGCAAAGATAAATCCCCTCGGTCTTTGAAATGGTTAGTCTAATGAAATATGCATGCTATGTTATGATGCATGATGTCATGATAAAACACACAACAGGTATAGAAGATAGCAAACATGGTAAAGGCAAACAAGTCACACAATAGCCCTTAAGTTTCAGGCTTGCATGGGGTCTAGGTATTACCCTCTTGAAGTTCAGTTGGTTTCAACCTGTCCTAATAATAGTAACCGGGTTCTAGAGGTTCTCAATATCACTGACCATCCTCCATCGGTCATGGTTTTAGCTCACGCAATCTTTTCCTGCAGCCGGAACTATCTCGAGAGTATGGTCTCAAGGAGTGTAGTATCGAGTATCAACCAGTTCCCAGCTCTATGCCGAGGCCGGCTATCTCACTACTTCCTATGGCCAAGTTGGTCAATTATAGGCTCTAAGGTCAGTTGATGCTTAACGACCCATATAGCAGCCCCATATTCTCCTTGTTTCTCCACAAGGGATATCGGTACCAACTAATGTGCCACATCAACGTAGCTACTACTTCAACCGTATCGGTCTACGTCGTTGTTTACCTTGGGATTTGGTAAACAACCGCTGATCCTCCAAATGGTTACTTATTTGGTTACTCGCAGGATCGATCAGATTGATCCTATGGACATAGGTTGATTTTGAAGTTTAATTAATGTGGATAAGGCTTTAAGTAAATTGTTTAAAGTAAATTGCATAAAGGAAAGGCTTGGTAAAATAAACAAGGCTTGAATGTAAAGGTTCGACAGGAATCTTAAAGGGGAAAAGCATGTAAAATACTGGAAAAGTAAATGACTTGAATTGATAAAATTGGTGTTTCACACATACATTTCTCAACAATTCGTTCGCTCACACTGGGTACTTGAATCTAAATGAGTGACTATGTATCTATTGTGAACACACGCGAGAAACTACACGTCTACTCCTATTTATACAAAAACATTCCAAGTAACCGTCGGGCAGTTACACTGCTTCGAGATCAAGCCACTTGGCACGTTCTCCATGCTCGACGCTCCAGATCCTTGCACGTTTGCACGTAGTAACTGCTGGAAACCGTTTTCCCTCCAAAGCTTTGAATTTCGAACTGTTCCACTCTGGATCATCGAACACCTTCATCAAGAGACGTCTTCGACGAAAACTCCTTCGACGTCGAAGGCAATGAGCCTTCCTCCTTGGAAGAAATCTTCTAAGTATTTTGCCATCTTTCGACGGGCACTTCGACAAGCTTAGCCAGTCGAAAGCATCTTTCAGCTTTTAATGGCTGCCATCAATTAAAACAAAGGTGTCGAATTTAGGAGCCAACAGTCGTACAGTTCCCTCACAGTTTATTGCTACTTACCTAAAAGGTGTTCCCCAGATCCGGGTTAGGATCTATAGTAACTCCGATACAAAGACCACAAAGATAAAGCAATCAAATCAAACAATAGAAGTAATATAATGAACTAATCCTAAGGTATACTCCACTTATTAACTCCCCAGCAGAGTCGCCAGTTCTGTGATACGGTGGCCATAACCGAGACTGTTTTAGGAAAATGCTGGTTTGCATTTTGCGTTTGTGTTTGCAAAATGTCACGGTAAGCAAGAGTCGCCACCGACTTTTATTTTATCCAACTGGAAAGGAAAAAAGCACAGAAAAATTCCTTTTTCGAGATTTTGAGTACGGGGGGTAGATTATAGAAAGGGAAGGTATTAGCACCCTTTCTATCCGTGGTTTTCCATGGGCTCTTAGGTACTTGCTCATAATTTTCAAATTTTCTTGTGTGTGTTTGATTTGAAAAAAGTTTTTGACTTTGATTTAACTCTTTCTTCTATCTTGAAGAGTGTTACGAAGTGTTTTTGAAAGCTTTGTTTGAAAAGAGTGTAAGTGTAGAAAAGTTTGTTTAGATTGAACAAGTACTTAAGAACTAATCTACCCGCTCGACAAAAGGAATTATTCTATGTTTGTTTCCTTCAGACAGTGCTATCCCACTATTAGTGAGTGGGTATCACCTTCGTTGGAGTTTTGAGGGTCAATTCAAAAGGGACGTATGATCACTAAAGCAATGTTAGGACGTCTTAGTAATAACCCTAATGTCTTAGATCAATCATTCGAGGCAACAATTCCGAGGTAACCATTCTGAGGCAACTTTCCGAATGGGACTTTGATCTTTGTTTAGACAAGAGAGCAACCACTAAAGCATCCTATACTTAATGACCGTTTACCGAAGGCAACCGAAGTGGGAGTATACCCTAGGAGTGCGCATGTGCGAGTGATTCAATTTCAAGTTTATTATCTTTGCACATTTAGGGTTTGCTAACCGTTTTAAAGTTAATCATACATTCTTGTCATGCATCCCTATTATTCATACATCTAACAGTCAATATTTTGCAGAATTTAAAGTGCGGAAAGTAAAGCTAAGCTATTACAAGGCTTCGGGTATTTACATAGCCAAAAACAAACCCTTAAAAAAATGATAAATGAAAGTAAAAAGTCCTAATTAATCTATTACAACTTGTGAGCAATTACATCAATATGGTAAAAAAAATAATAAAGTGCGCGCAATGAAATTTAGAACGAGAGAGAACTAGGGTTTTGACCCCGTCTAACCTAATTGAAAGAAAAATTATTTTTGTTGTTTTTAATTATTTTTTAAGAAAAATAATTAGGTTTTTAAATTAAATACACAATTAATTAGTAATTAAAGAAGATAATTAAATGACTTATTTTTGTATTTTTTGGTTATTTTTAAGAAAAAGAAAATATAATTAAGTTAAAACCCTAATTGTTCTAATTAATTTTAATTATTTACAAAAGAATTTAAGTTACCCTAGAATTAAATAATCTAATTAAATTAATTAATTTTTGATAAAAAATAAACCAAAATCTAATTGGATGCAAAATATTATTTTTGTGATTTTTTTTTGATAAAAAGAATTATTTATTTGTGTTAGTAAATAAAATAAATAAATAAATTAAATAAAATATAAATGAAAAGAAAAAGGAAATTGGAACTGAAACTAGCAATTTGGGGGGTGTGAGAATCAGATTCTGGGCCCAAAGGAAGGTGACCCACGTTGACTTCCATACCCTCATGCGCTGCATTGACTGGGGTGTACCATGGACACCACATCATGGCCATCAAATCTGGCCTCCTGGACACTTGGCAGATTGGATGATGAAGCCACATGGTGGTCTCTACGCCTTGTGGAACATGGAATCTGTAGAGAGAAATCAAGAAAAATGCAAATGTTGGAGGCAGGGGTCGAACCCCTGACCTCAATCTCTCCAATGCCTTAGCGCTTACCTAGCCACCACTGGGCCAATTGGTTCAATTGATTATCAAATGAAACAAAAATAATAAAAAGAATAAAATAACACTAGCTGTAAAACACGCACGTGAATTCAAATGCACGAATGGGATGGAGCCACGTATATCATCTTCCTCCTTGCTCCGTTGGTAAAAGTCGCAGACTTTTACCTACGGCCATTTGTCCATAGCTACAGACCCTTCCATTCTTAAAATCAAACACAAGCGAGATAAATAATTTTTAAGGACATGAATCAACTCGTCTGGACCTTCTGAGTGTGATGGTGCCACTTTCATGGCCCAATTTCACCTGTACACAAAGATCCCAAATCGAAGCAACAAACCCTAGCAATGGCAAACTCTAATACAGTCCATGAAAACACAATTAAATGTTACAGATAGTTTGGAAATGTTTCAATGAGCAAGAATATACAATTATTTCATGCTATAGATACCAAAATTATGAAATTCGAATTCAAGAAAGAGCCATTGTCGTCGATGACTTACAGTGTGTTATAGGGTTGGAAACTCTTTGTTCTTGATTGGTTTCGCTTGCTTGTGATCCCAGGAAGTGATTGGAATGGTCAGGAAGCCCTGGAATAGCCTGGAACTATGAATTCATCTCAGCACTTTTTTTAATGTTTTTCTCAAGTTTGTTCTGACTTTTTCACGCCTCTCCAACCTCTTGTTTAGGTCTTCAAATGTTCCTTATGTATTGAGGAATGGATTAGGGTTGCAAACATGATCTCAATCTTTCTCCATTATTGATTTTGATCTTGATTTGATTCCTTTAAATATCTTTCCAAAAATAGGCCAAATTCAATCTTTTTGTGCACACCAAGGCTTTGCACGAATTCAATCACTTGCCAATTGGATATAGGACCTGAAACATGTACAAAATCTTGAGATTTCAATGTTTTGGATTTTTCCTTGATTTATTTTGATTTAAATTGATTTAATTTAAATAAAAATCAAAATAAATAATAAAAATGAGATAATGACAAGTGGAAAGAGCTAGGGCTCGTGGACCATGCTACCAACTCAAGACAAGTGCAAAAAGTTAGGCCCATTTAGCAAAAATTCCAATTTTAGGCATAGTTGACTTTTGACAATTTTGCAAAAAGGGTCAACTTCACTAATGCATAACTTCCTCAATTTTGACTCTTTAAAGGTGTTCTTTGACTTTTTATAAAGTTTGAGATGTCCTATAAGCAACCATTTTGGTATAATCTCAATTTGGTACTCCATGTTCATGTGTGAAGCTTTGACAAAAAAAGGTGTTTTTGTTGACTTTTCAAAATGACCTATAATGTCAAAATTCATAACTTCTTGTGAGTGCATATTTTGAACTTGGGAGATGAATATGGATTATAGATAATTGCATCCTCTTCAAAATGAGATTTGGATGGGTCATTTCTAATAAAGTATGAGAAAGTTATGCTTGGTCAAATTGAGTTGACTTTTCCTGCAAAAGCCTAATTTAGCAACTTTTGGTTCTTGATGAATTATGAGAAATCCTTGATGAATCATGATCAAAAATTGATCAAATGATGAAATATACTTCAAAATGAGGATGTTGACCAAAAATCTTGAAGTTTGACTGTATGTAGGCCATAGTTGACTTTTGCCCTAGCACAGTCGATTTTCAGGCCTTTGAGCCATTGACTGAGCAAACTTTCTCTGCAAGGCTTGAAAATTGACATGGATGATCTTGAGAACATTTTAGGAAAATGGTGAGAATTTGGGATCCCTTGGACTCAAGTATCTTGATGCAATATGAAACCCTAATTTGAGGTAGAGTGCCTTAGGAGAGAGCTTGTCTGGTCAACCCTTGGACTTCCTTGAGCAACTTGAGGATCTTTCTTGTAATGTTTTGAGAAATATGGGAGGGAAAATTTTTGGGTACAACACTCTCCGACTCAAAGAGATAATATCAAGGGTTCCTGAAACTTCTGCGTTCACCAAGAGACATGGTCGACTTCTCAACCTGGTTACTTCAAGCTTTGATGATAAGATGATGGGTGTACTCTTTCAGTTCTTTGATCCCAAGCACCACTACTTCACCTTTCCAGACTATCAGTTGGTGCCTACCATGGAAGAGTTCTCTCAGTTATTGAATATACCCATTCTTGACCAGGTACCTTTCACAGGTTTAAAAGAGGTTCCGAAGCCATAAGTCATCGTCTCAACTTTGCATCTAAAACGGGCCGACGTGATATCCAATTGGGAAACAAGAAGCAGAGTCAAGGATTTTATAGCCAAGTTCCTAATAGACAGGGCCCAACTGTTTTGGATGATTTGTATTTCCAGGCCTTTGAGGAGGTCTTGGCCCTTCTAATCTATGGGTTAGTACTATTCCCTAATCCGGACTTACTCATAGATGTGAATGCTATCAAGATTTTCCTCTCTCGCAACCCTGTACCTACCTTGCTCGGAGATATCTTGCACGCTCTCCATACTCATACCATGAAGAGAAGAGGGGTCCTTATGTGCTGCGTGCCATTACTATCGAGGTGGTTTATTTCTCACCTCCCTAAGTTAGTGCTGAAGAATGAAAAAGGTTTGGGTTAGTCGCAAAGGATAATGTTACTTTCTCACGCGAATATTCTCTGGTATTCCCGATTTATGGGAAATGTTTCTATTATTGACCGTTGCGGGGAGTTCCCTAATGTGCCACTACTTGGCATTAGGGGAGGTATAACTTACAATCCTTGTTTAGCTCTGCGACAATTTGGTTATGCTCGAAGGGATAGTCCTTATGAGTTGCTTATCCAGAGCATTGTATTTAACTATGAGGGGGATGTTCAAGGGTATCGCCAAAGGTTCATACGGGCTTGGGGTATGATGAACAGATTTGACGCTAAGACTTTGGGGCAGAAGAATTCCATTCCTATGGAACCTTATCTCCAATGGGTACGAGCTCGCACTCAGAAACTTATAATTCCCTACATAGCTGTCTTACCAGTGATTGTGGAGCCCGTTACTGAAGGGGATGTTCCCACACGGTTCTTCATCCTGATATGCCCACTGATCTTGAAGAACTACAGAGGTCTTAGATCCAGTTGAAGAAGGAGCGAGATACTTATAGAGACCAATTCTATGCCCAGGAGAAGAAGGTTTTAGAGCTCACAAAGCAACTTCATGAGGAAAGAGGCCTTAATGCCTATCTCGGCACGAAGAGGAAGCATCCATGGGAAACTTGATTTTTTTAGTTTTTAGAATTTTTAATTTTAACGCCTAAGAGGCAATTGTACCTTGAATTCTACTAATAAAATCTTTGTTTCATTTTGGTTTGCAAATTTAAATTTCCCAAAGTCCTTGAAATTATTGCATACGCATCCCATCCATAGCATTGCATAAACATGTACCATTACAGGTTTCTCATCTTATTCGTTGTTTATTTCAGCAAAGATGTCTTCTGAACAAAGCATAAAAGATCTTCACGCAAAAAATGCCCAATTTTAACAGGTGTTCATAACTCTGGCGAAAGGGCAGGAGGATCTGAAGGCCCTCATCCTAAAAGAGAAGAATAAGAAGAAGAAACCCGCTGGTATCCTTAATATGGGAAGAAGATTCGGGGGGCGCTAAAGAAATCAGTCGATCTGACCTCCTGATCCAAAGAAGGGGAGAATCAAGAGAGGTAGACAAGGGAAGAGGACCCCAGTCCTGAAGTTTCTGACAATGATACCGACTACAATGATGAGCAATATCCTCCCATTGAGGATAGATATAAGCAGTTAGAGGATCGGCTGAGCGCCATGGAAGTCCAGAGAATACTTGGGTTGGACTTCGAAGAACTAGGATTGGTGTCGGGAGTGGTCATCCCACAAAAGTTTAAATCTCCGATTTTCGCAAAATATGATGGGGTGTCTTGCCCAAAGCTTCATCTCCGTTCCTACGTAAGGAAGATCCAGCCCCACACCGTTGATAGAAACTTGTGGGTTCACTTCTTTCAAGACAGCCTGTCAGGGAATCAGCTCGAATGGTTCTACCAATTGGAGGGAACCAATGTTCGAAACTGGGAGGATTTGGCTGCTGCTTTTTACAAGCAGTATCAATACAATGTCGACCTGGCCCCTACTCGTACTCAACTCCAGAGTATGTCCATGGGTGCAGGTGAAGGCTTTAAGGAATACGCGTAGAAGTGGAGAGACTTGGCTGGGAGAGTTCAACCCCCTTTATCTGACATGGAGTTGGTTGACATGTTTCTTGGGAGGTTGTCTGGCCCATTCTTCAACCATTTGATCGGCAGCTCATCGGCTGGTTTTATCGAGCTGATATTAACTGAAGAAAGGGTAGAAGCTGGGATCTGGAGCAGGAAAATACAGAGAGACACCTCCTCGAGTTCAGTAAAGAAGCCCTTCGCTGGTATGAAGAAAGCCATTGCTATCTATAGCCCAAGAGGTCAGAGCAAAACGGAATACCGTCCAACGATAAATGCTGTAATGATACCTATGCCTGCGGCTGCCCCATAATGCAACAATCAGCAAAGGGTAGAAAGACCACAAATGCAGTTTACCCAAATTAACATGACATTGACATAGGTTCTACCCCATCTGCTGAGATCTAACTTGACAACTTTGAAAGAGGCCCCCAAGAATCCTAATACCTCGTCTCCTCGGTACAATCCTAATGCTCGGTGTGCCTACCATTCTGAGAGTCCTGGTCATGATACAAATGACTTCTGGGCTCTAAGAAATAAAGTACAAGATCTGATTGAAGCCAAGGAGATCGAGTTCGAAGCTCCGGAGAAGCCCAATGTCATAATTACTCCCATGTCTAGGCACAACCGTGGAGTTAATACCGTTGATACTGATCTATTTGTGACCTCAGTTGATGAAGTTTCTACTACCCTTATGACTGTTAAGAAGAATTTATTGCTGACCGATTTATTTCTGGGTTGTGGTGAAGGTTGCCACATGTGTTCATCTCTGCCTTCTGGTTGCTATTTGCTAAAGACAGGTGTCCAGCGCCTGATGGATAGCAGAGAAATTTCGTTCGAGAAAATTTTGACTCCTGCTGTTCCATTCGAAGATGTTGCTATTACAACCATTTCCGCCAATACTTCCAAGGACTCCTCGAGAAGACCTGTTAGGATTACACCCGCTCCGAGAGTTGCTTCGTTAATAATCACCTATCCTGGTCCTGTCCTGTACACCTCGGACAAAGCTGTCCCTTGGCATTATGGCACTGATATCTACTATCATGGCGTTAAACAAGACCTGAAGAATGAAGAGGATGATCCCGATGTCAGTAACATTGTCGGGACCAGTAGGATTACTAGAAGTGGAAGGGTTTTTTTCTCCTGAGATCTCCCCAAAGACTGTCACTAAGCCTGTTGTTATTTCATCTGTTGTTCCTACCAGTACTTCCGTCGCTACTCCTGTTATTACTCCAATTGTTACTCCTGTCATAGAGTCATCTGGGACTCGAGGCAAAGAAGCTATAGGTGAGCCTGCCCAGACGGATGCACCTAGAAAGTTTGTCGTGGAAACCTCTAAGCAAGAGATAGAGGAAATTTTAAGAATAATTAAAAAAAGCGACTACAATATGGTCGAGCAGTTGGGGAAGACCCCCTCGAAGATATCATTGTTGTCTTTGCTGTTATGTTCCGAGGCCCATGTGAAGGCTTTGATTGCATTCCTCAAGACTGCGCATGTGCCGCAAGAAACCTCAGCTGATCAATTCAAAGACTATGTAGCCAGTTTGACTGCCGACAATGGGCTAGGTTTTTCGGATGCTGACTTAACTCCGAAAGGGAGAAAACACAATGATGCTCTGCATGTCTCGATCGAATGCAGGGGCACTACCATGGCTCATGTGCTGGTGGATACTCGGTCTTCCCTGAATGTGCTGCCTAAGAAGGCTCTTGATCGTTTAGATTGTGAAGGCTTGACCCTAAACCCAGTAACATTGTGGTAAGGGTTTTTGACGGGTCGAAGAGAATGGTGCATGGGGAGGTGGACATCCCTGTCAAGATAGGATCTCAAAATTTTAAGTCCACCTTCTATGTGATGGACATCAGGCCATCGTACTTTTGTTTGTTAGGTCGTCCTTGGATCCATGAAGCTGGGGCTGTTACTTCTACACTACACAAAATGTTGAAGTATTTGGTGAAGGGGAAGATAGTCACTATGCATGGCGAAGATGAGTACATGGTGAGCCACCTGAACTCCTTTAGGTATGTGGAGATGGACGGGGAATTCATAGAAACCCCTTGTCAAAACTTTGAAGAGGTTCCCCAGATTTTAGCGTTGACCGAGACTACCACCAGTACCAAACTTCCTTTGAAGATGGATTCTCTCAAGGATGCCAGAATAGTGGTTGAGGAAGGTGGGTGTACCAATTGGGGACAACTCCCTGATTTTACTCACAAAATGGACAAATTTGGTTTGGGCTTTACTTCAGGGGCTCAAAGGGTTGTTCGACATGCTCGGGCTAGAGGACCTCCCCTACGCATCAACAACCATGGGGTCAACACTATTGAAGACAGCGAGGAAGAGCCTAACATTGATAGTTGGATCTACCCAACTACCAACGGTGGACCGAATAATTGGACAACTAGAGATTTTATTCCAGTTTCTTTTATTCCGCAATAATTATCTTACTTATGTTCTGAATTTGTAATGAACAATTTTTAAAACTTTTTGGCCTTGTGTCTTACTCGAGGCACAATGTTTCTATCTGTGAGGGTTTTATTATATGTCATTTCATATATCATCAATTAAGCATTGGACGTTCTTTGCATACAAATTTTGCGCTCTCTGTTTTTTCTTTCCTGTTTTACTTTATCAACTCAGTTGCTCTTACACACACACACACGTATCAAACTGCAGATCCATATCCACTCCGGATCCCATTGATAACAATCCTTCTATTACCAGTTGTGACTTCGAAAATCTGATCAACCGAGCTGAGGACGAAGATGAGAATGATTGTGAGGTTCCTGGAGAACTGGATAGACTATTACAACAGGAAGAGAGGGCTATACAACCTCATGAAGAGCCAGTTGAGACAATAAACTTGGGCACAGTGACAGACAGAAAAGAAGTCAAGTACGGTCCAAATCTGGAAGCTAAGATCAACCAATGGTTGATATAGATGTTGCACGACTATGTTGAGATCTTCGCCTGGTCCTATGAAGACATGCCTGGTTTAGACACTAACATCATGGTACACCGTCTCCAAACTAAAGAGGATTGTCCTCCGGTTAAACAGAAGGTCCGCCGTATGCATCCTAAAATGTCAGAGAAGATAAAGGCGGGGGTCATGAAGCAGTTCGACACAGGTTTCTTAGCTGTCACCTCCTATCCGCAGTGGGTTGCTAAAGTCGTTCCGGTACCTAAGAAGGAAGGAAAGGTACAGATGTGTGTGGATTACAGAGATCTAAACAGGGCAAGCCCCAGGGATGACTTCCCGCTTCCCCACATTGATGTTCTGGTTGACAACACCGTGCAACACAAAATATTCTCCTTCATGGATGGTTTCTGTGGCTATAACCAGATCAAGATGGCTCCTGAAGACATGGAGAAGACGACCTTCATCACACAATGGGGGACCTTCTGTTACAAGGTGATGCCTTTTGGGTTGAAGAATGCTGGGGCAACCTATCAGCGAGCCATGGTCGCTTTGTTCCATGATATGATTCACCACAAGATCGAGGTTTATGTTGATGACATGATAGCCAGGTCTCAAACCGAAGAAGAACATCTCGATCATCTACAAAAGTTGTTCGACAGGTTAAAGACATACAAGCCGAGGTTGAATCCGAACAAGTGCACCTTTGGGGTAAGGTCTGGTAAGCTTCTGGGTTTCATCGTCTGTGACAAAGGTATTCAGGTAGACCCCGCAAAGGTAAAGGTCATACAAGATATGCCAACTCCCCGTACCGAGAAGGAAGTTAGAGGTTTCTTGGGACGCTTGAATTATATCGCCAGGTTCATTTCACATCTGACTGCTACTTGTGAGCCCATCTTCAAGCTTCTGAAGAAAGATCAAGTGGTAAAGTGGAATGACGAATGCCAGACTTCTTTCGAAAGGATCAAAGAAAGATCAAGTGGTAAAGTGGGACGCTTGAAGGAAGACCTTTGATATTATACTTAACAGTGCTAGACAATTAAATGGGGTGTGTGCTGGGGCAGCATGACGAGTCTGGTCGAAAAGAGCACACAATATACTACCTTAGCAAAAAGTTTACCGACTGTGAGACAAGATACTCATTGCTTGAGAAAACTTGCTGCGCTTTGGCATGGGCTACTCGCCGGCTGAGACAGTATATGTTGACCCACACTACTTTGTAGATATCTAAGATGGATCCAATCAAATACATCTTCGAGAAGCCCGCACTCTCCGAAAGAATAGCGAGATGGCAGATGATCTTAACCGAATACGATATATAATATACAACCCAGAAAGCAATCAAGGGGAGTGTATTGGCTGATCATTTGGCTCATCAGGCCGTGGATGACTACCAGTCCATGAATTTTGAGTTCCCGGGCGAGAACATTATGCTGGTAACTGACTACGAAGAACCGAGACCGGATGAAGGACCTGAGAAAGGATCCCAATGGACTATGGTCTTTGATGGAGCTTCGAACGCACTCGGTAATGGCATTGGCGCTGTAATCATATCCCCTGAGGGCTGTCACACTCCTTTCACTACCCGACTATGTTTTAACTGCACTAACAACATGGCGGAATATGAAGCCTGCATCATGGGTCACAAAGCCGCTATTGATCTTAGAATCAAGTTCCTAAATGTCTTTGGGGATTCAGCCTTGGTGATAAGTCAGATCAAAGGCGAATGGGATACGAAGCATCCAAATCTTATCCCATATAAAGAGCATGTACTGACACTGCTCCCACACTTTAAGGAGGTAACTTTTGAACATTTCCCACGAGAGGAGAATCAGTTAGCGGACGCGCTAGCTACCATATCTTCTATGTTCAAAGTTAGGTGGGACAAAGAAGCTCCCAGAATCACCATTGAAAGGTTGGATGAACCATCACACTGCTATGAGATTGATATTGAAGAGGTGGCAGACAAACCCTGGTTTCATGAAGTAAAGAATTATCTCGAGGCTCAAGAGTATCCTGAAGGGGCATCTGTCAATGATAAGAAGTTTCTGAGAAGGTTTGCTGCGAAATTCTTCCTCAGTAATGGAATCCTCTACAAGCGCAATCACAACTCTACCTTATTGCGGTGTGTAGACAAGAGCGAAGCAGAGAGGATTATGACAGATCTACATGAAGGTACCTTCGGAACCCATTCAGTGGACATACCATGGCTAAGAAGATCCTATGGGCAGGATACTATTGGTCCATTATGGAAGCAGATTGTTATCAGCACTCCCGAACTTGTCATAAATGCCAAATTTATGCTGATAAGGTGCATGTTCCTCTGGTTCCTTTGAATGTCTTGACAGCTCCGTGGCCCTTTGCAATGTGGGGCATTGACATGATCAGAGAAATCAAGCCCACCGCCTCCAATGGGCATCGCTTCATCCTAGTGGCCATCGATTACTTCATGAAATGGGTTGAGGTGGCCTCCTTTGCTACTGTCACAAAGAATGTTATGGTGCGGTTTATCAAACATAACCTAATCTGTAGGTATGGTGTGCCAGAGAGAATTATCACCGATAATGGTACGAACCTCAATAACACGATGATCACCAAAATCTGTAAGCAGTTCAAGATACAACATCATAACTCTTATCCCTACCGGACGAAGATGAATGGCGCTGTTGAAGCAGCTAACAAGAACATCAAGAAAATTGTACAGAAGATGACAGTGACATAGAAAGACTGGCATGAGATGTTACCATTTTCTCTGCATGGGTACCGTACCTCAGCACGGACGTCGACAGGGGCAACACCCTACTATCTGGTATATGGCATGGAGGCAGTCCTACCCATTGAGGTCCAGATCCCTTCTCTGAGAATCAAGAAGGATGTAGGTCTGAATGAAGATGATTGGATCCAGACTCGACTTGATCAACTGAATCTGATTGATGAGAAGAGACTTACTGCTGTCTGTCATGGTCAAACGTATCAAAAGCGAATGATCAAGGCTTTTAACAAGAAAGTCAGGCGTCAAGAATATCAAGTCGGGGATCTAGTGGTCAAGCGTATCATACTGCCGCAAGGTGACCCCAGGGGAAAACGGACTCCTACATACGAAGGGCCATTTGTGGTTAAAAACATTTTCTTGGGTGGAGCCATGATTCTGACCACCATGGACGGTGACGACCTTCCTCACCCTGTCAATGCAGACATAGTGAAAAGATACTACGCATGATAAAAGACCCGCTAGGTCGACTAGCCTAGGCAAAAATAAGGGATGAAAATGAAAAAAATCTGTACACCCGGCAAGTCGAAAACCTGAAAAGGCGACTTGGGCAAAAAAGGGTATCCCGGTGGACTGAAAACCCGAAAGGGAGGTCTAGGAAAAAGTTAGGTATGAAAAGCATATCACTGTGTCCCATTAGATCACCTTGCGATCTGACCTCAGTATCAATCGTCAAGCTCAAACAGCATCGGTCAACCTAATCAGCTTCGGACAAGCAACAAAGTGATGAGATGCTCGAAGACATAGCGGCAATAGTAGAATTGGAACCCAATGGGATTGTTGTACATAATTGTTTTCTTTTTACACAAAATTGTATAACTTCTATTTTTTCAGCGACATTATCTTACTAGAACGTCAGTCTCCTTGTACGAAAATGCCCATTACAGGCCAACCTAAAAAAAATCAATACAAAATCATTTTCATAAGAAACTTTGAGTTTTTCTTTTTCTGTTTTGTCTTGCAAGAACGTCCAATGATTTATTTTTGACATATGCATTTAAGTATGATCGCTGCTCATAAATATTTACATAAATAAACAAAAGGCAATTACTCGTAATTCCAGAAACAGGGAAAAAAATAAGAAATGTCAAACCCGACAGTTACTCTATCCAGCAGGTACCAGGGCAAAAACGGCTTTGGAGCACAGTCATCAATACATGCGACCTTGTAATATCTGTATTCCCCACAGAGTAAAGGTAATCAAAGCATTAATGTCAGTTCTCTCAAAACGGGAAGTAATCTCCCTAGCCCGAGTCGTCCAGAAACCTGACATCTATATCCCCCGGCCGAATTTCATAATCGCGAGCGGATCATCATAAATTATTATCTCCCCAAGCAGAGTTTGTTTCTCTAGGTACAAAAGCTCAAGCCCTAACAGAGCTTAACAAAGTCATTCCCCCGCAGAGGTATTCTCGTACATAGTCTCTCCTTGGCAGAATATTCATAAACAACAATAACAAATCTCCGGCACAGTCATTTCTGTTCACCATCTCCAACGGAAGTAGAAGAACCACAGTTCTCTACAACAGTCAGAAATGCTATATTCTCCAGCAGCAGTCAGGGATTTATTTTCCTAGACTCGGATATGTCACAAATAACATCTCATGTTCATACATCATGACATGCACACACATATCACCTACAACATAATCTCATTTATTTTGAGAACATCATCTCACAACACATTTCATGCATCGCATATGATTAACCCTGTTGTCTTTTCAGGAAAGACAGTTATCACCAACAATTCTAGCAATTATACATATCATATCTGCAGACAGCTAATAAAAAATCAGTTCCCAAAACTAAGCGGGTTAACTAATCTACATGATCAAGCGAAGTAACCCTACTACCCAGGTTCCTTGTCATGGCCCTACTATCCAGGCTTTCATTTCTAAGTAACCCTACTACCCAAGTTCCTTCTCATAACCCTACTATCCAGGCTTTCATTTCGAAGTAACCCTACTACCCAGGTTCCTTCTCATAGCCCTACTATCCAGGCTTTCATTTTGAAGTAACCCTACTACCCAGGTTCCTTCTTATAGCCCTACTATCCAGGCTTTCATTTCGAAGTAACCCCACTTCCCAGGTTCCTTCTCATAGCCCTACTATTCAGGCTTTCATTTCAAAGTAACCCTACTACCCAGGTTCCTTCTCGTAGCCCTACTATCCAGGCTTTTATCTCGAAGTAAACCTACTACCCAGGTTCCTTCCTATAAGCCCTACTATCCAGGCTTTCATTTCGAAGTAACCCTACTACCTAGGTTCCTTCTCATAGCCCTACTATCCAGACTTTCATTTCAAAGTAACCCTACTATCTAGGTTCCTTCCTATAAGCCCTACTATGATGCAGTGGGAAAGAACTGACTGTTTTTGGAATGCTGGTTCGCGTTTTGCACTTGTTTTCGCAAAATGTCGCGGTAATCAAGAGTCGCCACCGTCTTTTATTTTATCCAACAAGGAAAGGAAAAAAGCACAGAAAAATTCCTTTTTCGAGATGTTTCTCAGGTACAGGGGGTAGATTATAGAAAGGGAAGGTGTTAGCACCCTTTCTATCCGTGGTTATCCACGGGCTCTTAGGTACTTGCTCAAAGTGTTTTTAAAGTTTGCTTTTCTTTGTGTTTATGGGTTTGAAAGGAGTTTTTGTTTGAAAGGTGTAAGTGTGAAAAGTTCTATTTTGTTTTGAGAGAGCAAGTACTTAAGAACCATCTACCTACTCGAAAAAGGAATCGTTCTATGCTATCTTCCTTTAGACAATGCTATCCCACTATTGATGAGTAGGTAGCATCATCGTTGGAGTTTAAGGGTCAATTCGATTAAGGGACGTGTGGTCACTAAAGCAATGTTAGGACGCCTTAGCGGTAACCCTAATGTCTTAGATCATTTTTCCAAGGCAACCGTTTTGAGGCAACTATGATCTTTGGACAAGAGGGCGACCTCTAAAACTTCCTATACTCAATGACCACGTTCGAAGGCAACCAAGTGAGGTGTACCCTAAGAGTGTGCATGTGCGAGTGTGTTGTTTTCAGTTATTTTGTCTTTGTACATGTAAATGGTTGTCTATGTTGATTTTAAGTTCATACATTCGATCTTGTCATGCATTCCCTATTTACCAAACATCTAACAGTTTATAAGTTGCGGAAATTAAATTGCAGAAATTAAATCTAACTATTACAAGGCGTCGGGTATTTACATCGCCAAAAACAACCCTTGAAATAAAAATGCGAAAAATAAAATAAAGCGGTAAAATAAAGTCCTAATTAAAAGCTATTACATTCCGGGAAACAATTACATCAATGGTAAAATGGATCGCGTGCAAGAAATTAAATCGGACGCGAGTTTTTTAGGGTTTTGACCCTTTTTTGAAAGAAAGTGATTTTTTTGGTTTATTTTTGAATTATATGGAATTAAACTAAGTTAATAAAATAAATAAATAAATAAATTAACTAAAAAAAAGTATTTTTGGATTTTTTGATATTTAAGGAAATAAAATAAACTCGATCAAAGTTAATAAAAAAACCTAATCGTGTAAATTAATTTTAATTATTACAAAAAATATTAAAAGTTATACCTATTTAAAACTAAATTAATTCAGTTAGTATTTAATTACAAAACTAAAAAATGCTGAATTTAATTTTAATAAATAAAATATATTTTTCTGATTTTTGATTTTATGAGAAAAAAAGTTTAATGGTTAATTAAATAAGAAATAATAAAATAAAACAATTAAATAAATAGATTAAAAAGAATGAAATAGAAATAACCCAGGGGGGTTCAGGTCCAAATTGGAGGGTGAGATTTACAATTTTTTGGCCCATTTGCTGCAAGCCTGGTTGACTTTCTAGGATTCTACGCGTGTACGTTGACTTGGGAGTATGGTGGACCTCCAATGTGGACCACCAGATCTGGCCTGGGGCCATCTGGCAAGCATTGGCATGATGGTGTATGATGAACCTACGCGCTTGAGTGTATACTGGATTGCCTATTGAAAAATAAAACAAAGCAATATGGTGGACCTGGGATTCGAACCCAAGTCCTATTACCCAATGAACACACGCCTTTGCCACTGCATCACTACGTTTCATTTGTTAATGTAATAGATAACAATTATTATAAGGAAACAACAATTAATATGCTGGAATTAAAAACAAAAAACGCGCGAAGTTTGAAACAATGAATGGGAGGGGGACGCGTCATTGTCTTCCTCGCTGACCCCCTGGTTATTTACCTGCGGATTCTTATCCGCAGCTAAATCCGTATGTCCTTCCTAAAATCTTCTCTAGGCCATGGAAATTAATTCCAAACACATGGTTGTGCTCATCTCCTTCCACTGATCATGTCTATGTCCATTATTAGCATCAATTTTACCTGCAATTAAAATGCCCTAAAATAAGAACCAAGAACCCTAGAATCGGCTAGGGGGTTACAGGCTATAAAAACACAATCAAATAATGCAGAAAGTTTCTAAATGAAACGATAAGCATGAATGTGTAAAGATTTTACCAAAAAAACGCATGAATATGAGAATACGATTTCAAGTGTAGAGCGGTTTTCAAAGGGACTTACAGCGCGATTGGGAAGGTGTGATGGCCTGATTTTGATTGCTTTTCACTCATTGGATATCCAACAAGAGAATAATGTTGAGATTTGGCCTTGAAAATGCCTCTATATGCAATTTCAGTTTCAAGCTTTTTTCCAAATTTTCCAAGTTTGGTTTTGATGTTTATGCAGTCTCTAGGTTCTGATTCGTGTGCCTCTAGTTTGTATATGTAATGAGCATTGGATTAGGTCAAGTTTTGGGTCTTGAATCTTTGTGCATTGATGTTTTAGGATTTGATTTGATCCTCCATTGAAAACCTTCCAACTTTGTCCAAAAATCCAATATTTGTTCATGATATGGCTTGATACGGATTTGATCATGTCCATGATGACAATTAAGACCTATATCAATCAAAAAGATCCTAAATGATCAATATTTGGATTTTATTTGATTTAAATTGATTTAAAATAAATTAATTCAATAAAAAATCAAATAAAATAGAAAAATTATTAAATGGACACAAGGATGAAGCTAGGAAACGTGTGAAGCATGAAAAGACCAAATCAAGTGGAAAAGGATGGGCCCATTTGACAAAATTTGAAGTTTTGGGGATAGTTGACTTTTGGCAATTTTGCAAAAATGCCCAACTTCAACAATGCATAACTTCTTCAATTTTGAACTTTTGGAAGTGTTCTTGGACTTTTTAGAAATCTTGAGATGTCCTATAACCAACCCTCTTTGGCTCATCTCTTTTTGATATCCCATGCTCAAGTTATAAGCTTTGTAAAAAAAGGTGTTTTTGTTGACTTTTAAAAATGACCTATAATGTCCAAATTTGTAACTTTTTGTGAGTACATTGCTTGATCTTGGGGTGTGAATCTATATTGTAGGAAATTACATCCTATTAAAAATGAGATTTGGATGGGTCATTTCTCATAAATTATGAGAAAGTTATGCTTGGTCAAAGTTGAGTTGACTTTTCCTACAAAACCCTAATTTAGCAACTTTTGAATCTTGATGAATCTTGAGCAATCCTTGATGAATCATGATCAACCCTTGATAAAATGATGAAATATCCATCAAAATGAGAATGTTGACAAAAAAATCTTGAAGTTTGATTGTTTATAGGTCACAATTGACTTTTGCCCTAGCATAGTCGATTTTTGGCCCTCTTGAGCAATTGGCTGACCAAACTTCCTCTGCAAGGCTTGAAATTTTACATGGATGATCTTGAGAACATATTAGGACATTGGGGAGCACTTGAGGTCATTTGGATGTAAGGACTTTGATGCAACACAAAACCCTAATTTGAGGTTGACTGCCTTAGGAGATGATTTGACTGTCCAACTCTTGAGCAATCTTGAACCTCTTGGAGATTTTTCTTGCAATACTTAGAGAAATATGGGAGGGAAAATTTTGGGGTACAACAGTTGCCCCTGTTCAATCTTTTTAAACCTGAGGATATAGATTGGCTTTCGGGCCTTTCGTGATCCGAAGGTGGAAGGTGATTAAACACTAGAGTGCCCAGAAATTTGCACTCGCATGAAGTGGTGTCAGCATTGTGATGTCGGGAATAGGCTTACAGATGCCATTTGGAGACTGTTGATAGATGGTCTGAACTTCAACTGGAATACGAATCAGGGAGATCTTATCGGCGATCTGACTGAACGAGAGGAGGTCTTGGAATAACTTTGGCTGGATCGACATCAGAAAAATCTTTAGGAACCGATTTAACTGGACCAGACAAGGTCTTGGAATAACTTTAACTGGACCGGCATCAGAAAAATCTTTAGGAATCGATTTAACTGGACATGAGAAGGTCTTGGAATAGCTTTGACTGGATCGACATCAGAAAAATCTTTAGGAATCGATTTAACTGGACCAGACAAAGTCTTGGAGTAACTTCAACTGGATCGGCATCAGAAAAATCTTTAAGAATCGATTTAACTGGACCAGAGAAGGTCTTGGAACAACTTCAACTGGATCGGCATCAGAAAAGTCTTTAGGAATCAATTTAACTGGACTAGAGAAGGTCTTGGAATAACTTTGACTGGATCGGCATCAGAAAAATCTTTAGGAATCGATTTAACTGGACCATACAAAGTCTTGGAGTAACTTCAACTGGATCGACATCAGAAAAATCTTTAGGAATAGATTTAACTAGACCAGAGAAGGTCTTGGAACAACTTCAACTGGATCGGCATCAAAGAAATCTTTAGGAATCGATTTAACTGGACCAGAGAAGGTCTTGGAATAACTTTGACTGGATCGGCAACAAAAAAATCTTTAGGAATCGATTTAACTGGACCAGACAAGGTCTTGGAGTAACTTCAACTGGATCGGCATCAGGAAAATCTTTAGGAATCGACTTTAGTGGACCAGAGAAGGCCTTTGACTGGATCGGCATCAGAAAAATCTTTAGGAATCGATTTAACTGGACCAGGAAAGGTCTTGGAATAACTTCAACTGGATCGGCATCAGAAAAATCTTTAGGAATCAATTTGACTGGACTAGAGAAGGCCTTTGACTGGATCAGCATCATAAAAATCTTTAGGAATCAATTTAACTGGACCAGGCAAGGTCTTGGAATAACTTCAACTGGATCGGCATCAGAAAAATCTTTAGGAATCGATTTAACTGGACCAGAGAAGGTCTTGGGATAACTTTGACTGGATCGGCGTCAGAAAAATCTTTAGGAATCGATTTAACTGGACCAGACAAGGTCTTGAAATAACTTCAACTGGATCGGCATCAGAAAAATCTTTAGGAATCGATTTAACTGGACCAGAGAAGGTCTTCCACATAGTTGAGAATTTAACTGCATCTTTCCTGAAAGGTAAAGGTCAGTCATATGTGATGCATGATATGGATCAAGCAATGATGTTCTCAACATTAATGAGATTGTGTTATATGATGCGTATATGCATGTATCATGATGTATGGAAATGTAATGTTTTAGCTGGGGAAAATAAATCCCGGATAGCTGTTGGAGAATAGAGCTGGATTCTTCGTTTCCGCTGGGGATGGTGAATGAAGGTGATTGCGAGAATAAACCTGCAGGAGAGGACGACTTCATTGGGGAATAAACTGATAAGGAGATTACTCTGTGGGGAAGAGATGCTCTGCTGAGGATTCCACTGATAAGCTCCGCTGGGGATGGATTACCGTTGCTGGTGATACTGAATCTGTCGAGGATTGAATTCCTGTTTGTGAAAGGAAAGAACTTCGCTGGGGGATGATCTTTCAGTTGCAACTTGCTGGGGATAACCCTGTTAGGATTTTATGGGGATAATCCTCTGAATTCTGCTGGGAATGATCCTTTGAACTTGACTGGGGAGATTTATTTTGTACTCCGCTGGGGATAAACTTCCAAAGTCTACTGGGGATGATGCTTCAACTCCATTGGGGAAGCTTTTTTAAGATCGTGCTGGGGAAATAATGACTCCACTGGGGGGTATCCTGTATTCTGCCGGGGAACATTCTTATACTCCGTTGGGGAATATTAAGGCTGCTGGGGATATCAACCTTTTTAGTGCTGATGGTAGATAAACTCTGCTTGGGGAGAGCATTGCTGATTTGCTCGTAGTTGCAAGTCTCAGCTGGGGGAGAGCTACCATTACTGTCTTACTCTGCGGGGGGGTGAAGATACCTTGGTCATATTCTTCAGTTGAATTTACCTTGTAACTGGTGGACAGAGCAACTACACAGCTTGGGACAATTCTTATTGCCCCTATTTCTGATATTATCAGTAATCTGCCTTTTTGTTTCGCATGTAAATATTCATGAGCAGTAATTAATGTCAAATGCATATATCAAAAATGAACATTGGACGTTCTTTGCAAAACAAAATAGATAAAGGAAAATCAGTTTGAATTTGTCTGAAAATGAATCATATTGATTTTGAAATTTGGCCTGTAAATAGGCGTTTTTGTACAAGATGCTGACGTCCTAGTAAGAGAACGCCGCCGAACAAATAGAATTTATACAATTTGTGAAAAGAAAACAAAACAGCTATGTGAATAATCCCACTGGGTTCCAACTTTGCTATTGCCTTTATGTCCTCGAGCATCTCATCACTTTGCTACTGGTTGAAGGTAGATCAGATTGATTAATGCCGTCCGTGCTTGATAGTCGATACTGAAGTCTGGATGTAAGGTGATCCAATGAGACATAGTGTTACGCTTTGATCCCTAACTTTTGCCTGGACCGGCCTTTCGGGTTTTTAGTCCACCGGGATACCCTTTTTTGCCCAAGCCACCTTTTCAGGTTTTCGACTTGCCGGATGTATAAATTGTTTTCATTTTCATCCCTTATTTTTGCCCGAACCCTTTTGGTTCGCCGGGAAGCCCTTATTTTTGCCTAGGCCAGTCAACCTAGCGAGTCTTTGATTATGCGTAGTATCTTTTCACTATGTCTGCATTGACGGGGTGAGGAAGGTCGTCACCATCCATGGTGGTTAGAATCATAGCTCCACCTGAGAAAATGTTCTTAACCACAAATGGCCCTTCGTAAGTAGGAGTCCATTTGCCCCTGGGATCACCTTGAGGTAGAATAATGCGCTTGATTACCAGATCCCCAACTTGATACTCTTGTCGTCTGACTTTCTTGTTAAATGCCTTGATCATCCGTTTTTGGTACGTCTGACCATGACAAATAGCAGTAAGTCTCTTTTCGTCGATTAGGTTCAGCTGATCAAGCCGGGTCTGAATCCAGTCATCTTCACTCAAACCTGCATCCTTCATGATTCCGAGAGAGGGTATCTGAACTTTGATGGTCAAGACTGCCTCCATACCATATACCAAGGAATAGGGTGTTTCCCCTGTTGACGTTCGTGCTGAGGTATGGTACCCATGAAGAGCAAATGGTAACATCTCGTGCCAATCTTTGTATGTCACTGTCATCTTCTGCACAATCTTCTTAATGTTCTTATTAGTTGCTTCGACAACCCTGTTGTACCCCAAAATTTACCCTCTCATAATCTCCAAAGTTTTGACAAGCATCATCTCAATTTGCTCAAAGTCTACTCAAGGGCTACACAGTCAACCACCCTCCTAAGCCAGTCAAATTAGGGTTTTGGTTCTTGCAAGGAAGTTGAGGTTTTCAAGGGCTCAATCAAGTCCCATATGCTCATATACATTGTCAAGCACCTACATGTCAAGTTTCAAGGCTCACAAGGTCAAGTTGCACAGTCAAAAACCCTAATTGCCTCACAATCAACTATAGGGGCAAAATGGTCATTTGGCAGTCAAAAGTCAAAATTTCTGGTCAACATCTTATTTTGAAGCCACAATCATCATTTGGTCAAGTCTTGACCATGATTCCACAAGAATGGCTCAAAAATCATCAAGGTGTCAAAAGTTTCTATTTTTGGACAGCTGAAAAGTCAACTGTAACTTGACCAAGGCATAAATTTTTCATGGTTTATCAGAAAAATCCCATCCAATGCTCATCTTGAAGGGGAAGCCATTTCCTACAACTCATCTTCACATTCCAAATCCAAGAAATGCTCTCACAAAAATTTATCAATTTCAACATTATAGGTCATTTTCAAAAGTCAACAAAAAGGCACTTTAAGTCAAAGACCATAACTTGAGATTGGTAAATCAAAATGACATGGGTCCAAAGGCATTGGTTATAGGACTTCAAGACCTTTCCAAAATGTCCAAGAACATGTTCATATGATCAAAATTGAGCAAGATATGCATTGGAGAAGTTGGGAAATTTTTGTGAAATGGCCAAAGTCAACTATCCTTGAAACTTCAACTTTTGACAAAAAGGGCCCACTTTTTCCACTGGATTCAGCTTTGCCATGCCTCCCACGTGTCCCTTGATTTATTTCAAGATTAAAAATTAATTTTTCCATTTTTATTTAATTTTATTTGATTTAATTCATTTTAAATCTTTAAAATTCAAATAAAAATCAAGAAAATTAATTAAGGGATATCTTTGAGTTTGAATAGCCTTGATACATCATAATTCACATGCCAAATTCGTGTAAGGTCCATTTTAAGCATAAAATTCAAATTTGGACAAAAAAAGGCAAGTTTCTTCAATGGTGGTTATGAAAAAATCTCAAACATAATTGCATTGGTTAAGAGCTCATAATAGTGACTTATTCTCACTCATTACTATATATACAAGCCTTGCAAGCCTCATTCCCACCTGATTCAAAAAAACAAAAGTGCACAAACGGCCATAGCAAAGTTCAAAATTTGTCAAAAAAAGTGTGAGATCAAAAGGAGTTTTGCAAGCATTTCCAGGCCAAAAAGAGAACGTGACTCTCTTCTGAAGCTAAAGCAACCCTTACCACGTCCTAAGGTCCATTATCAAGCACTGTAAGTATTCCCAGGTCCCCCCATAATTCCATATTGTTTTTTCTAACGCTTTCATGTGCAACATTCCAAAGAAGACTCACCATAGACCTCACAAATCCAAGCGCCAGGTGGCCATGATCATGATCCAAAGGCTAAAAAGTGATGAATACCACGCGCTCGGTCAAACGCGCTCTGGACAATCAAGGAGAGTCAAACGTGGCTTCTTAATGGGCCAGAATTCAACACACCCCTATTTGCCCCCCCCCCCCTTGGGTTTGCATTTTTTTCTTTTTTATATTTTATTTGTCTTATTTTATTTTTCCCTTTTATTAACAATTAACCAATTAATGTTTTCATAAAAAATAAAAAAAAAGAACTAACATTATTAATTTCATTTTATTTTTTGTAAATAAATATTAACAAATAAAATAGTTTAATTAGGCAACTTTAACTTTTTTAAATAACTAAAATAATTTAGAATTAGGTTAACTTCGAATTTTAATTCTTTTATTTTATTTCATAAAAACACAAAAAAATATTTTCTTTTAATAAATTAATTAATTAGTAATTAGGCTTTATTTAATTAATTGCATTTAATTCAAAAATGACAAAAAAAATTCAATTTCTTTTCTTAAAAGGGTCAAAACCCTTAGAACGTTCCCGATTAATTTTTATTCGCGCGCATTTACTTTATTCTGATTATTATGTAATTGCTTTCAAGAATGTAATAGTAATTAGGAATTTTACCGCTTTATTTAAATTTCTCGTACTTATTTGCCAAAACGGGTCTTTGTATTTTTGGTGATGTATATACCCGCGCCTTGTAATAGCGTAGAATTTATATTTCCGCAATTTACTTTCCGCACCCCTAACTGTTAAATGCATGAAAGAATGTATGTAAATAAAAACAACTCGTAGCTCACAAATAACATGTACAAAAACATTAACTGAAAAACAACACACAAAGCACATGCCACTCCTAGGGTACGCTTCACTCGTTGCCTCGAAACGTGGTCATCAAGTATAGGGTGTCTTAGAGGTCGCCCTTTGTCTAAAGATCCAGTTGCCTCGAAACGGTTGCCTCGGATAAAAGGATCTAGGACATTAGGGTTACTTCTAAGGTGTCCTACCATTGCTTCGGTGACCACATTGTCCCTATAATCGAATTGACCCGAACACCTCCAACGATGGTGCTACCTACCTCTCAATGGTGGGATAGCACTATCTAAAGGACTCTTACACAGCCTAATTCCTTAGAGTAGGTAGATTTCTATTAAGTACTTGCTCTTTTCAAACAAACAAAAATACTTTTCACACCTCACACTTTCTAAAAGTTTTCAAACAAAACTCTTCATACACTCTTGAGGACTGATACAAGAGTTACCTAGAAGTTTTCAAACAAACTTTTTCAAAACCCACACACACTTGAAAAGCAAACAAATTTTGAAAACATAAGAGCAAGTACCTAAGAGCCCGCGGATAACCACGGATAGAAAGGGTGCTAACACCTTCCCTTTCTATAAATCTACCTCCCGAACCGAGAGACATCTCGAATAAGGAATTTTGCTGTGCTTTTGTCCTTTCCATGTTGGAGAACATAAAAGACGGTGGCGACTCTTGCTTACCGCGACATTTCGCGAAACCAGCTAAAAAACAGTCAGTTCTATTTCCACCGATCACAGAACTGGCGACTCTGCTGGGGATTATAAAAGTGAGGTGTACCTTAGGATTAGATCATACTTATGTTTTCAATTGCTTTGCTTTGATTGCTTTATATTTGTGGGCTTTGCATCAGAGTTCCATAGATCCTAACTCGGATCTGGGGATACCCTTTTAGGTAGCATAAGCTGTGAGGGACCTGTCCGGCGTAGACCGACACGGGTGAAGCAGTGGCTACATTGGTGTGGCACCTTGGTCTGTACCGATATCCCTTGTGTTGCAACGAGGAGAATATGGGTCTTCTGAGGAGTCATTAAGCACCAACCGACCTTAGAACCCTAAATTGACACAACTTGGCCATAGAACGGTAGCAGTATGCTACACCCATTGAGGCTAAACTCTCGCGATGGTTCTGGCCGCAAGAAAAGATTGCGACGCTGGAGTTATGACCGATTGAGGGTAGTCAGTGATATTGGGATCCTCTAGAACCCGGTTAATTTTGATAGGACATGTCTTAACCAACGAAACTGAAAGAGGGTAGTACCTGAACTTCATGCTGGCCTAAACTCTAAGGGCTGTCTTTGTGTGACTTGTGTGCCTTCATACTTGAATTACTTGCACACTTGTTATCTAACAACATGAGTTCCTTGCAGGTTTTGTTTACAGTCCTTAATTGGGACTCATTACAGGGCCTACTTACATCACTCCATGCATAGCATAACATCATACCATTGCATACTGTTGTACCCCAAAATTTGCCCTCCCATATTCTTCAAGATTTGCAAAAAGCATGCTTCAAAATTCCCCAAGGGTTGCACAGTTCAAGGGCCTCCTAACAGTCAAAAATTAGGGTTTTGGTTCTGGCAAAGC
Organism: Vicia faba; assembly: GCA_948472305.1. Lineage (NCBI taxonomy): Eukaryota > Viridiplantae > Streptophyta > Magnoliopsida > Fabales > Fabaceae > Vicia > Vicia faba. The sequence continues at coordinate 1,023,678,129 of OX451736.1, read as the reverse complement.
AAATGAAGTTTCCAAGGGTCCAATCAAGTCCCACATGCCTACAAACATGGTCAAGCATCCTCATACCAAGTTTCAAGACTCACAGCACAAAATTGCACAGTCAAAAAACCTAATTGCACTACAGTCAACTGTAGGGGCAAAATGGTCATTTGACAGTCAAAAGTTCAAATTTTTGGTCAACATCTTATTTTGAAGCCACAAACATCATTTGATCAATGCTTGATCATGATTCTCAAAGTTTGGCTCAAAAAGTCTCAAGATGCAAAAGCTTCCATATTTGGACAGTTGAAAAAGTCAACTGTAACTTGACCAAGGCATAACTTCCACATGGTTTATCAGAAAAATTCCATCCAAAGCTCATTTTGAAGAGAAATACATTTCCTACAACTCATCTTCACACTTCAAGTCCAAGAAATGCTCTCACAAAAAGTTATCAATTTCAACATTATAGGTCATTTTCAAAAGTCAACAAAAAGGGACTTTAAGTCAAAGACCATAACTTGAGATTGGTAAATCAAAATGACATGGTACTAAAGGAATTGGTTAAAGGACTTCAAGACCTTTCCAAAATGTCCAAGAACATGATCAAAGCTTAAATATTGAGCAAGATATGCCTTGTGGAAGTTGGGAAATTTTTGAGTATTTTGAAAAGTCAACTTTGCTTCAAATGTCTTAAAATTGCTAATGGGCCACATTTTCTTCCAAGATTCATCATCCAAAGCATGTGCACGACCATTTGGCCCAAAGGGAAGTTATTCATCATTTTTATTTTATTTATTTGAATTTTTAATTGCTAATAATTCATTTAATTAAAATAAATATGTGGAAAATACCAAACCAATGCAATCAAATCTTTTTATGTATGAAATAGTCTCAAGATTTCGTGCATGATCAGATAGGGAAAGAATCAAGGTAATTGAACATGATTGGTATCAAATTTGCATGAAAAAGATTGAAAAATATATGCCATGAAAATCAAATATCTCTTCATCAATGCAAAGGGTTTTTTGATCCAATTTTCAACCCTAATCATTCCAGTACTTATACTCAAGCAAACCCTAGTGATCAGAACCTCTAAGCTGCGCAGAAACACCATAACCAAGTTTGAGTTTTTGTCAAAAAATTCCAAAACTGAAAACTACATTCCAGTGCGATTCAAGCCAAAATAATTATCCTATTGCCTTCCTGAGACATCAAGAAACGTGTCTGAATCGTTTTCCACATCCCTAACACCCAGAATTGGTACATGGAACTCAAACTTTTTCACATTATATGCATATTCGTATTTCAATATTCAAGCATTCTCATTGCATTTTTCTTGTGGATTCATACTAATTAATTGATTCTAAAGCTAACCCTATAGTTTGATTGAGTTTTTATGCATTGTACGTAATTTCACCATTAAAGCCAGCTAGGGTTCTCCAAGTTTCGAATTGGGCATTCTTGAATACTGTAAAATTGGGACTTCCCAATACCATGGTCAAAATCAGGAAGCTTGGACGATTCTAATACACCCCTCGCGCCTAATTTATGTGACAATATGGGCTAATCGCTATTTCTAAAAAGGGCATATTTTGGGGGGGTTCAAAACCCCCGCTAACTCTTTTTATGTTTCAGGGAAAAGCAAAACAAGGAAGAAGAAGATTAGGTGGCAAAGCGTGATAGGGTGATTTGAAAATAACGCGCGTTTTTTTGCATTTTCTAAGCCATTAACCAATTTTATTTTATGTTATTTATTTGCTATTTTATGTACAACGCGCATCACTAGCTCCACTGGTCAGGCTTGGCATTGATAATCTCTAGGACCTGGGTTCGAACCCCAGGTCCCCCTCCCTTTCAATAATATTTTTCCTAACATCATCCTGTGCAGTCTCTTCCCTGAAGGCCATCATACGTCCCCAATCTCAACGCACCACATGGCCACTGAGGGCAATCTAAAGGCCCAGATCTGATGAACACCGTAGGCGTTAGTCAATGCAAACACACGCTGGCATGAAAAGTCAAATAAGGCCAAAGCTTAATGGGCCAAAAATGCTGGAGATACCTTCAATCTGGGGACAGAACCCCCCATGGTTTGCCTTTCATTCTTTTTTTTTCATATTTTTCTAGTTTATTTATTTTAATTAATTTCCTTTAAATTCTTTAATTTAATTTATGTTCATAAAATATAAAAATAGTAAAAAATCAGGAAAAGACAAAAAATAAATATATTTGATTTAGTATTTTTTTTGTAAATAAATAATATCATTTAATTTAGTTTTCAATTCTAGGTTAATTTTAATTTTTTTTTTATAAACTTAAAAATTGGTAGAATTAGGGTTTTAAGCATTCTTGTCTTTTTTCCTTTTTTCACCATATTAATTATTAATAATTAAATATTATTTTTTTATAAATCAAATTGCATTAATTAATTAGGTTTAATTCTAGGTTCAATTTTAATATTTTTTCTTAATAAATAAAAGTTGTAGAATTAGGGTTAATTTAATTTTAATTTCATCTAATCTCCTCATTAAAAAATCATAAATACAAAAAACCTCAAAAAATAATTTCCTTTCATTTTAATTAATTAATTTGTTAATATATTTTAATTTCATTAAAAAGGGTCCAACGCCCTCGTTTACGATTATTAATTTGTTTCGCACGTTTTATTTCCTTTCTTATAATTTATTAATGTAATTCTCCCAAGGCCATGTAACTCGGACATTTTATATTTCTCGCACTTTATTTCTTTATTTTTATGTCAAATCGGGTCCTGGATTTAATTTGGCGATGTGGACCCGCGCCTTTGTAATAGTTTAGGAACTTTACATTTCTCGCAACTTTTTAACTGTTAATAATTGCATGCAAGAATGAATGCTAAAATAAAAACAAAACGCGTAGATCACCCATGACATGACAAGACAAAATATCTGAAAACGACACACAAATCACACACCACCCCTAGGGTACGCCTCACTGTTGCCTTGCCTCGAAAGGTGATCGTCGAGTAGAGGATGTCTTAGTAAGTCCTCATGATCCGGGAACCTGGCATGAGGGTAGCTTCTAAGGTGTCTTCCTATTGCTCTGGTGATCACCATGTCCCGAACTTCGAATTGACCCGAACACCTCCAATGGTGGTGCTACCTACCTCTCAATGGTGGGATGGCACTACTTTAAAGGACATTTACACAGACGAATTCCTTAGGGTAGGTAGACGACTCTAGATACTTGCTCTAATTTCAAAACAAATTCAAAAAATACTTTTCACACCGACACCTTTTCAAAAAGCTTTCGAAAGCAATTTTTCAAACACTCTTGAGGACCGATACAAGAGTCGAACTGGAATTTTCAAAGAAACTTTTTTTTAAACCCACAATTGAAAAGAAAACAAACCATTTTTGAAAACACAAATGAGCAAGTATCTAAGAGCCCATGGATAACCATGGATAGAAAGGGTGCTAACACCTTCCCTTTCTATAATCTACCTCCCGAACCGAGAGCAATCTCTTTAAGGAATTTTTCTGTGCTTTTGTCCTTTCCATTTGGAGAAAATAAAAGACGGTGGCGACTCTTGCTTCCGCCACATTTCGCGAACCAGCGTTAAACAGTCAGTTCCAGATCCACCGATCACAGAACTGGCGACTCTGCTGGAGAATTAAACTTAAAGTGAGGTGTACCTTAAGGTTAGTTCATAACTGTGTTTTCAATTGTATTGACTTGTCTGCTTTAAATTTGTGGGTTGCATGGGAGTTACATAGATCCTAACCCGGATCTGGGGATACCCTGTTTAGGTAGCATAAGCTGTGAGGGACCTGTCCGGCGTAGACCGACACGGGTGAAGCAGTGGCTACGTTGGTGTGGCACCTTGGTCTGTACCGATATCTCTTGTGTCGCAACGAGGAGAATATGGGTCTTCTGAGGAGTCATTAAGCACCAACAACCTTAGAACCTTAAATGACACAACTTGGCCATTAGAACAGTAGCAGTATGCTACGCCCATTGAGGCTAAACTCTCGTGATGGTTCTGGCCGCAAGAAAAGATTGCGATGCTGGAGTTATGATCGATTGAGGGTAGTCAATGATATTGGGATCCTTTAAGAACCCGATTACTTTGATAGGACAGGTATGAACCAACAAACTGAAAGAGGGTAATACCTAGACCTCATGCTGACCTAAACTTTAAGGGTCTGTCTTGTGCGCCTTACCATGTTTGCCTTTGTATCTATTTGTGGTGTGCTTTATCATAACATCATAACATCATGAGCATTGCATGCATAAGGACTGACCATTTCAAAGACAAGAGGGTTTCACCTTTGCTCTGTTTTGTAGGACACCATGATGCCTGTGTGAAGGAATACTATCCGGTTCAACTTTGTTCACTCACCTGAGTTGCTTGAAGAGTTGGTTAGCAGAATTCCAAATACCACTTCCTTCATTCAGAGGCATGGTTCTCTTCTCAGTTTAGTCACTGCAAAGCGGGATCAACAGTTGATGAGTGTTCTGACCCAGTTCTATGACCCTCTGTACCAGTGCTTCACCTTTCAAGACTTCCAGCTGGTCCCTACCCTGGAAGAGTTCTCTGATTTTCTTGGTATCCCTATCTTGGATCAGACTCCCTTTACTGGTTGGGAAAAGACCCTCAGGCTTGAGGAGGTTTCTGCAGCTCTTCCCTTGACACATCAAGAGGTAATAGACAACTGGGTAACTAGAAGCGGAGTTAAGGGTTTCTTGGCCAAGTTTCTGATTGGTAAAGCTAACAGCTTCTGGAATGACCTGGACTTTAGGGCATATGAAGACATCTTGGCTCTCTTAATCTATGGGTTAGTCTTGTTTCCTAATCCTGACAACTTCATCAATGTCACTGCCATAAGGATCTTTATGTCTCAGAATCCTGTACCCACTCTCTTGGGTGACATCCTGCAACAACTTCATGCTCGTACTGCCCGAAGACGAGGAACTCTATGGTGTTGTATCCCTTTGTTGGTGAGGTGGTTTATTTCGCACCTCCCTAAGTTCGTGCTGAAGAACCAAGAAGGAAGAGGTTGGGCTCATAGGTTAATGTCTCTCACCGATAAGGACATCATTTGGACCTGCAGAGGTTTGGATGAGATAGCTATTATTGATCGATGCGGGGAATACCCTAATGTTCCTCTGATTGGTACCCAAGGAGGAATCTCTTACAATCCATGTCTAGAACTCCGTCAGTTTGGAAGAGCCAGAAGAGCAGGCCCCCATGAGATGTTGGTGCCTCACATCAGTTTTGAGTTTCAGGTGGATAGTGACGAGCTGCGTCGTAGGTTCATCAAGGCTTGGGACAAAGTTCATAAAGCTGACCCACAAGAGTTGGGGCCAAAGACTTCTTTACCTATGGAAGCCTACTACAAATGGGTTCGCATCCGTGCTCAGAAGTTAGGTATGCCATACGAAGCCGTCAGACCTATCATTCTTGAGTATCCTGACAAAGATGGTGTTCCTCCAACTGTCCTTCCTCCTCAGATACCTACTGATTATGAGACATTAAAGAGGTCTTGGTTGCAATTGCGAGAAGAACGGGATTCTTACCGGGAAAAGTTCAACGAGCAGGAATTGAAGATCCAGAAGCTGACAAAGCAGTTGGAGAATGAGCGAGCTCTGAATTCTTACATCCGTACTAAGAAGAGGAGACCATGGGATCAATAAGGAGCTCTGGATGTTCTTTTACAGTTTTATTTCCCTTTTCAGTATTTCCTTTCATGTAACGCCTAAGGGCAACCTGTTGAACAATCTAAAGTTTCAAAGTTGAATCTAATGAAGTGTGTTCCTTTTTGTTTACAAAGTTGATTCCCGATTGTCTTTGAAAACATAAATCATACGCATTCCATTCATCACGTGCATAGCAGGTTTTCTTCTTTTTCAGGTTGCTTACCGTTCTTCGCTGTTTATTTCAGCATCATGAATCCTGACTCATCATCAACCGAGATGTCCATCAAGGCTCTTCAGGCGCAGAATGCGCAGTTTCAGGAACTAATCATGGGTGTGGCTCAGGGCCAAGAAGAGCTGAAGGCTCTGCTCCTGAAGAAGGAGAAGAAGAAGAAGAGGAGAACTGTTCTTTTTAACTCGGGCCGAAGGTTTGGCAACACTCTGCAGAATGAAGAGGCTGGTTCTTCTATAGGCAAGGGTGGTCCTCAAGGGGGAAAAGGTCCTAGTCCGGTAGTCTCTGACAACGAGACTGATTTTGATGAGGAACAATATCCTCCTGCAGAAGACAGATACAAGCAGTTGGAGGACAGGCTGAATGCTATGGAGATCCAACAAGTGCCTGGGCTGGATTTCGGAGATTTGGGTTTGTCTACTGGTGTGATCATTCCTCATAAGTTCAAAGCACCATCTTTCACCAAATATGACGGGGCATCTTGTCCCAAGCTACATCTCAGATCCTACGTGCGGAAGATTCAACCGTACTCAGTGGACAAGAATTTGTGGATCCACTTCTTCCAGGAGAGTCTTTCAGGGACTCATCTCGAATGGTTCTATCAGCTGGATGGGACCAAGGTTCGTAACTGGGAGGAGTTGGCTACTGCTTTCTATAAGCAGTATCAATATAATGCCGACCTTGCCCCTACACGTACCCAACTCCAGGGTATGTCGTTAGGATCAAGTGAAGGTTTTAAAGAGTACGCACAGAAGTGGAGGGATCTGGCTGGCAGGGTGCAGCCTCCGTTGACTGACCAGGAGTTGGTAGACATGTTCTTGGGGACCCTATCTGGGCCATTTTTCAACCATCTTATCGGTAACTCATCTGCAGGGTTTACTGATCTTATTCTGACTGGAGAGAGAATTGAGGCTGGGTTAAAGTCTGGTAAGATTCCGAAGGGTGCATCTACAAGTTCTGAGAAGAAACCCTTCAAGAAGGAGGCCAGTGCTGTATATGGCTCTAGCCAATCTGTCAACGCGGTGATGATTGCCAAGCCTGCTGCCGCTCCTCGGCAAGCCAATCCTCAAAGGGCTGAAAGACCCAGGAGAGAGTTTACCCGTTTGAGTATGACTTTATCGCAGATCTTGCCGCAGTTGCTGTCCACCAACCTAGTGACTGTCAGAGAGGCCCCAAAAGTTGTGAACACTTCCTCTCCCAAATACAATCCAAATGCCCGCTGTGCTTATCACTCCGATAGCCCGGGGCATTCCACTGATGACTGTTGGGCATTAAGGAATAAGGTGCAAGACCTTATCGACGCAAAAGAGATACAGTTTGAAGTGCCTGAGAGGCCGAATGTGGTGACTGCTCCTATGCCCCAGCATGGAGTAAATGCCATTGATGAAGATGTATACGCCGTTTCTATGGATGATGTGGCTACTCCCTTAATGACTGTCAAGAGGAACCTACTACTGGCCGGTTTATTTCCGGGTTGTAGTGAGGGTTGCCTGTTCTGTGCTGTTTCCCTATCTGGTTGTCCTTTGCTGAAGTTGGGCATCCAAAACCTAATGGACAGCAAGGAGATTCTGTTTAAGAAGACTGCTGTTCAGTTTGTTCCGGTGGAAGAAATTTCTGTTGTTACAATCTTCAATAATCCAATCAAGGCTCTCCCAAGGAAGCCTGTTCAAACCATGACTGTCGCACCTGTTGTTATTACTGTTCCGGGGCCTCTCCCCTACGAATCTAATAAGGCTGTCCCCTGGCACTATGGGGCAGATGTGTATGTGAATGGAATCAAACAAGAGTTCAACACTGGCACCAGCATCAACAATATCACTGGTCCAGCAAAGGTTACCCGTAGTGGCAGGCTCTTCTCGCCTGACATTGCACCGCCCGCTATTCGAAGACCCCTCACTATAACACCTACAAGTGTACCTGTTCCTGTTCCTGATCAAGTTGTTTCCCCTGCTGCCGAGTCATCTAATGCTCGGGGTAAAGGGATTGAAGATGAGCCTGCCCGGACGGAGGCACCACGACCTATAAATGCTGAGGCCTCCCAACAAGAGATGGAGGAAATCCTGAAAATAATCAAGAAAAGTGACTTTAATGTTGTCAAGCAGCTAGGGCATACGCCCTCCAAAATCTCAATGCTCTCCTTATTACTATGCTTAGAGGCCCATGCTAAGGCCTTGATTTCATTTCTCAAGACGGCCCATGTGCCACAGGAGACATCTGCAATCCAGTTCACTGATTGCGTAGCAAATCTGACAGCGGACAATGGTTTGGGTTTCTCAGATGCTGACCTTACTGCCAAGGGAAGGGACCACAATGATGCCCTGCATGTCTCTATCGAATGCAGGGGCGCTACTCTGGCGCACGTGTTGGTGGACACTGGTTCTTCCTTGAATGTGCTACCCAAGAAGGCCTTAGACCGTTTGGATTGTGAAGGCCTGGAGCTGAAACCTAGCAATATTATCGTCACAGCCTTCGACAGTTCCAAGAGGATGGTCCATGGAGAGGTTGACATTCCTATTTGTGTGGGCTCTCAAGTATTCGACTCTACTTTCTATGTGATGGATATCCGTCCATCGTATTCTTGTCTACTGGGTCGACCTTGGATCCACAAAGCTGGGGCAGTGACCTCTACCTTGCACCAGAAGCTAAAATACCCTGTCAGAGGGAAGATTGTCACTGTACAGGGAGAGGAGGAGTATATGGTGAGCCATTTGAATTCCTTCAGGTATATTGAGATGGACGGGGAGTTTATTAAGACCCCCTTTCAGCATTTCGAAAAGGTACCTCCGACTTTAGCAGCAGCAGAAACAGTGGTCGAAGAGGATGTTCCCTTGAAAATGGCTTCCCTAAAGGATGCCCGGGCTGTGATTCAGAAAGGTGAATATACTAACTGGGGCAGGCTCCCTGACTTTACACAGAAAAATGACAAGTTCGGACTGGGTTTTACTGCAGAGGGACAGAAAGCTATGCGGAAGGCAAAGACCAGAAGACCTCCTGTGCTCATTACCAATCCAGGGGTGAATGCTGTTGGGGAGGATAATGAAGTGGATGAAGCTGAGTTCAATAGCTGGATCTACCCGACGACTGAAGGCGGATTGACCAATTGGATTACCAAGGACCATACTCCTGTTACTTTTGTTACGCAGTAATAAACTTCTTTGTTTTGTTATTTGTAATAAACAATTAAAACTCTATGGCCCGGTGTCTTACCCGGGGCACCGTGGCTTCATTTGTGAGGGCATATAAATTGTCATTTCATATATCATGAATAAAGATCTTGGACGTTTTCTCGCATTTCAAATCTTATGCTCCTTTTCTGTCTTTCCTTCCTTTATATATTTCAAAACAGCTGTATTTACACACACTCACTCATACAGGTTTCAATCCACTCTGGATCTCACTGGTAACGACTCTGCTACTGCCAGTTATGACTTCGAAAATCCGATCAACTTAGCCGAAGACGAAGGTGAAGATGATTGCGAAGTGCCTGGCGAGCTTGCAAGACTGTTACTCCAGGAAGAGAGGGCAATTCGACCATACGAAGAGCCAATGGAAACAATAAATCTGGGTACTGAGGCAGACAGGAAGGAGGTAAAGATTGGTGCCAACCTAGAGCTCAGCGTGAAGCAACGGTTGACTAAGATGCTACATGATTATATGGAGATCTTTGCCTGGTCCTACGAAGACATGCCCGGGTTGGATACCGATATTGTGGTCCATCACTTGCCTACTAAGGAAGACTGCCCTCCGGTTAAGCAAAAGGTCCGCCGTATGCGTCCAGAGATGTCTGAGAAGATCAAAGCCGAGGTTATGAAACAGTTTGATGCTGGGTTCCTTGTAGTGACTTCTTACCCTCAGTGGGTTGCTAATGTGGTGCCGGTACCAAAGAAGGACGGTAAGGTCAGAATGTGTGTCGACTACAGGGATCTGAACAGGGCCAGCCCCAAGGATGACTTCCCTTTACCTCACATTGATGTCCTTGTTGACAATACTGCTCAGCATAAAGTGTTCTCTTTCATGGACGGTTTTTCAGGCTATAATCAGATCAAGATGGCACCTGAAGACATGGAAAAGACTACATTTGTTACTCAGTGGGGCACCTTCTGCTACAAGGTCATGCCTTTTGGACTGAAGAATGCTGGGGCAACCTACCAACGTGCCATGGTTGCCTTGTTTCATGACATGATCCATCATGAGATAGAAGTGTACGTTGACGACATGATCGCAAGGTCCCAGACTGAGGAAGAGCACTTAGATCATCTGCAGAAGTTGTTTGACCGTCTGAAGTTGTACAAGCTGAGGTTGAACCCGAACAAGTGCACCTTCGGGGTAAGATCTGGAAAGTTGCTAGGCTTCGTTGTAAGTGATAAAGGTATTCAAGTGGACCCTGCTAAGGTTAAAGCTATTCAAGAGATGCCAGTTCCTAAGACAGAGAAAGAGGTCAGAGGCTTTTTAGGACGCCTGAATTACATTGCTCGGTTCATCTCGCACCTAACTGCTACCTGTGAGCCAATCTTCAAGCTGCTGAAGAAAGATCAGGTAGTACGTTGGAATGATGAATGTCAGGCCGCTTTTGACAGAATCAAGGAGTATCTCCAAGAACCACCCATCCTTATGCCACCGGTGGAGGGGAGACCTCTGATACTATACCTGACAGTACTTGACAACTCAATGGGGTGTGTGCTGGGGCAGCATGACGAGTCTGGCCGAAAAGAGCATGCCATTTATTACCTTAGCAAAAAGTTTACCGACTGTGAGACCCGATACTCACTGCTTGAGAAAACTTGCTACGCTTTGGTATGGGCTGCTCGCCGGCTGAGACAGTATATGCTGACTCACACTACCTTGTTGATCTCAAAGATGGATCCTATAAAATACATATTTGAAAAGCCTGCTCTGTCTGGGAGAATAGCAAGATGGCAAATGATCTTGACGGAATACGACATTCAGTACACGACCCAGAAAGCCATCAAGGGAAGTGTATTGGCAGACCACTTGGCACATCAGGCCGTAGACGACTATCAGTCAATGAACTTTGAGTTTCCGGACGAGAGCATCATGATTGTCACTGATTGTGAAGTACCTGGACCGGATGAAGGACCTGAGGAAGGATCCCGATGGTCTATGCACTTTGACGGAGCCTCCAATGCTTTGGGTAACGGTATCGGCGCTGTAATCATATCTCCTCAAGGCACTCATACTCCACTCACTGCCCGGCTATGTTTCAACTGTACCAACAACATGGCGGAGTATGAGGCATGCATCATGGGTCTTCAAGCTGCAATCGACTTAAGGATTAAGTTTCTGAGTGTCTGCGGAGATTCCGCTCTGGTGATCAACCAGATTAAAGGAGAGTGGGATACGAAACATCCGAATCTTATTCCTTACAGAGAATGTGTGTTGACATTGATCCCCCACTTCACAGAGATAACCTTTGAACACTTCCCGAGAGAGGAGAATCAGCTGGCGGACGCGTTAGCTACGATGTCTTCTATGTTCAAGGTCAAATGGGATAATGAGGCTCCCCGGATCATCATCTGGAAACTGGACGAACCGGCATACTGTTGTGATCTCGAGACTGAGTTGGTAACTGAGAAGCCTTGGTACCATGAGGTGAAGAGATATTTGGAAGCTCAGGAGTACCCCGAAGGTGCATCTGTCAACGATAAGAAGTTCCTGAGAAGGTTCACAGCAAAGTTCTTCCTTAGCAACGACATCTTGTACAAGCGAAACCATGATTCGACCTTACTGCGTTGTGTGGATAAGACAGAAGCAGAAAGGATCATGGAAGAGTTACATGAAGGGACCTTCGGAACACATTCCAGTGGACACACTATGGCAAAGAAAATCCTTCGGGCAGGGTATTTTTGGTCCACAATGGAAGCAGGCTGCTACCAACATTCCCGGACATGCCATAAATGCCAGATATATGCAGACAAGGTGCATGTTCCTCCAGTTCCTCTAAATGTTCTGACTGCGCCTTGGCCGTTCGCAATGTGGGGCATAGACATGATCGGTGAGATTAAACCTACAGCGTCCAATGGGCACCGCTTCATCCTGGTGGCAATTGATTATTTCACGAAGTGGGTTGAAGCAGCTTCCTATGCTACGGTAACCAAGACTGTTATGGCACGGTTCATTCGGCATAATCTGATCTGTCGATACGGCGTCCCTGAGAGGATCATTACAGACAACGGTACCAATCTCAATAACAAGATGATCACTGAGCTCTGCGAACAGTTTAAAATACAGCACCATAACTCTTCTCCCTACAGACCGAAGATGAATGGGGCTGTAGAAGCAGCAAATAAAAACATTAAGAAAATCGTGCAGAAGATGACAGTGACTTATAAAGATTGGCACGAGATGTTACCGTTCGCACTACATGGGTACCGTACCTCAGCCAGGACGTCAACCGGGGCAACTCCCTTTTCCTTGGTCTACGGTATGGAGGCAGTCTTACCGATTGAAGTGCAAATACCCTCTCTCCGGATAATGAAGGATGCAAATCTGAACGAAGATGATTGGATCCAGACACGACTTGATCAGTTAAACCTTATTGATGAAAAGAGACTTGCTGCTATCTGTCATGGTCAGACGTATCAGAAACGGATGATCAGGGCATTTAACAAAAGGTCAGACCACAGGAATAATAAGTTGGGGATCTAGTAATCAAGCGAATCATCCTTCCTCAGAGTGATCCAAGGGGCAAATGGACCCCTACGTACAAAGGGCCATTTGTGGTTAAACATGTGTTCTCAGGAGGAGCCATGATTTTAACCAATATGGATGGTGACGACCTTCCTCACCCCGCCAATGCAGACATAGTTAAAAGATACTACGCATGAAAAAGACCCGCTAGGATGACATGCCTAGGCAAAAATTAGGGCTTCCCGGCGAACCAAAAGGGTTCGGGAAAAATGAAGGGATGAAATGAAAAAAATCTGTACACCCGGCAAGTCGAAAACCTGAAAAGGCGGCTTGGGCAAAAATGGGTATCCCGGTGGACTGAAAACCCGAAAGGGCGGTCCAGGAAAAAGTTAGGGATAAAGCGTAATACTATGTCTCATTGGATCACTTTGCATCCAGAATCCGGTATCTACATCGAGTTCAGACGGCATCGATCAGTCAGCTTCATCTTCAACTAAGGTCGTCAAGTGATGAGACGCTCAAAGACATAAAGACGATAGCAGAGTTGAAACCCAGTGGGATCATTCATTTCACACAGCTGTTTTATTCTCTCTTGTACAAATTGTATAAACTCTTTTGTTCGGCGGCGTTCTCTTACTAGGACGTCAGCCTCTTGTACATAAACGCCTATTTTACAGGCAAATTCAAAAAAATCAATACAAAAACACTTTTCAGTTAAAATTGCCAATTGTTTTTCCTTTTCTGTTTTGTTTTGCGAAGAACGTCCAAGGTTAAATTTGTGATATATGCATTGACAATAATTTGCTAACTCATGAATATCTGCATACGAAACAAAGGATTAATTACAGGTAACATTAGAAACAGGGGCAATAAAGAGTTGTCTAAACAATCTAATTGTTCTATCCTCCAAGGTACCAAGGTAGGTTCAGCTAAAGAACATAACCAGATATCTTAATTCCCCAGAGAGTGAGCCAGCAAGTCAGTGCACTCTCCCCGAGCAAAGTTACAATCAAACCTTAAGGAAGTTGGGTATCCCCCCGCAAAGCTCAACATTTCCCAGCAGTACATACATTCTTAACAAGCATCCCCGACAATCTTGGTCTAAAGATTGTTCCCCGGAGGTATATCAAACATTCAAAGGAATCAATTCCCTGATACATTTGAAAACTTCCCCAAGAGAATCCAATCCAGCTTCCCCAGGAAAGTTGGAATCCATCTCCCCAAGCAGTAAGCTTATCCCCAATAGATTCTGGAAGCTTATCCTCGCAGAGCACGAACGCGTCTCCCGACTTTATTCAAAGAGTTATTTCCTTACCAGGATATAACTGGGTTATCCTTAGCCAAAAGCCACGGAAAGAGTGTCCTCGACGAAGTCTTCTTATCCCCAACGAAGTCTGTTAACACTTCCAACACAACAATGGTATCCCCAGCAAGTTATTATCAACAACTCAACAAAGTATCTCTCTCCCCACAGAGTATTGTTCTCCAGCAAGATCACTAGAGTACTTTTTGTTAGAACAAAGTTTGAATCTACTACCCTATATTTAAGTTTTGATGATAACAAAGTGAAAAGATATAGTATTTATAAGTTTCATGTATGAACTATCTGCTGCCTAAAATTATTATGTTCTGACTTGCAGATACTCTGATCGATATAAGCAAGATCACATCTATTCAGCATCAGAACTTGATTTCAGACACCAGCATCAGAAGTTGCCATATCAGAATGTCAAAATCAGATGATCAACTCACGTACATGCTGAAGCCTGATGAACAAGACTGCGCTCAACACTCTGATAAAGAAACACAACAGTTCATCAGCAGCGAAGCAGAGTCAGAATGAGCCAAGCCAGAACTTGCATTAAGTAAGAAACGGTACTGTGCATTGAAAGCAAATTAATTCCAACGGCCTCATTCCAGACAAGATCTGCTCAATAAGGAAAGTTTGTTATTAGCATTGAATCAAGAATATTGCATCCAACGTTCATCATTTCAGTGCTATATAAACAAGACTTTGAAGATTGAAATGGCTAATGCTCTAAAAATCTCTACACGCACAAAAAGGCTAATCATAATCTTCTTTCTCTCAGTTTTGCTAAACCACACACTCTGATATTCTATCATTGTTTAGCAATCTAGTTTCTAAGCTTCAATTTGTGTATACATCACAGTTGTGATACAGTTTTGTAGAAAACATCCACACACTTAGTTTTATCTCTTTGTAAGAAAGTGTTACCTTGACAAACCGGGTTGTGGTTTGGATCAAGAAGGCTTTAGCAGTTGTTAAAGCAGTCTGTAATATTCAATTGAATATAGTGGATTAAGACCTCATTGGAGAGAGGCGAAATCACCTTGACGGGTGGACTGGAGTAGTTTGAGATCAAACGAACCAGGATAAAAATATCTTGTTTATTGCATTAGATTTCAGTTTTACAATTCAACCCCCCTTCTTGTGTTTTTCACCACTTCAATTGGCATCAGAGCGCCTGGTTCTGAGCTAAAACACTTAACCGTGTCAGTACAAGATCCAGCATCAGAAAAACACAATGGCAGGAAACAATTCTCACATCAGCAATGACAACAATGAGGACAGAGACAGATTCAGTGGCAAACCTCCAGTATTTGATGGAGAAAACTTTGATTACTGGAAAGACAGAATTGAAAGCTTCTTTCTGGCACATGATGCTGATCTGTGGGATATGGTGACAGATGGATACACGCACCCTGTGAATGCAAGTGGTCAGAAGATTGATAGAAAAACAATGTCTGATCAACAAAAGCGTGACTTCAAGAATCACCACAAGGCCAGAACCATCCTCCTCAGCGCCATCTCCTATACTGAGTATGAAAAGATCTCCAACAGAGACACATCAAAGAATATTTTTGACTCACTCAGAATGACGCATGAGGGCAACGTTCAGGTCAAAGAAACAAAAGCTCTGGCGCTCATTCAGAAGTATGAGGCGTTCAAAATGGAAGAATCTGAATCCATTGAAACCATGTTCTCTAGATTCCAGATTCTGGTAGCTGGTCTCAAAGTTCTGGACAAAGGATACTCTACTGCTGACCATGTCAAGAAAATCATCAGAAGTTTACCCAAGCAGTGGAGACCTATGGTTACAGCTTTGAAGCTAGCTAAAGATCTCAACAAAATCACTCTGGAGGAACTTATCAGCTCCTCAGAAGTCATGAGATAGAGCTAGAAGCTGATGAGCCTCAGAAGCAAGGTAAGCCTTTAGCATTAAAATCTAACATAAAATTTGAGTCTAAAGTTTTGCAGGCAGTTGAAGAAACATCTGATGGATCCTCATCAGAAGAAGACGAACTCTCCCTTCTCTCCAGAAGAGTAAATCAACTGTGGAAGCAAAGACAAAGGAAGTTCAGGAATCCCAGAAGATCTGATCAGAACGATTCTTCTTCCAGATACAGAAGGACAGATTCTTCCTCTGGATACAGAAGATCTGAAGGCTCCTCCAGTAGCAAAAAGCCAAACACCAAAGACATCATCTGCTATGAGTGCAATGAGCAAGGACACTATAAGAGTGACTGCCCAAAGCTTCAGAGGGAAAAGCCCAAAAAGAAGTTTGGAAGAGAGAAGAAGAAAAGTCTCATGGCTACATGGGATGACTCTGACTCGTCTGAAGCTGACTCAGAATCAGATGATGAAAGGGCAAACATAGCTCTCATGGCTAACATTTCAGAAGATAGTGAAGCTTCTGAATCAGACTCAGAATCAGACACTGAAGAGGTATTTCCTAACTTTGCTGTTAACTTTACAAAGGCTGAACTTGCTGAAAGCCTTAATGAGATTCTGGAACGTTATCAGCAAATTAGAGCTAAATTCAGAGACCTGAAAAGGAATCTTGAATCTGACTCTAATAAGACTGAGAGTCTGAAATTGGAAAATTCTGAGCTGAGAAATAAGATTTCAAAATTAGAAAACACTTTACAAAACTCTCATAAGGAACCAATTTCTGAAACTCCTAGCAACGCTGATGAGATCATCAAGGAGTATGATCACAGTTTCCAGAAGTTCCTAGCTAAAAGCATAGATAGAAGCAGAATGGCTTCAATGATCTATGGAGTTAGCAGAAACGGCAGGAAAGGAATAGGATACCAAGGTAAGGTTCCTACACCAAAGAATGTCATGGACTTAACCATTAAACACACTCCTCTGAATTCACATTTTGTATATGGTCACACACATGATATCAAATACACTAGCAGTAAGCACTCTGTGAAACCAAAATTCAACCAGAGTTTTGGTAAAACTAACAAATCAGGACCCAAGAAAATCTGGGTACCTAAGGATAAAATAATACATGTTGCAGATATCTTTAGCAGCAAGTCAGAAACACCAGTCATGGTACCTGGACTCTGGCTGCTCACGACACATGACGGGAAGAAGGCATATGTTCCAAAGCCTGGAACTTAAGCCTGGAGGCCACATTGGCTTTGGAGGCAATCAGAGGGGAAAGATAATTGGCTCTGGAACTGTAGGTAATGGAAATCTTCCCTATATTAATAATGTTCTTCTAGTAGATGGATTGATGCATAATCTGTTATCCATAAGTCAATTAAGTGATAACGGTTATGATATAATCTTTAATCAAAAATCATGTAAAGCTGTTAGTCAGAAAGATGGGACTATCCCGTTTAATGGTAAGAGGAAAAACAACATTTACAAAATCAAACTTTCTGAACTAAAGAGTCAGAATGTAAAATGTCTTCTGTCTGTTAACAACGAGCAGTGGATCTGGCACAGAAGATTGGGGCATGTTAGTATGAGAAGAATATCTCAGATTAACAAACTCAATCTGGTCAGAGGACTTCCTAATTTGAAGTTCAATTCAGATGCTCTGTGTGAAGCATGTCAGAAAGGCAAATTTGCAAAACCTTCTTTTAAATCCAAAAATGTTGTTTCTACCTCTAAGCCATTAGAACTTCTGCACATTGACTTATTTGGACCAGTTAAAACTGCTTCAGTAAGTGGTAAGAAGTATGGGTTAGTAATCGTAGATGACTATAGCAGATGGACATGAGTAATGTTCTTAAGACACAAGGACGAGTCACACTCTGTGTTTGTTACCTTCTGTAACCAAGTTCAGAATGAAAAGGATCTTAGAATCGTTAAAGTCAGAAGTGATCATGGTGGATAATTTGAAAACAAAGATTTTGAGTCATTCTTTAATGACAGAGGCATTCTGCATGATTTCTCTTGTCCTAGAACTCCCCAACAAAATGGAGTTGTAGAACGAAAGAACAGAACATTGCAAGAAATGGCCAGAACCATGATCAATGAGACAAACGTTTCTAAGACCTTCTGGGCAGAGGCAATAAACACAGCGTGCTACATTCAGAATAGAATCTCAATAAGACCTATTCTGGAAAAGACTCCATATGAATTGTGGAAGAACAGAAAGCCCAACATTTCATATTTTCATCCATTTGGATGTACTTGCTTTATATTAAATACAAAGAATTATTTGAACAAGTTTGACTCTAAAGCACAGAAGTGTATTATGTTAGGATACTCTGAACGCTCAAGAGGGTACAGAGTATACAATACAGAAACACAGATTGTGGAAGAATCAATCAGTGTTCGTTTTGATGATAAGCTTGACTCTGAAAAGTCAAAGCAAAATGAAGTTTTTGCAGGTATAGAAATTGAATTTGCAGGTTCTGAAGACAAGTCATCAGAAGCTCTCAACACAGACATTCCTTCAACGTCTGAAAGGAGCACTGCTAGCAATCCTACAACATCTGCTGATCAACCTCAGAAGAGATTACCCAGAAGCAGCTTGGATCACCTAGAAGAGACTATCCTAGGAAGAAAGGAAGATCCAATCAGAACAAGAGCAAGCTTCAGAAACTCTGAAGAAACACTTATGGGACTTGTGTCTCTGATTGAACCTTCTTCTATTGATGAAGCACTTCTGGATAATGACTGGATTCTGGAAATGCAAGAAGAGCTGAACCAATTCACCAGAAACGACGTATGGGATCTCGTTCCCAGACCAAAAGGATTCAACGTCATTGGAACAAGATGGGTGTTCAGAAACAAGCTAAATGAACAAGGTGAAGTCATCAGAAACAAGGCACGACTGGTTGCACAAGGTTATAGTCAGCAAGAGGGGATAGACTATACAGAAACCTTTGCCCCAGTCGCCAGGTTAGAATCTATCAGACTTTTAATTTCATTTGTTGTTAATAGAGGCATCACTCTGTATCAGATGGATGTCAAAAGTGCATTCTTAAATGGTTATATAGAAGAAGAAGTTTATGTACACCAACCCCCAGGTTTTGAAAATACAAAACATCCAGAACATGTTTTCAAACTAAAGAAGTCACTGTATGGTCTGAAACAAGCTCCCAGAGCTTGGTATGAAAGGCTAAGTAACTTTCTGCTGGAAAATGAATTCACCAGAGGGAAGGTGGACACTACTCTATTCTGTAAATCAGTTAAGAGTGACATCTTAGTCTGTCAAATTTATGTTGATGATATTATTTTTGGTTCTACTAATCCTTCTCTTGGAAGAAAATTTGCTAAGTGTATGCAGGCAGAATTTGAGATGAGCCTCATGGGGGAACTGAAATTCTTTCTAGGAATTCAGATCAATCAAACTCCAGAAGGAACTTACATTCATCAGAGCAAATACATCAGAGATCTTCTGAAGAAATTTGACCTCTCAGAATGTAAGCCATCAAAGATTCCAATGCATCCCACGTGCATTCTGGAAAGAGACGAGGTAAGCAAAAATGTAGAACAGAAAGTCTACAGAGGTATGATTGGTTCTCTCCTCTATCTGACTGCTTCAAGACCTGACATATTATTCAGTGTTTGTATCTGTGCTAGATTCCAATAAGATCCTAGAGAATCTCACTTAACAGCTGTTAAGCGAATTTTCAAGTATCTGAAAGGTACTACTAATCTGGGTTTGTTTTATAGAAAATCTAGTGATTACAGCTTAGTAGGCTACTGTGATGCTGATTTTGCTGGAGACAGAGTGGAACGTAAAAGTAATTCTGGAAGCTGCCAGTTTCTGGGAGAAAATCTGATCTCTTGGTCCAGCAAAAGGCAATCAACAATTGCTCTGTCAACAGCAGAAGCTGAGTACATAGCAGCAGCAGGATGTAGCACACAAATGCTCTGGATGAAAAGTCAGCTTGAAGACTTCCAGATTTTTGAGAGTAACATTCCTATACTTTGTGATAATACTTCTGCTATTTGCTTAAGTAAGAATCCCATTTTACATTCTAGAGCTAAGCATATAGAAATAAAACATCACTTCATTAGGGACTATATTCAGAAAGGTATTTTGAACTTAAAATTTATAGATACAGACCATCAATGGGCTGATATCTTTACTAAATCCCTTTCAGAAGATAGGTTTAATTTCATTCTGAAACATCTCAGCATGAAAGTGTGTCCAGAGTGAAAATGTTTTAATTCCATATATTTACCTTCAGAATGTAATTGTTTTACTGTGAACTTCTGATCAATCTCCTTTCAGAAAGATAGAACATGCAGATTGTATCAGATGCAAGTCTAAAGATCTGAGAGTCTAAGCTCAAAGACAGACGTGCTGATCACTACATCAAACAAGTGTCATCCAATCATCAGCATATCTCTGAAGCAGAACGCGTGCACGCTTCTGAGAAGGCAAAGCGCTGATTGGGTGCATTGAGACACATGTCTGGTAACCGTTTTTAAGTATCTTTCTCAAATCCCCCAAAATCAGAAAGCATTTAATGAAAAGTAATCATGCTTTTAAAATGCAATCATGAATTTTCTCTCTCTCTTAAAAAACGTTTATCTTTTCAAAACAGTTTTGAAAACTCTATTTAAGCACATTAATCTCTCATTCTCATTCTTTACGTTTTCTCACTAATACTCAAGCATTTTCTGCATATTTCTGTGTTCATCTCTTGCAACCTATTTTCCTCAGTTTATTCTCAAAACCCTTTTAGTGTGAACATGGCAACCTCCAGCAGCGCTTCTGCAGGTCCTCAGAAGAAAGCATCATCTGAGCAATATCAAGTGCCATTCAGAACTCTCCTCACTCCTGTGAAGAATCTTGAAGTGCTTTCTGAATTAATCATTGATTTTGAAAGCTTGAAGGAGAACGGTTTTGACCTAACTGAAGAAGTTAGGGCTCAGAAGTGGGAAAGGTATTTCGACAGGTTGGTTGGACCAACATTCCCAATGCTAGTCAAGGAATTCTGGATTCACGCCAAGGCTTCAACACATCTAGTCACCTCCTTTGTTATGGGGAAGAAGATTGTGATCACTGAGGATCACATTGCAAGGCTAATCGGTTACAGTGGCGGTGGCGTCCGCTGTGTGGACATGGCTGAAAGATGTGCTGATGTGGGTGTGATAGCTGCAAGGATTTTCACTCTTGGGGTGCCCAGCATCAAGATTAAAGATCTGAAGGATCATTACAGAGTGTGGGCTAAGATAATTCTGGGGTGCTTCAACCACAGGAAACCAACCAGTTCGCCTGATTACATAAATGTGGATCAGCAGTTTCTGATCTACTTTATTGATCAGAAGGTAAAGATCAATCTGGCTCACTTCCTGTTCAACCACCTCAGAACAAGTGTGAAGGAAACCAGGGAAGAAGAAAGAACCAAGAGGGATTGGATACCTTTTGGAAGGTTGATATCAGATATTCTGACAGAGAATAGGCTGATTGAGCATCTGATAGAAGCTCAAGAGCTAAGCACTATTGAACCAACAATTGGGAAACCTCTGAATGCAAAGAACTTGAAGAAGATGAAGCTGATAGAGAATATTCAGAAGGAACCCAGAGCTACTCCTATTGCTGATATCACCAGCAGAAGAGTGCCTCTGAGTAACTTTCCGTTATTTTCTGAAATTGAATCCAAACCAGAGGTGGTTCTCAGGTACTTGGATGCGTGCAAGGCAGATGGTACAGATCCAAATCTGAATATCAAAGATCTGCATCAACCTCAACCAGAAGTGACTCTGAAGAAGACGAAGAAGAGGAAGGCACCATCAGAAGGATCATCCCAGCAGACACCCAGGAAAAGAGGTAATTCATCTGCTGCTCGTGTTTTAAATTCTTCTACTATTCCAGCATCTATTCCTCCTCAAACCTCTCATAGAATCTCAATCCCCATCCCTACCATAGATGAAACTGTAGCAGAAGAGGACCCTTATGAGGCATTAAAACTCAGAAGACCCAGAACCAAACATCCCAAACAACCAACAATCTCAACAACATCAGCAATTGACCAAGTGCTGTCTGACATTGATCAACACACCTCTGATCAACCAATCTCTGAACCACAAACTGTTCCTCCTCCACAACCAGAACAACAACAATCTGCTGAAGAACCAGAACAACAACAACCACTCTCATCAATTCCAGAAGAACCCCTTATCCCTGAACAATCAGAAATTCCGTCTCCCTCTCCCCAACCAGAAATTAATCCACCATCACCTCAAACAGAGTTTCATCACTCTGAAACTCCTTCTCCTCAACCATTTGAACCTCATTCACCTCAACCATCACTTCTGGCAATCCAGCTGCCATGTGGAACAACAGTTACCATGCCCCAGTTGCCATCCTCACCAGAATCTACACCACCAAATACTCCCAAAACACCACCCAGTCCAATCATAATCTCTGATACTGACACTCCATCTCCAAAACAAACAGCTGCTCAGAAAACCTCCGAAAACCCCAGCAGGACTTTCATAGACTTAACCAGTCTTGACCGTCTTGCTGATCTGAAACACAAAATTGCCATCCCAAAACCAAAACAACCAGATGTTGGCTCTGGTATTATGAATTTTGAAACAGGTGTGCTGCAATGGATTGCTTCATTGAAGCAAGTCTGTCCTGGAATGATCGACCCAGCTGCTTCTGATCATCTCTGGTCACAATTCAGACTTTGGGTACGTGCTGAAGCCCTCAAGTTGTAGGATATCAACTATGAGCAGGCACAACAAAATTTCAGCAAGCTTCTGAATGAAGTTGGAAGTCAGCTTCTGAAAGAAGACGTGCTCCCTCTGGATAGTGAACCTTGGTCTGAGAAACAGCAAGCTGCAAAGATGCAATCAGAAGAAGACAAGACCATTCAAGCTGAAGAAAGTCAAGCAGAGGATGTTGCTGAAAGCTCTCAGAAGCTTCCTGATTCTGATGCTTCTCAAGCTTCCTTGGACAGGCAGACTCTGGAAGAACTAAGGCTGAATGACATGCGTCTGCAGCAGCGGATGGATGAAAGCGATCAGAAGATGAAAGAGAGAATGGATGTGCAGGATAGCAAGATTGACACTGTTGTCAGCATGGTGCACAAGCAGAATGAGACTGCTGAAAAGATCCAAGCCATGCTGGAGAACCTGTTCACACGCTTGCCTCCTCAACCTTAGTCTCTTTTTTCATTCATGTCCTTTTTCATGTTTTCCTTGATTTTCTGATGTACTGTTTGAATATGTTTTGTACTATTTTATTGTTTTGATTCTGAACTATTTTAATATGATTAGTTTTTCTGATCTTAATTGTTTTAGCACATAACCTACACTTTTTGATTGCTGACAAAAAGGGGGAGAACAATAATGATATTTTAATCAATAACGACTAACTAGACAGAAATTCTCAAACATTCTAACTCTATTACTTGAAAATGTTTTTTCTGTTTTGCTTAAAGTCTACAGGTACAAGGAAGCTCCTAGACACTCTGATCACTATGAAGTTCTGATCCGCTCTAATATTCTGATCCAAAGCAAAGCTCTGACAAGAAAAACTCTGAAGCTCTGCTCTGACATAAAGCTTCTGATAAGTCAAAGACTCTGATACTCTGATGATTCAAAGAAAGGCAAAAAGATCTGATCCTGAAGAACACGTGTAATCAAAGGGAAGTAATAAACTCAGGGGGAGTATCTCTCAACTCTGATATCTCTTTACTCCTTATCCTTTTACTTCTTACTCTGATACATATTCCTTTTCACGTTATTTTCATTTAAAATATCTAGTTTTTGTCATCATCAAAAAGGGGGAGATTGTTAGAACAAAGTTTGAATCTACTACCCTATATTTAAGTTTTGATGATAACAAAGTGAAAAGATATAGTATTTATAAGTTTCATGTATGAACTATCTGCTGCCTAAAATTATTATGTTCTGACTTGCAGATACTCTGATCGATATAAGCAAGATCACATCTATTCAGCATCAGAACTTGATTTCAGACACCAGCATCAGAAGTTGCCATATCAGAATGTCAAAATCAGATGATCAACTCACGTACATGCTGAAGCCTGATGAACAAGACTGCGCTCAACACTCTGATAAAGAAACACAACAGTTCATCAGCAGCGAAGCAGAGTCAGAATGAGCCAAGCCAGAACTTGCATTAAGTAAGCAACGGTACTGTGCATTGAAAGCAAATTAATTCCAACGGCCTCATTCCAGACAAGATCTGCTCAATAAGGAAAGTTTGTTATTAGCATTGAATCAAGAATATTGCATCCAACGTTCATCATTTCAGTGCTATATAAACAAGACTTTGAAGATTGAAATGGCTAATGCTCTAAAAATCTCTACACGCACAAAAAGGCTAATCATAATCTTCTTTCTCTCAGTTTTGCTAAACCACACACTCTGATATTCTATCATTGTTTAACAATCTAGTTTCTAAGCTTCAATTTGTGTATACATTACAGTTGTGATACAGTTTTGTAGAAAACATCCACACACTTAGTTTTATCTCTTTGTAAGAAAGTGTTACCTTGACAAACCGGGTTGTGGTTTGGATCAAGAAGGCTTTAGCAGTTGTTAAAGCAGTCTGTAATATTCAGTTGAATATAGTGGATTAAGACCTCGTTGGAGAGAGGCGAAATCACCTTGACGGGTGGACTGGAGTAGTTTGAGATCAAACGAACCAGGATAAAAATATCTTGTTTATTGCATTAGATTTCAGTTTTACAATTCAACCCCCCCTTCTTGTGTTTTTCACCACTTCACTTTTCTCCCCGCAGAGTAATTCATTCGCCAAGTTTATTCCCCAACGGAGTCATCTTCTCCTACCGGTATTCTTGCAACTATCATCCCCAGCGGAGGCAAAGATCTATTCTTCAACATCAGCCCAGGAGTGACTTCCTGGCACCCATCAAGGATTTATTTTCCTGAGACGAAAACATACATTCATAAACATCACATACATCATAGCATGCATATACGCATCATATCTTACAAATCTCATTTATGTTGAGAACATCATTGATTGATCCATATCATGCATTGCATATGACTGACCTTTACCTTTCAGGAAAGATCCAGTTAAGTTCTCAGCTATATTTCAAGACCTTGACCGGTTCAGTCAAATCGACCCTAAGATTTTTCTGTTTCTTATCCTGTCAAAGGCCTTCTCTGGTTCAGTCAGATCGACCCTAAGATCTCCCTGTTTCTTATCCAGTTGAAGATTTCAAGACCTAGACCGGTTCAGTTAAATCGACCCTAAGATTTTTCTGTTTCTTCTCCAGTCCAAGGCCTTCTCTGGTTCAGTCAGATCGACCCTAAGATCTCCCTATTTCTTATCCAGTTGAAGATTTCAAGACCTAGACCGGTTCAGTTAAATCGACCCTAAGATTTTTCTGTTTCTTATCCTGTCAAAGGCCTTCTCTGGTTCAGTCAGATCGACCCTAAGATCTCCCTGTTTCTTATCCAGTTGAAGACATTTCAAGACCTAGACCGGTTCAGTTAAATCGACCCTAAGATTTTTCTGTTTCTTATCCAGTCAAAGGCCTTCTCTGGTTCAGTCAGATCAACCCTAAGATCTCCCTGTTTCTTATCCAGTTGAAGATTTCAAGACCTAGACCGGTTCAGTTAAATCGACCCTAAGATTTTCCTGTTTCTTATCCAGTCAAAGGCCTTCTCTAGTCCAGTTAAATCGATCCCTAACAGATTTTCCTGATAAAGACTCAGTAGAAGATATCCGAGATTCTCTCAGCGTTACTGTTGAGGTAGAAGTCTCCCAAGATTCTCTCAGCGTTACTGTTGAGGTAGAAGTCGCCCAAGATTCTCTCAGCGTTACTGTTGAGGTTGAAGTCGCCCAAGGTTCTCTCAGCGTTCCTGTTGAGGTAGTAATCGTCCAAGGTTCTCTCACCGTTCCTGTTGAGGTAGTAACCATCCCTGGTTCATTCATCACCTTTTGAAGATCCAGATCCAGCTCCTGTAACCAGTCAGGACACATCTACAAAGAATCTGAAGACCAGCTCCTGTAACAGGTCAGGTAATCATTTTCTTTTGCAGGTACGCAAGTTCTCGCTAAGGAATCTCTTACGCGATCAACACCCAGATGGCATCTACAAGCCCATCCACCTTCCACCATCTCTTAGCATGGCATCTATAATCCCATCATCCTATTCATCAAATCTCCAAATGGCATCTATAAGCCCATTCCTCACCATCACACTACTATGTGAGCGCAAATTTCTGGGCACTCTAGTGTTCAATCATCTTCCACCTTCGGATTACGAAAGGCACGTCAGCCAATCTGCATCCTCAGGTCTAAGAAGATTGAACAGGGGCAACTGTTGTACCCCAAAATTTGCCCTCCCATATTCTTCAAGATTTGCAAAAAGCATGCTTCAAAATTCCCCAAGGGTTGCACAGTTCAAGGGCCTCCTAATAGTCAAAAATTAGGGTTTTGGTTCTGGCAAAGCAAATGAAGTTTCCAAGGGTCCAATCAAGTCCCACATGCCTACAAACATGGTCAAGCATCCTCATACCAAGTTTCAAGACTCACAGCATAAAATTGCACAGTCAAAAAACCTAATTGCACTACAGTCAACTGTAGGGGCAAAATGGTCATTTGACAGTCAAAAGTTCAAATTTTTGGTCAACATCTCATTTTGAAGCCACAAACATCATTTGATCAATGCTTGATCATGATTCTCAAAGTTTGGCTCAAAAAGTCTCAAGATGCAAAAGCTTCCATATTTGGACAGTTGAAAAAGTCAACTGTAACTTGACCAAGGCATAACTTCCACATGGTTTATCAGAAAAATTCCATCCAAAGCTCATTTTGAAGAGAAAGACATTTCCTACAACTCCTCTTCACACTTCAAGTCCAAGAAATGCTCTCACAAAAAGTTATCAATTTCAACATTATAGGTCATTTTCAAAAGTCAACAAAAAGGGACTTTAAGTCAAAGACCATAACTTGAGATTGGTAAATCAAAATGACATGGGACCAAAGGCATTGGTTAAAGGACTTCAAGACCTTTCAAAAATGTCCAAGAAAATGATCAAATCTTAAATATTTAGCAAGATATTCCTTGTGGAAGTTGGGAAACTTTTGGGTATTTTGAAAAGTCAACTTTGCTTCAAATGTCTTAAAATTGCTAATGGGCCACATTTTCTTCCAAGATTCATCATCCAAAGCATGTGCACGACCATTTGGCCCAAAGGGAAGTTATTCATCATTTTTATTTTATTTATTTGAATTTTTAATTGCTAATAATTCATTTAATTAAAATAAATATGTGGAAAATACCAAACCAAACCAATGCAATCAAATCTTTTTATGTATGAAATAGTCTCAAGATTTCGTGCATGATCAGATAGGGAAAGAATCAAGGTAATTGAACATGATTGGTATCAAATTTGCATGAAAAAGATTGAAAAATATATGTCATGAAAATCAAATATCTCTTCATCAATGCAAAAGGTTTTTTGATCCAATTTTCAACCCTAATCATTCCAGTACTTATACTCAAGCAAACCCTAGTGATCAGAACCTCTAAGCTGCGCAGAAACACCATAACCAAGTTTGAGTTTTTGTCAAAAAATTCCAAAACTGAAAACTACATTCCAGTGCGATTCAAGCCAAAATAATTATCCTATTGCCTTCCTGAGACATCAAGAAACGTGTCTGAATCGTTTTCCACATCCCTAACGCCCAGAATTGGTATATGGAACTCAAACTTTTTCACATTATATGCATATTCGTATTTCAATATTCAAGCATTCTGATTGCATTTTTCTTGTAGATTCATACTAATTAATTGATTCTAAAGCTAACCCTATAGTTTGATTGAGTTTTTATGCATTGTACGTGATTTCACCATTAAAGCCAGCTAGGGTTCTCCAAGTTTCAAATTGGGCATTCTTGAATACTGTAAAATTGGGACTTCCCAATACCATGGTCAAAATCAGGAAGCTTGGACGATTCTAATACACCCCTCGCGCCTAATTTATGTGACAATATGGGCTAATCGCTATTTCTAAAAAGGGCATATTTTGGGGGGGTTCAAAACCCCCGCTAACTCTTTTTATGTTTCAGGGAAAAGCAAAACAAGGAAGAAGAAGATTAGGTGGCAAAGCGTGATAGGGTGATTTGAAAATAACGCGCGTTTTTTTTGCATTTTCTAAGCCATTAACCAATTTTCTTTTATGTTATTTATTTGCTATTTTATGTACAACGCGCATCACTAGCTCCACTGGTCAGGCTTGGCATTGGTAATCTCTAGGACCTGGGTTCGAACCCCAGGTCCCCCTCCCTTTCAATAATATTTTTCCTAACATCATCCTGTGCAGTCTCTTCCCTGAAGGCCATCATACGTCCCCAATCTCAACGCACCACATGGCCACTGAGGGCAATCTAAAGGCCCAGATCTGATGAACACCGTAGGCGTTAGTCAATGCAAACACACGCTGGCATGAAAAGTCAAATAAGGCCAAAGCTTAATGGGCCAAAAATGCTGGAGATACCTCCAATCTGGGGACAGAACCCCCCATGGTTTGCCTTTCATTCTTTTTTTCATATTTTTCTAGTTTATTTATTTTAATTAATTTCCTTTAAATTCTTTAATTTAATTTATGTTCATAAAATATAAAAATAGTAAAAAATCAGGAAAAGACAAAAAATAAATATATTTGATTTAGTATTTTTTTTGTAAATAAATAAAATCATTTAATTTAGTTTTCAATTCTAGGTTAATTTTAATATTTTTTTTATAAACTTAAAAATTGGTAGAATTAGGGTTTTAAGCATTCTTGTCTTTTTTCCTTTTTTCACCATATTAATTATTAATAATTAAATATTATTTTTTATAAATCAAATTGCATTAATTAATTAGGTTTAATTCTAGGTTCAATTTTAATATTTTTTCTTAATAAATAAAAGTTGTAGAATTAGGGTTAATTTAATTTTAATTTCATCTAATCTCCTCATTAAAAAATCATAAATACAAAAAACCTCAAAAAATAATTTCCTTTCATTTTAATTAATTAATTTGTTAATATATTTTAATTTCATTAAAAAGGGTCCAACGCCCTCGTTTATGATTATTAATTTGTTTCGCACGTTTTATTTCCTTTCTTATAATTTATTAATGTAATTCTCCCAAGGCCATGTAACTCGGACATTTTATATTTCTCGCACTTTATTTCTTTATTTTTATGTCAAATCGGGTCCTGGATTTAATTTGGCGATGTGGACCCGCGCCTTTGTAATAGTTTAGGAACTTTACATTTCTCGCAACTTTTTAACTGTTAATAATTGCATGCAAGAATGAATGCTAAAATAAAAACAAAACGCGTAGATCACCCATGACATGACAAGACAAAATATCTGAAAACGACACACAAATCACACACCACCCCTAGGGTACGCCTCACTGTTGCCTTGCCTCGAAAGGTGATCGTCGAGTAGAGGATGTCTTAGTAAGTCCTCATGATCCGGGAACCTGGCATGAGGGTAGCTTCTAAGGTGTCTTCCTATTGCTCTGGTGATCACCATGTCCCGAACTTCGAATTGACCCGAACACCTCCAATGGTGGTGCTACCTACCTCTCAATGGTGGGATGGCACTACTTTAAAGGACATTTACACAGACGAATTCCTTAGGGTAGGTAGACGACTCTAGATACTTGCTCTAATTTCAAAACAAATTCAAAAAATACTTTTCACACCGACACCTTTTCAAAAAGCTTTCGAAAGCAATTTTTCAAACACTCTTGAGGACCGATACAAGAGTCGAACTGGAATTTTCAAAGAAACTTTTTTTTAAACCCACAATTGAAAAGCAAACAAACCATTTTTGAAAACACAAATGAGCAAGTATCTAAGAGCCCATGGATAACCATGGATAGAAAGAGTGCTAACACCTTCCCTTTCTATAATCTACCTCCCGAACCGAGAGCAATCTCTTTAAGGAATTTTTCTGTGCTTTTGTCCTTTCCATTTGGAGAAAATAAAAGACGGTGGCGACTCTTGCTTCCGCGACATTTCGCGAACCAGCGTTAAACAGTCAGTTCCAGATCCACCGATCACACATACATCCTACATAAGGACTAATCCATTTCAAGGATCTCAAGGGTTTATGATGCAGGTCATGATGAATCAAATGTCTAGCAAGGGGCGAAGGGGATTTATTTTCCTCTGGCCAAAGTTAATGACTTGAGTCAGGGG
This sequence comes from Vicia faba, assembly GCA_948472305.1. Taxonomy (NCBI): domain Eukaryota; kingdom Viridiplantae; phylum Streptophyta; class Magnoliopsida; order Fabales; family Fabaceae; genus Vicia; species Vicia faba. The sequence continues at coordinate 1,023,648,145 of OX451736.1, read as the reverse complement.
CTATGACCCACTCGATATGGTGAGCCTTGACTCTTGAAGAAGGATTCTCAACAACATGAAGTTCCTTCAATCAAGCTACACAAAATGCAAATTCTAACAATTTTCTTGTTTACCCCGCGAGATCCTTGAAAACATCGCATACATACATACATATCATTGCATTACAGGTACTCTTTTCTACGGGTTGCTTAATCTTCTTCGCTGTTTATTTCAGCCATCATCATGAATCCTGAATCATCCAATGAACAAGCTATCAAGGCCCTCCAGGCCCAGAACGCCCAGTTCCAGGAGCTGGTCATGAGCTTAGCACAAGGACAACAGGAATTGAAGACTCTGCTCTTGAAAAAGAAGAAGAAGATGACTGTTTTGTTCAACCCTAGACGCAGATCTGGGAATACACTGCAGAATGAAGCTGGGCGGACTACTCCATCTGTTGGGGAAGGCAGTCACCAAGAGGGAGGGGTTCCTAGTCCCGTAGTCTCTAACACCGAGACAGATTTCAATGATGAACAGTACCCTCCTGCTGAGGACAGGTACAAACAGCTGGAGGACCGGTTGAATGCTATGGAGATTCAACGTGTGCCTGGGTTGGACTTTGGGGACCTAGGTTTATCTTCTGGGGTGGTGATCCCTCACAAGTTCAAGGCACCTGCCTTTGTAAAATACGACGGGGCTTCCTGCCCTAAGCTGCACCTCCGTTCATACGCGAGGAAGATCCAACCCTACACGGCAGACAAGAATCTATGGGTCCATTTCTTCTAGGAAAGTATTTCAGGGACTCAGCTCGATTGATTCTATCAGTTGGATGGAACCAGTATTCGTAACTGGGAGGACTTGTCAAATGCTTTTTATAAGCAGTATCAGTATAATGCCGACCTCGCTCCTACGCGTACCCAACTCCAGGGTATGTCAATTGGGACGAGTGAAGGTTTTAAGGAGTATGCGCAAAGATGGAGAGATCTGGCTGGAAGGGTGCAACCACCTCTGACTGACCGGGAACTCGTTGACATGTTCTTGGGGACCCTGTCTGGGCCGTTCTTCAACCATCTGATTGGGAATTCTTCTACCGGATTCACAGATCTGATCTTGACTGGGGAAAGAATAGAAGCGGGTATCAAGTCTGGGAAGATACCAAAGGGTGACTCCTCGGACAATGAGAAGAAGCCATTCAAGAAAGAATCCAGTGCTGAACACCGCCAAGCTGTCAACGCGGTGGTTATTTCAAAACCGGCCGGTGCTCCTCAACATCGCAACCAACAAAGGGAAGAGAGACCTAAAAGGCAATTCACTCCCCTCAGCATAACCTTGGCCCAGATATTGCCACAGTTGCTGGAGACCAACTTGGTAACTCTAAGGGACCCTCCTAAGAATCCCAACAGGACACCTTCAAGGTATAACCCCAACGTCCGTTGCGCTTATCATTCTGACAGCCCGGGGCATGATACAAAGGATTGTTGGACTTTGAAGAACAAAGTTCAGGATCTAATCAACGCAAAAGAGGTCCAGTTCGAGGCGCCAGAGGCTCCCAATGTGATCACTGCTCCCTTGCCAAAACATGGCTAGGATAGAAAGCACTTTTTTTTTGTTCATTAGGATTTTTCAAGTTGTAATTTTCTTTTGATTGTTCAAACATTTTATTCATCTCAAACGTTGTTATTTAATTAATACATCGCATATGTCTGTTTTGAATCAATATATTCGCATTCGCTATATTCAAACTGCTTTCATTTTTTGATTTCAACTTTCAATTAATAATTCTAAGCCTCTTGAGGGAGGATGACGAAAACGATACCACAATCTACAGTATACTTTTGAACAAACCCCGCTGATGAGGTACATGCATTGTTTCAATTCCTAAACACTAGAGTTATAAGGAAGATAATCCCTCGTCAACCCCTCTGAGCCAAAGAAGTAGGAGTTTTTCTTTTCGAAAATTAAAACCCTTAATCATAACCTGGGGCAGGGTAGTTCTCTCAGTTGATCCAAGTGCACAACGAATGGCATCAAATAAGTCCTTACAAAACAAAAGACAGTGATGGTTCCGAATGATCATAAAGACAAGCAGTCATCATTTCTCAAAATAAAAGCCCAACAAGTCAAAACCTATGAAGGAGACTTACAAAAACTGGGGCATCCCGCTGACTGTAATCACAAAAGAAACAGTTCAGGCTAAAAACAGGGATAACGAAATAAAAAAAAGAGGTCTCACAAACCCTCAACAAAAAGAAATGACTGCCTATTCAAAATAAATTGTCAACATCTGAACCATCATTGGAACATCAGGACAAAGACTCAAACAAAGTCTAACGCACGATCAGCTGAGTTTAGGTTTGAAGAACATCACGAAGAGCGGGTGGGTACAAATAAAATTTGAGCCTTTATCCTTTATTTCTTAAACCGTGAACCAAGCCACGCTACAACCCTTAAAAGTCCTAGCTGAAGCATGGGTTAGTTCGAAGGTATACTGTTACGAAAGGTATCCTGACTCCTTAAGGCTTGCGGTAAAATAACTAGTTGACATCACAATTTACAAAAAATTTCACTTGTTTTTATGAAAAATGCATTTTTCAAAAACTTCAAGACAGACATAAGCTTTGCATTTTTAACATAACTTTGTTTGCATATGACTATCTGTTTGAACAACATAGAAGTTCGCACGACGAATGTCTAATGAACAAAAGCACTTCCAATCAAGGGGCAGACGTGATCATGGTCTATCATCTGGGGCAGTTAAGTCAAGATTCGGAGAATCTCTCAAATACCAAATAGCCAGGGGCAAGCCTCCCTCTGAGTTCACTTGGGGCATTGGACATGAATTCCAGCTGCGAATCTTGCACGATCAAACATCTTCTGGTAGTAGGGCAACGTAACGCTACTGACAGGGGCACCTCCCTGCATTCTGAGCACGGACATTGTCAAAAAAATACTACGCATAATCAAAGACCCGCTAGGTTGACACACCTAGGCAAAAATAAGGGCTTCCCGGCGAACCAAAAGGGTTCGGGCAAAATAAGGGATGAAATGAAAAAATATGTACACCCGGCAAGTCGAAAACCTGAAAAGTCGGATTGGGCAAAAATGGGTATCCCGGTGGACTGAAAACCCGAAAGGGCGGTCCAGGCAAAATTAGGGATCAAAGCGTACGACTATGTCCCGTCATCTTGTCACTTGCCTACCAGAAGAAGATTTGTCAACCGGCAGTCATCAAGCGCCTCCACAGGTATCTTCTCCCACAGAAACAGGGGCAATATGAGTTGTCTAAGCGATCTAGTTGCTCTGTCCACCAAGGTACTAAGGTAGGTTCAGCTGAAGAACGTGACCAAGATACCTTCACTCCCTGCAGAGTAAGATAAGATTCAGCAATACTCTCCCCCGAGCAGAGTTTGTCTCCCGTCATCCCTAACAAGGCACTGTATCTCCAGCAAGTCAGCAACACTCTCCCCAAGCAAAGTTAGTCTACTGTCAGCCTTAAGGAAGTTGGGTATCCCCAGAAAATCTCAATATTCTCCAGCAGTATGCAGATGTTCCTAAGCAAGCATCCCCGGCAGTCTTGATCTAAGATTGTTCCCCGGCGGAATACCAGACATCCCAGCGGAGCCATTTCCCAGTACAGTTCAAAAGTTTCCCCAGGAGAGTTGAATCCTCCTCCCCAGTAGATTCTGGAAGCTTATCCCCAGTAGATTCTAGAAGCTTATCCCTGCAGAGCACGAACGCGTCTCCCCGAATTTATTCAAAGGTTATTCCCCACCAGGGCTTATAACCGGGTTATCCTCAACTAATTACCACGGAAAGATCGTCCTCGGCGAAGCTCTTCCTATCCCCAGCGGAGTTCATCAAATCCCCAACAAAGCTCATCAACAGAATCCCCAGCGGAGTTATCATTAAACCTCAGCGAAGTATCTCTTCCCACAGAGTAATTCCCCGCAGAGTAATCTCTCCAACAAGTTTATTCACCAACGGAGTCATCTTCTCCTACCGGTATTCTTACAATCCTCCCCAGCGGAAATGAAGAACTATATTCTTCAAACATCAACCCAGGATTCAACTTCCCGGCATTCGTCAAGGATTTATTTTCCTAGACGAAAATACATTCATAAACATCACATCTTCATGCATTATAGCATGCATACGCATCATACAACACAAATCTCATTTATTTTTGAGAACATCTTAAAATCATGCAGTTCATGCATCATGACATTACATACAACTGATGTTTTGCCTTTTCAAGAAAAAGGTCAATCCCAAAGATGATTACTATCAACTATCGCAATTCCAGATTCGATTCCTGTATCCAACCAGGGCATATCTGTGATTAGATTCGACACCTGTATCCAGCCAGAGCATATCTACATTAAAGAGATTGAAGAGATAGCCGAGAAATGCTCCAGATATGGATGTTGTTCTTTTGCTTATTCAGATTTTCTCTTCAAAGATGGCTTAGAAATGCTCAAGAGATGGACATTATTCTTTTTCTTATTCAAGAGTTTCCTTTCAGATATAGCTGGGAAATGCTCCAGAGATGGACGCTATTCTGTTGCTTATTCAGAGTTGCTTGTTCAAAAATAGTTCAGATATGCTCCAGAATCGGACGCTATTCTGTTGCTTATTCAGGGCTTCTTTTCAGAGATAACTTAGAGATGCTCCAACCACGGATGATATTCTATTGTTTATTCAGAGATTCTTTCTAGAGATGGTTCAGATGCGATCCAGACATGGCTACATTCTGATACTTATTCCAAAGTTTCTTCTCAGAGATAGTTAAGATATGCTCCAAACCGGATGCCATTCTGTTGCTTATTCAGAGTTACTTTTCAGAGATGGCCTAGAGATGCTCCAGATCCGGATGCTATTCTATTGCTTATTCAGAGATAGTTCAGTTGCGACCCAGGCATGGCGACTTTCTGATACTTATTCAAGAGTTTCCTTTCAGATATAGCCGGGAAATGCTCCAGATATGGATGCTATTCTTTTGCTTATTCAGATTTTCTCTTCAGAGATGGCTTAGAAATGCTCCATAGATGGACGTTATTCTTTTGCTTATTCAAGAGTTTCCTTTCAGATATAGCCGGGAAATGCTCCAGATATGGATGCAATTCTTTTGCTTATTCAGATTTTCTCTTCAGAGATGGCTTAGAAATGCTCCAGAGATGGACGTTATTCTTTTGCCTATTCAAGAGTTTCCTTTCAGAGATAGCTGGGAAATGCTCCAGAGATGGACGTTATTCTGTTGCTTATTCAGAGTTTCTTGTTCAGAAATAGTTCAGATATGCTCCAGAACCGGACGCTATTCTGTTGCTTATTCAGGGCTTCTTTTTAGAGATAACTTAGAGATGCTCCAACCACGGATGCTATTCTATTGTTTATTCAGAGATTCTTTCTAGAGATGGTTCAAATGCGATCCAGACATGGCTGCATTCTGATACTTATTCCAGACTCCCTTCTAGAGATAGCTTAGAAATGCTCCGGACACGGATGCTATTCTATTGCTTATTCCAAATTCCCTTCTAGAGATGGTTCAGATGCGACCCAGACATGGCGCCATTTTGATACTTATTCAGATTTCCTTTCAGATATAGCTTAGAGATGCTCCCGACCCGGATGCTATTATTTTGCTTATTCAGATTTTCTCTCCAGTAATAGTTCAGAGATGCTCCGGACCCGGCTGATATTCTATTGCTAATTCAGATCCCCTCTCAGATAGCTTAGAGATGCTCCGGACGCGGATGCTATTCTATCACTTATTCAAAGTTTCTTTTCAGAGATAGCTTGGAAATGCTCCAGACATGGATGCTATTCTTTAGCTTATTCAAAGTTTCCTTTCAGAGATGGCTTAGAGATACTCCATATCCGGATGTTATTCTTTTGCCTATTCAGATTCCTCTCCAGTGATGGCCTAGAGATGCTCCTGACCCGGACGTTATTCTATTGCTCATTCAGATTCAAACTTCTAAAGACAACTTAGAGATGCTCCATCCCGGATGCTATTCTATTGCTCAGTCCAGATACGATCCAGATTCGGATGACATTCTGCCACTCATTCAAACACAGTATGGATATACCCCAGACGCGGCGGTCATTCTATTATTTATTCATACGTCAGCAATTAGACACAGACTAGATATGCTCCAGCCATGGAAGCCATTCTATTTCTTATTCGGACGCAACTATCCATTACACTTTCCAAATGGCATCTATAAGCCCATTCCCGACAAGGTTCTGTCACATCTCCAGATGGCATCTATAAGCCCATCCTCATATCCATCATCTCTCTAAATGGTATCTGCAAGCCCATTCCAACTGTCACACTGCTGATACTCTACTATGTGAGTGCAAATTTCTGGGCACTCTAGTGTTCAATCATCTTCCACCCTCGGATCACGAAAGGCACACAAGCCAATCTACATCCTCAGGTCTAAGAAGATTGAACAGGGGCAACTGTTGTACCCCAAAATTTTCCCTCCCATAATCTCCAAAGTTTTGACAAGCATCATCTCAATTTGCTCAAAGTCTACTCAAGGGCTACACAGTCAACCACCCTCCTAAGCCAGTCAAATTAGGGTTTTGGTTCTTGCAAGGAAGTTGAGGTTTTCAAGGGCTCAATCAAGTCCCATATGCTCATATACATTGTCAAGCACCTACATGTCAAGTTTCAAGGCTCACAAGGTCAAGTTGCACAGTCAAAAACCCTAATTGCCTCACAATCAACTGTAGGGGCAAAATGGTCATTTGGCAGTCAAAAGTCAAAATTTCTGGTCAACATCTTATTTTGAAGCCACAATCATCATTTGGTCAAGTCTTGACCATGATTCCACAAGAATGGCTCAAAAATCATCAAGGTTTCAAAAGTTTCTATTTTTGGACAGTTGAAAAGTCAACTGTAACTTGACCAAGGCATAAATTTTTCATGGTTTATTAGAAAAATACCATCCAATGCTCATCTTGAAGGGGAAGTCATTTCCTACAACTCATCTTCACATTCCAAATCCAAGAAATGCTCTCACAAAAAGTTATCAATTTCAACATTATAGGTCATTTTCAAAAGTCAACAAAAAGGCACTTTAAGTCAAAGACCATAACTTGAGATTGGTAAATCAAAATGACATGGGTCCAAAGGCATTGGTTAGAGGACTTCAAGACCTTTCCAAAATGTCCAAGAACATGTTCATATGATCAAAATTGAGCAAGATATGCATTGGAGAAGTTGGGAAATTTTTGTGAAATGGCCAAAGTCAACTATCCTTGAAACTTCAACTTTTGACAAAAAGGGCCCACTTTTTCCACTTGATTCAGCTTTGCCATGCCTCCCACGTGTCCCTTGATTTATTTCAAGATTAAAAATTAATTTTTCCATTTTTATTTAATTTTATTTGATTTAATTCATTTTAAATCTTTAAAATTCAAATAAAAATCAAGAAAATTAATTAAGGGATATCTTTGAGTTTGAATAGCCTTGATACATCATAATTCACATGCCAAATTCGTGTAAGGTCCATTTTAAGCATAAAATTCAAATTTGGACAAAAAAAGGCAAGTTTCTTCAATGGTGGTTATGAAAAAATCTCAAACATAATTGCATTGGTTAAGAGCTCATAATAGTGACTTATTCTCACTCATTACTATATATACAAGCCTTGCAAGCCTCATTCCCACCTGATTCAAAAAAACAAAAGTGCACAAACGGCCAGAGCAAAGTTCAAAATTTGTCAAAAAAAGTGTGAGATCAAAAGGAGTTTTGCAAGCATTTCCAGGTGTGATACGGTGGGAGAACTGACTTGAGGTTTTGCGTTTGTTTTCGCAAATGTTTCGGTTGAGCAAGAGTCGCCACCGACTTTTTATTTTATCCTAAGGAAAGGTTAAAAAGCACAGCAAAAAACCTTTTGAGATGTTTTCTTGGGTTCGGGGAGTAGATTATAGAAAGGGAAGGTATTAGCACCCTTTCTATCCATGGTTATCCATGGGCTCTTAGTTACTTTCTTAGATCACTTGCCTTTTGTTTTCAATTGTTTTAAATGGTGCTTGAGTGTGTGCGGGTTTGAAAATGTTTTGAAAAGAGGCCAATGTGGTGGCAACCTTTGTAATGATCCATGTGGGGATGTATACAAAGATGTATGTCTTTTGAAAAGGTTTTCATTTGTTTTTGAAAGTTGTTTTGAAAGTGTAGTGAAGTGTGGTTTTTGAAATAGGCAAGTGTTTTAGTTTGCAAGATTGATTCAAGTAACTAAGAGGTTATCTACTCCTAAATTTCTCAAAAGATTATTGCTATGTTTTAACCCTTTTAACAAGTTTGTTCCACCATTGTATTTGGTGGACAATCTTATGTTTAGGATGTGAAAGGGACGGGCGTGGGTCATCGTTTAGACCATAATTGCAATGGTGCCAAGTATATTTGGGCATTTTCTTTAAGGGACTTGATCATTTGTTTTGGAAGTATTTTGAAGATGTTATCGAGGGACTATGATCATTCAATTTGTTGTTTTGCCCCAAAGAGACTTAACATGCAATATGGCCCAATTTTGAAAGGCAACAAGTGGAGTACCCTAGGGGTGCAAGTGTGATTTGTGTATCCATTTTCATGCTCATTTGTCTTGAGATTAGGTCATAACTATTTTTTTTCGTTTTTCGCATACAAACCCTAATTCTAACATGGCATAATTAGAAAGCAATAAAGTGCGAAAATAAATTTACTAAGCTATTACAAAACCAAATATGGGAAGGGGGGTACAAATGTTCAAATGGGGATATTGACAAGTAATGTAAACCTAAAACTATTACATCAATATTGAATTTATACAATTTAATCAATGTACAATAATTAAACAAAATGGAACAAAATATGCAAGATGCCAAAATGTTTTGTATATGTATAAAAAAAGTATTATTTATGTAAAAATAAAAGATAATAAAAAGATATTATTTTTTGGAGTTTTTTCATATTTAGGGCAAAACCCTAATTCTATTAAATAAAATGTATTATTATTTAATTTAATACAAGTATTTATTTATTATGTACAAAAAATAAAAATAAAATGAAGTATATTATAAAAAGTATTTTTTTATATCAAATATTAATAAAAGGAAAAATTCAAATATTTTTATATTCTAACCTAAATATATTAATAAACATATATATATAGGAATATATATAAAAATATATATTATATATGAAAATAATATATATTTAACATTTAATAAAAAAAGTATTTTTTATGTGAAATATTTTCAGACAGTAAACAAAAATAAAAATGTATAGAAATGCATTTACACTATTTTTAGTATTTTAAATAAAATATATATATTTATCTATTTATGTATAAACCAAAAGAAAATTATATAAATGCCTAATAAAATCAAAAATGGTGAGAAAAAATATTTTTATTTTTTTTATGTCATGAGAAAAAATAAACAAAGTCAATCAAAAAAGAAAAAAGTCAAAAAGTCAAGGAAATAAGCAAATGGGCCTTGGGGGTGTAAAAGCAATTAAGGGGTGTGAATAAGAAAAAATACACAGGCCCAGCCCAAAGACCACTGTCTTCAACCTCCAGCAACAATATTTGAAAAAAACGCGCGCCCTGTTCCTCATCTTTCAACTCTTGATTCCTGGCTTTTTAGCAAAAACTCATAACATAACAAATGTTCAGCATGAAGAGACGATTCTAACCATGTATAAAACTTGACCTAACTCTCTAAGATGAAGGAGAATTTCTTCTCCCCCAATTTCTGACCTAACTTTTATGCCATGTTCAGACTCAAAATTCTTGCAGCACACATAACATAAATGAAATCTAACTATATGGGCATGTTCATGGCTATGATTGTGACATATTTTCTTCACAAACCTAAAGCTAACAATGCCTAATAAGAGAGATAGAACTTCATGAATATACCTGTTCAGTTGGAATCGTGCTTTGCAATGGAGGATGTTTCAGAGTAAAATGATGATTTGTATAGCTTCCTTGAAGTGTAAGGATGCTTTTCCAAGTTCTACTTTGTCTTGAAACTCTCTGAATCGTGCTAGTGAACTTCAACTGCAAAACAGAAAAACAAAAATGGTGAAGTGGCTTAGAGGGATTACAGGTCAGGTTTCAGGTCATGGTTAGCTTGCATAGATGCTAGGGGATGTGTATGAACTGGTTTTGGCAAGAGATCTTGAGGGAAATGGAAGATGGCACTCAAACTGCAGAGGCAACTCTGTTTTTGCAGTTTGAGAGTGATTCTGAGATGGAGGGTGGATTGGGAGTAAAAGGCTCGTGCAATAGCTTGGTTATGGTATGTGGAATGTGTTTGATAACTTTTTTCTTTTTTTGTTTGTAAGCTGAGATGGAAGTTGTTATGAGTTATGCAACTTTACTTCACACTTAAGCAAACAAAGGCAAATTGTGCTTCTAGGCCTGTAGAGGACCTCACACTATGCTGCATAATCCCTCCTTGATCAATGTGATTAACACATAAACTTGTGCCAATCAGATTTGCAATGTACTTGTTGGATTCTCAATTGGACATAAAGTGAACTTTTGCAAAAATGGAAAGAATGCTTTATCTAGTTTGGGATTAATCTTGCATACATTGTTCAAACTCATAGAACAACACCTTAACACAATGAATATGCATTAAATTATTGAGTGTAACTTGGTTTAAGGACCTGCAATCTAACCTAAAGCATGCTGAGTTCAAATTGCAAGGTTATGAACATGAAAAATGGCCAATTCAAAAGTGAGTTTTTGCTATATTGTGAAATTCGATTCTCCCTAACCATGAGGTTGTTTGAGAAGTTCTTGGACATTTTGGAAAGCTTGGAATGTGTACTACAATCCATATTTGAAATGAAAATTGAAATTCCAAGTGGAAGGGTATGGAAAATGGCCTTGAAGTGGGGTAGAAAACCTTGTCAAAATAGGTCAAAAATTCACTAAGTTAAGAATGGTTTAGTGCCCTTATTCAAAAAATTGTAACTTGAGATACAAGCTTCAAATGAGAAAACTTTGTGAATCAAAGTTGTAGATTATGTAACAAGCTACAACTTTCATGTTTTGACTTTTGTTGGAATCCAAATGAATCATGGTGAAAAAGTGGGGCAAAGTTGGGAAAAAATTAGGGTTTTTCATAACTTAGAAAAAATTCTAAGTTATGAAAAATTCCATTTCAAACCCTAATTTGCATTTTGTGATTTCTTGGTGAACAAGTTTCATGATTTGGCATGTTTTGATGAAAAATGAATCTTGACTCTTGATTTTGACCAAAAAGTCAAAGTTTGACTTTTTAGTATACAGTCAAAATTGATCAATTGACTGGGAAATTCAATTGTCAATCTTGTGTACTTGGGATCTTTTGAGCTTGATGAATGTGTCAAGACCATTTCATGGGGTCCTTGAGTCCATATGTGAGCTTGGTTTGCCATTGGCTAGGTCAAACAGTCAAAAATTGCCTTTGTGCAGTCAAAACCCTAAAAATGACCATTTTGCCCTTTTGATGATCTGATCAAATTTCTTATAGAATTGTGGTCCAAACTTGATCAAATGGTTCATGTAAGCTCAATATGTTGATGTGGGTCAAATTTCATGAGATTTGACTGTCAATTGGCCACAGTTGACTTTTCCCCAATACAGCTGATTTCTAGGTCAACTGTCCAATTGACTGGGCAAAACTTGGAATCAAGACTTGAAACTTGGTGAGGATAAACTTAGGAGTCCAACATGAAACATGAAAGTCATATTAGGCATTTTAGGTCAAAACATCCTTGGGCAAACACAAACCCTAATTTGAGTCCACAGTGCAAGGAGAAGTCTTGAGCAGAGGAAACCCTAACTGGATCTTGATCTTCAAAGGTCTTGTGATGAGAAAATGTTGAGGAAATGGGAGGGAAAATTTTGGGGTACAACAGTTGCCCCTGTTCAATCTTCTTGGACCTGAAGAGTTAGATTGGCAAGTTTGCCTTTCGTGACTCGAGGGTAAAAGGAGATTGGACACTAGAGTGCCCGGAAATTTGCACTCGCATGCTGGAGTCTCAACAATGTGATGTCGGGAATGGGCTTATGGATGCCATTTGGAGAGATGGTGGATAGGGAGATGGGCTTATAGATTCCATCTGGAGATGTGACAGAACCTTGTCGGGAATGGGCTTATAGATGCCATTTGGAAGTGTCGATCGCATAAGAGATTCCTTAGCGAGAACTTGTGTATTTAGGAGAGGCTGATGTTTTCCTGGCTTGTTACAGGTGTTTGATCTTCAACCTTCTGATGTAGATATCCCCTAGCTAGATACAGGTATCGAATCTACAATTGGTTGCTCACAGATGTGCCCTGGCTAGATACAGGAGTCGAATCCGGAAATAGTCGTTAATAGATGTGCCCTGGCTGGATACAGGAATCGAATCCGGAAATAGTCGTCAATAGATGTGCCCTGGCTGGATACAGGAATCGAATCTTCAAACTCTTCAGACGTGCCCTGGCTAGATACAGGAATCGAGTCTGGAAACGTGGTCAACAGATATACCCTGGCTGGATACAGGAATCGAATCTGGAGATGTTGTAGTTGATAGATGTGCCCTGGCTGGATACAGGAATCGAATCTTCGAACTTTTCAAACGTGCCCTGGCTAGATACAGGAATCGAGTCTGGAAACTGATCACTCTCAGATGTGCCCTGGCTAGATACAGGTATCGAATCTGGAATTGTGACAGTTGAAGGTAGTTGTCTTTGGGATTGTCTTTTTCCTGAAAAGGCAAAAACATAAGTTGTATGCAATGTCATGATGTATGATATGCATGATGTCATGATGTTCAACATGAGATAGTGTTGTATGCACTTTATCATATGTGTAAGCAAGATGTATGGAAACGTGAAATGTTTATGAATGTAACTTCGTCTTAGGAAAATAAATCCTTGACGAACGGCCGGGGAGTTGCTCCGGGGAAGAGATACTTGGCTGAAGTTTTGATGAGAGGCCTGTTGAGGACTTTAATGATGGATTCCGCTGGGGATACTGATGATAAACTCCGCTGGGGAGCACCAAAGATAAATTCCGCCGGGGATTGAAGGAACTTTGCCGAGGGCGATCTTCCGTGGAAATTAGCTGAGGATAACCCAATTAAAAGTTCTTGTGAGGAAATAACTCTGAATAAAACTCGGGAGAGACGTCCGTACCCTGCAGGGAACAAGCTTCCAGAATTTACTGGGGATGAGCTTTAAGACCTGCCGGGGGATGTTGTGACTTCACTGGGGAAAGTAATGCTGAATCTTGTCTTATTCTGCGGGACGTTGAGATGATTTGGTCACATTCTTCAGTCGAATCTACCTTGGTACCTTGGCGGACAAAACAACCAGACTGCATCAGACAACTCCACATTGCCCCTGTTTCTGATGTCACCTGTAATCAATCTCTTGTTTCATACGTAAACATTTACGAATCAGCAATTTAATGTTAAATGCATATATCAAAAATGAACATTGGACGTTCTTCGCAAGACAAAACAGAAAAAGGGAAAACAATGGCAATTTGTGTGGACAAGTGAATTTGTATTGATTTGAACTTTGCCTGTGAATAGGCGTTTTTGTACAAGAGGCTGACATCCTAGTAAGAGGACGCCGCCAAATAACATAGAGTTTACAATTTGAAAAAGGAAACAAAACAGCTATGTGAATAATCCCACTGGGTTCCAACTCTGCTATCGCCTTTATGTCTTCGAACGTCTCATCGCTTTGCTGCCTAGTTGAAGATGAAGCTGATTGGTCGATGCCGAAATCTGAGCCAGATAGTTGGTGTCGAATTCCGGATGCAAAGTGATCCAATGAGACATAGTGTTACGCTTTATCCCTAACTTTTGCCTGGACCGCCCTTTCGGGTTTTCAGTCCACCGGGATACCCATTTTTTGCCCAAGCCGCCTTTTCAGGTTTTCGACTTGCCGGGTGTACAGATTTTTATTCATTTCATCCCTTATTTTTTCCCGAACCCTTTTGGTTCGCCGGGAAGCCCTTATTTTTGCCTAGGCATGTCGACCTAGCGGGTCTTTTATTTATGCGTAGTATTTTTTCACTATGTCTGCATTGGCGGGGTGAGGAAGGTCGTCACCATCCATGGTGGTTAGGATCATGGCTCCTCCTAAGAACACATGTTTAACCACAAATGGCCCTTCGTATGTAGGGGTCCATTTGCCCCGGGGATCACTTTGAGGAAGGATGATGCGTTTGATTACCAGGTCCCCAACTTGATACTCTTGTGGTTTGACTTTCTTGTTAAACGCCCTGATCATCCGTTTTTGATACGTTTGACCATGACAGATAGCAGTGAGCCTCTTTTCGTCAATCAGATTTAATTGATCAAGTCGAGTCTGGATCCAGTCGTCTTCACTCAAGTCTGCATCCTTCATTATCCGGAGAGAGGGTATCTGGACTTCAATTGGCAAGACTGCCTCCATGCCATAGACCAAGGAGAAGGGAGTTGCCCCGGTTGACGTCCTTGCTGAGGTACGGTACCCATGAAGAGCGAACTGTAACATCTCGTGCCAATCTTTATAGGTCACTGTCATCTTCTGCACAATTTTCTTGATATTCTTATTAGCTGCCTCTACAGCCCCATTCATCTTCGGCCGGTAGGGAGAAGAATTGTGGTGCTGTATCTTGAATTGTTCACAGAGTTCAGTGATCATCGAATTATTGAGATTGGTACCATTGTCCGTAATGATTCTTTCCGGGATGCCGTACCGACAGATCAGATTATGCCGGATGAAACGTGCCACGACGCTCTTGGTTACTGTGGCATAGGAAGCTGCCTCAACCCATTTCGTGAAATAATCGATCGCCACCAAGATGAAGCGATGCCCATTGGATGCCGTCGGTCGGATCTCACCGATCATATCGATGCCCCACATTGCAAAAGGCCAAGGTGCCGTCAGGACATTCAAAGGAACCGGAGGGATATGCACCTTGTCAGCATAGATCTGGCATTTATGACAAGTTCGGGAGTGTTGGTAACAATCGGCTTCCATTGTGGACCAGAAATATCCTGCCCGAAGGATTTTCTTAGCCATGGTGTGTCCACTGGAATGTGTTCCAAATGTGCCTTCATGTAATTCTATCATAATTCTCTGCTTCAGCCTTATCCACACAACGTAGCAGAGTTGAATCATGATTCCGTTTGTAGAGAATGCCGTTGCTGAGGAAGAATTTTGCAGCAAACCTCCTCATGAACTTCTTATCATTGACAGATGCACCTTCAGGGTATTCCTGAGCTTCCAAGTACCTCTTCACCTCATGATACCAGGGTTTTTCAGTCACCTTCGCAGCCTCGAGCTTGCAGCAGTATGCCGGTTCATCCAACTTCCAGATAATGACTCGGGGAGCCTCGTTGTCCCATTTAACTTTGAACATTGAAGACATCGTAGCTAGGGCGTTCGCTAGCTGATTCTCCTCTCTAGGGAAGTGTTCGAAAGTTATCTCTTCAAAGTGGGGGAGCAAGGTCAACACATACTCCTTGTAAGGGATAAGATTTGGGTGTTTCGTATCCCACTCGCTTTTGATCTGATTGATCATGAGAGCGGAATCTCCGAAGACACTTAGAAACTTGATCCTTAAATCGATTGCAGCTTGAAGACCCATGATACATGCCTCATATTCTGCCATGTTGTTGGTGCAGTTGAAACATAATCGGGCGGTGAGTGGAGTATGACTTCCTTTGGGAGATATGATTACAGCGCCGACGTCGTTACCCAAAGCATTGGAGGCTCCGTCAAAATGCAAAGACCATCGGGATCCTTCCTCAGGTCCTTCATTCGGCCCAGGTATTTCACAGTCAGTTACCACCATGATGTCTTCGTCCGGAAAATCAAAGTTCAATGATTGGTAATCGTCCACAGGTTGGTGTGCCAAATGATCTGCCAGTACACTTCCCTTAATTGCTTTCTGAGTCGTATACTGGATGTCATATTCTGTCAAGATCATTTGCCATCTCGTTATTCTTCCAGACAGAGCAGGCTTTTCGAATATGTACTTGATGGGATCCATTTTTGAAATCAATAAAGTAGTGTGAGTCAGCATATACTGTCTCAGCCGGCGAGCAGCCCATACAAGAGCGCAACAAGTTTTCTCAAGCAGTGAGTAACGAGACTCACAGTCGGTAAACTTTTTGCTCAAGTAATAAATAGCGTGCTCTTTTCGGCCAGACTCGTCATGCTGCCCCAGCACACACCCCATTGAATTGTCAAGTACTGTCAAGTATAGTATCAGAGGTCTTCCTTCCACCGGTGGCATAAGAATGGGTGGCTCTTGGAGATATTCCTTTATCTTTTCAAAGGCGGCCTGACATTCATCATTCCAGTGTACTACTTGATCTTTCTTCAGCAATTTGAAGATTGGCTCACAAGTAGCAGTCAGATGTGAGATGAATCGGGCAATGTAATTCAGTCGTCCCAGGAAGCCTCTGACTTCTTTCTCTGTTTTTGGAGTCGGCATCTCTTGTATGGCTTTTACCTTGGCAGGGTCCACCTGAATACCTCTATCACTTACAATGAAACCTAGCAATTTTCCGGATCTTACCCCAAAGGTGCATTTGTTGGGATTCAATCTCAGCTTGTACAACTTGAGTCGGTCAAATAACTTCCTCAGATGGTCAAGGTGCTCCTCCTCAGTTTGAGACCTTGCAATCATGTCATCAACGTATACCTCAATCTCATGATGGATCATATCATGAAATAAAGCAACCATGGCACGTTGATAGGTTGCCCCAGCATTTTTCAATCCGAATGGCATGACCTTATAACAGAAGGTGCCCCACTGAGTCACAAATGTAGTCTTCTCCATATCCTCTAGAGCCATCTTGATCTGATTATACCCTGAAAAACCATCCATGAAGGAGAACACTTTGTGTTGAGCTGTATTGTCAACAAGGACATCAATGTGAGGTAGGGGGAAGTCATCCTTGGGGCTGGCCCTGTTCAGATCCCTGTAGTCAACACACATTCTGACCTTACCGTCCTTCTTTGGTACCGGCACCACGTTGGCAACCCACTGAGGGTAAGAAGTCACTGCAAGGAACCCGGCATCAAACTGTTTCATAACCTCGGCCTTGATCTTCTCAGACATCTCTGGACGCATCCGTTAGACTTTTTGCTTTACCGGAGGGCAATCTTCCTTGGTTGGCAGGTGATGAACTACAATGTCGGCATCCAAACCAGGCATATCTTCATAGGACTAAGCAAAAATCTCCATGTAATCCTGTAGCATCTGGATCAATCGTTGCTTCACGTTGAGCTCTAGATTGGCACCAATCTTGACCTCTTTCCTATCTGTCTCAGTACCCAGGTTAATTGTCTCCACCGGCTCTTCATGTGGTTGAATAACTCTCTCTTCCTGGAGTAGCAGTCTTGCGAGTTCACCAGGCACTTCGCAATCATCTTCACCTTCGTCTTCGGCCAAGTTGATCGGATTCTCGAAGTCATAACTGGCGGTAGCAGAGCTGTTACCAGTGAGATCCAGAGTGGATTGAAACCTGTATGAGTGAGTGTGTGTAAATATAGCTGTTTTGCAATATATATAACACAGAAAGAAAAAGAGCACAAGATTTGAAATGCAACAAACGTCCAATGTTTTGATTGATGATATATGGAAATGTCATACAAAAAGCCCTCACAAATGGAGCTACGATGCCCCGGGTAGGACACCGAGCCAACAAAGTTTTAACATATTGTTTGTTACAAATTGGAAATCAAAAGAAATTAATTACTACGTGACAAATGTGATAGGTGTAAAATCCTTTGCCGTCCAGTTGCTTGGTCCGTTGCTGGTAGTCGGGTAGATCCAACTGTCAAATTCTGCTTCCTCCACATCCTCCTCGATAGCATTCACCCTTGGGTTGGAGATAAACACCGGAGCCTTTTTGATCTTTTCCTTGCGCACAGCCCTCTGAGCCTCTGCGGTAAAGCCCAGCCCAAACTTGTCGTTCTTCTGAGTGAAGTCAGGAAGCTGACCGCAGTTTGCACAATTGCCTTTCTGAACCACAGCCCGAGCATCCCTTAGGGAGGCCATCTTCAAAGGAACATTCTCTTCGACTGTTGTTTCTGCTGCTGCTGAAATTGGATGCACCTCCTCGAAATGCTGAAAGGGGGTTTCAATAAATTCCCCGTCCATCTCAATGTATCTGAAGGAATTCAAATGGCTCACCATATACTCCTCTTCTCCTTGCACAGTGACGATCTTCCCTCTGACAGGGTACTTCAGTTTCTGGTGCAAGGTAGAGGTCACTGCCCCAGCTTTATGGATCCAAGGTCGACCCAGTAGGCAAGAGTATGATGGACGTATATCCATCACATAAAAAGTAGAGTCAAACACCTGAGAGCCCACACGAATCGGGATGTCAACCTCTCCATGAACCATCCTTTTTGAACCGTCAAAGGCCCTGACGATGATATTGCTGGGCTTCAGTTCCAGGCCTTCACAATCTAAACGGTCTAAAGCCTTTTTTGGTAGAACATTCAAGGAAGAACCAGTATCCACCAATACATGCGCCAGAGTAGTGCCCCTGCATTTGATAGAGACATGCAGGGCATCATTGTGGTCTCTTCCCTTCGCAGTCAGGTCAGCATCTGAGAAACCCAAGCCATTGTCTGCTGTCATATTTGCTACGCAATCAGTGAACTGGACTGCAGATGTCTCCTGTGGCACATGGGCCGTCTTGAGAAATGAGATCAAGGCTTTGGCATGGGCCTCAGAGCATAACAATAAGGAGAGCATGGAGATCTTGGAGGGCGTATGCCCCAGCTGCTCGACAACATTGAAATCACTCTTCTTTATTATTTTCAGGATTTCCTCCATTTCTTGTTGGGAGGCCTCAGCATTTATAGGTATTGGTGCCTCCATCCGGGCAGGCTCCTCTTCAATCCCTTTGCCCCGAGCATTAGATGACTCGGCAGCAGGGGAAACAACTTGATCAGCAGCAGGAACAGGTAAGCTTGTAGGTGTTATAAGGAGGGGTCTTCGAGTAGCGGGCGGTGCAATGTCAGGCGAGAAGAGCCTGCCACTGCGGGTGACCTTGGCTGGACCAGTGATATCGCAGATACTGGCGTCAGTGTTGAATTCTTGTTTGATTCCATTTACATATACGTCTGCCCCATAATGCCAGGGGACAACTTTATCAGACACGTAGGGGAGAGGCCCCAGAACAGTAATAACCACAGGTGCAACAGTCATGATTTGAACAGGCTTCTTCGGGAGAGCCTTGATTGGATTATTGAAGATGGTAACCACAGAAACTTCTTTTACTGGAACCAACTGAACATCAGACTTCTTAAACAGAATCTCCTTGCTATCCATTAGGCTTTAGATGCCTAACTTCAACAAGGGACAACCAGATAGGGAAACAGTACAGAACAGGCAACCTTCACTACAACCCGGAAATAAACCGGCCAGCAGTAGGTTCTTCTTGACAGTCTTCAGAGGGGTAATAACTTCATTTACTGAAACAGCATACAATTCTTCCTCAATGGCATTTACTCTATGTTGGGGCATAGGAGCAGTTACAACATTTGGTCTCTCCGGCGCCTCAAACTGAATTTCCTTTGCGTCGATCAGATCTTGCACTTTGTTTCTCAAGGCCCAGCAATCATCAGTAGTGTGCCCGTGACTATCAGAATGATAAGCACACCGGGCATTTGGGTTATACTTAGGAGACGCAGTGTTGACGACCTTAGGAGCTTCTTTGAGGGTCACCAAGTTGGTTGATAACAGTTGGGGTAAAATTTGAGATAAGGTCATACTCAGCCGAGTATACTGCCTCTTGGGCCTTTCGCTTCTTTGTTGATTGTACTGCTGAGGAGCAACAACAGGTTTTGAGATGACCAAAGCATTGACGGCTTGGCGACTTTCGGGCTTGACTTGTCTTCTAGGACCATAGACGACACTTGCTTCTTTATTAAACGGCCTCTTCTCAGCACTTGTGGAGGCAGCCTTTTGTATCTTGCCTGACCTGATGCCAGCTTCAATTCCTTCTCCTGTCAGTATTAAATCCGTAAACCCAGCGGAGGAATTACCAACCAAATGATTGAAAAATGGACCAGACAAAGTCCCTAGGAACATATCAACCAGCTCACGATCAGTCAATAGAGGCTGCACCCTGCCAGCCAAATCTCTCCATTTTTGTGCGTACTCTTTGAACCCTTCACCCGTTCCTAGAGACATACCCTGAAGTTGGGTACGCGTAGGAGTGAGATCAGAATTGTATTGGTATTGTCTGTAGAATGCGGTTGCCAAATCTTCCCAGTGTCGGATGCTAGTTCCATCTAATTGGTAGAACCATTCAAGCTGTGACCCCGAGAGGCTATCTTGGAAGAAGTGAATCCAAAGGTTCTTATCTGCCGTGTAAGGTTGGATCTTCCTTACGTACGACCTTAGATGCAGCTTTGGGCAGGAGACCCCATCATACTTGGCGAAGGCAGGCGCCTTAAACTTGTGTGGAATTACTACCCCAGAAGATAACCCCAAATCTCCGAAATCCAGCCCCGACACATTCTGAATTTCCATGGCGCTTAAGTGGTCCTCCAATTGCTTGTATCTGTCAGCAGTAGGTGGGTATTGTTCGTCGTTATAGTCCGTCTCGTTGTCGGAGACTGCGGGACTAGGAGCTCCTCCCCCTTGGGGACTGTTTTTCTCAGCAGAAGAAGTAGTTGGTTCAGCTTCATTATGGAGTGTGTTCCCAAATCTGCATCCGGTGTTGAACAACGCAGTCCTCTTTTTCTTCTTCTTCTTCAGGAGTAGAGTCTTCAACTCTTGCTGACCTTGGGCTAGGCTTAGGACCATCTCTTGAAACTGTGCACTTTGGGCCTGAAGGGCCTTGATTGCTTGCTCACTGGAGGAGTCTGGATTCATGATGATTGTTCAAAATAAACAGCGAAGGAGATTAAGCAACCTGTGAAATAGGGTACCTGCTATGCATATGGTGCAATGGAATGCGTATGTTTTATGTTTTCAAAGACAAACAAGATTCAACTTTGTAGACAAAAAAGGAAACACACTTCATTAGATTAAAATTTTCAATTGTTCAACAATTTGCCCTTAGGCATTACAGGAATGAAAAATACTGGAAAGGAAATAAAACTATAAAAGGAAACATCCAAAGCTCATCAATGCTCCCATGGCCTCCTCTTTTCAGTGCTGATGTAGTTTTTCAGGACCCTCTCTTCCTCCAATTGCTTAGTCAACCTCTGGATCTTCCGTTCCTGCTCGTTGAATTTCTCCCGATAGAAATCCCGTTCTTCCTTTAGCTGTGCCCAAGATCTCTTCGTTGTGTCAAAATCAGTAGGTATCTGAGGAGGGAGGACAGTTGGAGGAACCCCATCTTCATCAGGAGATTCAAGAATGAGAGGTCTAACAGCTTCGTAGGGCATACCTAACCTCTGAGCACGGATGCGGACCCATTTGCAATAGGGCTTCAATGGCAGAGAAGTCTTTGGTCCCAACTCATGTGGGTCGGCTTTGTGAATTCTGTCCCAAGCTCTAATGAATCCCTAGCGTAGTTTGTCACTGTCTTCCTGAAACTCAAAATGGAAGTGAGGAACCAGCATTTCATGAGGCCCATCTCCTCTGGCTCTTCCAAACTGACGGAGAGCTAAGCATGGATTGTAAGAGATTCCTCCTTGGATACCAATCAACGGAACATTAGGGTATTCTCCGCAACGGTCAATAACAGCTACCTCATCCAAACCTCTGAGAGTCCAGGTGATGTCATTATCAGTGAGAGACATTAACCTCCGAGCCCAACCTTTTCCTTCTTCATTCTTCAGCACGACCTTAGGAAGGTGCGAAATAAACCACCTTACCAGCAAAGGAGCACGACACCACGGAGTTCCCCGTTTTCGAGCAGTACGAGCATAGAGTTGTTGTAGAATATCACCCAAAAGAGTGGGTACCGGATTCCGAGACATGAAGATCCTTATGACATGGGTACTGATGAAAGTGTCAGGGTTGGGAAACAATACCAGACCATAGATCAAAAGAGCCAGAATATCCTCGTACGCCTTGAAGTCCAAGTCATTCCAGAAATCATTAGCCTTGCCAACCAGAAATTTGACCAAAAAGCCTTTTACCCCATTTCTAGTTTCCCAGTTAGCTAACACCTCTTCTTTAGTCAAGGGGAGAATTGCAGCAATCTCTTCAGGCCTAGGAGTCTTTTCCAAACCAGTGAATGGAGTTTGTTCCAAGACAGGGATCCCAAGCAAATAAGAGAATTCTTCCAGGGTAGGAACCAGCTGGAAGTCTTGAAAGGTGAAACAATGATACAGAGGGTCATAAAACTGGGTCAGAACACTTATCAGTTGTTGGTCCCATTTTGCAGTAACCAAGCCAAGGAGAGAACCATGTCTATTGATGAAAGAAGAAGTGTTTGGAATCCTTCCAACCAAATCCTTGAGTAAAGCTGGTGGTTGAACAAAGTTGAGCCGGACAGTATTCCTACGCACGGGTATCATGATGTCCTACAAAATGGAGCAAAGATGAAACTCTTTTGTCTTTGAAATGGGTTAGTCCTTTATACAGGATGCATGCAATGGTATGATGGCATGATGCTATGATGAAGCACACCACAAGTATTCACATAGGCAAATAAGGCACACAAGTCACACAAGACACCCTTAGGTTTCAGGCCAGCATGAGTTTCAGGTATTACCCTCTTTTGGTTTTGTTGGTTAAAACCTGTCCTATCAGAAGTAACCGGGTTCTAGAGGATCTCAAATCATTGGCTACCCTCAATCGGTCATAACTCCAGCATCGCAATCTTTTCTCGCGGCCAGAACCATCTCGAGAGTTTAGCCTCATTGAGTGTAGCATACTGCTACTGTCCTAATAGCCAAGTTGGTCAATTTAGGGTTCTAAGGTTGGTTGGTGTTTAATGACCCCTTAGAAGACCTATATTCTCCCCGTTGCAACACAAGGGATATAGGTACAGACTAAGATGCCACACCAACGTAGCCACCGCTTCACCCATGTCGGTTTACGCCGGACAGGTCCCTCACAGATTATGCTACCTAAAAAGGGGTATTTCCCAGATCCGGGTTAGGATCTATGAAACTCCGATGCAAAGCCCACAAATATAAAAGCAAACAAAGCAAACAATTGAAAACAAAGGTGATCTAAACCCTAAGGTTACTCCACTTTATAAGTTTTCCCCAGCAGAGTCGCCAGTTCTGTGATACGGTGGGAGAACTGACTTGAGGTTTTGCGTTTGTTTTCGCAAATGTTTCGGTTGAGCAAGAGTCGCCACCGACTTTTTATTTTATCCTAAGGAAAGGTTAAAAAGCACAGCAAAAAACCTTTTGAGATGTTTTCTTGGGTTCGGGGAGTAGATTATAGAAAGGGAAGATATTAGCACCCTTTCTATCCATGGTTATCCATGGGCTCTTAGTTACTTGCTTAGATCACTTGCCTTTTGTTTTCAATTGTTTTAAATGGTGCTTGAGTGTGTGCGGGTTTGAAAATGTTTTGAAAAGAGGCCAATGTGGTGGCAACCTTTGTAATGATCCATGTGGGGATGTATACAAAGATGTATGTCTTTTGAAAAGGTTTTCATTTGTTTTTGAAAGTTGTTTTGAAAGTGTAGTGAAGTGTGGTTTTTGAAATAGGCAAGTGTTTTAGTTTTCAAGATTGATTCAAGTAACTAAGAGGTTATCTACTCCTAAATTTCTCAAAAGATTATTGCTATGTTTTAACCCTTTTAACAAGTTTGTTCCACCATTGTATTTGGTGGACAATCTTATGTTTAGGATGTGAAAGGGACGGGCGTGGGTCATCGTTTGGACCATAATTGCAATGGTGCCAAGTATCTTTGGGCATTTTCTTTAAGGGACTTGATCATTTGTTTTGGAAGTATTTTGAAGATGTTATCGAGGGACTATGATCATTCAATTTGTTGTTTTGCCCCAAAGAGACTTAACATGCAATATGGCCCAATTTTGAAAGGCAACAAGTGGAGTACCCTAGGGGTGCAAGTGTGATTTGTGTATCCATTTTCATGCTCATTTGTCTTGAGATTAGGTCATAACTATTTTTTTTCGTTTTTCGCATACAAACCCTAATTCTAACATGGCATAATTAGAAAGCAATAAAGTGCGAAAATAAATTTACTAAGCTATTACAAAACCAAATATGGGAAGGGGGGTACAAATGTTCAAATGGGGATATTGACAAGTAATGTAAACCTAAAACTATTACATCAATATTGAATTTATACAATTTAATCAATGTACAATAATTAAACAAAATGGAACAAAATATGCAAGATGCCAAAATGTTTTGTATATGTATAAAAAAAAGTATTATTTATGTAAAAATAAAAGATAATAAAAAGATATTATTTTTTGGAGTTTTTTCATATTTAGGGCAAAACCCTAATTCTATTAAATAAAATGTATTATTATTTAATTTAATACAAGTATTTATTTATTATGTACAAAAAATAAAAATAAAATGAAGTATATTATAAAAAGTATATTTTTTTATATCAAATATTAATAAAAGGAAAAATTCAAATATTTTTATATTCTAACCTAAATATATTAATAAACATATATATATATATATATATATACATATATATATATATATATATATATATATACATATATATATATATATATATATATATATATATATATATATATATATATATATATATATATATATATATATATATATATATATATACATATATATATATATATATATATATATATATATATATATATATATATATATATATATATATATATATATATATATATATATATATATATATATATATATATATATATATATATATATATATATTAAGTTCTAAATATGCATTATATATAAAAATAATATACATTTAACATTTAATAAAAAAAGTATTTTTTATGTGAAATATTTTCAGAAAGTAAACAAAAATAAAAATGTATAGAAATGCATTTACACTATTTTTAGTATTTTAAATAAAATATATATATTTATCTATTTATGTATAAACCAAAAGAAAATTATATAAATGCCTAATAAAATCAAAAATGGTGAGAAAAAATATTTTTATTTTTTTTATGTCATGAGAAAAAATAAACAAAGTCAATCAAAAAAGAAAAAAGTCAAAAAGTCAAGGAAATAAGCAAATGGGCCTTGGGGGTGTAAAAGCAATTAAGGGGTGTGAATAAGAAAAAATACACAGGCCCAGCCCAAAGACCACTGTCTTCAACCTCCAGCAACAATATTTGAAAAAAACGCGCGCCCTGTTCCTCATCTTTCAACTCTTGATTCCTGGCTTTTTAGCAAAAACTCATAACATAACAAATGTTCAGCATGAAGAGACGATTTTAACCATGTATAAAACTTGACCTAACTCTCTAAGATGAAGGAGAATTTCTTCTCCCCCAATTTCTGACCTAACTTTTATGCCATGTTCAGACTCAAAATTCTTGCAGCACACATAACATAAATGAAATCTAACTATATGGGCATGTTCAGGGCTATGATTGTGACATATTTTCTTCACAAACCTAAAGCTAACAATGCCTAATAAGAGAGATAGAACTTCATGAATATACCTGTTCAGTTGGAATCGTGCTTTGCAATGGAGGATGTTTCAGAGTAAAATGATGATTTGTATAGCTTCCTTGAAGTGTAAGGATGCTTTTCCAAGTTCTACTTTGTCTTGAAACTCTCTGAATCGTGCTAGTGAACTTCAACTGCAAAACAGAAAAACAAAAATGGTGAAGTGGCTTAGAGGGATTACAGGTCAGGTTTCAGGTCATGGTTAGCTTGCATAGATGCTAGGGGATGTGTATGAACTGGTTTTGGCAAGAGATCTTGAGGGAAATGAAAGATGGCACTCAAACTGCAGAGGCAACTCTGTTTTTGCAGTTTGAGAGTGATTATGAGATGGAGGGTGGATTGGGAGTAAAAGGCTCGTGCAATAGCTTGGTTATGGTATGTGGAATGTGTTTGATAACTTTTTTCTTTTTTTGTTTGTAAGCTGAGATGGAAGTTGTTATGAGTTATGCAACTTTACTTCACACTTAAGCAAACAAAGGCAAATTGTGCTTCTAGGCCTGTAGAGGACCTCACACTATGCTGCATAATCCCTCCTTGATCAGTGTGATTAACACATAAACTTGTGTCAATCAGATTTGCAATGTACTTGTTGGATTCTCAATTGGACATAAAGTGAACTTTTGCAAAAATGGAAAGAATGCTTTATCTAGTTTGGGATTAATCTTGCATACATTGTTCAAACTCATAGAACAACACCTTAACACAATGAATATGCATTAAATTATTGAGTGTAACTTGGTTTAAGGACCTGCAATCTAACCTAAAGCATGCTGAGTTCAAATTGCAAGGTTATGAACATGAAAAATGGCCAATTCAAAAGTGAGTTTTTGCTATATTGTGAAATTCGATTCTCCCTAACCATGAGGTTGTTTGAGAAGTTCTTGGACATTTTGGAAATCTTGGAATGTGTACTACAATCCATCTTTGAAATGCAAATTGAAATTCCAAGTGGAAGGGTATGGAAAATGGCCTTGAAGTGGGGTAGAAAACCTTGTCAAAATAGGTCAAAAATTCACTAAGTTAAGAATGGTTTAGTGCCCTTATTCAAAAAATTGTAACTTGAGATACAAGCTTCAAATGAGAAAACTTTGTGAATCAAAGTTGTAGATTATGTAACAAGCTACAACTTTCATGTTTTGACTTTTGTTGGAATCCAAATGAATCATGGTGAAAAAGTGGGGCAAAGTTGGGAAAAAATTAGGGTTTTTCATAACTTAGAAAAAATTCTAAGTTATGAAAAATTCCATTTCAAACCCTAATTTGCATTTTGTGATTTCTTGGTGAACAAGTTTCATGATTTGGCAAGTTTTGATGAAAAATGAATCTTGACTCTTGATTTTGACCAAAAAGTCAAAGTTTGACTTTTTAGTATACAGTCAAAATTGATCAATTGACTGGGAAATTCAATTGTCAATCTTGTGTACTTTGGATCTTTTGAGCTTGATGAATGTGTCAAGACCATTTCATGGGGTCCTTGAGTCCATATGTGAGCTTGGTTTGCCATTGGCTAGGTCAAACAGTCAAAAATTGCCTTTGTGCAGTCAAAACCCTAAAAATGACCATTTTGCCCTTTTGATGATCTGATCAAATTTCTTATGGAATTGTGGTCCAAACTTGATCAAATGGTTCATGTAAGCTCAATATGTTGATGTGGGTCAAATTTCATGAGATTTGACTGTCAATTGGCCACAGTTGACTTTTCCCCAATACAGCTGATTTCTAGGTCAACTGTCCAATTGACTGGGCAAAACTTGGAATCAAGACTTGAAACTTGGTGAGGATAAACTTGGGAGTCCAACATGAAACATGAAAGTCATCTTAGGAATTTTAGGTCAAAACATCCTTGGGCAAACACAAACCCTAATTTGAGTCCACAGTGCAAGGAGAAGTCTTGAGCAGAGGAAACCCTAACTGGATCTTGATCTTCAAAGGTCTTGTGATGAGAAAATGTTGAGGAAATGGTAGCGTAATCTGTGAGGGACCTGTCCGGCGTATACCGACATGGGTGAAGCAGTGGCTACGTTGGTGTGGCGTCTTGGTCTGTACCGATATCCCTCGTGTTGAAACGGGGAGAATATGGGTCTTCCAAGGAGTCATTAAGCACCAACCGACCTTAGAACCCTAAATTGACCCAACTTGGCCATTAGAACAGTGGCAGTATGCTACACTCATTGAGGCTAAACTCTCGCGATGGTTCCGGCCGCGAGAAAAGGTTGCGATGCTGGAGTTATGACCGATTGAGGGTAGCCAATGATATGAGATCCTCTAGAACCCGGTTACTTTTGATAGGACAGGTTTTAACCAACGAACTGAAAGAGGGTAGTACCTGAACCACATGCAAGCCTAAACCTAGGGACTTGTTTGCTTTGTATGAATATGTTTGCCTGTATATACACTCACTTGCTTTCTGCATACATGTACATAACATCATGACATCATACCATAGCATTTTCAATAACCATTTCAAGGATCTCGAGGGTTCTTTTGATGCAGGGTTACGTTGAACCAGACGTCTACCAAGGGGCAAGAGGTTTCTCCTCTAACCAATACCAATCAAAGTTCAAGTACAACAACTTGAATCAGTGGCTATGACCCACTCGACATGGTGAGCTTGATTCTCGTGGAAAGACATCCACCGATACAAAGTTCTCCGATCAAAGATCAAGTGCAACAACTTGAATCAGTGGCTATGACCCACTCGACATGGTGAGCTTGATTCTCGTAGAAAGACATCCACCGATAC
This sequence comes from Vicia faba, assembly GCA_948472305.1. NCBI lineage: Eukaryota > Viridiplantae > Streptophyta > Magnoliopsida > Fabales > Fabaceae > Vicia > Vicia faba. Next base: position 1,023,619,844 of record OX451736.1, on the reverse strand, counting down.
AAAGTTCTCCAGTCAAAGTTCAAGAACAACAACTTGAATCAGTGGCTATGACCCACTCGACATGGTGAGCTTGATTCTCGTGGAAGGACGTCCACCGGTGCAGAGATCTCCAATCCAAGAGCAAAGTTTAACCTCTAACATTTTCTTGTGTTTACCCCAAGAGATCCTTGAAAGCATGCATCCACATATCATGCATTGCATTTTGACAATCTTTCCTTTTTCAGGTTTCCTTACTCTCCTGCTGTTTATTTCAGCAAGAGATGGCTCTAGAAAGGTCTGTCAAAGACATCCAAGACCAGACTTCTCAGCTACAGGAGATGTTCCTGAACTTGTCTCTGGGGCAAGATGAGATGAAAGCTCTCCTCACCAAGGGCTTGGGGAATTCCAACAATGCCAGGAGTGATCAGCTTGCGGAGCTGTAGTTTGATCTGACAACACTGAGGACCCAAGTGATGGGACAGTTGGTGGGCCAGATGGCTCTCATCCAAGACCTATCTCAAAGACAAGAGGAACTCAGAGTTCTTGTCCGCCAACTGCTTCCAAACAACCAACTGGGGCAAACATCTGAGGTCGAAGAGCAAGTCACCGCTCAACCCCCATCCACTCAAGAAGACAAGGGGAAGGCTCATTTGCTTGCTTCAGGGTCACAAGCCCATCAACAACCTCGCCAGCGTCAACAGGGTAATCGACGTAAGCAAGAAAAGTCGGGAAGACAGTTTACGGAGACTGAAATACCATCATTCTTCATACTGAAGCGTCTGTTGGAGGTCAACTTGCTTACCGTAAAAGACCCTTCTCAGAAGCTCAATACCTCCTCTCCTCACTATCATCCCGACTCATTCTGTGTTTACCACTCCTACAGCCCAGGACACGACACCAACGACTGTTGGGCCTTGAAGAACAAGATTCAAGATCTGATTGACATTGGGGTGCTGGAATTCATGCCAGACGGCGAGATGAAAATCTTCCGTTAAAGGGTTCTCCACCTGAAGTGACGAAGCTCAAGCTGAAAGACTTTTGCTTCTTTTTGAATTTTCAAAGTTGTAATTCTTTTTGCTGTCAAACAATTATCTGTTGATGTTAAACTCTGTTTTCATTAATGCATTGCATATGTTTGTCTTGAATTCATCCATTCGTTTCACTACTCTTATGCTTTTCTTTATGATATCTGACTCTTGATAAAAAGCTGTAAGCCTTTAGAGGGAGGATGACGAAACAATACCATGATCTTATACATTATGCTTTTGAACAAACCTTGTTGATGATGTACAGGCATTTCTTTCAATTCCCAAACACTGGAGTTATAAGGAAGTTAATCCCTAGTCAACCCCTTCGAGCCAAAGAAGTAGGAGTTTTCTGTTTTAAAACGATCAAAACCCTTGATATAAACCCGGGGCAGGGTAGTATCTCAGTTGATTCAAAAGAAAAATGCGCATTGAAGTCGCAAACTCTCCGTTCATAATACAACGAACGATGTCAAAAAAGAAAGCATTCCTTTGGAATCAAAAGACAGGGGTGGTTCCCTATCACATAGACAGTCAATCTCTCAAATGCGAAAAGCCCACCAAGCCAAAAACTATAAAGAAGGCTTAAGAAAGCTGGGGCATCCCGCTGACAGTAATCCCGGAAGACGGTAACAGTTAGGCAAAAGTTAGGGATAACAAATCAAAATCAAAATAGTGAGGTCATTACAAAATCCTCAACAACATGAAAAGTGTTGGAAAAGAAAAAAGGAGATGATGACTGTCTCCCCCAAATTCAACTGGTGAACCATCGCCCAAAAGTCGTTCAAAACTCAAAACAGAGTATGACGCAATTAACTGAGCTTAGGTTGGAGAACATCACGAAGAGCGGGTGGGTACAAATATACTTTGAGCCTTTATCCCTTGTTTCTTAAACCATGAACCAGGCCACGTTACAACCCTTTAAAAGTCCTAATTGAAGCATGGGTTAGTTCGAAAGCATACTGTCACAAAAGGTATCCTGACTCCTGTAGGGCTTTGCTCTAAATCTTATGTTGATCTGTCTTGTGAAAAGTTTTCTGCTAAAAACGCATTTTTCAAAATTTTGAGACAAACATAAGCTTTGCATTATTCGAATATCACTGTCTGCATTTGACCTTTTTGTTTGACAGCGAAGAAATTCATACAACGAATGTTCGGAGGAACGAAAACTCTCTCAGCAAGTCAAAATCACTTCAAGAGGATGACACTTCCATCAAATCTCCTATCAACAAGGGGCATGACATGTCACAATTCAATTAACCTGGGGAAGTCCAGTCAAGGTCCAACAGATCTTTCAAAGTACAGTTAACCTGGGGCAGTCCAGTCAAGATTTCAAGAAATCTCTCAATATGCAGAGTAATCTGATTCAAGACTCCTTCTTCACCACTTGGGGCATTCGAATGTCAAAAGTGTTCAACAAGTCAACTATTACATTTCCAGACTCGATTCTTGTATCTAGCCAGGGCACGTCTGAAGAGTTTGAAGATTCGATTCCTGTATCCAGCCAGGGCATGTCTATCAACTATCACAATTCTAGATTCGACTCCTGTATCCAGCCAGGGCATATCTGTTGACCACATTTCCAGACTCGATTCCTGTATCTAGCCAGGGCACGTCTTAAGAGTTTGAAGATTCGATTCCTGTATCCAGCCAGGGCATATCTGTTAACGACTATTCCAGATTCGACTCCTGTATCCAGCCAGGGCATATCTATTGACCACATTTCCAGACTCGATTCCTGTATCCAGCCAGGGCATGTCTGAAGAATTCCAGATCAACACCTGTAACAACCCAGGAAAACATCTGTGAACGACCGATTGTAGACCAACACCTGTAATAAGCCAGGAAATTATCTGCATCACCACTTGGGGCATTCGAATGTCAAAAGTGTTCAAAAACCGATGCAGTTTTACACGAGCTCATCATCAGGAAACCCTACACCGGTTCCTCTTCAAGACTTCTGAAAACAGTTTACGGATTCTTCCCAACAACGGATGTTAATCTACCAACTTGTTCAGATGCAACCTTTGAAATTAGTTTACGGACGCTTCCCAACAACGGATGCGGCTCTATTGCTGATTCAACTTCAAGATTTCTGAAAACAGTTCACAGGTTCTCCAAGTAACGGATGTTAACTTATCGCTTGTTCAGATTCTTCTCAAGCTAGCTCCACTCAGAGTCAAGCTTCATTATCCCCAGCAAAGCTAAAACTTCAAATTATCAATCCCCAGCGGAGCCAGACCTTTGAACCTTCTCCCCACAAGAGTTTTGGGAGGGCAAATCTTGAGTTCCCCAGTGAAATCGCCAGAGTTACTTCCCACCAAGCTGAAGATTCTCAATCTTACCTCCCCAGCATGAGCCTATTAGATTGGAACTCCCCAGTAGAGGTCATCAGGAATTCTTTTCTCCCAGCAACAGCCAAGGATTTATTTTCCCGGCAGCGGTCAAGATTCTTTTATCTTCAGCCATCTCGGATTCATTTATCCTCAGCAAGATAGCTCATCAGCTTACATGCGCATTCATCACATGCATGTCATAAACATTGATGTCACATACGTCGCATCATGCATCATAACATTGCATACAACTAACCCTTTACTTTTCAGGTAAGAGCAGTCGACAGACACAGATCATCTTCCGAAATTCATCCAGAAATAGTTCAGATGTGACCCGGACACGGCGACATTCTGATACTTATTTCAGATCCATTCAAACGCATCATCAGGAAACCCTACACCGGCTCCTCTTCAAGACTTCTGAAAACAGTTTACAGATTCTTCCCTACAACGGATGTCAATCTACCAACTTGTTCAGACTCTTCTCAACTTTTGAAAACAGTTTACGGACGCTTCCCAACAACGGACGTTGCTCTATTGCTTATTCAATCTCAACTCCTGAAAATAGTTTACAGATTCTCCAGACATGGACGTCAATCTGTTGCTTATTCGGACCCCTAATTCAGAGATGTTCCGAAACATGGATGCCATTCTGATACTTGTCCACTCACCATTGACATACAGTTCAACATGTCCAGATGGCATCTATAAGCCCATCCTCCTACCAGCAGTCACCAGATGGCATCTTTAAGCCCATCACCAAATGGCATCTTTAAGCCCATTCACCTCTACCATCACACCGCCGAGTGCAAATTTTCTGGGTACTTTAGTGTCCAATCTTCTTTTACCTTCAAGTCGCGAAAGGCAAACTTGCCAATCTAACTCTTCAGGTCCAAGAAGATTGAACAAGGGAAACTGTTGTACCCCAAAATTTGCCCTCGCATTTTTCCACAAGAAATCTCAGCTTCAAGCATTTCCTGACTTTTCAAACTGGCTCAAGAATCGGACAAACAGACTTTTCTCGTCAGTCAAACAAAAATTAGGGTTTTATTGATTTTTAGGACTCTGGATTGCTTCAAATAATTGGCTTAGGGTTTTGGTTGATTTTGGCTCAATTTTGATCAGGCAAACGTTATTTGGCATTTAATCAGGAATTAAGGTTTTATGGGCATATTCTCAGAAAGATTAAAATTCCACAGCACTTTGCAAATTATTCCGAGATTCGGTTTGTATTCGCATTGTTTTGATTTAATCAGCAAAAGAGACAGTTGGTTTGAATTCACGTTGGTTTGTCTGAGCTGGTCAAAAGAAATACGAAGTTTGGATTTACAGTGCTTGTTGAAAATCAGTGAAGAGGGAATGCGCCTATTTGGTTTGTTTCGGTTAACTGTCATTTTGCTTTGGAGATACCAGGTTTAACTGATCAGTGTGCTAAAGCATTGTTTATTTATTTATTATTCTAAATTAAATGATTGAAATTTATTTTTCAATTATTTTAATTCAAAGAATTTTAAATAATAAATAAACAATAAAGAGAAAACAGAATTAAATTGGATAATGGAAACTTTTATTTATCTTTAAATTAACTGTACAATTGATGTTTGGAATTTAATTACAAACATTAGTTTTACATTGATTTAAATTTAAATAAAACGAAAAACTATCCTATTTATTTCTAATTCTTCATGCTTCACTTTATTCCTCTCCATCCGAATATTCATCTGCAAAAGAAAAGAGAAAAGTCAAAAAGCAGATAAAATAATAAATGCAGATAAAATAAATTCATCATTAAGGGCCACTGATTGGGATCAGTGAACCCTCTCTACAAATCACGGGATTTCTCCCGGTTCACAGAGAGGGACGAGTTTATTTGCTAAAATTGAATGCACAAGTTTAAAAAATGCACAATTCAAAATTGTCAAAATTGCATAAAGTTCAAATCTCAAACAGCATGTTACAAAGCAAACAGCAAGTCCAAACCAAAGGTCCAAACTCAACTTTCTGCCAAAAATAAAGCAACTATCCAAAAGGCTAATCAAAGCTATCAAAGAAGAAGATTTTGAAAGATATCAAAAAGCACAAAAGCTGTCAAGAAGAGATCAAATAGGCAGAGGAAGGTATGATATGCAAGCAACTCATTTTCATCATTTCCCAATTGAAGTGACCCTTTCAGAACTAAAAGTACAAAAAGCATAATATTATAATGCAACTGTACTAAGAGAGAGAGATAAAGTAAGCAGGGAGCAGGTTTTTAGGCTTAGAGGCATAGATAGAAAGATATACAAAAGAGCAAAAGACAGTAAGAGAAAAGGGGAGGCAGAACTTTCACCAAAGCAAAAAGAAAAATATACAAACTGCTAAGCTTGAAGCCTAACCACAACCTGCATTAGCACAAACTGCATAAACCAAAAACACCTCCAGAAAACACTTCAAAAAACACATAACACCAAACCTGAAACCAATCCAGAACCTCAAGCCTGAAACCAGTTCAAGCTTTACCTGAACAACCATATACCATACAAACCTGTTAAGCCTTTAAGAGCCAAAAACCCTTAAACCTGCATATGCAAAAACCTGCTGAGCCATGAACCATTGCCTACTGCGCTACAAAAAACCAGTACCACCTGCATAAGTCCAAACCTGAAGCATAGCCTGCCTACTGCATTACCATAAAGCCTAATTATCACAAAAACCTGCATTAGTTAGGCTTCAAAACCAGTTACCAGGCCAAGCCTCACAACAAAACACAGATAATACCTGCATCAGCCTTACCCAAACTCGAACCTCAAGCCTAATACCAAAACCTGGCCAAGACCATTCAATCCAGACATAACCCACACAAACAGAACCAACCAACCCTAGGCCCTCAGTAAAATACATCATTGGGCAAGCTCAAAGGCAAATCATTCAAGGCAAACATATAAAAGTTCAGGGCAACTGTAAGAGAAGAGGAAAAGAAGCATTCAAGGCAATTTCAAAGGCCTCAGAAGAGGGCTTCATCATAGGCAAAAAGCTAAACGTCCAAGGGCAAGTTCAGGGCAACTAAGATAGAAGACGTTTCAACAAGCATACAACGACGGCAACGGGGGGCAAACCAACGAAGAGAAGAGATAAAGAAGTGAATATTAAAAGGGTTTTCAGTGCAAATGAAAATCATCATCAAACCCTAAAGTAGCAAAAAGTAAAGGTTACCAAAGCACAAGCCCAGCATCCTCACTGTCGTCCCGCTCGTCCCGGCCTCCTGAGCGCCACCTACCCTATCTCTCCTCCTTCTCCAAGATCAGGTAGTACGCTTTTCTCCCTCTCTTTTTCTCCTTCACCTCCATAATAACAAAAGATTAAGGTCAAAGCTCAAAGCGAATAAGCATGCAACTCGTAAAAAAGGGATATAAAAAACATCAAAAGCGAACCTTGTTGTCATGAGACCATTGAACTCGAGCTGGAGGGAAGAGAGATGTGGGGGTAGTGCCGGTGACTAGACGGAGTAGTCATATCCAGAAGAACGCACGGAGAAGACAAAGCAAGTGAACGCGCCGCTGTACAAACCCTAAATTCCTTTACTGAACAAAAAACCTCTAACCCTAAAACTTGTTTCAGCATCCTGGGCCTTGCCCATTCCAATACGCGCCTGAAGCCCAAAAACGCTTAATACACCCCTTTTAACAAACATTTTATTAATACTAACCTTTTCTTTTTATAAACCATATATTCTTTTTTTTACTTATTATATTACAAATATCACATTAATACTAATACATTAATACAAGAATACTTAAAAACACATTTCTTATATACATAATTTTAAAACATTTAATTTAAATATATTTTTGAACATATTATACAATATAATTGAAAATACCTTTTTCTTTTAAATGTTCTTTTTGTACATAACAATTAAAAATACATTTCTTTTTTAATATACATAATTCAATTCATGACAAATGAAAAAATACTTTTTGTATACATAATTAAAACTTAGAAATATTTTCTTTTCTTAAAACATCATTTTTATGCATAATTTAATTAGAACTTGAACATTCAATTAAAACATTTCTTTTGTACATATTAAAAATATACAAATCAAAGATTCATTAAACGCATATTTAGGTCAACAATGCCCTAATACACATTAATTTCACCTTGTCGCACCTGTAAATAATCATATACGCATATACTTGCACACTTACACAAATACATTCACATTGCCCTATACACATTTGTTTATCTTATATTGATATTCATTATTTACATTTGATCGCAAATTCGATTTGGTATTAACTTATTGGATACTATAAGTCTCATCCCCATTTGTGAATATTGTACCCCCACTCCCGGATACTATTTTGTAATAGTGTAGATTTTAAATTCCCGCAATTTACCGCTTTCAATTATACTATGATTAGACCTAGGGTTTGCATGTACATAAAAATCAAACGCTAGATAACCTAATACAAGACAAATATATGAAATCAATACACAATCACACTTGCACCCTCTAGGGTAATCCCACATGTTGCCTTCCAAAATGGGCCATGCTTGCACGTCGAGTATCTTTGGCAAAACAAAAATCAAATGATCATAAGTCCCTCAAAGTGTTGCCTAAAAGGAATGATCATAGTCCCTTCAAAGCGAATTGCCAAAGACACTTGGCACCATTGCATTCGTGGTCCATACGATGACCCGTGCCCGTCCCGAATAAACTTCCTAAACGCAAGATTGCCCACCAATTTCAATGGTGGAACAAAATTGTTAAAAAGGGGTTAAAACATAACAAAAACCTTTGAGTACAATAAGGTAGACCAAACTCATAGTTACTTGAGATCAACTTGCAAAAAACACTTGCCTTCTTTTCAAAAACCACCATCCACGACACTTTCAAACAAACCCTCAAAAACATTTGAAACATCTTTTCGAAAAGATACACACTTTTGTAAAACACTCAAACACGAGTCAAATACATTGGTTAGCCTAAGACAAGGCATCTTCTTCCAAAACATTTTCAAAAGCACTCACACACACACCATTTTCAAGCAATCGAAAATCAAGGCAAGTGATCTAAAAACCAAGTAACTAAGAGCCCATGGATAACCATGGATGGAAAGGGTGCTAATACATTCCCTTTTCATAATCTACCCCCCGAACCCAAGAAAAATCTCAAAAGGTTTTTGCTGTGCTTTTTTAACCTTTCCTTTAGGATAAAATAAAAAGTCGGTGGCGACTCTTGCTCAACCGCACAAGTGCGAATACGAACGCAAAACACTAGTCAGTTCTCCCACCGTACCACAGAACTGGCGACTCTGCGGGGGACTATTTTAAAGTGGGGTTACCTTAGGGTTTAGATCACCTTTATTTTCAATTGATTGTTTTGTTTGCTTTTACATTTGCGGGCTTTGTATCGGAGTTTCATAGATCCTAACCCGGATCTGGGGAAAACCTTTTTAGGTAGCATAATCTGTGAGGGACCTGTCCGGCGTATACCGACATGGGTGAAGCAGTGGCTACGTTGGTGTGGCGTCTTGGTCTGTACCGATATCCCTCGTGTTGAAACGGGGAGAATATGGGTCTTCCAAGGAGTCATTAAGCACCAACCGACCTTAGAACCCTAAATTGACCCAACTTGGCCATTAGAACAGTGGCAGTATGCTACACTCATTGAGGCTAAACTCTCGCGATGGTTCCGGCCGCGAGAAAAGGTTGCGATGCTGGAGTTATGACCGATTGAGGGTAGCCAATGATATGAGATCCTCTAGAACCCGGTTACTTTTGATAGGACAGGTTTTAACCAACGAACTGAAAGAGGGTAGTACCTGAACCACATGCAAGCCTAAACCTAGGGACTTGTTTGCTTTGTGTGAATATGTTTGCCTGTATATACACTCACTTGCTTTCTGCATACATGTACATAACATCATGACATCATACCATAGCATTTTCAATAACCATTTCAAGGATCTCGAGGGTTCTTTTGATGCAGGGTTACGTTGAACCAGACGTCTACCAAGGGGCAAGAGGTTTCTCCTCTAACCAATACCAATCAAAGTTCAAGTACAACAACTTGAATCAGTGGCTATGACCCACTCGACATGGTGAGCTTGATTCTCGTGGAAAGACATCCACCGATACAAAGTTCTCCGATCAAAGATCAAGTGCAACAACTTGAATCAGTGGCTATGACCCACTCGACATGGTGAGCTTGATTCTCGTAGAAAGACATCCACCGATACAAAGTTCTCCAGTCAAAGTTCAAGAACAACAACTTGAATTAGTGGCTATGACCCACTCGACATGGTGAGCTTGATTCTCGTGGAAGGACGTCCACCGGTGCAGAGATCTCCAATCCAAGAGCAAAGTTTAACCTCTAACATTTTCTTGTGTTTACCCCAAGAGATCCTTGAAAGCATGCATCCACATATCATGCATTGCATTTTGACAATCTTTCCTTTTTCAGGTTTCCTTACTCTCCTGCTGTTTATTTCAGCAAGAGATGGCTCTAGAAAGGTCTGTCAAAGACATCCAAGACCAGACTGCTCAGCTACAGGAGATGTTCCTGAACTTGTCTCTGGGGCAAGATGAGATGAAAGCTCTCCTCACTAAGGGCTTGGGGAATTCCAACAATGCCAGGAGTGATCAGCTTGCAGAGCTGCAGTTTGATCTGACAACACTGAGGACCCAAGTGATGGGACAGTTGGTGGGCCAGATGGCTCTCATCCAAGACCTATCTCAAAGACAAGAGGAACTCAGAGTTCTTGTCCGCCAACTGCTTCCAAACAACCAACTGGGGCAAACATCTGAGGTCGAAGAGCAAGTCACCGCTCAACCCCCATCCACTCAAGAAGACAAGGGGAAGGCTCCTTTTCTTGCTTCAGGGTCACAAGCCCATCAACAACCTCGCCAGCGTCAACAGGGTAATCGGCGTAAGCAAGAAAAGTCGGGAAGACAGTTTACGGAGACTGAAATACCATCATTCTTCATACTGAAGCGTCTATTGGAGGTCAACTTGCTTACCGTAAAAGACCCTCCTCAGAAGCTCAATACCTCCTCTCCTCACTATCATCCCGACGCATTCTGTGTTTACCACTCCTACAGCCCAGGACACGACACCAACGACTGTTGGGCCTTGAAGAACAAGATTCAAGATCTGATTGACATTGGGGTGCTGGAATTCATGCCAGACGGCGAGATGAAAATCTTCCGTTAAAGGGTTCTCCACCTGAAGTGACGAAGCTCAAGCTGAAAGACTTTTGCTTCTTTTTGAATTTTCAAAGTTGTAATTCTTTTTGCTGTCAAACAATTATCTGTTGATGTTAAACTCTGTTTTCATTAATGCATTGCATATGTTTGTCTTGAATTCATCCATTCGTTTCACTACTCTTATGCTTTTCTTTATGATATCTGACTCTTGATAAAAAGCTGTAAGCCTTTAGAGGGAGGATGACGAAACAATACCATGATCTTATACAGTATGCTTTTGAACAAACCTTGTTGATGATGTACAGGCATTTCTTTCAATTCCCAAACACTGGAGTTATAAGGAAGTTAATCCCTAGTCAACCCCTTCGAGCCAAAGAAGTAGGAGTTTTCTGTTTTAAAACGATCAAAACCCTTGATATAAACCCGGGGCAGGGTAGTATCTCAGTTGATTCAAAAGAAAAATGCGCATTGAAGTCGCAAACTCTCCGTTCATAATACTACGAACAATGTCAAAAAAGAAAGCATTCCTTTGGAATCAAAAGACAGGGGTGGTTCCCTATCACATAGACAGTCAATCTCTCAAATGCGAAAAGCCCACCAAGCCAAAACCTATAAAGGAGGCTTAAGAAAGCTGGGGCATCCCGCTGACAGTAATCCCGGAAGACGGTAACAGTCAGGAAAAAGTTAGGGATAACAAATCAAAATCAAAATAGTGAGGTCATTACCAAATCCTCAACAACATGAAAAGTGTTGGAAAAGAAAAAAGGAGATGATGACTGTCTCCCCCAAATTCAACTGGTGAACCATCGCCCAAAAGTCGTTCAAAACTCAAAACAGAGTATGACGCAATTAACTGAGCTTAGGTTGGAGAACATCACGAAGAGAGGGTGGGTACAAATATACTTTGAGCCTTTATCCCTTGTTTCTTAAACCATGAACCAGGCCACGTTACAACCCTTTAAAAGTCCTAATTGAAGCATGGGTTAGTTCGAAAGCATACTGTCACAAAAGGTATCCTGACTCCTGTAGGGCTTTGCTCTAAATCTTGTGTTGATCTGTCTTGTGAAAAGTTTTCTTCTAAAAACGCATTTTTCAAAATTTTGAGACAAACATAAGCTTTGCATTATTCGAATATCACTGTCTGCATTTGACCTTTTTGTTTGACAGCGAAGAAATTCATACAGCGAATGTTCGGAGGAACGAAAACTCTCTCAGCAAGTCAAAATCACTTCAAGAGGATGACACTTCCATCAAATCTCCTATCAACAAGGGGCATGACATGTCACAATTCAATTAACCTGGGGCAGTCCAGTCAAGGTCCAACAGATCTTTCAAAGTACAGTTAACCTGGGGCAGTCCAGTCAAGATTTCAAGAAATCTCTCAATATGCAGAGTAATCTGATTCAAGACTCCTTCTTCACCACTTGGGGCATTCGAATGTCAAAAGTGTTCAACAAGTCAACTATTACATTTCCAGACTCGATTCCTGTATCTAGCCAGGGCACGTCTGAAGAGTTTGAAGATTCGATTCCTGTATCCAGCCAGGGCATGTCTATCAACTATCACAATTCCAGATTCGACTCCTGTATCCAGCCAGGGCATATCTGTTGACCATATTTCCAGACTCGATTCCTGTATCTAGCCAGGGCACGTCTGAAGAGTTTGAAGATTCGATTCCTGTATCCAGCCAGGGCATATCTGTTGACGACTATTCCAGATTCGACTCCTGTATCCAGCCAGGGCATATCTATTGACCATATTTCCAGACTCGATTCCTGTATCCAGCCAGGGCATGTCTGAAGAATTCCAGATCAACACCTGTAACAACCCAGGAAAACATCTGTGAACGACCGATTGTAGACCAACACCTGTAATAAGCCAGGAAATTATCTACATCACCACTTGGGGCATTCGAATGTCAAAAGTGTTCAAAAACCGATGCAGTTTTACACGAGCTCATCATCAGGAAACCCTACACCGGTTCCTCTTCAAGACTTCGTAAAACAGTTTACGGATTCTTCCCAACAACGGATGTTAATCTACCAACTTGTTCAGATGCAACCTTTGAAATTAGTTTACGGACGCTTCCCAACAACGGATGCGGCTCTATTGCTGATTCAACTTCAAGATTTCTGAAAACAGTTCACAGGTTCTCCAAGTAACGGATGTTAACTTATCGCTTGTTCAGATTCTTCTCAAGCTAGCTCCACTCAGAGTCAAGCTTCATTATCCCCAGCAAAGCTAAAACTTCAAATTATCAATCCCCAGCGGAGCCAGACCTTTGAACCTTCTCTCCACAAGAGTTTTGGGAGGGCAAATCTTGAGTTCCCCAGTGAAATCGCCAGAGTTACTTCCCACCAAGCTGAAGATTCTCAATCTTACCTCCCCAGCATGAGCCTATTAGATTGGAACTCCCCAGTAGAGGTCATAGGAATTCTTTTCTCCCAGCAACAGCCAAGGATTTATTTTCCCGGCAGCGGTCAAGATTCTTTTATCTTCAGCCATCTCGGATTCATTTATCCTCAGCAAGATAGCTCATCAGCTTACATGCGCATTCATCACATGCATGTCATAAACATTGATGTCACATACGTCGCATCATGCATCATAACATTGCATATAACTAACCCTTTACTTTTCAGGTAAGAGCAGTCGGCAGACACAGATCATCTTCCGAAATTCATCCAGAAATAGTTCAGATGTGACCCGGACACGGCGACATTCTGATACTTATTTCAGATCCATTCAAACGCATCATCAGGAAACCCTACACCGGCTCCTCTTCAAGACTTCTGAAAACAGTTTACAGATTCTTCCCTACAACGGATGTCAATCTACCAACTTGTTCAGACTCTTCTCAACTTTTGAAAACAGTTTACGGACGCTTCCCAACAACGGACGTTGCTCTATTGCTTATTCAATCTCAACTCCTGAAAATAGTTTACGGATTCTCCAGACATGGACGTCAATCTGTTGCTTATTCGGACCCCTAATTCAGAGATGTTCCGAAACATGGATGCCATTCTGATACTTGTCCACTCACCATTGACATACAGTTCAACATGTCCAGATGGCATCTATAAGCCCATCCTCCTACCAGCAGTCACCAGATGGCATCTTTAAGCCCATCACCAAATGGCATCTTTAAGCCCATTCACCTCTACCATCACACCGCCGAGTGCAAATTTTCTGGGTACTTTAGTGTCCAATCTTCTTTTACCTTCAAGTCGCGAAAGGCAAACTTGCCAATCTAACTCTTCAGGTCCAAGAAGATTGAACAAGGGAAACTGTTGTACCCCAAAATTTGCCCTCGCATTTTTCCACAAGAAATCTCAGCTTCAGGCATTTCCTGACTTTTCAAACTGGCTCAAGAATCGGACAAACGGACTTTTCTCGTCAGTCAAACAAAAATTAGGGTTTTATTGATTTTTAGGACTCTGGATTGCTTCAAATAATTGGCTTAGGGTTTTGGTTGATTTTGGCTCAATTTTGATCAGGCAAACGTTATTTGGCATTTAATCAGGAATTAAGGTTTTATGGGCATATTCTCAGAAAGATTAAAATTCCACAGCACTTTGCAAATTATTCCGAGATTCGGTTTGTATTCGCATTGTTTTGATTTAATCAGCAAAAGAGACAGTTGGTTTGAATTCACGTTGGTTTGTCTGAGCTGGTCAAAAGAAATACTCAGTTTAGATTTACAGTGCTTGTTGAAAATCAGTGAAGAGGGAATGCGCCTATTTGGTTTGTTTCGGTTAACTGTCATTTTGCTTTGGAGATACCAGTTTTAACTGATCAGTGTGCTAAAGCATTGTTTATTTATTTATTATTCTAAATTAAATGATTGAAATTTATTTTTCAATTATTTTAATTCAAAGAGTTTTAAATAATAAATAAACAATAAAGAGAAAACAGAATTAAATTGGATAATGGAAACTTTTATTTATCTTTAAATTAACTGTACAATTGATGTTTGGAATTTAATTACAAACATTAGTTTTACATTGATTTAAATTTAAATAAAACGAAAAACTATCCTATTTATTTCTAATTCTTCATGCTTCACTTTATTCCTCTCCATCCGAATATTCATCTGCAAAAGAAAAGAGAAAAGTCAAAAAGCAGATAAAATAATAAATGCAGATAAAATAAATTCATCATTAAGGGCCACTGATTGGGATCAGTGAACCCTCTCTACAAATCACGGGATTTCTCCCGGTTCACAGAGAGGGACGAGTTTATTTGCTAAAATTGAATGCACAAGTTTAAAAAATGCACAATTCAAAATTGTCAAAATTGCATAAAGTTCAAATCTCAAACAGCATGTTACAAAGCAAACAGCAAGTCCAAACCAAAGGTCCAAACTCAACTTTCTGCCAAAAATAAAGCAACTATCCAAAAGGCTACTCAAAGCTATCAAAGAAGAAGATTTTGAAAGATATCAAAAAGCACAAAAGCTGTCAAGAAGAGATCAAATAGGCAGAGGAAGGTATGATATGCAAGCAACTCATTTTCATCATTTCCCAATTGAAGTGACCCTTTCAGAACTAAAATTACAAAAAGCATAATATTATAATGCAACTGTACTAAGAGAGAGAGATAAAGTAAGCAGGGAGCAGGTTTTTAGGCTTAAAGGCATAGATAGAAAGATATACAAAAGAGCAAAAGACAGTAAGAGAAAAGGGGAGGCAGAACTTTCACCAAAGCAAAAAGAAAAATATACAAACTGCTAAGCTTGAATCCTAACCACAACCTGCATTAGCACAAACTGCATAAACCAAAAACACCTCCAGAAAACACTTCAAAAAACACATAACACCAAACCTGAAACCAATCCAGAACCTCAAGCCTGAAACCAGTTCAAGCTTTACCTGAACAACCATATACCATACAAACCTGTTAAGCCTTTAAGAGCCAAAAACCCTTAAACCTGCATATGCAAAAACCTGCTGAGCCATGAACCATTGCCTACTGCGCTACAAAAAACCAGTACCACCTGCATAAGTCTAAACCTGAAGCATAGCCTGCCTACTGCATTACCATAAAGCCTAATTATCACAAAAACCTGCATTAGTTAGGCTTCAAAACCAGTTACCAGGCCAAGCCTCACAACAAAACACAGATAATACCTGCATCAGCCTTACCCAAACTCGAACCTCAAGCCTAATACCAAAACCTGGCCAAGACCATTCAATCCAGACATAACCGACACAAACAGAACCAACCAACCCTAGGCCCTCAGTAAAATACATCATTGGGCAAGCTCAAAGGCAAATCATTCAAGGCAAACATATAAAAGTTCAGGGCAACTGTAAGAGAAGAGGAAAAGAAGCATTCAAGGCAATTTCAAAGGCCTCAGAAGAGGGCTTCATCATAGGCAAAAAGCTAAACGTCCAAGGGCAAGTTCAGGGCAACTAAGATAGAAGACGTTTCAACAAGCATACAACGACGGCAACGGGGGGCAAACCAACGAAGAGAAGACATAAAGAAGTGAATATTAAAAGGGTTTTCAGTGCAAATGAAAATCATCATCAAACCCTAAAGTAGCAAAAAGTAAAGGTTACCAAAGCACAAGCCCAGCATCCTCACTGTCGTCCCGCTCGTCCCAGCCTCCTGAGCGCCACCTACCCTATCTCTCCTCCTTCTCCAAGATCAGGTAGTACGCTTTTCTCCCTCTCTTTTTCTCCTTCACCTCCATAATAACAAAAGATTAAGGTCAAAGCTTAAAGCGAATAAGCATGCAACTCGTAAAAAAGGGATATAAAAAACATCAAAAGCGAACCTTGTTGTCATGAGACCATTGAACTCGAGCTGGAGGGAAGAGAGATGTGGGGGTAGTGCCGGTGGCTAGACGGAGTAGTCATATCCAAAAGAACGCACGGAGAAGACAAAGCAAGTGAACGCGCCGCTGTACAAACCCTAAATTCCTTTACTGAACAAAAAACCTCTAACCCTAAAACTTGTTTCAGCATCCTGGGCCTTGCCCATTCCAATACGCGCCTGAAGCCCAAAAACGCTTAATACACCCCTTTTAACAAACATTTTATTAATACTAACCTTTTCTTTTTATAAACCATATATTCTTTTTTTTACTTATTATATTACAAATATCACATTAATACTAATACATTAATACAAGAATACTTAAAAACACATTTCTTATATACATAATTTTAAAACATTTAATTTAAATATATTTTTGAACATATTATACAATATAATTGAAAATACCTTTTTCTTTTAAATGTTCTTTTTGTACATAACAATTAAAAATACATTTCTTTTTTAATATACATAATTCAATTCATGACAAATGAAAAAATACTTTTTGTATACATAATTAAAACTTAGAAATATTTTCTTTTCTTAAAACATCATTTTTATGCATAATTTAATTAGAACTTGAACATTCAATTAAAACATTTCTTTTGTACATATTAAAAATATACAAATCAAAGATTCATTAAACGCATATTTAGGTCAACAATGCCCTAATACACATTAATTTCACCTTGTCGCACCTGTAAATAATCATATACGCATATACTTGCACACTTACACAAATACATTCACATTGCCCTATACACATTTGTTTATCTTATATTGATATTCATTATTTATATTTGATCGCAAATTCGATTTGGTTGTAACTTATTGGATACTATAAGTCTCATCCCCATTTGTGAATATTGTACCCCCACTCCCGGATACTATTTTGTAATAGCGTAGATTTTAAATTCCCGCAATTTACCGCTTTCAATTATACTATGATTAGACCTAGGGTTTGCATGTACATAAAAATCAAACGCTAGATAACCTAATACAAGACAAATATATGAAATCAATACACAATCACACTTGCACCCTCTAGGGTAATCCCACATGTTGCCTTCCAAAATGGGCCATGCTTGCACGTCGAGTATCTTTGGCAAAACAAAAATCAAATGATCATAAGTCCCTCAAAGTGTTGCCTAAAAGGAATGATCATAGTCCCTTCAAAGCGAATTGCCAAAGACACTTGGCACCATTGCATTCGTGGTCCATACGATGACCTGTGCCCGTCCCGAATAAACTTCCTAAACGCAAGATTGCCCACCAATTTCAATGGTGGAACAAAATTGTTAAAAAGGGGTTAAAACATAACAAAAACCTTTGAGTACAATAGGGTAGACCAAACTCATAGTTACTTGAGATCAACTTGCAAAAAACACTTGCCTTCTTTTCAAAAACCACCATCCACGACACTTTCAAACAAACCCTCAAAAACATTTGAAACATCTTTTCGAAAAGATACACACTTTTGTAAAACACTCAAACACGAGTCAAATACATTGGTTAGTCTAAGACAAGGCATCTTCTTCCAAAACATTTTCAAAAGCACTCACACACACACACCATTTTCAAGCAATCGAAAATCAAGGCAAGTGATCTAAAAACCAAGTAACTAAGAGCCCATGGATAACCATGGATGGAAAGGGTGCTAATACATTCCCTTTTCATAATCTACCCCCCGAACCCAAGAAAAATCTCAAAAGGTTTTTGCTGTGCTTTTTTAACCTTTCCTTTAGGATAAAATAAAAAGTCGGTGGCGACTCTTGCTCAACCGCACAAGTGCGAATACAAACGCAAAACACTAGTCAGTTCTCCCACCGTACCACACAAAGGCTAAAAAGTGATGAATACCACGCGCTCGGTCAAACGCGCTCTGGACAATCAAGGAGAGTCAAACGTGGCTTCTTAATGGGCCAGAATTCAACACACCTCCTATTTGGCCCCCCCCCCCCCCCCTTGGATTTGCATTTTTTTCTTTTTTATATTTTATTTGTCTTATTTTATTTTTCCCTTTTATTAACAATTAACCAATTAATGTTTTCATAAAAAATCAAAAAAAATAACTAACATTATTAATTTCATTTTATTTTTTGTAAATAAATATTAACAAATAAAATAGTTTAATTAGGCAACTTTAACTTTTTTAAATAACTAAAATAATTTAGAATTAGGTTAACTTAGAATTTTAATTCTTTTATTTTATTTCATAAAAACATAAAAACACAAAAAAATATTTTCTTTTAATAAATTAATTAATTAGTAATTAGGCTTTATTTAATTAATTGCATTTAATTCAAAAATGACAAAAAAAATTCAATTTCTTTTCTTAAAAGGGTCAAAACCCTTAGAACGTTCCCGATTAATTTTTATTCACGCGCATTTACTTTATTCTGATTATTATGTAATTGCTTTCAAGAATGTAATAGTAATTAGGAATTTTACCGCTTTATTTAAATTTCTCGTACTTATTTACCAAAACGGGTCTTTGTATTTTTGGCGATGTATAGACCTGTGCCTTGTAATAGCGTAGAATTTATATTTCCGCAATTTACTTTCCGCACCCCTAACTGTTAAATGCATGAAAGAATGTATGTAAATAAAAACAACTCGTAGCTCACAAATAACATGTACAAAAACATTAACTGAAAAACAACACACAAAGCACATGCCACTCCTATGGAACGCTTCACTCGTTGCCTCGAAACATGGTCATCAAGTATAGCGTGTTTTAGAGGTCGCCCTTTGTCTAAAGATCCAGTTGCCTCGAAACGGTTGCCTCGGATAAAAGGATCTAGGACATTAGGGTTACTTCTAAGGTGTCCTACCATTGCTTCGGTGACCACACTGTCCCTATAATCGAATTGACCCGAACACCTCCAATGATGGTGCTACCTACCTCTCAATGGTGGGATAGCACTATCTAAAGGACTCTTACACAACCTAATTCCTTAGAGTAGGTAGATTTCTCTTAAGTACTTGCTCTTTTCAAACAAACAAAAATACTTTTCACACCTCACACTTTCTAAAAGTTTTCAAACAAAACACTTCATACACTCTTGAGGACTGATACAAGAGTTACCTAGAAGTTTTCAAACAAACTTTTTCAAAACCCACACACACTTGAAAAGCAAACAAATTTTGAAAACATAAGAGCAAGTACCTAAGAGCCCGTGGATAACCACGGATAGAAAGGGTGCTAACACCTTCCCTTTCTATAAATCTACCTCCCGAACCGAGAGACATCTCGAATAAGGAATTTTGCTGTGCTTTTGTCCTTTCCATGTTGGAGAACATAAAAGACGGTGGCGACTCTTGCTTACCGCGACATTTCGCGAAACCAGCTAAAAAACAGTCAGTTCTATTTCCACCGATCACAGAACTGGCGACTCTGCTGGGGATTATAAAAGTGAGGTGTACCTTAGGATTAGATCATACTTATGTTTTCAATTGCTTTGCTTTGATTGCTTTATATTTGTGGGCTTTGCATCAGAGTTTCATAGATCCTAACCCGGATCTGGGGATACCCTTTTAGGTAGCATAAGCTGTGAGGGACCTGTCCGGCGTAGACCGACACGGGTGAAGCAGTGGCTACGTTGGTGTGACACCTTGGATGCTGTAGGTCTGATCTCGCCGATCATATCAATGCCCCACATTGCAAAAGGCCAAGGTGCCGTCAAGACGTTCAGAGGTACTGGAGGTATGTGTACCTTATCAGCATAGACTTGGCACTTGTGACATGTCCGAGAATGCTGATAACAGTCGGCTTCCATTGTGGACCAATAATATCCTGCACGTAGGATTTTCTTTGCCATGGTGTGTCTACTGGAATGAGTCCCGAAGGTACCTTCATGTAACTCCGCCATGATCCTTTCTGCTTCATTCTTATCCACACAACGCAGCAGGGTCGAATCATGGTTACGCTTGTAAAAAATGCCATTGCTGATGAAGAACTTCGTCGCGAACCTCCTCAGAAACTTCTTGTCATTAACAGATGCACCCTCGGGGTATTCCAGAGCCTCAAGATACCTTTTTACTTCGTGAAACCAGGTTTTATCTGCTACCTCTTCAGTCTCAATATCACAACAATGTGCCGGTTCGTCCAATCTTTCAATGATAATCCGGGGAGCCTCATTGTCCTAATTGACCTTGAACATAAAAGACATCGTAGCCAGCGCGTCCGCCAACTGATTCTCCTCTCTAGGGAAGTGTTCAAAGGTTATCTCCTCAAAATGGGGAAGCAACGTCAATACATACTCCTTGTAAGGAATAAGATTTGGGTGTTTCGTATCCCACTCGCCTTTGATCTGACTGATCACGAGAGCGGAATCTCCGAAAACACTCAAGAACTTAATCCTTAGGTCAATTGCTGCTCGAAGACCCATAATGCTTGCTTCATACTCCGCCATATTGTTGGTGCAATTGAAACATAGTCGGAAGGTAAACGGAGTATTAGAGCCTTTAGGAGATATGATCACAACGCCAATGCCATTACCCAAAGCGTTTGAAGCTCCATCAAAGTACATAGACCATCGGGATGTTAGATATTTAGGGTGTGATAATCCTGGATAACTTCGAAGAATTGTGTTCGTACACTTTCCGAACAAAGTATTTCGACCCTATTCTTGCCTGGGTTCACGAAATCTTTGTGGGGATAATTCTCGAAGAAATTCTGTTTCCGACAAAAGAAAACGAATTGTAATTATAGAGAGAAGGATGCGTTTTTTTCCTGTGTGCGAGACCGAGGCCGAACGACTCCTTATATAGGAGAACAGTAACTGAAAACGAAGAGACATATTTGTTCAAAACGAATATGTCAGTTGGGAAACAGTTATATCCGTTGGGGAAAGGGGCTTCCGCCCCTTGGACCCCGCGGGGCGCTGCCCCGCACCCCGCCAGGGGCTTCGCCCCTTGGAACCCCGTTTCAATTATTCGTATTCAATTATGCATTGGCTCGACGAGCGTGCACTCCGCACTTCCCTAACTCGTCTTCGAACTTAACGCATAATTGCATCGGCCTTTAGAAATCACATTACTACTAAAATACATTGGTGATACAAAATCGCCAACAAATCCCCCCCATTTTAGTGTAATCCTTGATTTACTCAGTATATATAGTTATATACAAGGGTACAATCTACAGGTAAAACGATTAAACACATGCATAAACGAAAATGTCTTACGGTTGAATTTTTGTCTTAGTACAAATACACATTCCATATACTCGAAAATCGGGGTGTCATAACGATTGAACCCGTCAATCCATTTGAACATCTGAAGATACAGTACACATATGTTTCTTACAATACTATACTATTCATTCTTGACACTTTTACAAGCCATGTGTCCTTATCCATTAATAAGCATATAGAAAGCCAAGTCCAAGCTTCCTGAAGAGGAAAAACTTCATTACCCAAAGCGTTTGAAGCTCCATCAAAGTACATAGACCATCGGGATCCTTCCTCAGGTCCTTCATCCGGTCCAGGTGTCTCACAATCAGTTACCAACATGATATTCTCATCCGGAAATTCAAAGTTCATAGACTGGTAATCATCCACTGCCTGATGTGCCAAATGGTCTGCCAACACACTTCCCTTAATTGATTTTTGGGTCGTATACTGGATGTCATACTCAGTCAAGATCATCTGCCATCTTGCAATTCTTCCGGACAAGGCAGGCTTCTCGAAGATATACTTGATTGGATCCATTTTTGAAATCAACAGAGTGGTGTGAGTCAGCATATACTATCTCAACTGGCGAGCAGCCCATGCCAAAGCGCAGCAAGTTTTCTCGAGCAACGAGTATCAGGTATCGCAGTCGGTAAACTTTTTGCTAAGGTAATAAATAACATGCTCTTTTCGGCCAGAATCGTCATGCTGCCCCAGCACACACCCCATTGAGTTGTCGAGTACTGTCAAGTATAAGATCAAAGGTCTCCCTTCAATTGGAGGCATCAGAATAGGTGGCTTTTGGAGATACTCCTTGATCCTTTCGAAAGTGGCATGGAATTCATCATTCCAATGTATTACTTGATCTTTCTTCAGTAGCTTGAAGATTGGCATACATGTAGCAGTCAGGTGCGAGATGAATCGGGAAATGTAATTCAATCGTCCCAGGAAGCCTCTGACTTCTTTCTCTATTCTGGGAGCTGGCATTTCCTGTATGGACTTCACCTTTGCCGGATCCACTTGAATATCTTTGTCGCTTACGATGAAACCCAGTAGTTTACCAGATCTTACCCCGAAGATGCACTTGTTCGGGTTTAACCTCAGCTTGTACAACTTCAACCTGTCAAACAGCTTCTGCAGATGGTCAAGGTGTTCTTCCTCAGTCTGGGACCTTGCAATCATATCGTTGACGTATACCTCAATCTCACGATGGATCATGTCATGAAACAAAGCAACCATGGCACGCTGATATGTCGCCCCAGCATTCTTCAGTCCAAAAGGCATGACCTTGTAGCAAAAGGTACCCCACTGAGTAACAAAGGTTGTCTTCTCCATGTCTTCGGGAGCCATTTTAACCTAATTATAACCGGAGAAACCATCCATAAAGTAGAATACCTTGTGCTGAGCGGTGTTGTCAACCAGAACGTCGATATGAGGTAAAGGGAAATCATCCTTGGGACTCGCCCTGTTCAGATCCCTATAGTCAACACACATTCGAACCTTACCATCCTTCTTCGGCACAGGAACCACATTGGCCACCCACTGAGGCTAAGAAGTAACTGCTATAAAACCGACGTCAAACTATTTCATAACTTCAGCCTTGATTTTCTCAGACATCTCTGGGCGCATTCGGCGGACCTTCTGTTTCACGGGAGGACAGTCTTCCTTTGTAGGCAGGCGATGAACCACAATATCAGTATCCAACCCAAGCATATCTTCATAAGACCAAGCAAAGATTTCAACATAGTCATGCAGCATCTGAATCAGCCATTGTTTCACACTAAGCTCCAGATTTGCACCGATCTTGACCTCTTTCTTGTCTATCTCTGTACCCAGATTTACCGATTCCATCGGCTCTTCGTGCGGCTGAATAGCCCTCTCTTCTTGGAGTAACAGTCTTGCAAGTTCACCAGGCACTTCGCAATCATCTTCACCTTCGTCTTCGGCTAAGTTGATCGGATTTTCGAAGTCATAACTGGCAGTAGTAGAGTCGTTACCAGTGAGATCCAGAGTGGATGTAGACTTGTATATGTAAGTGTGTGTAAAATAACTATTTTGCAATATATAATAAAGAAAAACAAGGAGCGCAAGATTTGAAATGCAAGAAACGTCCAATGCTTTTATTAATGATATATGAAAATGACACACATAAAGCCCTCACGAATGAAGCCACGGTGCCCCGGGTAAGACATCAGGCCGTAAAGTTTAAAACATTGTCTGTTACAAATTTAAAACAAAAAGTTTCATTACTGGGTAATAACAAAAACAGACATAGAATCCTTCGCTGTCCAGTTGCTTAGTCCACCATCGGTAGTAGGATAGATCTAACTGTCAATGTCAAACTCTTCATCATCGTCATCCCCGATAACATTCACTCCCACATCCTGTTTAGGCTTTTTTGGTGCTCCGAACTCGATCTCCTTCGCATCAATCAAGTCCTGTACTTTGTTCTTCAAAACCCAACAATCATCTGTATCATGCCCCGAGCTATCAGAGTGAAAATCACAACGGGCATTAGGGTTATACTTTGGCGATGTAGTATTTGGATTCTTCAGGGCTTCCCTTGGGATCACTAGGTTGGTTTTTCAGTAACTGTGGCAGAATCTGAGATAAAGTCATGCTGAGACGGGTAAATTGCCTTCGAGGTCTCTCGTCCTTTGACTGATTATTATGTTGAGGAGCACCAGCAGGCCTTGAAATAACAACCGCATTAACAGCTTGGCGATGTTCAGGTCTATTCTGTCTTTTCGAACTGTAGACAACACTGGACTCTTTCTTAAAGGGCTTCTTCTCGGTGATTGATGAAGCACCCTTTTGTATCTTACCAGCCTTAATACCAGCTTCAATCCTCTCACCGATCATAATAAGCTCTATAAACCCAGATGAAGAGCTTCCAATCAGATGGTTGGAAAATGGACCAGATAGGGTCCTCAGAAACATATCCACAAGCTCCCGGTCAGCCAAGGGTGGTTGCACTATTCCGGAGAGGTCCCTCCACTTCTGAGCATAATCTTTGAAACCTTCACCCATTCCCATTGACATACCCTGGAGTTGGGTACGCGTGGGAGCAAGGTCGGAGTTGTACTGGTACTGCCTGTAGAAAGCCGTAGCCAAATCCTCCCAACTGTGAATACTGGCTCCATCCAACTGGTAGAACCACTCAAGCTGAGTCCCTGAGAGACTGTCTTGAAAGAAATGGATCCATAGGTTCTTATCAGCGGTGTACAGCTGAATCTTCCTTACATATGACCGGAGGTGCAACTTCAGACAAGAAACTCTGTCATATTTAGCAAAGGCTGGTGCCTTGAACTTGTGGGGAATTACCACCCCAGATGATAGACCCAGATCACCAAAGTCCAGGCCAGGCACTTTCTGAACTTCCATCGCACTCAACCTGTCTTCCAGTTGCTTGTATCTATCCTCAGCAGGAGGATACTGGTCTTCGTCGAAGTCCGTCTCGTTGTCGGAGACCACAGGGCTAGGAGCCCTCATTTCTTCTTGACTATCTTTCCCTCCAGATGAGGTGGTCAAATCAACCTCCTCTCGTAGCCTATTTCCAAACCTGTGACCTGTGCTAAACAGGACTGTCCTCTTCTTCTTCTTCTTCTTCTTCTTCTTCTCTTTCAGAATCAGGGTCTTCAGATCTTGCTGACCCTTAGCTAGATTCATGAACAACTCTTGAAATTGAGCATTCTAGGCCTGGAGGGCCTTGATTGCTTTCTCAGTTGATGGTTCAGCAGACATGATGAGTGCTGAAATAAACAACGAAGAAGATAAGTGACCTGTAACGGGTACCTGTTATGGAGTGCATGGGATGAAATGCGTATGATATGATTTCAAAGACAATCGAGAGATTCAAATTTATAAACCAGAAAGGAAACACACTTTATTAGATAAACTTTGGAATTCAAATTGTTCAACAAATTTCCCTTAAGGCGTTACAAGAAAGGAAATACTGAAAAGTAAACAAAAATTGTAAAGGAAATAATCAAAGGGCAATCAGTGCTCCCATTGTCTCTTCTTGTCGGTGCGGACATAGTCATTGAGAATCCGCTCGTTCTCCAACTTCCTAGTCAACCTCTGGATCTTCTTCTCTTGCTCGTTAAACTTTTCTCGGTAAGCATCCCGTTCTTCTCTCAGCTTCATCCAAGACCTTTTCAGTGCCCCAATGTCAGTGGGCATGTAAGGATGGAGGATGGTAGGAAAAACCCCCTCTTCATTAGCAACTTCAACAATGATAGGCAGGACGGCTTCATACGGCATACCCAGCTTTTGGGCACGGATACGAACCCATCTGAGATATGGCTCCATCAGAAGTGAAGTCTTTGGGCCCAACTCATGTGGATCAGATCGGTGACCTCTATCCCAAGCCCTTATGAATCTGCAGTGTTGCTTGTCGCTATCCCCTTGAAAATCAAAGATGATGCTAGGAATTAATATCTCATGAGGTCCTTCTCTTATAGCTCGCCCAAACTGACGTAAGGCCAAGCACGGGTTGTAAGAAATTCCTTCATGGGTTTCTATCAATGGAACATTGGGGTACTCCCCACAACGATCAATAACAGCCACCTCATCCATACCCTTGAGAGTCCAAATGATATCATTATAAGAGAGAGACATAACCCTATAGGCCCAGCCCATGCTTTCTTTGTTCTTCAGCACTGATTTGGGGAGGTGCGAAATAAACCACCTTGCCAATAATGGAGCACAACACATCAAGGTTCCCCGCTTCCGGGCAGTACGGGCATAAAGCTGATGAAGAATGTCACCCAAGAGAGTGGGTACAGGATTACGAGAGATGAATATTTTCACCGCATTCACATCAACAAAGGAGTCAAGATTCGGAAACAATACCAAGCCATATATCAGAAGAGCCAGAATATCTTTGAATGCCTTGAAGTCTAGACTATCCCAGAAATAATTAGCCTTACTGTGATACAGTGGGTGAACTGACTTGAGGTTTTGCGTTTGTGTTCGTAAATGTTTCGGTTTAGCAAGAGTCGCCACCGACTTTTTATTTTATCTTAAGGAAAGGTTAAAAAGCACAGGAAAAACCTTTGAGATGTTTTCGTGGGTTCGAGGGGTAGATTATGAAAAGGGAAGGTGCTAGCACCCTTTTCATCCATGGTTATCCATGGGCTCTTAGTTACTTGTTTTAGATCACTTGCCTTGATTTTCAATTGTGTGAAATGGTACTTTGTGTGTGCGGTTTTGAAAATGTTTTGAAAAAAGATGCCTTGTCTAGGCAACCGTTGTAACAATTCTTTACTCGAATGTTTTACAAAGGTGTTTGTCTTTTTGAAAAGATGTTTCAATGTTTTTGAAAGTTGTTTTGAAAGTTATGTTGTGGAGTGTGTTTTGAAAGTAGGCAAGTGTGTTTTGCAAGTTTGATCAAGTAACTAAGAGTTGTCTACCCCTAAATTTACTCAAAGATCTTTCTCATGTTTTAACCCTTTTAACAGTGTTGTTTCACCATTGTATTTGGTGAACAACCTTACGTTAGGACGTTAACGGGACGGGCGCGGGTCATCGTTTAAACCATGAAAGCAATAGTGTCAAGTATCTTTGGCAATTTTCTTGAGGGACTATGATCATTTTGTTTAAGCAACTTCGAAAGCGTCATCGAGGGACTATGATCATTTGATTTGTTTTTGTTTTGCCAAAGTACTTGACATGCAAACGTGGCCCATTTTGGAAGGCAACAAGCGGGGTTACCCTAGGGGTGCAAGTGTGAATTGTGTATTGATTTTCATGCTTTTGTCTTGTATTAGGTTATCTAGCAGTTGATTTTGAATCTTCGCATACAAACCCTAATTACTATACAATATATAGAAAGCGATAAATTGCGAGAATTTAAAGTCTAAGCTATTACAAATAAGTATCCGGGGATGGGGGTACAAATGTTTACAAATGGGGATGAGTCTTATCAGGATAGTAGTGTCCAAATAATATTTACAACCAAATCGAATCCCATTCTCAATGTAAAATATAGCAATGTATAAGAATAAAAGAGAATCAAAAGGATTGTAAAATGTATGTGATTATTTACACATGATGCAAATATTAACCTAATGTATTTATTAAGTATTATTATCATTATTTGTGTTTTTTGTTAATTATATAGACAATAGTTTTAAAGAAAAGAAAAGTAAAATGTTTAAGTTAAAGTATTCTATTATCTATGTATCTAGTTAATGTTTTTAGAAATTTGTATATTATCTATGTATCTATTATCCATATTTTAAGTGTAACAAAAAGTATTTAAGAAAATTTTGTACAAAAGAAGTTAATGTATCATTTTTTATTTAACAAAAATATTAATTTAAGTTATGCATATAAAAAAGGAAAAAAAGTAAAGTGATAAAAAATGGTTGATTTGTAAAAAAAAAGGTTTAAATGGGCCTTGGGGATTATGTACATGGCCCAAGAAAACAAAATATCAAATAAGGTAAGAAAGAAAAGAGGGGGTAAGGTGCCAGAATGGAGATCGGGCTTAGGGTTTAATGGGGATTAGGCCCAGCTGCGCTTGATAATTTTTTTCTTAGGGTTTCACTTTGTTTGTCCAGAACAAGGGTTTGTGTTGAACGAACGATGCTCTATTCCTTCTTCATTCTTCGTCCTCGTTCTCAAACAAAGGCCATTGATGCTCCTCCAACCGCCTCAGCTGCTAGAGCGCCACCGCCCATCTCCCTCTCTCCATGGTTGAGCAAGGCAGTGATGAGAAAAGGTAACGATTTTGTTCTTTTTGTTTTAAGGGTTTCTGATTCTTATTCTTGCATGTTGTTAACCTTGGACACGTTTTTGATTTTATGTGTTGTCTATGTTTGTGTGAGGTGTAAAGAAAAGGGAGGAGTTACTACCTTTGGGGAGGAGACAGAGGAGGACGGTGACGCGTCTCAGGTGGCCGAGGCGTGGGGTGTGTGATGCTGGCTTTGTTCTGGTAACCTTGTATCTTTCTTCTTTTTGATGTTTTATGATGACACTATAGTCTAAAAACAATGCTTCTGTAATGTTTTGCTTCCAAGTTGCTTTTCCTCTCTCTTTCGCTCACCTGAATGCTTGCCTCTGTGGTTTGCTTCTGAGTTACTTTCTGGCTTGTTGATATTGAAATGTTGATGTTGTTCTGATGACTGTATGCTTGTTTCACTTCTGATTTTTTTCTCTCTTTGGATCTTGGTGAGCTTTCAATGATGAGTTGTTTGAATCTGAGATCTTTGTTGGATATTGTTGTTTAGCCTATGATGAACATATTCTGAGGCATTCATTTCTGTTGTTTGGATATTTGGATGGATTTGCTTGAGTTTGGATTTGAGTTGGTTCAGGTTTATGGGCTATGTGGTTACAGCTTCAGGGCTTGTTGCCTTAGGCTTCAGGATTTTGGCTTGTTTGGCTTGGAGGAAAACAGGCCTGTTGATATTTTGGTTGTTTTGGAATTTTGATGCAGGTTGAATGTTTTATGCAGGCTGATATGTTTGAAGCTTAACAGGTTTGTATGGCTTTGTGTAGTTTTTGCTATGTGTTTTAGACAGGACGCAAGGCTTGAGGGCTTATGCAGGGCTTGCTGTTTGAACTGGTTTTTTTTTTACAGTTTGCAAGGCTTGAGGCAAGCTTTGGTTATCTTTCTATGTGTATTCTCCTTTGACAATTTTGGTTTGTTGTTATATTTATCTATGTCCTGAGCCTGCAAACTGTAAGCCTCTCTACTTCTCTCTCTCTTTTCTCTCTCTATTAAAGCATATTATATTGCTTTAGAATAGTTGTTTCTGAAAAGGTTTTTTGGCTGGGAAATGATGAAACAAAATGTACTTTTCACAAGCTTGCTTGTATCTTTGGCTTTCCTCTGCATATCTTCCAGATTTTCTGCCTTTTGCTTTTTGTGTACTTGTTGACAGTTTTTGATAGCTTTGATATTTTTTGGACAGTTTGGTTGACAGCTTAGTTTGCCTTTCTTTGGATTTGGTTTGCCCAGTTTGATAGTGTAGTTCAGTTTGGATTTTTGCAGCTTGGTTGACATTTTTGTTGACACTTTGCAATTTGAATTTATGCAGCTTTGTGCACTTTGCAAAATAATTCATATGCTTGCAAATAAATTGCTTTCCTCTTTGTGAACCAAGAAGAGACATCTTCTTGCAATTTGCAGAGAGGACGAATAAACTGATTCCGGCTAAAACCTTTAATGATGAGTTTTTATGATTAACTGTTTGAAAATGCCCTCTAATTTATATGTACTGATTTCTTCCTTTTTTGTCTTTGCAGATAAATATCAGTTGAGCAAAGGGTGCAATTGGTAGAAGATGAAGATTTCCAAAGATTTAGGATATAGTTTTAATTTACTTTTAATAATTGTAATAATATTATTGTAAACAACTGTAAATAAATTTACAGTGTTCAAATAATATTTGTAACAAACAATTAAAAATGAATAAAAATCTTTCTTTGTCAGATATCTCTTTTAACTCTTCTGCAATTGCTTATTTAATCATTTAAATCTCTTGAGTTATAATAATTGGAAATTATCCCAATAATCTTAACTTAGATAAAATAAATAATTAACAAACGTCGCAGTCTCACTGTCTTGCATTAATCAATAATAAACCCGGCGTTCCAATTAACCATAGCAATGCACAGTCAAACAAACAACGTCCGTACGTCTTTCACTTCACTGATTAACCCAACACTTCAAACTCTCAATCAGAAGCCTCAACCCATATCTCAGATGTTTAGACCTTGAGAAACAAAATGAAATCTTGAACAAATGTCAACACCATGTGACAGTCAATTTGAAAAGAACTGTAGAATTAATTCCTTCTGAGAATGCGCCCGCAAACCCTAATTCTTGATTTATTGTCAGAGAAACGTCTGCTTGACCAAACCCTGAGCCAATCTCAACCAAACCCTAGCAATCTGCTTGAACTGATTCAAAATTAATGGAAACCCTAATTTTGTCTGACTGATGAGAAAAGTCTGTTTGACCGATTCTTAAGCCAATCTGAAAAATCAGGAAAAGCCCGAAGCTGTGATTTCTTGTGGAAAAGAGAGGGAAAATTTTGGGGTACAACACTTACCAACCAAGAACTTACTCAGAAACCCTTTGCTCCACTTCTAGTCTCCCAATTAGCCATTACATCATCCTTTGTCAAATGAAAGGGTGAAGCAATCTCTTCCGGCCTAAGGGTCTTCTCCCAACCAGTAAACGGGGTCTGCTCCAGAATAGAGATACCGAGCAGATCAGAGAACTCTTCTAAGGTGGGGACCAACTGGTAGTCGTGGAAAGTAAAGCAATGGTACAACGGATCATAGAATTGGACCAAAACACTCATCATCTGCTCGTCCAATTTGGAGGTGACCAAATTGAGAAGATACCCATGTCTTCTGATGAAGGAGGTAGTATCAGGCATCTTTGCAATCAATTCTTTAAGCACAGTGGGAACCTGGACAAAGTTGATCCGGATGGTATTCCTACGCATAGGCATCATGACCTACAAAACAGAACAAAGATGAATCCCTCCTGTCTTTGAAATAGGTTAGTCCAATGCAAGATGTATGCGATGTTATGATGTCATGATGTCATGATAGAAAGCACATCACAAGTATCCACAAATAGCAAACATGGTAAAGGCACACAAGTCACACAAAGAGCCCTTAGATTTCAGGTTGGCAAGGAGCTTAGGTACTACCCTCTTTCAGTTCAGTTGGGTTAAACCTATCCTAAAAATAGTAACCGGGTTCTAGAGGATCTCAATATTACTGACTACCCTCAATCGGTCATAATTCCAGTTTAGGAACCTTTTCTTGCAGCCAGAATCATCGCGAGAGTTTAGTCTCAATGAGTGTAGCATACTGCTACTGTTCTATGGCCAAATTGGTCAATTTAAAGGTTCTAAGGTTAGTTGGTGCTTAATGACCCCTTAGATGACCCATATTCTCCTCGTTCCAACACAAGGGATATCGGTACAATCTAAAGTGCCACACCAACGTAGCTACTGCTTCAACCGTATCGGTCTACGCCGTACAGTTCCCTCACAGTTTATTGCTACTTACCTAAAGGGTATCCCCCAGATCCGGGTTAGGATCTATAGTAACTCCGATACAAGCCCACAAATATAAAGCATACAAAGCAAACAATTGAAAACATAATGATATAATCCTAAGGTACACCCCACTTATTAATTGTCCCCAATAGAGTCGCCAGTTCTGTAATACGGTGGGAAAGAACTGACTGTTTTTGGAATGCTGGTTCGATTTTTGCGTTTGTTTTTGCAAAATGTCGCGGTAAGCAAGAGTCGCCACCGTCTTTTATTTTATCCAACAAGGAAAGGAAAAAAGCACAGAAAAATTCCTTTTTCGAGATGTTTCTCGGGTCCGGGGGGTAGATTATAGAAAGGGAAGGTGTTATCACCCTTTCTATCTGTGGTTATCCACGGGCTCTTAGGTACTTGTTCAAAGTGTTTTCAAAGTTTGCTTTTCTTTGTGTTTGTGGGTTTGAAAGGAGTTTTTGTTTGAAAGGTGTAAGTGTGAAAATTTCTATTTTGTTTTGAGAGAGCAAGTACTTAAGAACCATCTACCTACTCAAAAAATGAATCGTTCTATGCTATCTTCCTTTAGACAATGCTATCCCACTATTGATGAGTAGGTAGCATCGTCGTTGGAGTTTAAGGGTCAATTCGATTAAGGGACGTGTGGTCACTAAATCAATGTTAGGATACCTTAGCGGTAACCCTAATGTCTTAGATCATTTTTCCGAGGCAACCATTTCGAGGCAACTATGATCTTTGGACAAGAGGGCGACCTCTAAAACTTCCTATACTCAATGACCACGTTCGAAGGCAACCAAGTGAGGTGTACCCTAAGAGTGCGCATGTGCGAGTGTGTTGTTTTTAGTTATTTTGTCTTTGTACATGTCAATGGTTGTCTATGTTGATTTTAAGTTCATACATTCGATCTTGTCCTGCATTCCCTATTTACCAAACATCTAACAGTTTATAAGTTGCGGAAATTAAATTGCGGAAATTAAATCTAACTATTATAAGGCGTCGGGTATTTACATCGCCAAAAACAACCCTTGAAATAAAAATGCGAAAAATAAAATAAAGCGGTAAAATAAAGTCCTAATAAAAGCTATTACATTCCGGGAAACAATTACATCAATGGTAAAATGGATCGCGTGCAAGAAATTAAATCGGACGCGAGTTTTTTTAGGGTTTTGACCCTTTTTTGAAAGAAAGTGAGTTTTTTTGGTTTATTTTTGAATTATATGGAATTAAACTAAGTTAATAAAATAAATAAATTAATTAATTAACTAAAAAAAAGTATTTTTGGATTTTTTGATATTTAAGGAAATAAAATAAACTCGATCAAAGTTAATAAAAAAACCTAATCGTCTAAATTAATTTTAATTATTACAAAAAATATTAAAAGTTATACCTATTTAAAACTAAATTAATTAAGTTAGTATTTATTTACAAAAATAAAAAATGCTGAATTTAATTTTAATAAATAAAATATATTTTTCTGATTTTTGATTTTATTAGAAAAAAAGTTTAATGGTTAATTAAATAATAAATAATAAAAAAAAACAATTAAATAAATAGATTAAAAAGAAAGAAATAGAAATAACCCAGGGGGGTTCAGGTCCAAATTGGAGGGTGAGATTTACAATTTTTTGGCCCATTTGCTGCAAGCCTGGTTGACTTTCCATGATTCTACGCGTGTACATTGACTTGGGAGTATGGTGGACCTCCAATGTGGACCACCAGATCTGGCCTGGGGCCATCTGGAAAGCATTGACATGATGGTGTATGATGAACCTACGTGCTTGAGTGTATACTGGATTGCCTATTGAAAAATAAAACAAAGTAATATGGTGGACCTGGGATTCGAACCCAGGTCCTATTAGCCAATGAACACACGCCTTTGCCACTGCATCACTACGTTTTATTTTTTAATGTAATAGATAACAATTATTATAAGGAAACAACAATTAATATGCTGGAATTAAAAACAAAAACGCGCGAAGTTTGAAACAGCGAATGGGAGGGGGACGCGTCATCGTCTTCCTCGCTGGCCCCCTGGTTATTTACCCGCGGATTCTTATCCGCAGCTAAATCCGTATGTCCCTCCTAAAATTTTCTCTAGGCCATGGAAATTAATTCCAAACACATGGTTGTGCTCGTCTCCTTCCACTGATCACGTATATGTCCATTATTAGCATCAATTTTGCCTGCAATTAAAATGCCCAAAAACAAGAACCAAGAACCCTAGAATCGGCTAGGGGGTTACAGGCTATAAAAACACAATCAAATAATGCAGAAATTTTCTAAATGGAACGATAAGCATGAATGTGTAAAGATTTTGCCAAAAAACGCATGAATATGAGAATACGATTTCAAGTGTAGAGCGGTTTTCAGAGGGACTTACAGCGCGATTGGGAAGGTGTGATGGCCTAATTTTGATTTCTTTTCACTCAGTGGATATCCAGCAAGAGAATAGTGTTGAGATTTGGCCTTGAAAATGCCTCTATATGCAATTTCAGTTTCAAGCTTTTTTCCAAAATTTCCAAGTTTGGTTTTGATGTTTATGCAGCCTCTAGGTTCTAATTCGTGTGCCTCTAGTTTTTATATGTAATGAGCATTGGATTAGGTCAAGTTTTGGGTCTTGAATCTTTGTGCATTGATGTTTTAGGATTTGATTTGATCCTCCATTGAAAACCTTCCAACTTTGTCCAAATATCCAATATTTGTTCATGATATGGCTTGATACGGATTTGATCATGTCCATGATGACAATTAAGACCTATATCAATCAAAAAGATCTTAAATGATCAATATTTGGATTTTATTTGATTTAAATTGATTTAAAATGAATTAATTCAATAAAAAATAAAATAAAATAGAAAAACTAATATATGGACACAAGGCTGAAGCTAGGACACGTGTGTAGCATGAAAAGACCAAATCAAGTGGAAAAGAATGGGCCCATTTGACAAAATTTGAAGTTTTGGGGATAGTTGACTTTTGGCAATTTTGCAAAAAATGCCCAACTTCAACAATGCATAACTTCTTCAATTTTGAACTTTTGGAAGTGTTCCTTGACTTTTTAGAAATCTTGAGATGTCCTATAACCAACCCTTTTGGTCTCATCTCATTTTGATATTCCATTATCAAGTTATAAGCTTTGGCAAAAAAGGTGTTTTTGTTGACTTTCAAAAATGACCTATAATGTCCAAATTTGTAACTTTTTGTGAGTGCATTGCTTGATCTTGGGGTGTGAATCTGTATTGTAGGAAATTTCATCCTCTTCAAAATGAGCTTTGGATGGGTCATTTCTCATAAAGTATGAGAAAGTTATGCTTGGTCAAAGTTGAGTTGACTTTTCCTACAAAACCCTAATTTAGCAACTTTTGAATCTTGATGAATCTTGAGCAATACTTGATGAATCATGATCAACCCTTGATCAAATGATGAAATATCCATCAAAATGAGAATGTTGACAAAAAAATCTTGAAGTTTGATTGTTTATAGGTCACAGTTGACTTTTGCCCTAACACATTCGATTTTTGGCCCTCTTGAGGAATTGGCTGACCAAACTTCTTCTGCAAGGCTTGAAATTTGACATGGATGATCTTGAGAACATATTAGGATATTGGAGAGAACTTGAGGTCATTTGGATGCAAGGACCTTGATGCAACACAAAACCCTAATTTGAGGTTGACTGCCTTAGGAGATGATTTGACTGTCCAACTCTTGAGCAATCTTGAACCACTTGGAGATTTTTCTTGCAATACTTAGAGAAATATGGGAGGGAAAATTTTGGGGTACAACACCTACTATCCAAGCTTTCATTTCGAAGTAACCTTACTACCTAGGTTCCTTCTCATAGCCCTACTATCCAGGCTTTCATCTCGAAGTAACCCTACTACCCAGGTTCCTTCTTATAGCCCTACTATCCAAGCTTTCATTTCGAAGTAACCCTACTACCCAGGTTCCTTCTCATAGCCCTACTATCCAGGCTTTAATCTCGAAGTAAACCTACTATCCAGGTTCCTTCCCATAAGCTCTACTATTCAGGCTTTCATTTCGAAGTAACCCTACTATCCAGGCTTTCATATTGAAGTAACCCTACTACCCAGGTTCCTTCCCATAAGCCCTACTATCCAGGCTTTCATTTCGAAATAACCCTACTACCCATGCTCCTTCTCATAGCCCTACTATCCAGGCTTTCATTTCAAAGTAACCCTACTATCCAAGTTCCTTCCTATAAGCCCTACTATCCAGGCTTTCATTTCAAAGTAACCTGTTGTACCCCAAAATTTGCCCTCTCATATTATCAAGTTTTTTTCCTCACAAGACTGCTTGGACTCCAGACAGGATAGGGTTTGCTCAGCTCAAGACTTCCTCTTGCACTGATAGCCTGAAATTAGGGTTTGAGTTTGCACAAGGATTTTTGGACTATCAATACTTCATGTGACTTTCATACACCATCTTGGACCCCTAAGATTTCTCATACCAAGTTTCAAGCCTTGAATCACATTTTTGCCCAGTCAATTGGACAGTTGACCTAAGAATCAGCTGTATTGGGGAAAAAGTCAACCATGGCCAATTTACAGTCAAACTTCATAATTTTTGATCCACAATAACATTCTAGGCTCCTATGTACCATTTGATCAAGTTTGGATCACAACTCCTCAAGAAATTTGATCAGATCATCAAAAGGGCAAAATGGTCAAAAATAGGGTTTTTGACTGAGAAAGGGCAATTTCTGATTTTTAACCTAGCCAATGACCAATTGGTTTCAAGCATGATTTCAAGGACTCAATAGCATCATCTTAACCTAATCACATAATTCAAAAGATCTCAAATGCATAGGATTGACAGATGAATTTTGCAGTCAACTGATCAAAAGTCAACTGTACACTGAAAAGTCAAACTTTGACTTTTAGGTCAAAGTCAAGTGCCAAGGGTTATAATTCATCAGGATTTGTCAAAATGTGAAACTTGTTGACCAAGAAACCTAAAATTGCAAATTAGGGTTTTAATTTGAAATTTTTCATAACTTAGAATTTTTCTAAGTTATGGAAATTTCTTATTTTTTCCCAACTTTCCACAACTTTTTCACCATGATACAATTGGATTCAAAGAAAACTTCAGCCATGAAAGTTGTAGTCCTCCATGAAATATACAACTTTTATTCACAAAGTTTTCCAAAAAGATGCTTGGATCTCAAGTTATGATTTTGTGAATAGGGGTCCATAAACTTTTTAAATTAGTGAAATTTTGCCCTAGTTTAGGCAGATTTTTTACCTAACTTCATGGAAATTTTTCACCTAGTTCCAAGAGTTATCTCAAAATTCATTTCAAAGATGGATTGTAGAGCATGTTACAAGCTTTCCAAAATGTCTAAGAACTCTCCAAGATCATTTATGGTTAGGGAGAATCGAAGAAATGAAAATGGCAATTTATCACTTTTGTTCAAGGCATTTTCACAATGTTACAAGTTGCAAATCAATTTCAAACATGCTTGTACTTGGTTTTACAG
Organism: Vicia faba; assembly: GCA_948472305.1. Lineage (NCBI taxonomy): Eukaryota > Viridiplantae > Streptophyta > Magnoliopsida > Fabales > Fabaceae > Vicia > Vicia faba. The sequence continues at coordinate 1,023,582,782 of OX451736.1, read as the reverse complement.
GTCCTAATCCCTTATACACTCCATAATTAAATGCAAACACAGTGGATAATGGTCTTGTTCTGATCTTTGGAGCATTGTACATTGAATTAATCCATTTATGGCATAAAGTTCATAATACCATTTTGATAAAGCAAGACTTTTACAACTTTGCATTTCTTGAGCCATGAACCTGATCTTTTATTGAAAACAAGATCCACAAACATCAGGAAAAGTACACCAACCCTATGCAGTCCATAAGCTATCCTGTACAGGCCTTAGGCTTTGTCACTTCACCTTTTCTTCAAAAGCAAGCAAACTTGCAAAAGTAAAGTAAGCTTGTGCATCTGATAAAGGAAAGACTTTGTATCACTTTCAAACAACTTCAGAAACTTGTTACAAGCCTAAGACACGAATTGCTAACATCTAAAACACTCAAAAACACAAAAAACCACATTTCTGCCCAAAACAGGGCAGTCTCTGCAAATTTCTTGCCAACTCAATATTGGCTCGTGCGTTTCTTGATTCAACCCTTGAAACACCTTCCATACATCACATCTAAACTGTCCAGGCCCTTGTTTTGCAACTGTGTGCCATATTTCAAGCTTCACCATTTTCATTTTGAAGGTTTGCAGGTTGACTCGTGCAACAAGATTCAAGCATCTACAAGGCAAGCCGAGCATTTGAGAAGCTTGAGGGAACTTCAAGGAAGCTCACAAGAACTTCAGGCCTCACTCAAAGTTCCCACATTGCCATATCCAAACTCAACTGAACAAGGTATTTTTCAAGTTTCTATCTCTCTATTTAGGCATCCTTAAGCTTAGGTTTGTGAAGCAAAAATGTAGTCCCTAACTTGCTTGAGCTGTACATATGCATACTTTCCATTTATATTAACTGAGCTAAGAGTATTTGATTGTTGAAGTTCATGAAAAAATTAGGTCAAGAATTAGGGCCACTGAAATTCTCCCTGGTTTCATAGAGTTAGGTCACAAAATAGATATGGTTAGAATCGTGATTAAAAATTCTATAAGTTTCATGTTGTAAGTTTTTGATTTCATGCAAGCATGAGCAAGAACATAATCAAGCTCAGAAACACGCGCAGGGACAGAGGACAGGGATGGAGATGTTGTCTTGGGCTTTTTGTTTCTGGCCTTTTTTGTTTCTTCTTTTCACACCCCCCGTTTTACTTCTGCATCCCCCTTTGCATATTTTTATTTATTTTTTTATATTTTCTTGCATATTTTATATTTCTGACTTTATTATTTTTTTTCTGAACATTAAAAAATCCAAAAATATTTTCTTAATTTTTTGCATTTTATTTTATTATCTTTTTATTATTTTTTGGCATAAAAATAGTTTATTAGGTTTTATATTTTCTTAAATAAACTTGTGAATAATAAAAATACTTAAATATTTTTATTTTATTATTTTATACATATTAAATATTTATTTGTCATACATATTTAATTTTTAAATATTTGTATATAATATTATTATTTTTTCTTAAACATAAAAATGAATAAAATAATATAAAACATATTTCTTTTAAAACAAAAAACTAGGGTTTCCCCTTTCAAAAATAATAATATAATTTTTTTCTTATTTTTAGGAATTAGATAATGTTATTTTCTCATACATAAAACAATTACAAAAACATTTTTGCATATTTACATTTTTATTGCATATTTAAATAATTGTTTATTTATTTATTATACAATAAATTCAATTGGATTGTAATAGTGAATTAGGGTTTTATTTTGAGCAATATCCCCCATTCAAAACTTGTATCCCCCTTCCCATAATATTGTTATAATAGTTTAGATTTACTTTACGCAATTTATCGCATTATATACATGTTTAGTAAATTAGGGTTTGTATACTAAGACAAAAAAATCAAACAAATAGCATGACCTAATACAAGACAAAATGCATGAAAAATGACAACACCTTGCACACAAGCACCTCTAGGGTTTCACCCACTTGGTAGCCTTACAAAATGGCCATGGTATGCATGCTAGGTATCTTGGCAAAACAAAACAAAACCAAAGATCATAGTCCCTCGATGACGCTATCAAAAAGGTTGTCTAAACAAAGATGATCTTAGTCCCTCAAAACTTGCTAAAGATACTTGGCAATATTGTTATCATGGTCATACGATGACCCACGCCCGTCCCGTTTAACATCCAAAGATAGGGTTGTCTACTAAAACAATAGTAGGTCAACAATATCAAAGGAGTAAAAATGTATAGGAAAGATTTTTGAGTAGGTAGATAAGCTTCTAGTTACTTGATCATTTCAAAAACAATCCTTGCTATTTTCAAACACACACACATTTCCAAAACAATTTCCAAACAACTTTCAAACATTGAAACATTTTTCAAAAGAGAAACATCTTTGAATACTTTCTTACAAACAAGAATCATTACACAGATTGCCTAAACAAAGGCCTCTTTTCAAAATACTTTCAAAACCATACAAAGCACCATTTCAAACAATTGAAAAACAAAGCAAGTGATCTAAAACAAGTAACTAAGAGCCCATGGAAAACCATGGATGAAAAGGGTGCTAGCACCTTCCCTTTTCATAATCTACCCCCGAACTCAAAAATAATCTCAAAGGTCTTTCCTGTGCTTTTTTACCTTTCCTTTTGGATAAAATAAAAGTCGGTGGTGACTCTTGCTAAATCGAAACATTTGCGAACACAAATGCAAAACCTCAAGTCAGTTTTCCCACCGCATCACAGAACTGACGACTCTGCTGGGGACATTTCTAAAAGTGGGGTTACCTTAGGGTTTTAGATCACCTTTACATGCTTATCTTGCTTGACTTGTTTGCTTTATACTTTGGGTTCTATTGTTTGGGTTTGAATCCTCTACCCGAATTTGGGAAACATTCATAGGTAAATAACAATACATTGTGGAAACTGTGCGGGGTATACCGACATGGTCTAAGCAATAGCTATATTAGTGCGACATATTTGTGGGTACCGATAGCCTTTGAGTAAATCAAAGAGAATACGGGGCCGCTGAGTGATGTCATAAAGCACTAATGGACTTTTAGAACCTTTACTTGACCAACTTGGCCTTTTAGGATGTAGTGAGATGACCGACTTTGGTGCAGTCCGAAGTTGGTAGATGCTCAATACTACACTCATTGAGGGTTGGTTCCTTGGAATATTTCGTTCGGCAGTAAAGAGGCTGAATTGAAACAACGAACAAGGAAACAATCTAGTGATATTGAGCTCCTTAGAACCCGGTTACTATTTCTAGGAGAGGTTGAGCCAACTAAACTTGAAGAGGGTACTTAACTATGAAACCCCATGCAAGCCTGAACTAGGAACTTATGTGATTTGCTTGTACATATATACTTGTGCATAACATCATGGACATCATGAAGCATCATATGCATCCACTAACCATTTCAAGGATTTTTGGAGATTCATCTTTGTTCCTGTTTTGTAGGTTATGGATTCACTTCGCAGGAAAACTATCCAAATCAACCTTGTAAGAATTCCTCCACAACTCAAGGAGCTAGCTTCAAGGATTCCTGAGAATTCTCCATTTACCGAGAGACATGGTCGTCTACTCAACTTGGTCACCACCAACACTGAGGAGGATATGCTGAAAATTCTCTTCCAGTTCTTTGACCCTTCGCGCATCATTGCTTCACATTTCCTGACTACCAACTTGTACCTACTTTGGAGGAATTTTCTCAACTCTTGAGGATTCCTATTCTTAATCAACTACCTTTCAACGGTACAAAAAGAGATACAAATCCAGAAGAGATTGCTCAAGCCTTACACTTGCACTCATCTGATGTCACAACACATTGGGAAACCAGAAGTGGTGTCAAAGGTTTCTTGGCAAAGTTCTTGTTTGAGAAGTCCCAAAGATGCTGGAATTCATTGGACTTACAAGCTTTTAAGGAGATTGTAGCTATTCTCATCTATGGGATGGTCTTGTTCCCTAACCCTGACCAACTTATAGATGTAAGTGCTGTCAAAATCTTCATGGCCCATAACCCGGTGCCTACATTGCTTGGGGACATCCTCCACTCTTTTCACACTCGAACAATGAGGAAAAGAGGTGTTCTCATGTGTTTCACTCCCCTATTGGCGAGATGGTTTATTTCTCATCTTCCCCAATCAGTTTTGAAGAATGAGCAAGGTCTGAGGTGGTCACAACGATTAATGACCCTTACACATTCAGACATTCATTGGTGTTCTCGATCCAGAGAGAATGTCATTATCATTGACCATTGTGGGGAATTCCCTAATGTCCCTCTACTTGGAATTAGGGGAGGCATCACCTACAACCCTTTCTTGGCTCTGAGACAGTTTGGGTATGCCCGAAGGGATGGCCCACATGACATGCTGATTCAAGGTTTGGTTTTCGACAATAACCATCAAGGACTTCGACAAAGGTTCATTCGAGCTTGGAGGATGCCCAACAAGGTAGACAGTAAGACCTTGGGACACAAGAATTCCATCCCCCTTGAGCCTTACTTCAAGTGGGTACGAACCCGCGCCCAAAGTCATATGATGCCTTACCCCTCCATTCTCCCTGTGATTATAGAGCCTGTTATGGAAGGTGAGGTTCCATACACCCTCCTACATCCTGACATGCCAACATCACTCAAAGATTTACAAAGGAGTTGGATACAGCTCAAGGGAGAGCGTGATACTTTCGAAACCCAATTCTACGCAAGCGAGAAGAAGGTTTTGGAACTCACTCGTGAACTTCACAAAGAGAAGACTCTCAACACCTACATCGCACCAAAGAGGATGCGCAACTTCTTTTTACCTTAGAATTTTGTATTATTTTGCCCATGGGGCATTGATGTACTAACAAATTCTATCTTATTAATATGATATGTGTTCTTTTTTTTTTAAAACAAATTTGAATTTCTGAATCCTTGAAAGCATTACATCAATACATATCATTCATCATATGCATAAGCAGGTCTTCACACCAAGTTTCCTCATCTCTCTGCTGTTTATTTCAGCAAGATGGATATTGAACAAATGGTCAAAGATTTGCAAGCTCAGAATTCACAATTTCAACAGCTACTTTTGACCCTAGCCAAGGGGCAGGAGGAGCTCAAGACTCTACTAGAGAAGGAAAGAGAGAAAAAGAAGAAGAAGAAGCGGGCTGGTGTAGTTATCATGGGCAGAAGGTTTGAAGGACAAGCCAGACGGAATTTGGAGTTCCCCTCAACATCTGATGAAGCGGTAAGAAAGGGAAAAGAAACGACAGTACCATCTGATTCTGAGGAAGAAGAAGATGAAGACTACTCCGAACAGCAGTACCCTCCGGCCGATGACAAATACAAGAACTTTGAAGAACGTCTAGCTGCTATGGAAGTGCAAAGAGCACCTGGGTTGGATTTTGAGGAGTTAGGGTTGGTTTCTGGAATTGTAATCCCTCCTAAGTTTAAAGTGCCGATGTTTGCTAAGTATGATAGGGTGTCTTGTCCCAAGATGCACCTACGATCTTATGTCATGAAAATTCAACCACATTCTTCTGACAAAGACCTGTGGGTCCACTTTTCCAGGACAGTTTATCGGGGACGCAGCTGGATTGGTTCTACCAGTTGGATCGATCTGATGTGCATAACTGGGAAGATTTTGCGGCCGCATTCTATAAACAGTATCAATACAATGCCGACTTGGCGCCAACCTGTACTCAGCTACAGAGTATGGCTATGGCTACCAATGAGGGGTTCAAAGACTACGCCCAAAAATGGAGGGATTTAGCCGGAAGGGTGCAACCACCTTTATCTGAAAGAGAGCTTGTGGACATGTTCTTGGGAACTCTGTCAGGTCCTTTATTTAATCACCTGATTGGAAGCTCCTCTGCAGGTTTCACTGAGTTGATTCTAACTGGAGAAAGGGTGGAAGCCGGTATTAGAAGCGGGAAAATTCGGAAAGATGCATCTACCTCTACTGCTGCAAAAAAGCCCTTCACTGGAAAGAAGGAGGTGTCAGCTGTCTATGCCTAGAGAAATCAGGGAAGAATTGAAAGACGACCAACTGTGGGGGCCGTTATGATTCAAAAGTCTGCATCCGACCAGCCGAAAAACAATCAGCCGAGAAATGATCAGCCGAGGAATAACCAGCAAAGGGTGGAAAGGCCTGTAAGGAAATTCACCAAGATAAACATGACTCCTGCTCAAGTCTTACCCCATCTCTTGAAGTTGAACCTGGCCATGCTGAAAGAGGCCCCTAAAAACCTAACACTTCATCTCCATATTACCATCCCAACGCTAGATGCGCGTACCACTCAGAAAGTCCAGGGCACGACACCAATAACTGTTGGGCCTTGAAGAACAAGATTCAAGATCTGATTGATGCAAAGGAAGTTAAATTTGAAGCTCCCGAAAAGCCGAATGTTATCTCTACACTGATGCCTAGGCATGGGCACAATGCCAATGCTATGGAAGAAGATCTATTTGTTTCTACTGTGGATGAATTTTTAACTCCTCTCTTAACTGTCAAGATGAATTTGTTAAAATGTGGGGTGTTCCCAGGATGTGACCAAGATTTCCATGCTTTCCTGTCCTCCCCTTTTGACTGTCCTCTATTGAAGAAAGGAATCCAACAATTGATTTATAACAAGGAAATTTCATTTGAGAAAGCTCATGTCTCACCCATTCCAGTTCCATAAGTTTCAATAATAACCATATACGCCAATTCTTCCAGGGTTCCTAAAAAACTCGTTAGGATTACATCTGCTCCAGTGACTACTCCGTTGAAGATAACAATGCCAGGGCCAACCCCTTACAAAACCGATAAAATGGTACCATGGAACTATGGTGGAGAAATCTACTATCATGGTGTCAAAGATATTTAACAGACCATTGAAGAAGAAAGCTCTGAGGAAGATAATCCCGACATCAGTAACATTGCTGGAACAAGCAAAATTACTCGTAGTGGGAGAATCTTTTCTCCAGAGATTGCTCCCCCAACAGCAGTCTTTGGACCCGCGGCCATCCCGAAGATTACCCCTGTGATTGTACCTACCAGTTGTTGTACCCCAAAATTTTCCCTCTCATTTTATCAACATTTCCCCTCACAAGGATCTTGGAACTCAAGATCAAGCTAGGGTTTGCTCTGCTCAAGACATCTCCTTGCACTGAGGACCTAAACTAGGGTTTGAGTTTGCACAAGGATTTTTGGACCTTCAATGCTAAAATTGACTTTCATACTTCATATTGGACTCATAAGTTTGCCCATACCAAGTTTCAAGCCTTGAATCAAATTTTTGCCCAGTCAATTGGACAGTTGACCTAAAAATCAACTGTATTGGGGAAAAAGTCAATTGTGGCCAATTTACAGTCAAACCTCATGAATTTTTGACCCACATCAACATTATGAACTCATATGAACCATTGGATCAAGTTTGGACCACAACTCCACAAGAAATTTGATCAGATCACCAAAAGGGCAAAATGGTCATTTTTAGGGTTTTGACTGTACAAAGGCAATTTCTGACTTTTTGACCTAGCCAATGGCAAATTAGGTTTAACCATGGACTCAAGGACTCAATGACATCATCTTGAATTATTTAACAAGTTCAAAAGATCTAAAATGCATGAGATTGATAGATGAATTTTTCAGTCAACTGATCAAATTTGACTGTGCACTGAAAAGTCAAACTTTGACTTTTTGGTCAAAATCAAGTGCCAAGGGTCATTTTTCATCAAGATGTGTCAAATAATGATAATTGTTCATCAAGAAACCCAAAATTGCAAATTAGGGTTTGAAATTGAAAATTTTCATAACTTAGAATTTTTCTAAGTTATGAAATTTTCTTAATTTTTCCTAACTTTGCGCCACATTTTCACCATGATGCAAATGGATTCAAACAAAACTTCCAACATGAAAGTTGTAGTCCTCCACAAAGTCTACAACTTTGATTCACAAATTTTTCTCAAAGGAAGCTTGGATCTCAAGTTATGAGTTTTGGAACAAGGGTCCCTAAAACTTTTAACTTAGTGAAATTTTGCCCTAGTTTAGACAGGATTTTGACCTATCTTCTTGGCCATTTTTCACATAGTTCCACTTGGAATCTCAAGTTTCATTTCAAATATGGATTATAGAGCATGTTTCAAGCTTTCCAAATTATCCAAGAACTCCTCAAACACATTTGTGGTTATGGAGAATCGAAGGCTTGAAGTTGGCAAAAACTCACTTTTCATCCATGGCATATTCATGTTCATACAAGTTGCATTTTCAAATCAGCATGCCTTACACTAGTTTACAGGCCTCTAAACCACTTCACACTCCATAATTAATGCAAATCCATCAGTCTAAGCTTTTGTTTTGGCCATTTGGACATTGTACACAAAACTAAGCCCTAAGTAGAAAAAGGCACATTTCCATTTTTGCCATAATGTGCTTTATGTCAAACCACTATCCCTTGAGCATTGGTCCAGATCTCAGAGGGAAAATCAAATCCACAAGTTGGAGGGGCCAAGGGAAAGAGATGCAAACATATTTGATAGCCTGTACAGGCCTGTAACAACAACTTCCACTTTCTTACTTCAAAAACAAGAAACTTGTCAAAAAGTTAAAAACTTGAAAACCAGCCAATGCTAACTTACACAAACATTTTGAACATCTTTCTCACACCCCTTTGAGCTAGAAACACGATTGCTTGAGCCTCTAAACACCCCATAGCCAGAAATCACATTCCTTTGGCAAAACAGGGCAGGTTCTGCAACTTGAGTTCCATAGCTCATTTGGCTCGTGCGTTTTGCCCCAAGTTGCTTCAAACACCTTCCATTCAACTCACCCAAGCTATCCCAAACCTCAAACACCAACTGTAACTCCATTTACAGTGTTCACCATTTTCATTTTGAGCTTGTGCAGGTTGAGTTCTATAGGCTGATTCAAGGACATTCAAGGCAAGCTAGATATTGGAGAAGTTCAAGTGAAGTTCAAGCAAGCTACCAGACATCTCAAGCCTTGTTGAAAAGCACTACATTGCCCTACACGAATCCAACTGAAACAGGTTTTTCTCCACTTTCTATCTCTCTATTTAGGAACATTTAGCCTTAGGTTTGTGAATAAAAAATGTAGTGTTCATTGCCATGAAGCTGCACATATGCCCAGTTTTCATTTATATTAAGTGTGCTAAGAGAATTTCATCCATGAACATGCTGAAAAAACTAGGTCAGATTTTAGGGCCATAGAAATTCTCTCTGGTCTTTGAGAGTTAGGACAAGTTGTTTATATGGTTGGAATCGTCTTGAAATTCTCTACAAGTTTGATGTTGTGTGTTTTTGCAATAGAGCTCGTATACAGGATCTGGTAGTTTGTACAGGGACGCGCGCGTTTTTCAAAAGTTAGAGGTTGAAGATGAAGTTTTGGGCTGGGCTTGGCCTGGCTACTTTTGACACCCCCTTTTTCTTTTTACACCCCCTGGCCCATTTTCTTGTATTTTTATATTTTTGCATTTTTGTTTTCATTTCTGATTTTGTTTATTTATTTCCAAATATAAAAAATGCTCAAAAATATTTTCATAATTTTTTCACATTATTTGGAATTTTATTTTAATTTTTCTAACATAAAAAGCATTTAAATACTTTTATATTATTTATTTAAACTTGAAAAATATATAACTTATACTTTTATTTTTGTTCTTTATTTTTATTCATACTAAAAATATTTTCCTAAATATATTTTATTTTTGTACATATTTAATTTGATTAATATACATATATATATATATATATATATATATATATATATATATATATATATATATATATATATATATATATATATATATATATATATATATATATATATATATATATATATATATATATATATATATATATATATATATATATATATATATATATATATATATATATATATATATATATATATATATATATATATATATATATATATATATATATATATATATATATATATATATATATATATATATATATATATATATACTTTTATTTTATTTAATACTTTAAAATAAAAATATAAAAAAATTACATTTTCACTTTTATTATTATTTATACTAAAAAATACTTTTTTCTAAGTATATTTTATTTTGTATATATTAATATATTTTATTGTATATAAATCATGTAATGTATTTATTTTTTAAAAGAAATTAGGGTTTTACCCCTTTACCAAATAAAATAAATCTTTTATTTATTTCTTTATACTTTTTTACATTAAATACTTTTACATACATAAACAAACAAAAACCTTTTTTGCATAATTCATATTATTTGATGTATTTATTTATTTTGTTTATTTAAATATTGTCCATTTAATATTTATGCATTGGGAGTTCAATTTGGATGTAATAGTAAATTAGGGTTTATATTTCTTGTAAAATACCCCCCATTCAAAGATTGTACCCCCATCCCCATAATCATGTTGTAATAGCTTAGAATTTTAATTCTCGCACTTTATGCTTTCAATTATGCCATGATTAGAGAATTAGGGTTTGTATGCAAAAATTCAAATCAACAAATAGTTTGACCTAATCAAAGACAAAAATGCATGAAAATCAAACACAATGCACACTTGCACCCCTAGGGTTACAATACACTTGTTGCCTTCAAAAATGGGCCATGTTATGCATGTTGGATATTTTGGTAAAACAAAAACAAAACAAAAGATCATAGTCCCTCGATGATGATATCTTGGTTGCCTAAACAAAAATGATCAAGTCCCTCAAGAAAAATTGCCAAAGATACTTGACACAATTGCTATCGTGGTATATACGGTGACCCGCGCCTGTCCCGTTTAACATCCTAACACAAGGTTGTTCACCAAATGCAATGGTGAAACAACACTGTCAAAAGGGTTAAAAAACATTAGGAAAGATCTTTGAGTAAAATAGGGTAGATAGCTCTTATTTACTTGATCAAAAAGCTTGCAAAAACATCCTTGCTATTTTCAAACACATTTCACAACACAAATACTTATCCAAATCAAACTTTCAAACATTGAAATCTTTTCAAAAGACAAAAACACCTTTGTATACATTCAAACAAGAATCATTACAAAGGTTGCCACAACGATGGCCTCTTTTCAAAACATCTTTCAAAACCACACACAAAGCACCATTTCAAACAATTGAAAAGCAAAAGCAAGTGATCTAAACAAGTAACTAAGAGCCCATGGATAACCATGGATGAAAAGGGTGCTTGCACCTTCCCTTTTCATAATCTACTCCCCGAACCCAAGAAAACATCTCAAAGGTCTTTCCTGTGCTTTTTGACCTTTCCTTAGGATAAAATAAAAAGTCGGTGGCGACTCTTGCTAAACTGAAACATTTGCGAACACGAACGCAAAACCTCAAGTCAGTTCTCCCACCGTATCATAGAACTGGCGACTCTGCTGGGGAATATCTAAAAGTGGAGTAACCTTAGGGTTTAGATCACCTTTGCATGTTTATCTTGTTTGCTTTGTTTGCTTTACATTTGGTTCTCTTGTTTGGGTTTTGAATCCTCTACCCGGATTTTTGGGAAACATTCATAGGTAAATAGCAATACGTTGTGGAAACTGTGCGGGGTATACCGACATGGTTGGAGCAATAGCTATATTAGTGCGACATATTTGTGAGTACCGGTAGCCTTTGAGTCAATCAAAGAGAATACGGGGCCGCTGAGTGATGTCATGAAGCAGTAATGAACTCTTAGAACCTTACTTGACCATCTTGGCCTTATTAGGGGTAGTGAGATGACCGGATTTGGTACAGTCCAAAGTTGGTAGATACTCGATACTACACTCATTGAGGGTTATTTTCTTGTAATATTTCGGTCGCCAGTTACGTGGCTAAACTGAAACAATGAACACAAAATAATCCAGTGATATTGAGCTCCTTAGAACCCGGTTACTATTTATAGGACAGGTTGAGCCAACTAACTTCAAGAGGGTATTTACCTATGATACCCCATGCAAGCCTGAAACTAGGATCTTGTATGACTTGTTTGTACATATGCTTGTGCATACATCATGAACATCATAAAGCATCATATGCATCCACTAACCATTTCAAGGGTTTGGATCTTCATCTTTGTTCTTGTTTTGTAGGTCATGGAATCTCTCCGCAGAAAAACAATTCAGGTTAACCTTGTGAGAATACCTCCTCAACTCAAGGAGCTTACTTCCAAGATTCCAGAGAATTATCTCTTCAGTGAAAGACATGGTAGACTTCTCAACTTAGTCAACTCCAACATTGAAGAAGACATGGTGAAAGTTCTCTTCCAGTTCTTTGACCCCCTACACCACAGTTTCACATTCCCTGATTACCAGCTAGTGCCTACTTTGGAGGAATTTTCTCAACTCTTGAGGATTCCTATTCTCCATCAACTACCCTACAACGGTACGGAAAGAGAACCAAAGCTTGAAGATGTTTCTCAAGCCTTACACTTGCAACCATCTGATATCAAAGGTTATTGGGAAACCAGAAGTGGTGTCAAGGGTTTCTTGGCAAAGTTTCTGTTTGAGAAGGCACAAGACTGTTGGAATTCTCTAGATCTACAAGCTCTTGAAGAGATTGTGGCACTTCTTATCTATGGGTTAGTCTTATTCCCAAACCCAGATCAGCTTATAGATGTGAATGCTGTCAAGATTTTCATATCACGAAATCATGTGCCTACATTGCTTGGGGACATCCTACACTCATTTCACACACGAACAATAAAGAAAAGAGATGTTCTCATGTGCTGTACTCCTCTTCTGGAAAGGTGGTTTATTTCTCACCTCCCCCAATCAGTTTTGAAGAATGAGCAGGGTTTAAGGTGGTCACAATGATTGATGACCCTCACACATTCTGATGTTCATTGGTGTTCTCGGTCCAGAGAAAATGTCATCATCATTGATCATTGCGGAGAATTCCCAAATGTCCCACTACTTGGCATTAGGGGAGGCATTACCTACAACCCCTGTTTAGCTCTGAGACAATTTGGATATGCTCGAAGGGATGGCCCTCATGATATGCTGATTCCTGACTTGGTTTTTGACTTCAACAACGATGCTCAAGGACTTCGACAAATGTTTATCCGAGCTTGGATAAGGCCCAACAAAGTGGATAGTAAGACACTGGGGAATAAGAATTCCATCCCCCTTGAGCCTTATCTCAAGTGGGTACGAACTCGCGCCCAGAATCTTATGATGCCATACCCTCACATTCTACCTATGATCAAAGAGCCTGTTATGGAAGGAGAGGTTCCATACACCCTCCTACATCCAGACATGCCAACATCATTGGAAGAATTGCAAAAGAGTTGGATACAACTCAAGGAAGAACGGAATACTTTTGAAGCCAGCTTCTATGCCAGTGAGAAGAAGGTTTTGGAGCTTACCCTCCGACTTCACGAAGAGGAGACTCTCAACACTTACATCGCACCAAAGAGGATGCGCAATGTCTTTTTACATTAAGAATTTTCTAATATTTTGCCCATGGAGCATTTATGTGCTGACAAATTTCTTCTTATTAATATGACGTGTGTTCTTTTTGTTTGCAACAAATTTGAATTTCTGAATCCTTGAATACATTACATGAATAACATATCATTCATCATATGCATAAACAGGTCTTCACACCAGGTTTCCTTATCTTTCTGCTGTTTATTTCAGCGAGATGGATATAGAGCAGACGGTTAAAGATCTGCAAGCACAGAATTCTCAATTCCAACAACTCCTCATGACCTTAGCAAAGGGTCAAGAGGATCTTAAAGCACTGTTAGAGAAAGAGAAGGAAACAGAAAGGAAGAAAAAGAAAAGAATTGGTGTGGCCACTATGGGAAGAAGATTTGAGCATCAGGCTAGGAGAGTTCTGGAATTCCCCTCGACGTCTGACGAAGGGGTTGGTAAAGGAAAAGGAGTTGCAATGCCCTCCAAATCTGAAGCTGAAGAAGAAGAAGAGGAAGAGGATGAAGATTACTCCGAATAGCAATACCCTCTGGCGGATGATAAGTATAAAAATCTTGAGGATTGTTTGGCATTCATGGAGTTGTAAAAGGTACCTGGGCTAGATTTCGAAGAACTAGGGTTGGTTGTTGGGATCGTCATTCCTCCCAAGTTCAAAGTACCTACATTTGCTAAGTATGACGGTTTGTCCTGTCCAAAGATGCATCTGAGATCCTACGTCAGAAAGATCCAACCTCACTCCTCCGATAAGGATCTTTGGGTCCACTTTTTTCAAGATAGTTTGGCAGGCACGCAATTGGACTGATTCTATCAACTTGAGAGATCTGATGTTCATAACTGGGAAGATTTAGCTGCTGCTTTCTACCGACAATACCAATACAACGCAGATTTAGTGCCTACTCGTACTCTACTGCAGAGTATGGGTATGGCCTCTAACGAGGGATTTAAGGAGTATGCCCAGAAGTGGCGGGATTTGGCTGGAAGGGTGCAACCACCATTGTCGGATAGGGAGCTGGTTGACATGTTTTTAGGGACTCTGTTGGGTCCGTTCTTCAATCACTTGATCGGGAGCTCATCTACAGGGTTCACCGAATTAATTCTGACCGGTGAAAGGGTCGAAGCTGGCATTAAAAGTGGTAAAATTCAGAAGGATGCCTCCGCTTCCACTGCTATTAAGAAGACCTTTCCAGACAAGAAGGAAGTTTCTGTTGTTCACACCCAGAGAAACCAAGGGAGAATAGAGCGCCGACCAACGGTGGGAGCTGTGATGATCTAGAACTCCTCATCCGATCAACCTCGTAGAAATCAACCAAGAGCTAATCAGCAAAGGGTAGAAAGGCCACAACGACAATTCACTCGAATCAATATGACACCGGCTCAAGTCCTCCCTCATCTGTTAAAGCTGAACCTTACCAACTTGAAAGAAGCGCCAAAAAACCCCAATACCTCTTCTCCTTATTATCACTCCAATGCAAAATGTGCATACCACTCGAACAGTGTAGGGCATGATACCAACAACTGTTGGGCTCTTAAAAACAAGATCCAAGATTTGATAGGCGCCAAGGAGGTAGAGTTTGATGCTCCCGAAAAACCCAACGTGATATCCGCTCCTACGCCAAAACATGGTTATAATGTCCATGCCGTTATGGAATATCTTCATGTTATCGTCGTTAATGCATTAATGAATCCGTTACCAATGATTAAAGTGAATCTGTTGAAAGCCGAGATATTCCCAGGCTGTGGAAAAGACTGTTATTTCTGTTCAACCATGCAAAATGACTGCCCACTGTTGAAATCAGGCATCCAACGCCTGATGGATACCCAAGAGATCCTCTTTCAGAAAACCCCTGTTGCTACTATCACTCACGTTACTCCTATTACCTTTGATACTCCAATCAATGACATTGCTATAATAACCATCTCTGACGATCTTTCCAAGACCTGCAAAAGGCCTGTTAAGATTATGCCTGATCCTAAGTTTGTACCGTTGAAAATTACCATGCCAGGGCCTATCCCGTATAAATCTAACAAGACGATACCATGGAATTACGGAGGAGAGATCTTCTACCATGGTGTCAAACAGCTCGAATCAGTCCAAGAGGATTCCGATGATGAAACCCCTGATATAGGGAATATTGCGGGAACGAGCAAGATAACTCGCAGCGGAAGGATCTTCTCTCCGGAGATTTCTCTTCCACGGGCAGTCTTCGGACCCTCGAGAGTTTCTGTACCTATCAAGCCATCTGTGCAAAGTCCAATAATTGAAGAAATTAATGTTCCCGAAGCTAGACCCTCTGTTGTTACCACCGATAAAGGTAAGGGGATCCAGGAAACGCCTGTCAGGACGAAGGCTCAGACTGTGGTTATCCCCGAGATCACCCAAAAAGAGATGGAAGAAATCTTAAAGATAATCAAGAAGAGCGAATACGATGTCATGGAGAAGCTAGGGCAACCCCCTTCAAAAATCTCCATGCTGGCTCTCTTACTCTGCTCCGAGGCTCATGCCAGAGCCTTGATCAAATTTCTAAAGACAGAACACGTGCCTTAAGAAACTTCTGCGGATCAGTTTCAAGAGTGCGTGGCTAGCCTTACAGCCGATAATGGTCTTGGTTTTTCTGATGCTGATTTGACCCCTAAGGGAAGAAAGCATAACGATGCGCTGCACGTCTCGGTAGAGTGCAGAGGGACCACGCTTACTCATGTTCTAGCTGATACCGGTTCATCCTTAAATGTTCTACCAAAAAAGGCGTTGGACAAATTGGACTGTGAAGGTTTGACCCTAAAGCCCAGTAACATCGTTGTTAGAGCCTTCGACGGTTCTAAGAGAATGTTTCACGGAGAAGTAGACATTCCAATCAAAGTGGGTACAGAAATTTTCAACTCTACTTTTTATGTGATGGACATCCGTCCTTCATATTCATGCTTGTTGGGAAGGCCATGGATCCACAACGCTGGGGCAGTCACTTCTTCTCTACATCAAATGCTAAAATATCCAGTCCAGGGTAAGATCATAACGGTTCATGGTGAGAAGGAGTATATGATAAGTCACCTTAACTCTTTTCGCTATGTGGAGTTAGATGGCGAATTCATAGAAACACCTTTCCAACACTTTGAAGAGGTTTCTCCTGAAGTCGCAGTAGCAAAGACCATGACTGATGTGCCTATCATTTCCAAGCCTGTGTCTCGGATGGCATCCCTTAAAGATGCGGAGGCTGTAATCAAAGAAGGAAGAAGTACAGTGTGGGGGCAACTGCCAGATTTTCCTCACAAGACGAACAAGTTCGGATTAGGTTTTACTGCTGCTGGCCAGAAAGTTATGCGTCGCTCCCGGGCTGGAGGACCACCCTTAAAAATCACTCACCACGGAATTCATGCCTTAGAAGATGATGATGAAGAAGACAACTTTGAAGATTGGATCTTTCCAACCGTTGAAGGAGGATTAAGCAAATGGGAGGCGAAAGACTTCGTTCCCATCACTTTCCTCAATCAGTAATTTATCTTTGAACAATTTCCTGTTTGGTCTGTAATAATTAAATAATTCGTACACTCTTTTCGCCTTATGCCTTACCCGGCGCATATAGGTCCATTTGTAAGGGTTTTGATTCTTCATTTTCATATGCCATTTTTAATGAATCATGGACGTTTTCATCTATAAACTGTTGTGTTCATTTTCTTTCCTTTTACATTTTATTTTGTTTAAGGATGGCTATCCCTTACACACAGCCACACTCACAAAATGCAGGTACCCATCCTCTCCGGATTCCATGGGTGACTATTCTGCTTTTGCCTTCAGTGACTCTGAAGATTTGGTCAATCATGCCGAGTACGAAGGTGATGAAGACTGTGAAGTGCCTGGAGAGTTAGCTAGACTTTTGCAACAAGAAGAGAGGGCTATTCTGCCCCATGAAGAGTTGTTAGAAACTATCTGTGATACGGTGGGAGAACTGACTTGGGATTTTGATTTTTGTGTTTGCAAATGTTTCGGTTTAGCAAGAGTCGCCACCGACTTTTTATTTTATCCTAAGGAATGGTCAAAAAGCACAGGAAAGACCTTTGTGATGTTTTCTTTGGTTCAGGGAGTAGATTATAGAAAGGGAAGGTATCAGCACCCTTTCTATCCATGGTTATCCATGGGCTCTTAGTTACTTGTTTAGATTACTTGCTTTGCTTTTCAATTATTTGAAATGGTGCTCTTCAATTGTTTGAAATGGTGCTTTGTGTGTGGTTTTGAAAGATGTTTTGAAAAGAGGCCATCGTTGTGGCAACCTTTGTAATGATTCTTGTTTGAATGTATACAAAGGTGTTTTTGTCTTTTGAAAAGTTTTAAATGTTTAAAAGTAGGGTTTTGAATTTGTGTTGTGGAGTGTGTTTTGAAAATAGCAAGGATGTTTTGCAAGCTTTTGATCAAGTAACTAAGAGCTATCTACCCTATTTTACTCAAAGATCTTTCTTATGTTCTTAACCCTTTTAACAGTGTTGCTTCACCATTGTATTTGGTGAACAACCTTGTGTTAGGATGTTAAACGGGACAGGCGCGGGTCATCGTATAGACCATGATAGCAATGGTGTCAAGTATTTTTGGAAAATTCTCTTGAGGGACTTGATCATTTTGTTTAGGCAACTCAGATAGCGTCATCGAGGGACTATGATCTTTTCTTTTGTTTTTATTTTGCCAAAGTACCCAACATGCATACCATGGCCCATTTTTGAAGGCAACAAGTGGATTGTAACCCTAGGGGTGCAAGTGTGCATTATGTTTGTTTTTTCATGCATTTTTGTCTTTGATTAGGTCAAACTATTTTTCAATTTGGTTTTGGCATACAAACCCTAATTCTCTAATCATGGCATAATTGAAAGCGTTAAGTGCGTAAAAATAAATCTAAGCTATTACAACTTTGATATAGGGAGGGGGGGTACAATTTTGAATAGGGGATTATTTTGCAAGAAATTAAAACCTAAATTATTACAACCAAATTGAATTTACAATGCATAATATTTAAATGAGCAATATTTATATAAACACAATAAATAAATATTAAATAATAAAAATGTATTATGCAACAAAAGTTTTTATGTATGCAAAGTATTTTTTAAATGTAAAGAAAAAGGTGTAAAGAAATAAAATAAAAAAAGAATTGATTTTATTTAATTAGGGGGTAAACCCTAATTTTTCTTAAGAAAATGATATTATATATTATTTATATACAAAAATATATTAATATGTACAAAAATAAAAATATATTGAAGAAAAGTGTTTTTTAGTATAAAATAATAATAAAAATAAAATGTACTATTTTTGTATTTTTTATCTATGTTTTTTTAATAAAATAAAATAAAATATTTACAAAAATAAAATATATTCAAGAAAATATTTTTAGTGTGAATAAAAAAAATAAAAATGAAAATAAAAGTATTATTTACATTATTTTTATATTTAAATAAATAAGAAAAAGGTATTAAATGCTTTTTTATATTAGAAATAATTAAAAATAAATACCAAGTAAAATGTAAAAAATTATGAAAATATTTTTCAAGTATTTTTTATGTTTGGAAATAAAATAATAAAGTCAAAAATGAAATAAAAATGCAAAAATAATAAAAATATAAGAACTTGGGCCAGGGGGTGTGAAACAGAAAACAAAGGTGTTAGAAGCAAAAAGCCAAGCCCACCCCATCAGCTTCATCTTCTTCCTCCAGATTATTTTGAAAACACGCGCTTGTTATACACAAACTCGTATCTCCTGCATTTGTGATCTTTTGACAAAACTCAAAACATGAAACTTGTAGAGCATTAAACCACGATTCTAACCATATAAAAAACTTAATCTAACTCTCAAAGACCAGAGAGAATTTCTCTGGCCCTAATTTTTAACCTAGTTTTTTCAGAAAGTTCATGGATGAAATTCTCTTGGCACGTTTAATATAAATGAACACTAAGCATATGTATGGTTTCAGGGCAATGAGTACTACATCTTTCATTCATAAACCTAAGGCTAAATGTTCCTAAATAGAGAGATAGAAGTTCATGAAAGACCTGTTTTAGTTGGACAGGAGCTGGACAATGCAGCAACTTTCAGTGAGTCTTGAGGTTCTTTTGAGCTTGCTTGATGTTTCCCGAACCTTTCCCAATGCTTAGTTTGTTTTGAAGTGGCCTGAATCGTTCTACATAACTCAGCCTGCAAAGCTTCCAAACAAAAATGGTGAAGATTGTAAATGGAGTTACAATTGGAAATGGAGGTTTGGGATAGCTTGAGTGAGTTGAGTGGAAGGTATTGGAACTGATTGCAAGCAAAACGCACGAGTGGAATGTGATTTGGCTTGTGATTTGCAGGTCCTGTCCTGTTTTGGAAGAAAATGTGGTTTTTGAGTATGAGGGTGTTTTAGGGGTGAAAGGATCGTCTTTCTGGCTTACAAGGATGTGTAAAACTTGTTTGAAACCTTGGCTTAAGTTGAATATATCAGATATGTGAGTTATGGACCTTTGGTAAGTTGACTTGTTTTGAAAGAAAAGTGAGAAGTGAAATGAGATAGGCCTGTACAGACTATCTCTAAGCATGCACAAGTTCCTTGTACCTTTGCCTGAGTTTGTGGAACTTGTTTGCTGCAAAGAAAGAAGTCCAAGGCTCAAGAAATTCAATTTGACATAAAGTTGCCTTTATGAAAATGGAAGTGCCATCTTTATGCCCAAAATGGAATTATCCATTGTGCCAAGCTCTAATGATCAGAATAACACCAATGTCCAATGTATTTGCATTCAATTTTTGAGTGTAAATTGGTTTAGAGACCTGTAATCAAGTACAAAGCTAGTTTGGTCAGATTTTGCAAGTTGTATGAACATGTTTTGGCCATGGTTACCAAGTGAGTTTTTGCTAACTTCAAGCATTCGATTCTCCCTGACCACAAATGTGTTTGAGGAGTTCTTGGACAATTTGGAAAGATTGCAACATGTACTATAATCCATATTTGAAATGCAACTTGAGACTCCAAGTGGAACTATGTGAAAAATGGCCAAGAAGATGGGTCAAAATCCTGCCTAAATTAGGGCAAAATTTCTCTAAGTTAAAAGTTTTAGGGACCCTTATTCCAAAAATCATAACTTGAGATCCAAGCTTCTTTTGAGAAAACTTTGTGAATCAAAGTTGTATACTTTGTGATGGAATACAACTTTCATGTTGTAAGTTTTGTTTTAATCCATTTGCATCTTGGTGAAAATGTGGGACAAAGTTAGGAAAAATTAAGAAAATTTCATAACTTAGAAAAATTCTAAGTTATGAAATTTTTTCAATTTCAAACCCTAATTTGCAATTTTGGGTTTCTTGATGAACAAGTTTCATAATTTGACACATCTTGATGAAAAATGATCCTTGGCACTTGATTTTGACCAAAAAGTCAAAGTTTGACTTTTCAGTGTACAGTCAAAATTTGATCAGTTGACTGAAAAATTCATCTGTCAATCCTATGCATTTGAGATCTTTTAAACTTGTTGAATAGGTCAATATAATTTCATTTGGTCCTTGAGTCCATGGTTGAGATTGATTTGCCATTGGCTAGGTCAAACAGTCAAAAATTGCCTTTGTACAGTCAAAACCCTAAAAATGACCATTTTGCCCTTTTGGTGATCTGATCAAATTTCTTGTGGAGTTGTGGTCCAAACTTGGTCAAATGGTTCATATGAGTTCATAATGTTGATGTGGGTCAAAATTCATGAGGTTTGACTCTAAATTGGCCACAGTTGACTTTTTCCTCAATACAACTGATTTATAGGTCAACTGTTCAATTGACTGGGCAAAAATTTGCTTCAAGGCTTGAAACTTGGTATGGGCGAACTTATGAGTCCAACATGAAGTATGAAAGTCAATTTGGGCATTGAAGGCTCAAAAATCCCTGTGCAAACTCAAACCCTAATTTAGGTCAACAATGCAAGGAGGTGTCTTGAGCAGAGCAAACCCTAGCTTGGTCTTGAGTTCCAAAAGTCTTGTGATGAGAAATGTTTGATAAAATGAGAGGGAAAATTTTAGGATACAACAGTTGCCCCTGTTCAATCTTCTTGAACCTGAAGAGTTAGATCGGCAAGTCTGCCTTTCGTGACTCGAAGGTAAAAGAGGATTGGACACTAGAGTGCCCGTAAATTTGCACTCGTAAAAATATTGTTGAGGGAATGGACTTAAAGATGCCATTTGGAGATGGTAGAATCTTGCTGGAGACGGGCTTAAAGATTCCATCCAAGATTGTTTGTTGAACAGGGGCGTATCCGAGCTGTAACTGTATTTGATCTTTGAATGAATATCAGAATGACTGCCGTGTCTGGAGTGTATCTAAGCTGTGACTGTATTTGATCTTTGAATGAATATCAGAATGACTGCCGTGTCTGGAGTGTATCTGAGCCGTGAATGTATTTGATCTTTGAATGAATATCAGAATGACTGTCGTGTCTGGAGTGTATCTGTATTCTGAATGGGTAACAGAGAAACATCTGTATATGGAGCAACTGTGTGTTGAGGATAAGTTTTGAATGAGTGGCAGAATGGCAACCGTGTCTGGTGCGTATCTGGACTGTATCTGAAGTTGAGATCTGTATGAGTAGTAGAATGACTTCCGTGTCCGGAGTGTATCTGAGACTGTAACGGGGATTTGAATAAGTGACAAAATGACTTCCGTGGCGAATGCACTTGGGGGAAATCAAACTTTTGGTGTAAGGGCCAGAATGGCATCCATGTTTGGAGCGTATCTGAATCTTGAAGTGGATAATTGAATCTGAATGAGAGATAGAATAGCCGTCGTGTCTGGAGCGTATCTAGTCTGTATCGGATTGCTGAAGTCTGAATGAGT
The DNA here is from genome assembly GCA_948472305.1 of Vicia faba. Classification (NCBI taxonomy): domain Eukaryota; kingdom Viridiplantae; phylum Streptophyta; class Magnoliopsida; order Fabales; family Fabaceae; genus Vicia; species Vicia faba. Next base: position 1,023,560,557 of record OX451736.1, on the reverse strand, counting down.
AATAGAATGACCGTCGTGTCTGGGGTGTATCCATATTGTATCTGAATAGTTGTTAATGATAGCCTTTTAATCTTATCCTGAAAAGGGTAAAATGTTAGCTAAAACACAAAGTCATGCTGCATGATATGTATGATGCAATGAACGATGTTTCATCAATGTTTATGATATATGAATGTAATGGATGTGCATGTAAGCGGAGTAGCTGTCTTGCTTGAGGAAAATAAATCCTCGATAACTGGAGATAAGGAAATCTTGGACTGCTACCGGAGAAAATAAATTCCTGACCGATGCTGAGGATTCAAAAATCTTTGATTGTTGAAAACAAGAAATCCTTGCTGACTGCTTGGGGATTAAAGATCTTTGATTGTTGAGAAATGAGAAATCCTGGGACCACTGCTGGAGATTGAAAATCCTTGATGACTCGTGGGGATTAATCAAGAGCTTTGACAACTTCTGCGGGGAATGCGAATCCTTCATGACTTTCCTGGGAAATAAGGAAAACTCTGGAAATCTCTACTGGGGAGTTAAATCCTAGGAGGCTTCTGTTGGAGAAATGAAACCAAGAATCTTCGATCTGTTGGGAAATAACCTTGTGGGGAGAATGTCTACTCGGCTTGTGAAGTCAAGAGCTTGGGTTGTACGCCAATCTACTGGGGAAGTTGGGGAATTTGACTTCGTTGGGGAAGAAGGTTTAGAACATTCTGGCTCCGCTAGGGATAGGTATTTCCGGGTTTTCGGGCTCCACTGGGGATTAGGAGTTTGAACTCTGATGGGAACTCTGAAACTTAACTCAGCTGGGGGATAAAGTTTAGAACACACTGGCTCAGCTGGGGATCCTGAAATTTAACTCCGCTAGGGATGTATACTCCAAGGTTTTAGCTTTGTACTACAGGGGATTTCTTCTGGAATAGCACAAAGATATCTTCCTACACCTTTAACCTATTAGTAATTATCCTCTCTCAATTTCGTTTTATTTGTAAGCAGTGATTATATTCAAATGCATATGCCTATTTAACAAAACTTTGGACGTTTTCAAATAAATATAAGTGTAAAAATAAAGAAAGGCAAGCAAATTTCTGCACTTTGAAGTATCTTTGTATTAACTTTTGTAAGTATCTTTGTACAAAGGAGACATACATCCTAGTAAGAGAATGTTGTCGTAAAAACTGAAAAAAATTTATACAAAAAGAAAGATGGCTATGTGTAACAATTCCACGGGGTTCCCATTCTGCTATAGCCTTCACAACTCTGAGTATCTTGTCCATTCGCTGCTTCTTCCGCCGATGATTGGATTGATCAGAAGCTTGGAGTTTGTTGGTGAAGAGATTGTTCTTAAAGTGATCCGACGAGACATAGTCATACGCTTTAATTCCCTAACTTTTGCCTAGACCGCCCTTTCGGGTTTTCGATCCACCGGGAAACCCTTTTTTGCCCAAGTCGCCCTTTCGGGTTTTCAACTTGCCGGCTGTACAAATTTTTTTTTATCCCCAATTTTTGCCTGAACCGCCCTTTCGGGTTTTCGATTCACCGGGATGCCCATTTTTGCCCAAGTCGCCCTTTCGGGTTTTCAACTTGTCGGGTCGTTCTATGCGTATTATCTTTTGACTATGTCTGCGTTCGCAGGGTGCGGCAAATCGTCGCCGTCCATGGTGGTCATAATCATTGCCCCACCAGAAAAGATGCTTTTGATCACAAATGGTCCTTCGTAAGTAGGAGTCCACTTGCCCCTGGGATCACTTTGCGACAAGATGATCCGCTTGATTACAAGATATTTGACTTGATATACTTGACGCTTGACTTTCTTGTTGAAAGCCTTGATCATCCGTTTTTGATACGTCTGACCATGACAAATAGCAGTAAGTCGCTTCTCGTCGATCAAGTTAAGTTGATCAAGCCGGGTCTGAATCCAATCGTCTTCACTCAAACCGGCATCCTTCATAATCCTCAAGGAAGGAATCTGAACTTCCATAGGCAAAACAGCTTCCATGCCATATACCAAAGAAAAGGGGGTTGCCCCTGTTGAAGTACGCGCCATGGTACGATATCCATGCAGAGCAAACGGTAACATCTCATGCCAGTCCTTGTAGGTGACTGTCATCTTCTGAATGATTTTCTTGATATTTTTGTTTGCGGCTTCAACAACACCGTTCATCTTCGGCCGATAGGGAGATGAATTATAATGATAAATCTTGAACTTCTCGCACAGAGAGGTGATCATAGTGTTGTTCAAATTTGTACCGTCGTCCGTGATAATCCTGTCGGGGATACCGTACCGTCATATGAGATTCTGCTTGATGAAGCGGGCAACCACATTCTTTGTAACGGAGGAAAAAGAAGCTGCTTCGACCCATTTGGTGAAGTAATCAATAGCCACCGGGATAAAGCGATGTCCATTGGATGCCATGGGCTTGATCTCTCCAATCATGTCAATGCCCCACATTGCGAATGGCCAAGGAGCTGTTAGAACGTTGAGAGGAACAGGAGGAATATGTACCTTGTCCGCATAGACTTGGCATTTGTGACAAGTACGGGAATATTGATGACAATCAGCTTCCATGGTAGACCAGTAGTAGCCCGCCCTTAGAATCTTCTTAGCCATCGTATGTCCGCTTAAGTGGGTGCCAAATGTTCCGTTGTGTATCTCGGTCATGATCAACTCAGCTTCAACCTTGTCCACACAACGAAGTAGAACACAATCATGGCTGCGTTTATAAAGGATGACGTTGCTCAGGAAGAACTTGGCAGCAAATCTCCTTAAGAACTTTTTGTCATTGACGGAAGCTCCTTCAGGGTATTCTCGAGTCTGGAGATACCTTTTGATTTCATGAAACCAGGGTTGTTCCAATAATTCTTCGGTATTAATCTCATGACAGTGCACAGGTTCGTCCATTCGTTCGATGGTGATTTGGGGAGCCTCGTTATCCCAGTTGAGTTTAAACATGAAAGACATTGTAGCCAGAGCATCTGCTAGCTAATTTTCTTCTTGCAGAAAGTGCTCGAAAGTAATCTGCTCGAAATGAGGCAACAATGTCAAGACGTGTTCTTTATATGGGATAAGATTAGGATGTTTAGTGTCCCACTCTCCGTTGACATGACTTATAACCAAAGCCGAGTCCCTAAATACGGCCAAAGATTTGATTCCCAAGTCTATAGCAGCCTTGAGACCAAAGATGCAAGCTTCATATTCAGCCATGTTGTTGGTACAACTGAAGCAAAGTCGGGCAGTGAAGGATGTATGACAACCTTCCGGAGAAATGAGTACCGCACCAATACCGTTGCCAAGTGCATTTGAAGCACCATCAAAGTACAGGGTCCATCGGGATCCTTGCTCAGGCCCGTCATACGGCCCGTTACCTTTAATGTTGTACAATGTCATGATGTCCTCGTCAGGGAAGTCGAATCTCATAGATTGGTAATCTTCGACGGCTTGATGAGCTAGATGGTCAGCTAGTACACTCCCCTTTATAGCCTTTTGGGTAGTATACTGGATATCATACTCAGTCAGGATCATTTGCCATCTAGCAATTCTTCCAGATAAAGCAAGCTTCTCGAAGATATACTTGATCAGATCTATCTTGGAAATCAGCAAAGTGGTATGAGTCAACATATACTGCCTTAGCCGGCGAGCAGCCCATACCAAAGTGCAACAAGTTTTCTCGAGCAGTGAGTAGCGAGTCTCACAGTCGGTAAACTTTTTGCTAAGGTAATAAATGGCATGCTCTTTTCGGCCAGACTCATCATGTTGGCCCAGTACGCACCCCATTGAGTTATCCAAAATAGTCAGATACATGATTAATGGCCTTCCTTCGACGGGTGGCATCAATATAGGAGGTTCCAGTAAATACTCCTTGATCTTATCAAAAGCAACTTGACAATCGTTGTTCCATTCAACTACCTGATCTTTCTTCAACAGTTTGAAGATTGGCTCACAGGTAGATGTCAGGTGAGAGACGAACCTTGCAATATAGTTTAAGCGTCCCAAGAAACCTCTAACCTCTTTTTCAGTGCGAGGGGCAGGCATTTCTTGTATAGGTTTGACCTTAGCTGGATCAACCTCAATGCCTTTGTTGCTGACGATAAATCCCAAAAGTTTACTAGATCTGACTCTAAAAGTGCACTTGCTCGGGTTCAGTCTGAGCTTAAACTCCTTTAACCTGACAAACAACTTTTGCAGATTATCAAGGTGTTCTTCTTCTGTTTTTGATCGGGCTATCATGTCGTCTACGTAAACTTCAATCTCATGATGTATCATATCATGAAATAAAGCTACCATGGCACGTTGATAGGTTGCCCCGGCATTCTTCAGTCCGAATGGCATCACTTTGTAGCAGAAGGTACCCCATTGCGTGACAAAAGTAGTTTTCTCCATGTCTTCAGAGGCCATTTTGATCTGGTTGTATCCCGAGAATCCATCCATGAAGGAAAATACCTTGTGTTGAGCTGTGTTGTCAACCAAGATGTCGATGTGTGGTAGTGGAAAATCGTCTTTAGGGCTAGCCCTGTTTAAGTCCCGATAGTCCACACACATTCTGACTTTGTCGTCCTTTTTAGGTACTGGCACAATGTTAGCAACCCATTGCGGATAGGAAGTAACAGCCAGAAAGCCAGCGTTGAATTGCTTCATTACCTCGGCTTTGATCTTCTCAGACATGTCGGGCCTCATTTGGCGGACCTTTTGTTTGATCGGTGGACTGTCTTCTTTTGTAGGGAGACGGTGAACCACGATATCTGTGTCTAATCCCGACATGTCTTCATAGGACCAGGCAAAGATCTCAACATATTCGTTCAACAACTGCACTAAATGCTCTTGAACACCCGGTTCCAGGTTGGCACCCGCCTTAACCTCTTTCTTGTCTTCCTCTGTTCCCAAGTTGATGGTTTCTAACAACTCTTCATGAGGAAGAATAGCTCTCTCTTCTTGTTGCAAAAGTCTGGCTAACTCTCACGGCACTTCACAGTCTTCGTCAACTTCGTACTCAGCATGATTGACCAAATCTTCAGAGTCACCGAAGGCTAAAGCAGAATAGTCACCCATGGAATCCAGAGTGGATGGGTACCTGCATTTTGTGAGCGTGTGTGTGTGTAAGGGATAGCCATCCTTAAACAAAACAAGATGCAAAAGGAAAGAAAATGAACACAATAGTTTATAGATGAAAACGTCCAATGATTCATTAAAACATGGCATATGATAATGAAGAAAATCAAGCCCTTACAAATGGACCTATATGCCCCGGGCAAGGCATAAGGTGAAAATAGTGTACGAATTGTTTAGTTATTACAGACCAAAATAGGAAATTGTTCAAAGATAAATTACTGGTTGATGAAAGTGATGGGAATAAAGTCCTTTGCTTCCTAGTTGCTTAATCCTCCTTCGACGGTTGGAAAGATCCAATCTTCAAAGTTGTCTTCTTCATCATCATCTGCTAAGGAATTAATTCCATGGTGAGTGATTTTTACGGGTGGTCCTCCAGCCTTGGAGCGACGCATAGCTTTCTGGCCAGCAACAGTAAAACCTAGTCCGAACTTGTCCGTCTTATGGGGAAAATCAAGCAGTTGCCCCCACACTGTACTCCTTCCTTCTTTGATTACAGCCTCTGCATCCTTGAGAGATGCCATCCTAAACACAGGCTTGGGAATAACAGGCACATCAACCATTGTCTTCGCAACTGCGACCTCAGGAGAAACTTCCTCAAAATGTTGAAAAGGCGTTTCTATGAACTCGCCATCCAACTCCACATAGCGGAAGGAGTTGAGGTGACTTATCATGTACTCTTCCTCGCCGTGTACCGTTATAATCTTACCCTGAACAGGATACTTTAGCATTTGGTGTAAAGAGGAGGTAACTTCCCCAACATAGTGGATCCACGACCTTCCCAACAAACACGAATATGAAGGACGGATATCCATCACATAAAAGGTGGAGTTGAAAATTTCTGTGCCCACTTTGATAGGAATGTCAACCTCTTCGTGAACCATTCTCTTGGACCCATCAAAGGACCTAACCACGATATTACTTGGCTTTAGCACTAACCCTTCACAGTCCAAACGGTCTAACGCTTTCTTTGGCAGCATATTCAAGGATGAACCAGTATCAACGAGGACATGGGCAAGGGTGGTTCCCCTGCATTCTACTGAGACATGCAGCGCGTCGTTGTGTTTCCTTCCCTTGGGAGTCAAATCAGCATCGAAAAAACCAAGACCATTATCAGCAGTAAGGCTGGCCACGCACTCTTGAAACTGGTCAGTCGAAGTTTCTTGAGGCATGTGTGCCGTCTTTAAAAATTTGATCAGGGCCTTAGCATGGGCCTCAGAGCAGAGTAGAATAGCCAACATGGAGATTTTGGAAGGAGTCTGCCTTAGCTGTTCCACGACGTCATAGTCGCTCTTTTTGATTATCTTTAGGATTTCTTCCATTTCTTTCTGGGTGGTCTCGGGGATTATCACAGTCTGAGCCTTCATCCTGACAGGAACTTCTAGTATCCCCTTACCTTTATCGGTAGTAGCATCAGAGGGTCTAACTTCAGGTACATCAATTTCTTCAATTATCGGGCCTTGCACAGATGGCTTAACAGGCACAGAAGCTTTCGAGGGTTCGAAGACTGCTCGAGGGGGAGCAATCTCCGGAGAGAAGATCCGTCCGCTACGAGTTATCTTGCTTGTTCCCGCAATGTTCCCTATATCAGGGGTTTCATATTCAAAATTCTCTTGGACTGATTCAATCTGTTTGTTACCATGATAGAAGATTTCTCCTCCTTAGTTCCATGGTATCGTCTTGTCAAATTTATACGGGACAAGCCCCAGCATGGTGATTTTCAATGGTACAAATTTAGGATCCGGCGTAATCTTGACAGGCCTTTTTCAAGCCTTGGGAAGATTGTCGGAGATGGTTATTATTGCAATATCATTGGTTGAAGTAGCAAAAGTAACAGGAGTAACAGGAGTGAAGGTATCAACAAGAGTCTTTTGGAAGAGTATCTCTTGGGTATCCATCAGAAGTTGGATGCCTGATTTCAACAGTGGGCAGTTATCTTGTACGTTTAAACAGAAGTAACAGTCTTTTCCACAACCTGGGAATATCCCGACTCTCATCAAATTCACTTTAATCACTAGTAACGGAGTCAAAAGGTCATCAACATTGGTAACATGAAGGTCTTCCATAACGGCATGAACATTATGATCGTGCTTGGGCATTGGGGCAGAAATCACATTCGGCTTTTCGGGCGCATCGAATTCTACCTCCTTGGCGTTAATCAAGTCTTGGATTTTGTTCTTAAGAGCCCAACAGTTGTTGGTATCATGCCCTACACTGTCAGAGTGGTAAGCACACTTTGCATTAGAGTGGTAATATGGAGAAGATGTATTAGGGTTCTTTGGCGCTTCCTTCAAATTGGTAAGATTCAGCTTTAGCAAATGAAGGAGTACTTGAGCTGGCGTCATGTTGATCCGGGTGAACTGCCGTTGTGGCCTTTCTACCCGTTGTTGATTAGGTCTTGGCTGATTGCTGCAAGGTTGATCATTTGAAGAGTTTTGAATCATCACAGCCCCTACAGTCGGCCGGTGCCCCATTCCTTCTTGACTTTTCTGAGAATACACAGCATAAGCTTCCTTCTTAGCTGGGAAGGTCTTCTTAACAGCGGTTGATGCAGAGGCATCTTTCTGAATCTTACCACTTTTAATGCCGGCCTCGACCCTTTCACCGGTCAAAGTTAGTTCGGTGAATCCTGCGGAGGAACTCCCGATTAAATGATTGAAGAAAGGGCCAGACAGGGTCCCTAAAAACATGTCAACCAGCTCTCTATCCGACAATGGTGGCTGCACCCTTCCGGCCAGATCACGCCCCTTCTGGGCATATTCCTTAAATCCCTTGTTAGAAGCCATACCCATACTCTGTAGTTGAGTACGAGTGGGCGCTAAATCAATGTTGTATTGGTATTGTCGGTAGAAAGCAGAAGCTAAATCTTCTCAGTTATGAACCTCCGATCTCTCGAGTTGATAGAACCAGTCCAATTGTGTGCCTGATAAACTATCTTGGAAAAAATGGACCCAAAGATCCTTATCAGATGAGTGGGGTTGGATCTTTTGGACGTAGGATCTTAGATGCATCTTTGGACACGACAGACCGTCATACTTAGCAAATGTGGGAACTTTGAATTTGGGAGGAATAACAATCCCAGCGACCAACCCCATTTCTTCGAAATCTAAACCAGGTACCCTTTGCAACTCCATTGCTGCCAATCTATCTTCAAGATTTTTAAATTTAACATCCGCCGGGGGATATTGCTGTTCGGAGTAATCTTCGTCTTCTGCCTCTTCCTCTTCTTCTCCTTCAACTTCAGATTCAGAAGGCATTGTTGTTCCTTTTCCTTTACCAGCCCCTTCATCAGACGTCGAGGGGAACTCGAGAAATTTTCTAGCATTGCTTTCAAACCTTCTTCCCATGATGACTACACCAGGTCTTTTCTTCTTTTTCTCTTTATCTTTCTCCAACAGTGCTTTGAGGTCCTCTTTACCCTTTGCCAAGGTCATGAGGAGTTACTGGAATTGAGAATTCTGTGCCTGCAGGTCCTTAACCGTCTGCTCTAAATCCATCTTGCTGAAATAAACAGCAAAAAGATAAGGAATTCTCGTGTGAAGACCTGTTTATGCATATGATGAATGATATGTTATTCATGTAATGCATTCAAGGATTCAGAAAATTTAAATTTGTTGCAAACAAAAAGAACACACGTCATATTAAGAAGAAATTTGTTAGTACATAAGTTCCCCATGGGCAAAATATTACAATTTTCTTAATGTAAAAAGACATTGCGCATCCTCTTTGGTGCGATGTAAGTGTTGAGAGTCTCCTCCTCATGAAGTCGGCGGGTAAGTTCTAAAACCTTCTTTTCACTGGCATAGAAGCTGGCTTCAAAGGTATTCCGTTCTTCTTTGAGTTGGATCCAACTCTTTTGTAATTCTTCCAATGATGTTGGCATGTCAGGATGTAGGAGGGTGTATGGAACCTCTCCTTCCATGATAGGCTCTTTGATCACGGGGAGAATGTAAGGATATGGCATCATAAGATTCTGGGCGCGGGTTCGTACCCACTTGAGGTAAGGCTCAAGGGGGATGGAATTCTTGTGCCCCAATGTCTTACTATCCACCTTGTTAGGCATCCTCCAAGCTCTGATGAACCTTTATCGAAGGCCTTGCGCATTGTTGTCGAAATCAAAAACTAGGTCAGGAATTAGCATGTTCAGAGGGCCATCCCTTCTAGCATATCCAAACTGTCTTAGAGCTAAACAAGGGTTGTAGGTAATGCCTCCCCTAATTCCAAGTAGTGGGAAATTAGGGAACTCCCCACAATGATCAATGATGATGACATTTTCTCTTAACCGAGAACACCAATGAACATCAGAATGTGTGAGGGTCATCAACCGTTGTGACCACCTTAAACCCTGCTCATTCTTCAAAACTGATTGTGGAAGGTGAGAAATAAACCACCTTGCTAGGAGAGGAGTAAAACACATGAGAACACCTCTTTTCCTCATTGTTCGTGTGTAAAATGAGTGTAGGATGTCCCCAAGCAATGTAGGTACAGGATTCCGGGATATGAAAATCTTGACAGCATTCACATCTATGAGTTGATCAGGGTTTGGGAACAAGACCAACCCATAGATGAGGAGTACCACAATCTCTTCAAAAGCTTGTAGATCTAAAGAATTCCAACCGTCTTGTGCCTTCTCAAACATAAACTTTGCCAAGAAACCCTTGACACCACTCTCGGTTTCCCAATGACCCTTGATATCAGATGGTTGCAAGTGTAATGCTTGAGCAACATCTTCAGGCTTTGGTTCTTTTTCTGTACCGTTGTAGGGTAGTTGATGAAGAATAGGAATCCTCAGGAGTTGAGAAAATTCCTCCAAAGTAGGTACTAGTTGATAATCAGGAAAGGTGAAACAGTGGTGTAGGGGGTCAAAGAACTGAAAGAGAACTTTCACCATGTCTTCTTCAATGTTGGAGTTGACCAAGTTGAGAAGTCTACCATGTCTTTCACTGAAGAGAGAATTCTCTGGAATCCTGGAAGTAAGCTCTTTGAGCTGAGGAGGGATCCTCACAAGGTTGACTTGAATTACTTTCCTGCGAAGAGATTCCATGACCTACAAAACAAGAATAAAGATGAAGATCCAAACCCTTGAAATGGTTAGTGGATGCATATGATGTTTTATGACGTTCATGATGTATGCACAAGCACATGTACAAGCAAATCACACAAGATCCTAGTTTCAGGCTTGCATGAGGTTTCATAGGCAAGTACCCTCTTGAAGTTAGTTGGCTCAACCTGTCCTATAAATAGTAACCGTGTTCTAAGGAGATTAATATCACTGGATTGTTTTCTATGTTCATTGTTTTGGTTTAGCCACTTAACTAGCGACCAAAATATTCCAAGAAAACAACCCTCAATGAGTGTAGTATCGAGTATCTACCAACTTCAGACTGTACCAAACCCGGTCATCTCACTACCCTTAAAAAAGGACAAGATGGTCAAGTAAGGTTCTAAGAGTTCATTATGTTTCATGACATCACTCAGCGGCCCCGTATTCTCTTTGATTGACTCAAAGGCTACCGGTACTCACAAATATGTCGCACTAATATAGCTATTGCTTCAAACATGTCGATATACCCCGCACAGTTTCCACAATGTATTGCTAATTACCTATGAATGTTTCCCAAAATCCGGGTGGAGGATTCAAACCCAAACAAGAGAACCAAATGTAAAGCAATAAAAACAATCAAGACATGCAAAGGTGATCTAAACCCTAAGGTTACTCCACTTTTAAAGTACTCCCCAGCAGAGTCGCCAGTTCTGTGATACGGTGGAAGAACTGACTTAGGATTTTGTGTTTTGTGTTCGCAAATGTTTCGGTTTAGCAAGAGTCGCCACCGACTTTTTATTTTATCCTAAGGAATGGTCAAAAAGCACAGGAAAGACCTTTGAGATATTTTCTTGGGTTCGGGGAGTAGATTATAGAAAGGGAAGGTATTAGCACCCTTTCTATCCATGGTTATCCATGGGCTCTTAGTTACTTGTTTAGATCACTTGCTTTTATTTTCAATTGTTTGAAATGGCGCTCTTCAATTGTTTGAAATGGTGCTTTGTGTGTGGTTTTGAAAGATGTTTTGAAAAGAGGCCATCGTTGTGGCAACCTTTGTAATGATTCTTGTTTGAATGTATACAAAGGTGTTTTTGTCTTTTGAAAATTTTTCAATGTTTGAAAGTAGGGTTTTGAATTTGTGTTGTGGAGTGTGTTTTGAAAATAGCAAGGATGTTTTGCAAGCTTTTGATCAAGTAACTAAGAGCTATCTACCCTATTTTACTCAAAGATCTTTCTTATGTTCTTAACCCTTTTAACAGTGTTGCTTCACCATTGTATTTGGTGAACAACCTTGTGTTAGGATGTTAAACGGGACAGGTGCGGGTCATCGTATAGACCATGATAGCAATGGTGTCAAGTATTTTTGGAAAATTCTCTTGAGGGACTTGATCATTTTGTTTAGGCAACTCAGATAGCGTCATCGAGGGACTATGATCTTTTGTTTTGTTTTTATTTTGCCAAAGTATCCAACATGCATACCATGGCCCATTTTTGAAGGCAACTTTTCTATCATATATATATTAAATATATTAAATATGTACAAAATAAAATAAAATATTTAAAAAAATAAAATATATTCAAGAAAATATTTTTAGTGTGAATAAAAAAAATAAAAGTGAAAATAAAAGTATTATTTACATTATTTTTATATTTAAATAAATAAGAAAAAGGTATTAAATGCTTTTTTATATTAGAAATAATTAAAAATAAATACCAAGTAAAATGTAAAAAATTATGAAAATATTTTTTAAGTATTTTTTATGTTTGGAAATAAAATAATAAAGTCAGAAATGAAATAAAAATGCAAAAATAATAAAAATATAAGAACTTGGGTCAGGGGGTGTGAAACTGAAAACAAAGGTGTTAGAAGCAAAAAGCCAAGCCCAGCCCATCAACTTCATCTTCTTCCTCCAGATTTTTTTGAAAACATGCGCCTGTTATACACAAACTCGTATCTCCTGCATTTGTGATCTTTTGACAAAACTCAAAACATGAAACTTGTAGAGCATCAAACCACGATTCTAACCATATAAAAAACTTAATCTAACTCTCAAAGACCAGAGAGAATTTCTCTGGCCCTAATTTCTAACCTAGTTTTTCAGAAAGTTCATGGATGAAATTCTCTTGGCATGTTTAATATAAATGAACACTAAGCATATGTATGGTTTCAGGGCAATGAGTACTACATCTTTCATTCATAAACCTAAGGCTAAATGTTCCTAAATAGAGAGATAGAAGTTCATGAAAAACCTGTTTCAGTTGGACACGAGCTGAACAATGCAGCAACTTTCAGTGAGGCCTGAGGTTCTTTTGAGCTTGCTTGATGTTCCCTGAACCATTCCCAATGCTTAGTTTGTTTTGAAGTGGCCTGAATCGTTCTACATAACTCAACCTGCAAAGCTTCCAAACAAAAATGGTGAACACTGTAAATGGAGTTACAGTTGGCAATGGAGGTTTGGGATAGCTTGAGTGAGTTGAGTGGAAGGTATTGGAACTGATTGCAAGCAAAACACACGAGTGGAATGTGATTTGGCTTGTGATTTGCAGGTCCTGCCCTATTTTGCAAGAAAATGTGGTTTTTGAGTATGAGGGTGTTTTAGGGGTGAAAGGATCGTGTTTCTGGCTTACAAGGATGTGTAAAACTTATTTGAAACCTTGGCTTAAGTTGAATATATCAGATATGTGAGTTATGGACCTTTGGCAAGTTGACTTGTTTTGAAAGAAAAGTGAGAAGTGAAATAAGATAGGCTTGTACAGGCTATCTCCAAGCATGCAAAAGTTCCTTGTACCTTTGCCAGAGTTTGTGGAACTTGTTTGCTGCAGAGAAAGAAGTCTAAGGCTCAAGAAAATGCAATTTGACATAAAGTTGCCATTATGAAAATGGAAGTGCCGTCTTTATGCCCAAAATGGAATTATTCATCGTGCCAAGCTCTAATGATCAGAATAACACCAATGTCCAATGTGTTTGCATTCAATTTTTGAGTGTAAATTGGTTTAGAGACCTGTAATCAAGTACAAAGCTAGTTTGGTCAGATTTTGCAAGTTGTATGAACATGTTTTGGCCATGGTTACCAAGTGAGTTTTTCCAACTTCAAGCATTTGATTCTCCCTAACCACAAATGTGTTTGAGGAGTTCTTGGACAATTTGGAAAGCTTGCAACATGTACTATAATCCATCTTTGCAATGAAACTTGAGACTCGAAGTGCAACTATGTGAAAAATTTCCAAGAATATTTGTCAAAATCCTGCCTAAATTAGGGCAAAATTTCTCTAAGTTAAAAGTTTTAGGGACCCTTGTTCCAAAATTCATAACTTGAGATCCAAGCTTCTTTTGAGAAAACTTTGTGAATCAAAGTTGTAGAATTTGTGATGGACTACAACTTTCATGTTGTAAGTTTTGTTTGAATCCATTTTCACCTTGGTGAAAATGTGGGACAAAGTTAGGAAAAATTAAGAAAATTTCATAACTTAGAAAAATTCTAAGTTATGAAATTTTTTCAATTTCAAACCCTAATTTGCAATTTTGGGTTTATTGATGAACAAGTTTCATAATTTGACACATCTTGATGAAAAATGATCCTTGGCACTTGATTTTGACCAAAAAGTCAAAGTTTGACTTTTCAGTGTACAGTCAAATTTTGATCAGTTGACTGAAAAATTCATCTGCCAATCCTATGCATTTGAGATCTTTTGAACTTGTTGAATAGGTCAAGATAATTTCATTGGGTCCTTGAGTCCATGGTTGAGCTTGATTTGCCATTGGCTAGGTCAAACAGTCAAAAATTGCCTTTGTACAGTCAAAACCCTAAAAATGACCATTTTGCCCTTTTGGTGATCTGATCAAATTTCTTGTGGAGTTGTGGTTCAAACTTGATCAAATGGTTCATATGAGTTCATAATGTTGATGTGGGTCAAAACTCATGAGGTTTGACTTTAAATTGGCCACAGTTGACTTTTTCCTCAATACAGCTGATTTCTAGGTCAACTGTTCAATTGACTGGGCAAAAATTTGCTTCAAGGCTTGAAACTTGGTATGGGAGAACTTATGAGTCCAACATGAAGTATGAAAGTCAATTTGGGCATTGAAGGCTCAAAAATCCCTATGCAAACTCAAACCCTAATTTAGGTCAACAATGCAAGGAGGTGTCTTGAGCAGAGCAAACCCTAGCTTGGTCTTGAGTTCCAAAAGTCTTGTGATGAGAAATGTTTGATAAAATGAGAGGGAAAATTTTGGGGTACAACACTATCAATTTGGGAACTGCTGAAGACAAGAAAGAAGTTAAAGTGGGTGCCAACCTGGAACCAAATGTCAAGGAGCGCTTAGTTCAGTTGTTGAATGAATATGTTGAGATCTTTGCCTGGTCCTATGAAGACATGCCGGGACTGAATACGGATATTGTGGTTCACCTTCTCTCTACAAGAGAAGACTGTCCACCAATCAAACAGAAAATCCTCCGAATGAGGCCCGACATGTCCGAAAAGATCAAAGCTGAAGTGATGAAGCAGTTCAATGCTGACTTTCTGGCTGTTACTTCCTATCTACAATGGGTTGCCAACATTGTGCCCATGCCTAAGAAGGATGGCAAAGTCAGAATGTGTGTGGACTACAGAGACCTAAACAGGGATAGCCCTAAAGATGATTTTCCACTACCACACATTGACATCTTGGTTGACAATACAGCTCAACACAAGGTATTTTCCTTCATGGATGGATTCTCAGGATACAACCAGATCAAAATGGCCCCTGAAGACATGGAGAAGACTACTTTTGTTACGCAGTGGGGTACCTTCTGCTACAAAGTGATGCCATTCGGACTGAAGAATGCTGGGGCAACCTATCAGCGAGCCATGGTAGCTTTGTTTCATGACATGATACATCATGAGATTAAAGTCTACGTAGACGACATGATAGCCCGTTCACAAACAGAAGAAGAACATCTTGACCATCTGCAGAAGCTGTTTGTCAGGTTAAAGGAATATAAGCTCAGACTGAACCCTAACAAGTGCACTTTCGGAGTCAGGTCCGGTAAACTTTTAGGATTCATCATCAGTAACAAAGGCATCGAGGTTGATCCTGCTAAAGTCAAAGCTATACAAGAAATGCATGCCCCCCGCACTGAAAAGGAGGTTAGAGGTTTTTTGGGACGCTTAAACTATATTGCAAGGTTCATATCTCACCTAACATCTACCTGTGAGCCAATCTTCAAGCTGTTGAAGAAAGATCAGGTGGTTGAATGGAACGATGATTGTCAAGTTGCTTTTGATAAGATCAAGGAGTATTTGCTGGAACCTCCTATCTTGATGCCACCCGTCGAAGGAAGGTCTTTAATCATGTATCTGACCGTTTTGGATAACTCAATGGGGTGCGTACTGGGCCAACATGACGAGTCTGGCCGAAAAGAGCATGCCATTTATTACCTTAGCAAAAAGTTTACCGACTGTGAGACTCGCTACTCACTGCTCGAGAAAACTTGCTGCGCTTTGATATGGGCTTCTCGCCGGCTAAGACAATATATGTTGACACATACCACTTTGCTGATTTCCAAAATGGATCTGATAAAGTACATCTTCGAGAAGCCTGCTTTATCCGGAAGAATCGCTAGATGACAAATGATCCTGACTGAATGTGATATCCAGTACACAACCCAAAAAGCTATAAAGGGGAGTGTACTAGCTGACCATCTAGCTCATCAAGTCGTCGAAGATTACCAATCTATGAGGCTCGATTTCCCTGACGAGGACATTATGACATTAGACAACATTGAAGGTAACGGACCGTATGACGGACCTGAACAAGGATCCCGATGGACCCTGTACTTTGATGGTGCTTCAAATGCACTTGGTAACAGTATCAGCATGGTACTTATTTCTCCAGAAGGTTGCCATACACCTTTCACTGCTAGACTCTGCTTCAGTTGTACCAACAACATGGCCGAGTATGAAGCTTGTATCTTTGGTCTCAAGGCTGCAATTGACTTGGGAATCAAATCTCTAATTGTGTTTGGGGACTCAGCTTTGGTTATCAGTCAAATCAAAGGAGAGTGGGACACTAAACATCCTAATCTTATCCCATACAAAGAACATGTCTTGACATTGTTGCCTCATTTCGAGCAGATTACCTTTGAGCACTTCCCGCGAGAAGAAAATCAGCTAGAAGATGATCTGGCTACAATGTCTTCCATGTTTAAACTCAACTGAGATAATGAGGCTCCCCAAATCACCATCGAACGAATGGACGAACCTGTGCACTGTCATGATATTAATACCGAAGAAGTAGTGGAACAACCCTGGTTTCATGAAATCAAAAGGTATCTCCAGACTCGAGAATACCCTGAAGGAGCTTCTGTCAATGACAAAAATTTCCTAAGGAGATTTGCTGCCAAGTTCTTCCTGAGCAATGGTATCTTATATAAGCGCAGCCATGATTGTGTTCTTACTTCGTTATGTGGACAAGGTTGAAGCAGAGTTGATCATGACCAAAATACATAGTGGCACATTTGGCACCCACTTAAGCGGACATACGATGGCTAAGAAAATTCTAAGGGCAGGCTACTACTGGTCTACCATGGAAGCTGACTGTCATCAATATTCCCGTACTTGCCACAAATGCCAAGTCTATGCTGACAAGGTACATATTCCTCCAGTTCCTCTCAACGTTCTAACAACTCCTTGGCCATTCGCGATTTGGGGAATCGACATGATAGGAGAGATCAAGCCTACGACATCCAATGGACATCGCTTCATCTTGGTAGCTATTGATTATTTTACCAAGCGGGTCGAAGCAGCTTCCTTCGCCTCCGTTACAAAGAACGTGGTTGCCTGCTTCATCAAGCAGAACCTCATATGCCGGTATGGTATCCCCGACAGGATCATCACTGACAACGGTACAAATTTGAACAACACTATGATCACCGCTCTGTGCGAGCAGTTCAAGATTCAACATCACAATTCATCTCCCTATCGGCCAAAGATGAACAGTTTTGTTGAAGCCACGGACAAAAATATCAAGAAGATCATTCAAAAGATGACAGTCACCTACAAGGACTGGCATGAGATGTTACCGTTTGTCTGCACGGATATCGTACCATGACACGTACTTCAACTGGGGCAACCCCCTTTTCTTTGGTATATGGCATGGAGGCTGTCTTACCCATGGAAGTTCAAATTCCTTCCTTGAGGATTATAAAGGATGTTGGTTTAAGTGAAGACGATTGGATTCAGACCCTGCTTGATCAACTAAACTTGATCGATGAGAAACGACTTACTGCTGTTTGTCATGGTCAGACGTATCAAAAACGAATGATCAAGGCTTTCAACAAGAAATTTAGACGTCAGGTATACCAAGTAGGAGATCTTGTAATCAAGCGAATCATCTTGCCACAAAGTGATCCCAGGGGCAAGTGGACTCCTACTTACGAAGGACCATTTGTGATCAAGAACATCTTTTCTGGTGGGGCAATGATTCTGACCACCATGGACGGCGACGACCTGCCGCACCCTGCGAACGCAGACATAGTCAAAAGATACTACGCATAAAACGACCCTGTTGTACCCCAAAATTTGCCCTCCCATATTCTTCAAAGTTTGACAAGCATCATCTCAATTTGCTCAAGTCTACTCAAGGGTTGCACAGTTCAAACCATCCTCCTAAGCCAGTCAAAATTAGGGTTTTGGTTCTTGCAAGGAAGTTGAGGTTTTCAAGGGCTCAATCAAGTCACATATGCCCATACATATTGTCAAGCATCTACATGCCAAGTTTCAAGGCTCACAAGGTCAAGTTGCACAGTCAAAAACCCTAATTGCTTCACAATCAACTGCAGGGGCAAAATGGTCATTTGGCAGTCAAAAGTCAAAAATTTTGGTCAACATCTTATTTTGAAACCACAATCATAATTTGATCAAGTCTTGATCATGATTCCACAAGAATGGCTCAAAAATCATCAAGATGCAAAAGTTTCCATTTTTGGACAGCTGAAAAGTCAACTGTAACTTGACCAAGGCATAACTTTTTTATGGTTCATCGGAAAAATCCCATCCAATGCTCATTTTGAAGGGGATGACATTTCCTACAACTCATCTTCACATTCAAAGTCCAAGAAATTCTCTCACAAAAAGTTATCAATTTCAACATTATAGGTCATTTTCAAAAGTCAACAAAAAGGCATTTTAAGTCAAAGACCATAACTTGAGATTGGTAAGTTAAAATGACATGGGACCAAAGGCATTGGTTAGAGGACTTCAAGACCTTTCCAAAATGTCCAAGAACATGTTCATATGATCAAAATTGAGCAAGATATGCATTGGAGAAGTTGGGAAATTTTTGTGAAATGGCAAAAGTCAACTATCCTTGAAACTTCATTTTTTGACAAAAGGGCCCACTTTTTTCCACTTGATTCAGCCTTGTCATGCCACCCACCTGTCCCATGATTAATTTCAAGATCAAACATTCATTTTTCCATTTTATTTAATTTTTATTGATTTAATTCATTTTAAATCCATAAAAATTCAAATAAAATCAAAAAATTAATTAAATGGCATCTTTGTGGTTTGAATGGCTTTCATACATCATATGCCAACTACCAAAATCGTGCTAGGCTATTTTGAGCACAAAATCAAGGTTTTGCTTCAAACTTGGAAAGTCCTTTAATGGTGGTAAACCAAAATCTCAAGGCTTAATTGCACAAGATACAAGCTCATAATGTGACCTAAATTCATTGAGACATACATGAGCAAGCCTTGCATACCTAATTCACGACCGGAAAAGTGCACAAACGGCCAGAACAAAAACTCAGAATTTGTCAAAAAAAGTGTGAGATCTAAAGCAGTATTACAGGCATTGTCAAAAAAAGTGTGAGATCTAAAGCAGTATCACTGTAATATCCAACTGCGTTTTTAGGCCCTGAATCGTGGTGCCCGATTCTAGGGTTCGTCCTTTTGTGTTTTGGGCATTTTGTTTCCAGGTACAATCAGAGCAAATAATGAGCATGGATAGATTCAGGAGGTGGAGACGAGATCAACCATGATCTTGGAATGCATTTTCATAGCCTGAGGATCATTTTCGAAGCAACCTACGAAACCACCTGCGGATAAAATCCTCAGGTAAAAAACCTGCAAATTTTTGATGAAGAAGATGACCAGCTGTTGCAGCGTGATTGGTCATTTCAAACCAACGCGCGTTTATTTTTTTTTTAGCATATACATTGATTTACTAATATTATATTTAGTTGTTATTATTATTTCAATTAAGACACATAGCTCAGCTGGCTAAGGCGTACAGGTATTGTCCCTTGGGACCTGGGTTCGAATCCCAGGTCCCCCTAATATTTGTTTCATATTTTGTTTAACATGATTTCATGCAGCACGCCCAGATGAACTCCACAGTACACCTCACAAATCCGCATGCCAAGTGGCCATGATCATCAATCCAAAGGCCATAAAGCGCTGTCCACTATACTCCAAGTCAAAGTATGCTGTAGGCAATGGCAAAAGGTCAAACGTGGCTGAGTGTTTGTTTGGGCCAAGGAATTACCAGTACACCTTCAGATCTGGCCCACACCCCCCCTTGGGTTTTGCATTTTACATTTTATTTTCTTTCTTTTTATTGTTTTATTTATTTCTATTGCTTTTTTAATTAATTATTCCCCAGCCAATTAATCAACATTTTCACAATAAAAATTCAGAAAAAACCAAAAAATATTTTTATTAATTTCAAATCACTTTTTTTGTAAATAAATTCTAACATTAATTAACTTAGTTGTTTAATTAGGTTTAATTTTAATCTTTTCACAATAAATAAAATTAATTTAGAATTAAGTATTTCTTTTGACAACTTTTAATTCCTTTTATTTTATTTTCATTAAAAATATAAAAAACACAAAAAAAAATTTTTTTTTCTTTAATTAAATAATTAATTAGTTAATTAGGTTTAATGTTTAATTTAATTCTAAAAAGGGTCAAAGCCCTAAGACGTTCCTGATTCAATCTTCTTTCGCGCTTTAATTTCTTTTGATTATATTTATGTATCTGTACAGAGTATGTAATAGTTAATTAGGATTTTATCGCCTTATTTAAATTCTCGCACTTTATTTTCCAAAACGAGTTTTTGTTTTTGGCGATGTATAGACCCGCGCCTTGTAATAGCTAGATTTACTTTTCTACAATTTATTTTCTGCACTCCTAACTGTTAACATGCATGCAAGAATGTATGAATAATAAAATCAATCCGTAGCTCACAAATAACATGTACAAAGACAATTAACTGAAAAACAACACACAAGCACATGCCACCCCTAGGGTACGCCTCACTGGTTGCCTCGAACATGGTCATCAAGTATAAGGTGTCTTAGAGGTCGCCCTTCTGTCTAAAAGATCCAGTTGCCTCAAAACGGCTGCCTCAGATAAAAAGGATCTAGGATATTAGGGTTACCACTAAGGCGTCCTACCATTGATTTGGTGACCACATGTCCATCATAATCGAATTGACCCGAATACCTCCAACGACGGTGCTACCTACCTCTCAATGGTGGGATAGCACTATCTAAAGGACTCTTACATAGCCTAATTCCTTAGAGTAGGTAGATTCTCATGGGTACTTGCTCTCTCAAAACAAACAAAACATCTTTTCACACTCACACTTTCTAAAAGTTTTCAAACAAATTTTTCATACACTCTTGAGGACGGATACAAGAGTTACTTAGAAATTTTTCAAACGAAACTTTTTCAAACCCACACACACTTGAAAAGCAAACAAATTTTTGAAAACATAAGAGAAAGTACCTAAGAGCCTGTGGATAACCACGGATAGAAAGGGTGCTAACACCTTCCCTTTCTATAAATCTACCTCCCGAACCGAGAAACATTCTCAAAGAAGGAATTTTGCTGTGCTTTTGTCCTTTCCATGTTGGAGAACATAAAAGACGGTGGTGACTCTTGCTTACCGCGACATTTCGCGAACCAGCTTTAAAACAGTCAGTTCTATTTCCACCGATCACAGAACTGGAGACTATGCTGGGGATACTTTTAAAGTGAGGTGTACCTTAGGATTAGACCACTCATCATGTTTTCGATTGCTTTCTTTGCTTGATTTAATATTGTGGGCCTGCCTTGGGAGTTTCATAGATCCTAACCCGGATCTGGGGGATACCTTTTAGAAAGTAGCAACAAACTGTGAGGGAAATGTGCAGGGTATACTGACACGGTTGAAACAGTTTGCTACGTTGATCTGGAACTTTGGTGAGTACCGGTAACCCTTGAGTCAAGTCAAGGAGAGTACGGGGACGCCGCGTGGTGTCGTGAAGCATCAACTGACCTTAGGAACCTTACTTGACCATCCTGGCCTCTTTAGGGGTAGTGAGATGACCGACTTTGGTGTAGTCCGAAGTTGGTTGATACTCGATACTACACTCATTGAGGGTTGTTTTCTTGGAATATTTTGATCGCCAGTCCAGTGGCTAAATCAAAACAATGAACATAGAAAACAACCCTATAATATTGAGCTCCTTAGAACCCGGTTACTTTTGATAGGACAGGTTTTGAGCCCACCAACTTCAAGAGGGTAGTACCCCAAACTTCATGTTGGCCTAAACTCTAAGGGCTGTCTGGTGTGACTTGTGTGCCTTACCATGTTTGCTTTTGTGAATACTTGTGGTGTGTTTTTATCATAGCATCATAACATCATACAGCATCATATGCATCCACTAACCACTTCAAGGGTTCGAATCTTCATCTTTGTTCTTGTTTTGTAGGACATGGAAACTATCCGCAGAACGACAATTCAGATCAACCTTGTAAGGGTCCCTCCTCAGCTTAAGGAGCTTACATCCAGGATTCCCGAGAACTCTTCATTCAGTGAAAGGCATGGTAGACTCATCAGCTTGGTTAACACCAACATTGAAGAGGATATGGTGGAAGTGTTGTTCCAGTTCTTTGACCCTCTGCACCACTGTTTTACTTTCCCGGATTATCAATTGGTGCCTACTTTGGAAGAGTTTTCTCAGCTTCTAAAGATTCCCATTATCAGTCAACTACCCTACAACGGTACGGAAAGGGAACCAAAAATTGAAGAGGTTGCTAAAGCATTATGCCTACAACCATCTGACATCAAGGGGCATTGGGAAACCAGAAGTGGTATCAAAGGATTCTTGGCCAAGTTCCTGTTTGAGAAGGCCCAAGAATGTTGGAATTCCCTTGATCTACAAGCCTTTGAAGAAGTTGTGGCACTCCTTGTCTATGGGTTGGTGTTGTTCCCGAATCTAGATCAGCTTATAGATATCAATGCTGTCAAGATCTTCATGTCCAGGAATCCTATACCTACGTTGCTTGGGGACATCCTTCACTCATGTTACACTCGAACCATGAGAAAAAGAGGTGTTCTCATGTGTTGCACTCCTCTCCTGGAAAGGTGGTTTATTTCGCACCT
Source organism: Vicia faba (assembly GCA_948472305.1). Lineage (NCBI taxonomy): Eukaryota > Viridiplantae > Streptophyta > Magnoliopsida > Fabales > Fabaceae > Vicia > Vicia faba. The sequence goes on along the minus strand of OX451736.1, from coordinate 1,023,538,003 downwards.
TCCACAATCAGTTTTGAAGAACGAGCGGGGTTTGAGATGGTCACAACGATTAATGACTCTTACACATGCTGATATACATTGGTGTTCTCGGTCCAGAGAAAATGTCACTATCATTGATCGTTGCGGAGAGTATCCTAATGTTCCTTTACTTGGAATCAGAGGAGGTATTACTTACAACCCATGTCTGGCTTTGAGATAGTTTGGATATGCTCGGAGGGGAGGCCCTCATGACATGTTGATTCCTGACATAGTTTTTGACTTCGACAACGATGCACAAGGACTTCGCCAGAGATTCATCAGAGCTTGGAGGATGCCCAACAGGGTAGATAGCAAGACACTGGGGCACAAGAACTCCATCCCCCTGGAGCCTTATCTCAAGTGGGTACGAGCCCGCTCCCAAAAGCTGGTGATGCCATATCCTCATGTTCTCCCCGTGATCAAAGAGCCAGTTTTGGAAGGGGAGGTGCCCTACACCATTCAACATCCTGACATGCCAACATCTTGGGAAGAAATGCAAAAGAGCTGGATCCAACTCAAGGAAGAACGGAATTCTCTTGAAACCAGTCTACATGCCAGTGAGAAGAAGGTTCTGGAGCTCACCCGTCTACTTCACGAGGAAAAGACCCTCAACACCTACATCGCTCCAAAGAGGATGCGCAGTGTCTTTTGGGATTAATTATTTTGTAATGTTTTGCCCATGAGGCCTTGATGTACTGAACAGATTATTTCCTAATACAACGTGTGTTCCTTTTTGTCTATAATGAATTTGAACTTTCGAACCCTTGAATGCATTGCATAAATAGCATATCATGCATCATGTGCATAACAGGTACCCTTTTTCTACAGGTTGCTTAATCTTCTTCGCTGTTTATTTCAGCACTCAGTCATCATGAATCCTGAACCTACTACCGAGCAAGCTATCAAGGCCCTCCAGGCCCATAACGCCCAGTTTCAAGAGCTGGTCATGAACTTAGCCCAGGGACAACAGGAGTTGAAGGCTTTGCTCCTGAAGAAGAATAAGAAGAAGAAGAGGACTGTGCTGTTCAACACTGGACGCAGACTCGGGAATACACTGCAGAATGAAGCTGAGCTGACTACTCCATCTGTTGGGGAAGGCAGTCACCAGGAGGGAGGGGTCCCTAGTCCCGTGGTCTCTGACACCGAGACAGATTTCAATGATGAACAGTAACCTCCTGCCGAGGACCGGTACAAGCAGCTGGAGGACCGGTTAAATGCTATGGAGATTCAACGTGTGCCTGGGTTGGATTTTGGAGACTTAGGGTTATCTTCTGGGGTGGTGATTCCACACAAGTTCAAGGCACCTGCCTTTGTGAAGTACAACGGGGCTTCTTGGCCTAAACTGCACCTCCGTTCTTATGTAAGGAAGATCCAACCTTACACTGCAGACAAGAACCTATGGATCCATTTCTTCCAGGAGAGTCTTTCAGGGACTCAGCTCGAATGGTTCTATCAGCTGGATGGAACCAATATTCGTAACTGGGAGGACTTGGCTACTACATTTTATAAGCAGTATCAGTACAATATCGACCTTGCTCCCACGCGTACCCAACTCCAGGGTATGTCACTGGGAATGGGTGAAGGTTTTAAGGAGTACGCGCAGAAGTGGAGAGACCTGGCTGGCAGAGTGCAGCCACCGTTGACTGACCGTGAACTCGTGGACATGTTCTTGGGGACCCTGTCTGGTCCATTCTTCAATCACCTGATTGGTAATTCCTCTGCTGGGTTTACAGACCTGATCCTGACTGGTGAGAGGATCGAAGCTGGTATCAAATCGGGGAAGATACAGAAAGGTGCCTCCTCGAGTACTGAAAAGAAGCCCTTCAAGAAGGAAGCTAGTGCTATTTATGGTCCCAGAAGACAAAACAAACTGGAACGCCGCCAAGCTGTCAACGTGGTGGTAATTTCAAAGCCTGCTGTTGCTCCTCAGCAATACAACCAGCCAAGGGGTGAGAGACCCAAAAGGGAGTACACTCGGCTCAGCATGACCCTCTCTCAGATATTGCCGCAACTGTTGTCAACCAATCTGGTAACTGTCAAGGAAGCTCCAAAGGTGGTAAACACAACATCTCCGAAGTACAACCCCAACGCCCGTTGCGCTTATCACTCTGATAGCCCAGGGCATTCTACTGACGATTGTTGGGCTCTGAGGAATAAGGTTCAAGACCTTATCGATGCTAAGGAAATACAGTTTGAGGCGCCCGGAAGGCCCAATGTTGTGACTGCTCCCATGCCCCAACATGGAGTGAATGCTGTGGAAGAAGACCTGTATGTAGCCTCCATGGATGATATTGTTACTCCGCTGTTGACCGTCAAGAGGAACCTGTTGCTAGCCGGTTTATTTCCGAGATGTAGTAAGGGTTGCCATCTATGTGCTGTTTCACCTACTGGTTGTCCTTTGCTGAAGTCAGGCGTCCAAAACCTAATGGATAGCAAAGAAATCTTGTTCAAGAAGATTGCTGTTCCTGCTGTCCGTACCGAAGAAGTTTCTATTGTCACTATTTTCAACAACCCCCCTAAGGCTCCCTCAAAGAAGCCTGTCAAAATCATGTCTGTTCACAAGATTGCACCTATCATCATTACTGTTCCGGGGCCCATCCCCTATAAATCTGACAAAGCTGTCCCGTGGCACTATGGGGCAGATGTTTATGTCCTTGGAGTAAAACAAGAGTTTGATGCTAATATCGGCGTCACTAACATCACCGGACCTGCCAAGGTTACTCGTAGTGGTAGGTTGTTCTCACCAGATATTGCGCCACCAGCTATTCAAAGACCTCTTGTCATCACACCTGCCAGTGTGCCTGCTTCCCTGCCTGACCAAGTTCCTGTTTCTACCCCTGCTGCCGAGTCATCTGACGCTTGGGGCAAAGGGATTGCTACTGATGTGCCTTCCTGGACGGAGGCACCAAAGATAACCACTGTTGAAGCTTCCAAGCAAGAGATGGAAGAGATCCTCAAGATTATCAAAAAGAGTGATTTCAACGTTGTTGAGCAGCTGGGGCACACCCCATCTAAGATTTCCATGCTATCACGGCTGTTGTGTTCAGAGGCCCATGCCAAGGCCCTGATTGCCTTCTTGAAGACTGCCCACGTGCCACAAGAAACGTTTGCTGATCAATTTACCGATTGTGTGGCCAACTTGACTGCTGATAATGGGTTGGGTTTCTCTGACGCCGATCTGACGGCTAAGGGGAAGAATCACAACGACGCCCTTCATGTCTCCATTGAATGCAGGGGCACTACTCTTGCCCATGTGTTGGTAGACATCGGTTCTTCGTTAAACGTATTACCCAAGAAGGCCTTAGACAGGTTGGATTGTGAGGGTTTAGAGCTCAAGCCAAGTAACATTGTTGTCCGGGCCTTTGACGGGTCGAAAAGGATGGTACATGGTGAAGTTAACATTCCAATCAGGGTTGGTTCTCAAGTTTTTGACTCTACTTTCTATGTGATGGACATTCGTCCATCCTATTCTTGTTAGCTAGGTCGTCCATGGATCCACAAGGCTGGAGCTGTGACCTCCACATTACATCAGAAGCTTAAATACCCGGTCAGAGGGAAGATCATAACAGTGCGGGGGGATGAAGAATATATGGTCAGCCACCTCAACTCATTCCGGTACGTAGAGATGGACGGGGAGTTCATTGAGACCCCCTTTCAACATTTTGAAGAGGTGTCTCATACATTGGCAGCAGCAGAGACAGTGACTGAAGAAGACTCTCCTTTGAAGATGGCTTCCTTGAAAGATGCATGGGCTGTGATTGAGAAGGGTGAGTGTGCAAACTGGGGCCGACTTCCTGATTTTACTCCGAAGACTGACAAATTTGGCTTGGGTTTCACTGTAGAAGCTCAGAAGGCTGTTCGCAAGGCAAGGATTGGAAGACCTCCTGTGTTCATCACTAACCCGGGAGTAAATGCTATTGAGGACGAAGCGGAAGAATCTGAGTTCGACAGTTGGATCTACCCGACAACCAATGGTGGACCAAGCAACTGGACGACGAAAGATTTCATACCTATTACTTTTGTCACTCAGTAATGAACTCCTTTGTTTTGTAACGAACAATAATTTGAAACTTTATGGCCCGGTGTCTTACCCGACGCACCGTGGCCTCATTTGTGAGGGCTTTTGTGTGTCACTTCCATATATCATTAATAAAAGCATTGGACGTTTTTTACATTTCAAATCTTGCACTCCTTTTCTTTATTATATATTGCAAAACAGCTATATTTACACACACTCACTCATACAGGTTCCAATCCACTCTGGATCTCACTGGTAACGACTCTGCTACTGCCAGTTATGACTTCGAAAATCTGATCAACTTAGCCGAAGACGAAGGTGAAGATGATTGCGAAGTGCCTGGTGAGCTTGCAAGACTGCTACTCCAGGAAGAGAGGGCCATTCAGCCACATGAAGAGCCGGTGGAAACGGTAAATCTGGGTACTGAGACGGACAGAAAGGAAGTCAAGATTGGTGCCAATCTAGAGCTCAGTGTGAAACAACGGTTGATTCAGATGTTGCATGATTATGTGGAAATCTTTGCCTGGTCCTACGAAGACATGCCTGGGTTGGATACCGACATTGTGGTTCATCACCTGCCTACCAAGGAAGACTGCCCTCCGGTTAAACAGAAGGTCCGCCGTATGCGTCCAGAGATGTCCGAGAAAATCAAAGCTGAGGTTATGAAACAATTTGATGCCGGTTTTCTAGCAGTGACTTCTTACCCTCAGTGGGTTGCCAACGTGGTTCCAGTGCCGAAGAAAGATGGTAAGGTATGAATGTGTGTTGATTACAGGGATTTGAACAGGGCAAGCCCCAAGGATGATTTCCCTCTGCCTCACATCGACGTCCTGGTTGACAACACTGCTCAGCATAAGGTATTCTCCTTCATGGATGGGTTCTTAGGTTATAATCAGATCAAGATGGCTCCTGAAGACATGGAGAAGACCACTTTTGTTACTCAGTGGGGCACCTTTTGCTACAAGGTCATGCCTTTTGGGCTGAAAAATGCTGGGGCAACCTACCAACGTGCCATGGTTGCTTTATTTCATGACATGATCCATCATGAGATCGTAGTATATGTCGACGATATGATTGCAAGGTCCCAAACTGAGGAGGAACACCTTGACCATCTACAGAAACTGTTTGACCGTCTGAAGTTGTACAAGCTGAGGTTGAACCCAAACAAGTGCACCTTCGGGGTAAGATCTGGAAAATTGCTAGGCTTCATCGTAAGCGACAAAGGTATCCAAGTGGACCCTGCCAAAGTGAAAGCCATACAAGAGATGTCAACTCCCAAGACAGAGAAAGAAGTCAGAGGCTTTCTGGGACAGCTGGACTACATTGCCCGGTTCATCTCGCATCTAACTGCTACCTGTGAACCAATCTTCAAGCTGCTGAAGAAAGATCAAGTAGTACGTTGGAATGATGAATGTCAGGCCGTTTTAGAAAGAATCAAAGAGTATCTCCAAGAACCACCCATTCTTATGCCACCGGTTGAAGGGAGACCTCTGATCTTATACTTGACAGTACTTGACAACTCAATGGGGTGTGTGCTGGGGCAGCATGACGAGTCTGGCCGAAAAGAGCATGCTATTTATTACCTTAGCAAAAAGTTTACCGACTGTGAGACCCGATACTCACTGCTCGAGAAAAATTGTTGCGCTTTGGTATGGGCTGCTCGCCGGCTGAGACAGTATATGTTGACTCACACTACTCTGTTGATTTCAAAAATGGATCCAATCAAGTACATATTCGAAAAGCCTGCCTTGTCCGGAAGAATAGCAAGATGGCAGATGATCTTGACAGAATATGACATCTAGTACACGACTCAAAAAGCAATCAAGGGAAGTGTGTTGGCAGACCATTTGGCACATCAGGCAGTGGACGACTACCAATCTATGAACTTTGAATTTCCAGACGAGAACATCATGGTAGTGACTGATTGTGAAGTACCTGAACCGGATGAAGGACCTGAGGAAGGATCCCGATGGTCTATGCACTTTGACGGAGCCTCAAACGCTTTGGGTAACGGTATTGGCGCTGTGATCATATCCCCCAAAGGCACTCATACTCCACTTACCGCCCGGCTATGTTTCAACTGCACCAACAACATGGCGGAGTATGAGGCATGCATCATGGGTCTTCAAGCTGTAATTGATTTAAGGATCAAATTTCTAAGTGTCTTCGGAGATTCCGCTCTCGTGATCAATCAGATCAAAGGCGAGTGGGATACGAAACACCCAAATCTTATTCCTTACAAAGAGTATGTGTTGACGTTGATTCCCCATTTCGAGGAGATAACCTTTGAACACTTCCCAAGAGAGGAGAATCAGTTGGCGGACGCGCTGGCTACGATGCCTTCTATGTTCAAAGTCAAATGGGACAACGAGGCTCCCCGGATCATTATTTGGAAACTGGATGAACCTGCACATTGCTGTGATCTTGAGGCTGAAGTGGTAACTGAAAAACCTTGGTATCATGAAGTGAAGAGGTACTTGGAAGCTCAAGAATATCCCGAAGGCGCATCTGTTAATGACAAGAAATTTCTGATAAGGTTCGCTGCTAAGTTCTTCCTCAGCAATGGCATTCTATACAAGCGAAACCATGATTCAACTTTACTGCGTTGTGTGGATAAAACTGAAGCAGAAAGGATCATGGCAGAGCTACATGAAGGTACCTTCGGAACACATTCCAGTGGACATACTATGGCAAAGAAAATCCTCCGGGCAGGATATTTCTGGTCCACAATGGAAGCTGACTGTTACCAACATTCTCGGACGTGTCACAAATGCTAGATCTATGCTGATAAGGTGCACGTTCCTCCAGTTCCTCTGAACGTCTTGACAGCGCCTTGGCCTTTTGCAATGTGGGGCATTGACGTGATCGGCGAGATCAGACCTACGGCATCCAACGGGCATCGCTTCATCCTGGTAGCAATTGATTACTTCATGAAGTGGGTTGAAGCAGCTTCCTATGCTACGGTAACCAAGAACATCGTGGCACGATTCATTCGGCATAACCTGATCTGTCGATACGGCATCCCGGAAAGGATCATTACGGATAATGGTACCAATCTTAATAATAAGATGATCACTGAGCTCTGCGAGCAATTCAAGATACAGCACCACAACTCTTCGCCTTACCGACTGAAGATGAATGGGGCTGTCGAAGCAGCAAATAAGAATATCAAAAAGATTGTTTAGAAGATGACAGTGACCTACAAAGATTGGCACGAGATGTTACCGTTTGCTCTTCATGGGTACCGCACCTCAGCAAGGACGTCAACAGGGGAAACACCCTTTTCCTTGGTCTATGGCATGGAGGCAGTCTTGCCTATTGAAGTCCAGATACCCTCTCTCTGGATAATGAAGGATGCAGGTTTGAGCGAAGATGATTGGATCCAGACTCGACTTGATCAATTAAACCTAATTGACGAAAAGAGACTCACTGCTATTTGTCATGGTCAAACGTACCAAAAACGGATGATCAGGGCATTTAACAAGAAAGTCAGACGACAAGAGTATCAAGTTGGAGACCTAGTAATCAAGCGCATCATTCTTCCTCAAAGTGATCCCAGGGGCAAATGGACCCCTACGTACGAAGGGCCATTTGTGGTTAAATGTATCTTCTCAAGAGGAGCTATGATCCTAACTACCATGGATGGTGACGACCTCCCTCACCCCGCCGATGTAGACATAGTAAAAAGATACTACGCGTGAATTAAAGACCCGCTAGGTTGACACACCTAGGCAAAAATAAGGGCTTCCCGGCGAACCAAAAGGGTTCGGGCAAAAATAAGGGAAATGAAAAAATCTGTACACCCGGCAAGTCGAAAACCTGAAAAGGCGGCTTGGGAAAAAATGGGTATCCCGGTGGACTGAAAACCCGAAAGGGAGGTCCAGGCAAAAGTTAGGGATAAGCGTAATACTATGTCTCATTGGATCACCTTGCATCCATAATTCGACATCAACTATCAGGTTCAGACAGCATCAATCAATCGGCTTCATCTCCAACTAAAGCAGCAGAGTGATGAGACGCTTGAAGACATAAAGGCGATAGCAGAGTTGGAACCCAGTGGGATTATTTTTCACATAGCTGTTTTGTTTCCTTTTCACAAATTGTATAAATTTTGTTGTTCGGCGGTGTTCTCTTACTAGGACGTCAGCCTCTTGTACATAAACGCCTATTTACAGGCAAATTCCAAAAATCAATACAAATTCACTTTTTTAGACAAATTGCCATTTGTTTTTCTTTTTCCGTTTTGTTTTGCAAAGAACGTCCAATGTTCACTTTTGATATATGCATTTGACACTAATTTCTAACTCATAAATATTTGCATACGAAACAAAGGATTAATTACAAGTGACATCAGAAACAGGGGCAATAATGAGTTGTCTAAGCGATCTAGTTGCTTTGTCCACCAAGGTACCAAGGTAGGTTCGGCTGAAGAATGTAACCAAGATACCTTCACTCCCCCCAGAGTAAGACCAATCAGCAATACTCTCCCCCGAGCAGAGTTGGTCTCTCATCAGCCCTAAAAAGGCACAATATCTCCAGCAAGTCAGCGATACTCTCCCCAAGCAGAGTTAGTCTACTGTCAGCCTTATGGAAGTTGGGTATCCCCAGAAAATCTCAACATTCCCCAGCGGAGTATACAGATATTCCTTAACGAGCATCCTCGGCGGTCTTAATATAAGATTGTTCCCCGGCGGAATACAAGACACCCTAGTGGAGCCACTTCCCCAGTGTAGTCCAAAGATTCCCCAGGAGAGTTGAATCATCCTCCCCAGTAGATTCTTGAAGCTTATCCCCAGTAGATTCTGGAAGCTTATCCCCTACAGAGTACGAACATATCTCCCCGGCTCTATTCAAAGGTTATTCTCCACCAGAGCTTATAACTGGGTTATCCTCATCTAATTACCACGGGAAGATCATCCTCGGCGAAGTTCTCCCTATCCCCCAGCGGAGTTCATCAATTCCCCAACATAACATATCAACGGTATCCCCAGCGGAGTTCTCATCAAAAACCTCAGCGAAGTATCTCTTCCCACAGAGTATTCCCCGCAGAGTAATCTCTCCAACAAGTTTATTCCCCAACGGAGTCATCTTCTCCTACCGGTTTATTCTTGCAAACCATCATCCCCAGCGGAAACAAAGAACTCTACTCTTCAACGTCAGCCCAGGAGTCAAGCTCCCGGCATTCGTCAAGGATTTATTTTCCTAGACGAAAATACATTCATAGACATTTCACATTTCACACATCCTGCTTACATACATGATAAAGTGCATACAACACTATCTCATTTTGAACACCATGACATCATGCATTTCATACATCATGACATTGCATAAAACTGATGTTTTGCCTTTTCAGGAAAAGGTCAATCCAAAGATGATTACTATCAATTGTCGCAATTCCAGATTCGATTCCTGTATCTAGCCAGGGCATATCTGTGAGTGACTAATTGTAGATTCGACACCTGTATCCAGCCAGGGCATGTTTGCATGAAGAGTTTAGAGATTCGATACCTGTATCCAGCCAGGGCATATCTGTAGACGACAAATTCCAGATTCGATACCTGTATCTAGCCAGGGCATATCTGCATGAAGAGTTTAGAGATTCGATACCTGTATCCAGCCAGGGCACGTCTGTAAACAACCTTTTGAAGTTCCGGATTCGATTCCTGTATCTAGCCAGGGCATATCTGAGAGTGATTGATTGTAGATTCGATACCTGTATCCAGCCAGGGCATGTCTGCATGAAGAGTTTAGAGATTCGATTCCTGTATCCAGCCAGGGCACGTCTGTAAGCAACCTTTTGAAGTTCCGGATTCGATTCCTGTATCTATCCATGGCACATATGTGAGCAACTGATTGTAGATTCGATACCTGTATCCAGCCAGGGCATGTCTGCATGAAGAGTTTAGAGATTCGATTCCTGTATCCAGCCAGGGCATATCTGTAGACGACCAATTCCAGATTCGATTCCTGTATCCAGCCAGGGCATATCTGTGAGTAACTGATTGTAGATTCGATACCTGTATCCAGCCAGAGCATGTCTGCATGATGAGTTTAGAGATTCGATTCCTGTATCCAGCCAGGGCATATCTGTAGACGACTAATTCCAGATTCGATTCCTGTATCCAGCCAGGGCATATCTGTGAGTAATTGATTGTAGATTCGATACCTGTATCCAGCCAGGGCATGTCTGCATGAAGAGTTTAGAGATTCGATTCCTGTATCCAGCTAGGGCATATCTGTAGACGACTAATTCCAGATTCGACACCTGTATCTAGCCAGGGCATATCTGTGAGCGACTGATTGTAGATTCGACACCTGTATCTAGCCAGGGCATACCTGCATGAAGAGTTTGAAGATCAACCCCTGTAACAGGCCAGGTAATTATCTTTCTTTCTCAGGTACCCAAGTTCTCACTAAGGAATCTCTTACGCGATCGACACCTTCTGATGGCATCTATAAGCCCATCTCCACAACTATCCATCACACTTCCAAATGGCATCTATAAGCCCATTCCCGACAAGGTTCTGTCACATCTCCAGATGGCATCTATAAGCCCATCCTCCTATCCACCACCTCTCCAAATGGCATCTGTAAGCCCATTCCCGACATCACGTTGCTGATATTCTACTATGTGAGTGCAAATTTCTGGGCACTCTAGTGTTCAATCATCTTCCACCTTCGGATCACGAAAGGCACACGAGCCAATCTACATCCTCAGGTCTAAGAAGATTGAACAGAGGCAACTGTTGTACCCCAAAATTTGCCCTCCCATATTCTTCAAAGTTTGACAAGCATCATCTCAATTTGCCCAAGTCTACTCAAGGGTTGCACAGTTCAAACCATCCTCCTAAGCCAGTCAAAATTAGGGTTTTGGTTCTTGCAAGGAAGTTGAGGTTTTCAAGGGCTCAATCAAGTCACATATGCCCATACACATTGTCAAGCATCTACATGCCAAGTTTCAAGGCTCACAAGGTCAAGTTGCACAGTCAAAAACCCTAATTGCTTCACAATCAACTGCAGGGGCAAAATGGTCATTTGGCAGTCAAAAGTCAAAAAATTTGGTCAACATCTTATTTTGAAACCACAATCATCATTTGATCAAGTCTTGATCATGATTCCACAAGAATGGCTCAAAAATCATCAAGATGCAAAAGTTTCCATTTTTGGATAGCTGAAAAGTCAACTGTAACTTGACCAAGGCATAACTTTTTCATGGTTCATCAGAAAAATCCCATCCAATGCTCATTTTGAAGGGGATGACATTTCCTACAACTCATCTTCACATTCCAAGTCCAAGAAGTGCTCTCACAAAAAGTTATCAATTTCAACATTATAGGTCATTTTCAAAATTCAACAAAAAGGCATTTTAAGTCAAAGACCATAACTTGAGATTGGTAAATCAAAATGACATGGGACCAAAGGCATTGGTTATAGGACTTCAAGACCTTTCCAAAATGTCCAAGAACATGTTCATATGATCAAAATTGAGCAAGATATGCATTGGAGAAGTTGGGAAATTTTTGTGAAATGGCAAAAGTCAACTATCCTTGAAACTTCATTTTTTGACAAAAGGGCCCACTTTCTTCCACTTGATTCAGCCTTGTCATGCCACCCACGTGTCCCATGATTAATTTCAAGATCAAACATTCATTTTTCCATTTTATTTAATTTTTATTGATTTAATTCATTTTAAATCCATAAAAATTCAAATAAAATCAAAAAATTAATTAAATGGCATCTTTGTGGTTTGAATGGCTTTCATACAGCATATGCCAACTACCAAAATTGTGCTAGGCTATTTTGAGCACAAAATCATGGTTTTGCTTCAAACTTGGAAAGTCCTTTAATGGTGGTAAACCAAAATCTCAAGGCTTAATTGCACAAGATACAAGCTCATAATGTGACCTAAATTCATTGAGACATACATAAGCAAGTCTTGCATACCTAATTCACGACCGGAAAAGTGCACAAACGGCCAGAACAAAAACTCAGAATTTGTCAAAAAAAGTGTGAGATCTAAAGCAGTATTACAGGCATTTTCAGACCAAAAGAGGAACGTGATTCCCTTCTTTGCCATCCCCTGAAGCTAAAGCGACCTTTACCAAGTCCTAAGACCTTCTACAATGCACTGTAAGTTGTACTGAACTCACCTCTGAACATGAAACTTGAGCTCCTTATTCTTGCACTTTTTCTCAAAAGCATTGGCATATTTGTGTTCTTTACTTGATTTCTAACATCACTGTAATATCCAACTGCATTTTTAGGCCCTGAATCGTGGTGCCCGATTCTAGGGTTCGTCCTTTTGTGTTTTGGGCATTTTGTTTCTAGGTACAATCAGAGCAAATAATGAGCATGGATAGATTCAGGAGGTGGAGACGAGATCAACCATGATCTTGGAATGCATTTTCATAGCCTGAGGATCATTTTCGAAGCAACCTATGAAACCACCTGCGGATAAAATCCACAGGTAAAAAACCTGCAAATTTTTGATGAAGAAGATGACCAGCTGTTACAGCGTGATTGGTCATTTCAAACCAACGCGCGTTATTTTATTTTTTTTAGCATATACATTGATTTACTAATATTATATTTAGTTGTTATTATTGTTTCAATTAAGACACATAGCTCAGCTGGCTAAGGCGTACAAGTATTGTCCCTTGGGACCTGGGTTCGAATCTCAGGTCCCCCTAATATTTGTTTCATATTTTTTTTAACATAATTTCATGCAGCACGCCCAGATGAACTCCACAGTACACCTCACAAATCCACATGCCAAGTGGCCATGATCATCAATCCAAAGGCCATAAGGCGATGTCCACTATACTCCAAGTCAAAGCATGTTGTAGGCAATGGCAAAAGGTCAAACGTGGCTGAGTGTTTGTTTGGGCCAAGGAATTACCAATACACCTTCAGATCTGGCCCACACCCCCCCCCTTGGGTTTTGCATTTTACATTTTATTTTCTTTCTTTTTATTGTTTTATTTATTTCTATTTTTTTAATTAATTATTCCCCAGCCAATTAATCAACATTTTCACAATAAAAATTCAGAAAAAACCAAAAAATATTTTTATTAATTTCAAATCACTTTTTTTGTAAATAAATTCTAACATTAATTAACTTAGTTATTTAATTAGGTTTAATTTTAATCTTTTCACAATAAATAAAATTAATTTAGAATTAAGTCTTTCTTTTGACAACTTTTAATTCCTTTTATTTTATTTTCATTAAAAATATAAAAGACACAAAAAAACATTTTTTCTTTAATTAAATAATTAATTAGTTAATTAGGTTTAATGTTTAATTTAATTCTAAAAAGGGTCAAAGCCCTAAGACGTTCCCGATTCAATCTTCTTTCGCGCTTTAATTTCTTTTGATTATATTTATGTATCTGTACAGAGTATGTAATAGTTAATTAGGATTTTATCGCCTTATTTAAATTCTCGCACTTTATTTTCCAAACGGGTTTTTGTTTTTGGCGATGTATAGACCCGCGCCTTGTAATAGCTAGATTTACTTTTCTGCAATTTATTTTCCGCACTCCTAACTGTTAACATGCCTGCAAGAATGTCTGAATAATAAAATCAATCTGTAGCTCACAAATAACATGTACAAAGATAATTAACTGAAAAACAACACACAAGCACATGCCACCCCTAGGGTACGCCTCACTAGTTGCCTCGAACGTGGTCATCAAGTATAAGGTGTCTTAGAGGTCGCCCTTTTGTCTAAAAGATCCAGTTGCATCAAAACGGTTGCCTCGAATAAAAAGGATCTAGGACATTAGGGTTACCACTAAGGCGTCCTACCATTGCTTTGGTGACCACATGTCCCTCATAATCGAATTGACTCGAATACCTCCAACGACGGTGCTACCTACCTCTCAATGGTGGGATAGCACTATCTAAAGGACTCTTACACAGCCTAATTCCTTAGAGTAGGTAGATTCTCATGGGTACTTGCTCTCTCAAAACAAACAAAACATCTTTTCACACTCACACTTTCTAAAAGTTTTCAAACAAATTTTTCATACACTCTTGAGGACGGATACAAGAGTTACTTAGAAATTTTTCAAACGAAACTTTTTCAAACCCACGCACACTTGAAAAGAAAACAAATTTTTGAAAACATAAGAGCAAGTACCTAAGAGCCCGTGGATAACCACGGATAGAAAGGGTGCTAACAGCTTCCCTTTCTATAAATCTACCTCCCGAACCGAGAAACATTCTCAAAGAAGGAATTTTGCTGTGCTTTTGTCCTTTCCATGTTGGAGAACATAAAAGACGGTGGCGACTCTTGCTTACCGCGACATTTCGCAAACCAGCTTTAAAACAGTCAGTTCTATTTCCACCGATCACAGACCCGACAAGTCGAAAACCCGAAAGGGCGACTTGGGCAAAAATGGGCATCCCGGTGAATCGAAAACCCGAAAGGGCGGTCCAGGCAAAAATTAAGGATAAACAAAAAAAAATCTGTACAACCGGAAAGTTGAAAACCCGAAAGGGCGACTTGGGCAAAAAAGGGTTTCCCGTTGGATCGAAAACCTGAAAGAGCGGTCCAGGCAAAAGTTAGGGAATTAAAGCGTATGACTATGTCTCGTCGGATCACTTTAAGGACAATCTCTTCACGACCAAACTCCAAGCTTCTGATCAATCCAATCATCCGCTGACGTAGCAACGAATGGACAAGATGCTCAGAGTTATGAAGGCTATAGCATAATGGGAACCTCATGGAATTGTTACACATAGCCATCTTTCTTTTTGTATAAAATTTTTCTCAATTTTTTGACAACATTCTCTTACTAGGATGTCTGTCTCCATTGTACAAAAATACTTACAAAATTAATACAAAGATACTTTAAAGTGTAGAAGTTTGCTTTCCTTTCCTTTCTTTTTTACACTTGTGTTTTATTTGAAAACGTCCAATGGTTTGTTAAATGGGCATATGCATTTGAATATAATCACTGCTTACAAATAAAACAAAATAAGAAAAGATAATTACCGATAGGTAGAAAGTATAGGAAAACGTCTTTAGGCTATTCCAGAAGAAATCCCCTACAGTATGTCAGTCAGATCTTCAACAGAGTTAAAACCTTGAGATGCATATCCCCAGCGGAGTTAAGTTTCAAAATTCCCCTCAGAGTTAAGTTTCTAAAAATTCCCAATCCCCAGCGGAGCCCAGAAACTTTGAACTACAGATCCCCAGTGAAGATAAAGCTTTCTTCCCCAGCGGAGTCCAAAAGCTTCAAATCTTAAACCACGGTGGAATACTATCCAACTTCCTCCGATTCCCCAGCGGAGTTCTCCATAAAACAAGGAATCCCCAGTAGATTGGCATACAACCCAAGCTCCTGATTTCCTCGGCGGAATAAACACTCTCCCCACAAAGTTATTTCCTGACAGAACAAAGATTCTAGTTTCCGTTTCTCCATTTGAAGCCTCCCAGGTTTTAATTCCCCAGTAGAGATCGTCAGAGTTGTCCTCATTCTTCCCCAAAAAGTCATGAAGGATTCTCACATCTCCACAGAAGTTGTCAAAGTTTTGATAATTCTCGCAGGTTGCCAAGGATTTTCTATCCCCAACAGTAATCAACAAGGTTTTCTCATCTTCAACAATCAAAGATTTTCGGAATTCCCAGCGTCGGCCGAGGATTTACTTTCCCCGGCAGCAGTCAAAGATTTCATTATCTCCAGCTATCAAGGATTTATTTTCCTCAGCAAGGCAGCTAATCAGCTTACATATGCATCCATTACATGCATATATCATGAACGTTTATAGAACACATTTTATTGCATCATACATATCATGCAACATAACTTTGTGCTTTAGCTAACATTCTACCCTTTTCAGGATAAGATTAAAAAGCTATCGTTAACAGCTATTCAGAGATTTCAGATACAGTATGGATACACCTCCCAGACACGGCGATCAGTCTATTACTCTTTCAGAATTTCAAGTCAAGATACAGTATGGATACATCCCCCAGACACGACGGTTATTCTATTACTCATTCAATCTTCAGCAATCAGATACAGACTAGATACACTTCAGACACGACGACCATTCTATTTCTCATTCAGATTCAACTATCAAATTCAAATTCATATACACTTCAGACACAGGAGTCATTCTGTCACTTATCCATATCCCAGTTACAGTACAGATACACTCTAGACACGAAAGTCATTCTGCTACTCATACAGATCTCAACTTCAGATACAGTCCAGATACGCTCCAGACACGGTTGCCATTCTGTCACTCATTCGGAATTTGTCCCCAGCACAAAGATATCCCAGACACGGATGTCTTTATGTCGCTTATTCAGACTTCAGATTTCGGATACAATACAGATACACTCCAGACACGACAGTAATTCTGATGTTAATTCAAGAATCAAATACAGTTACAGCTCGGATACACTCTAGACACGGACGCCATTCCCTTGCTCATACGAATCCAGTCTCCAGATACAACTCAGATACGTTCCAAATACAGATACCATTATGATGTTCATTCTACTGATTTTCAACAAACAAGTTTTGGATGGCATCTCTAAGCCCATCTCCATCAAGATTATACCATTTCCAAATGGCATCTTTAATCCCATTCCCTCAGCTACATTTTGACGAGTGCAAATTTATGGGCACTCAAGTGTCCAATCCTCTTTTACCTTCGAGTCACGAAAGGCAAACTTGCCAATCTAACTCTTCATGTTCAAGAAGATTGAACAGGGGCAGCTGTTGTACCCCAAAATTTTCCCTCTCATTTTATCAACATTTCCCCTCACAAGGATCTTGGAACTCAAGATCAAGCTAGGGTTTGCTCTGCTCAAGACATCTCCTTGCACTGAGGACCTAAAGTAGGGTTTGAGTTTGCACAAGGATTTTTGGACCTTCAATGCTCAAATTGACTTTCATACTTCATATTGGACTCATAAGTTTTCCCATACCAAGTTTCAAGCCTTGATCAAATTTTTGCCCAGTCAATTGGACAGTTGACCTAGAAACCAACTGTATTGGGGAAAAAGTCAACTGTGGTCAATTTACAGTCAAACCTCATAAATTTTGACCCACATCAACATTATGAACTCATATGAACCATTGGATCAAGTTTGGACCACAACTCCACAAGAAATTTGATCAGATCACCAAAAGGGCAAAATGGTCATTTTTAGGGTTTTGATTGTACAAAGGCAATTTCTGACTTTTTGACCTAGCCAATGGAAAATTAGGTTCAACCATGGACTAAAGGACTCAATGATATCATCTTGACTTATTCAACAAGTTCAAAAGATCTCAAATGCATGGGATTGACAGATGAATTTTTCAGTCAACTGATCAAAATTTGACTATGCACTGAAAAGTCAAACTTTGACTTTTTGGTCAAAATCAAGTGCCAATGGTCATTTTTCATCAAGATGTGTCAAATTATGAAACTTGTTCATCAAGAAACCCAAAATTGCAAATTAGGGTTTGAAATTAAAAAATTTCATAACTTAGAATTTTTCTAAGTTATGAAATTTTCTTAATTTTTCCTAACTTTGCCCCACATTTTCACCATGATGCAAATGGATTCAAACAAAACCTACAACATGAAAGTTGTATTCCTCCACAAAGTATACAACTTTGATTCACAAAGTTTTCTCAAAAGAAGCTTGGATCTCAAGTTATGATTTTTGGAACAAGGGTCCCTAAAACTTTTAACTTAGTGAAATTTTGCCCTAGTTTAGGCAGGATTTTGACCTATCTTCTTGGCCATTTTTCACATAGTTCCACTTGGAATCTCAAGTTGCATTTCAAATATGGATTATAGAGAATGTTGCAAGCTTTCCAAATTGTCCAAGAACTCCTCAAACACATTTGTGGTTAGGGAGAATCGAAGGCTTGAAGTTGGCAAAAACTCACTTTTCATCCATGGCATATTCATGTTCATACAAGTTGCATTTTCAAATCAGCATGCCTTACACTAGTTTACAGGCCTCTAAAACACTTCACAATCCATAATTAAATGCAAATCCATCAGTCTAAGCTTTTGTTTTGGCCATTTGGACATTGTACACAAAACTAAGCCCTAAGTAGAAAATGGCACATTTCCATTTTTGCCATAATGTGCTTTATGTCAAACCACTATCCCTTGAGCATTGGTCCAGATCTTAGAGGGAAAATCAAATCCACAAGTTGGAGGGGCCAAGGGCAAGAGATGCAAACATATTTGATAGCCTGTACAGGCCTGTAACAACAACTTCCACTTTCTTACTTCAAAAACAAGAAACTTGTCAAAAAGTTAAAAACTTGAAAACCAGCCAATGCTAACTTACACAAACAGTTTGAACATCTTTCTCACACCCCTTTGAGCTAGAAACACGATTGCTTGAGCCTCTAAACACCCCATAGCCAGAAATCACATTCCTTTGGCAAAACAGGGCAGGTTTTGCAACTTGAGTTCCATAACTCATTTGGCTCGTGCATTTTGCCCCAAGTTGCTTCAAACACCTTCCATTCAACTCACCCAAGCTATCCCAAACCTAAAACACCAACTGTAACTCCATTTACAGTGTTCACCATTTTCATTTTGAGCTTGTGCAGGTTGAGTTCTATAGGCTGATTCAAGGACATTCAAGGCAAGCTAGATATTGGAGAAGTTCAAGTGAAGTTCAAGCAAACTACCAGACATCTCAAGCCTTGTTGAATAGCACTACATTGCCCTACACGAATCCAACTGAAACAAGTTTTTCTCCACTTTCTATCTCTCTATTTAGGAACATTTAGCCTTAGGTTTCTGAATAAAAAATGTAGTGTTCATTGCCATGAAGCTGTACATATGCTCAGTTTTCATTTATATTAAGTGTGCTAAGAGAATTTCATCCATGAACATGCTGAAAAAACTAGGTCAGATTTTAGGTCCAGAGAAATTCTCTCTGGTCTTTGAGAGTTAGGACAAGTTATTTATATGGTTGGAATCGTCTTGAAATTCTCTACAAGTTTGATGTTGTGTGTTTTTGCAATAGAGCTCGTATTCAGGATCTGGTAGTTTGTAAAGGGACGCGCGTGTTTTTCAAAAGCTGGAGGTTGAAGATGAAGTTTTGGGCTGGGCTTGGCCTGGCTACTTTTGACACCCCCCCCTTTTACTTTTTACACCCCCCTTTTTCTTTTTACACCCACTGGCCCATTTTCTTGTATTTTTATATTTTTGCATTTTTGTTTTCATTTCTGATTTTGTTTATTTATTTCCAAATATAAAAAATGCTCAAAAATATTTTCATAATTTTTTCACATTATTTGGCATTTTATTTTAATTTTTCTAACATAAAAAGCATTTAAATACTTTTATATTATTTATTTAAACTTGAAAAATATATAACTTATACTTTTATTTTTGTTCTTTATTTTTATTCATACTAAAAATATTTTCCTAAATATATTTTATTTTTGTACATATTTTATTTTATATTGTACATATTTAATTTGATTAATATACATATATATACATATATACTTTTATTTTATTTAATACTTTAAAATAAAAATATAAAAATATTACATTTTCACTTTTATTATTATTTATACTAAAAAATACTTTTTTCTAAGTATATTTTATTTTGTATATATTAATATATTTTATTGTATATAAATAATGTAATGTATTTATTTTTTAAAAGAAATTAGGGTTTTACCCCTTTACCAAATAAAATAAATCTTTTATTTATTTCTTTATACTTTTTTACATTAAATACTTTTACATACATAAACAAACAAAAACCTTTTTTGCATAATTCATATTATTTGATGTATTTATTTATTTTGTTTATTTAAATATTGTCCATTTAATATTTATGCATTGGGAGTTCAATTTGGATGTAATAGTAAATTAGGGTTTATATTTCTTGTCAAATACCCCCAATTCAAAGATTGTACCCCATCCCCATAATCATGTTGTAATAGCTTAGAATTTTAATTCTCGCACTTTATGCTTTCAATTATGCCATGATTAGAGAATTAGGGTTTGTACGCAAAAATTCAAATCAACAAATAGTTTGACCTAGTCAAAGACAAAAATGCATGAAAATCAAACATAATGCACACTTGCACCCCTAGGGTTACAATCCACTTGTTGCCTTCAAAAATGGGCCATGTTATGCATGTTGGGTATTTTGGCAAAACAAAAACAAAATAAAAGATCATAGTCCCTCGATGACGCTATCTTGGTTGCCTAAACAAAAATGATCAAGTCCCTCAAGAAAAATTGCCAAAGATACTTGACACAATTACTATCATGGTCTATACGATGACCCGCGCCTGTCCCGTTTAACATCCTAACACAAGGTTGTTCACCAAATGTAATGGTGAAGCAACACTGTCAAAAGGGTTAAAAAACATTAGGAAAGATCTTTGAGTAAAATAGGGTAGATAGCTCTTAGTTACTTGATAAAAAAGCTTGCAAAAACATCCTTGCTATTTTCAAACACATTTCACAACACAAAACATTATCCAAATCAAACTTTCAAACATTGAAATCTTTTCAAAAGACAAAAACACCTTTGTATACATTCAAACAAGAATCATTGCAAAGGTTGCCACAACGATGGCCTCTTTTCAAAACATCTTTCAAAACCACACACAAAGCACCATTTCAAACAATTGAAAAGCAAAAGCAAGTGATCTAAACAAGTAACTAAGAGCCCATGGATAACCATGGATGAAAAGGGTGCTTGCACCTTCCCTTTTCATAATCTACTCCCCGAACCCAAGAAAACATCTCAAAGGTCTTTCCTGTGCTTTTTCACCTTTCCTTAGGATAAAATAAAAAGTCGGTGGCGACTCTTGCTAAACCGAAACATTTGCAAACACGAACGCAAAACCTCAAGTCAGTTCTCCCACCGTATCACACCAGTGTACCCGCCAACAATGACAATACAGTTCCCATCCCTGTTTCCGATGCTGAGAAAGAAGGAAAGAATGTTCAAGAGGAGCCTGTCTTGATGAAGGCTCAGTCATTAGTCATTCCTGAAACATCCCAGAAAGAGATGGAAGAGATTCTGAGGATTATTAAGAAAAGTGATTACAATGTTGTTGAAAAACTGGGGAAGACCCCCTCCAAAATATCTATGTTAGCCCTGTTGATGTGCTCTGAGGCACATGCTAAAGCTTTGGTCAAGTTTTTGAAGACGGCCCACGTGCCCCAAGAAACCTCCGCTAATCAATTCCAGGAATGTGTGGCCAGCTTAACAGCCGACAATGGCCTGGGATTCTCCGATGCAGACTTGAACTCCAAAGGGAGAAAACATAATGACGTACTACATGTCTCAGTGGAATGCAGAGGAACCACCCTAGCTCATGTTTTGGTTGATACTGGGTCGTCTCTAAATGTCTTGCGAAGAAAGCCTTGGATAGACTGGATTGTGAAGGCCTAACCCTAAAACCCAGAAACATCATTATGAGAGCCTTTGATGGTTCTAAGAGGATGGTCCACGGGGAGGTGGACATCCCGATCAAGGTAGGTACCCAGACGTTCAATTCAACATTCTACGTAATGGACATCCGTCCTTCCTATTCTTGCCTGTTGGGAAGACCTTGGATCCACCATGCTGGAGCTGTCACTTCCACTCTGCATCAAATGCTCAAGTACCCTATCCAAGGGAAAATCATAATTGTTCATGGCGAAGAGGAATACATGATCAACCATCTTAATTCTTTATGTTATATGGAATTGGATGGCGAATTCATAGAGACCCCTTTCCAACACTTTAAAGAGTTCTCTGAGGAGATAGCGGCGACCAAGACAGTGTCCTTTGTACCCACGGTAACCAGACCTCCGCCTCAGATGTCATCTCTCAAGGATGTTAGGGCAGTGGTGGAAGAAGGCGGAAGCACAATCTGGGGGCAGCTTCCTGACTTTCCTTTCAAAACAGACAAATTCGGCTTGGGATTTATTTTGACTGGTCAGAAGGCCATGCGCCGCTCCCGAGCTGGAGGGCCACCTGTGAAGATCAGCCACCGAGGGATTAATGCGCTAGAGGACAGTTAAGAAGAGGGTAACTTGGAAGATTGGATTTTCCCTACTGTTGACGGAGGACTGTGCAACTGGGAAGCAAAAGACTTTATTCCGATTACTTTCATACCGCAGTAATTTATCTTTTCCATTTATGTTGGACTGTAATAATTCATAAACAATTCATACTTTTTCGACCTTGTGTCTTGCCTGAGACACATAGGTCCATTTGTAAGGGTTCTTATTTCATTTTCATATGTCATTTTAATGAATCATGGACGCTTTTCATATTTAAACACTTTTGTGCTCATTGTCTTTCTTTTACATTTTGTTGTTTTAAGATGGCTATGCCCTTACATGCACCCACACTCACAAATGCAGGTACCCTTCCATTCTGGAACCCATGGGTAACGATACTGCTATAGACTTCATTGACTCTGAAGATCTGATCTACCATGCCGAATACGAAGGTGAGGAAGATTGTGAGGTGCCAGGGGAATTGGCCAGACTTCTACAGCAATAGGAAAGAGCAATTCAGCCTCATGAGGAGCAGTTGGATACAATCAACTTGGGTATTAAGGATGATAGAAAGGAAATCAAGATAGGTGCCAATCTAGAGCCGAGTGTCAAGGAGCGCCTAATTCAGCTACTACATGATTATGTTGAAATCTTTGCCTGGTCATACGAAGACATGTCGGGACTTGATACAGACATTATGGTTCATCGTCTCCCCACAAGAGAAGTCTGTCCACCAGTTAAACAGAAGGTCCGCCGCATGAGATCTGACATGTCAGAGAAGATCAAAGCAGAGGTTATGAAGCAGTTCAATGCAGGATTTCTGGATGTTACTTCCTATCCACAATGGGTTGCTAACATTGTGCCTGTTTCTAAGAAAGACGACAAAGTGAGAATGTGCATGGATTACAGAGACTTAAACAGGGCCAGCCCTAAAGATGACTTTCCACTTCCGCACATCGACATCCTGGTTGACAAAATAGCTCAGCATAAAGTATTTTCTTTCATGGACGGATTCTCAGGCTATAACCAGATCAAAATGGCACCTGAGGACATGGAGAAAACTACTTTTGTTACACAGTGGGGTACGTTCTGCTGCAAAGTGATGCCATTCAGACTGAAGAAAGCCGGGGTAACCTATCAATGCACCATGGTAGCTTTGTTTCATGATATGATACATCATGAGATAGAGGTCTATGTAGATGACATGATAGCCCGATCACAAACTGAAGAAGAACACCTTGATCACTTGCAAAAGCTGTTTGTCAGGTTGAAGGAGTACAAGCTCAGACTGAATCCAAACAACTGTACATTCGGGGTCCGGTCCGGTAAGCTCTTAGGTTTCATTGTCAACAACAAAGGCATCGAGGTTGATCCTGCCAAAGTCAAAGCTATACAAGAAATGCCTGCTCCTCGCGCTGAGAAGGAGGTTAGAGGTTTCTTGGGACGCCTAAACTACATTGCAAGGTTCATTTCTCACCTAACATCTACCTGTGAACCAATCTTCAAGTTGTTGAAGAAAGATCAGGTAGTTAAATGGAATGATGACTGTCAAGTTGCTTTCGATAAAATCAAGGAGTATTTGCTAGAACCTCCTATCTTGATGCCACCCGTCGAGGGAAGACCGCTAATCATGTATCTGACCGTCCTAGAGAATTCAATGGGGTGCGTACTAGGCCAACATGATGAGTCTGTCCGAAAAGAGCATGCCATTTATTACCTTAGCAAAAAGTTTACCGACTGTGAGACTCGATACTCACTGCTCGAGAAAACTTGTTGCGCTTTGGTATGGGCTGCTCGCCGGCTAAGGCAGTATATGTAGACTCATACCACTTTGCTGATATCTAAGATGGATCTGATCAAGTACATCTTTGAGAAGCCTGCTTTGTCTGGAAGGATAGCTAGATGGCAGATGATCCTAATGGAATATGACATATAGTACACAACCCAAAAAGCTATAAAGGGGAGTGTTCTAGCTGACCATCTGGCTCATCAAGCTGTCGAAGATTATCAATCCATGAAGTTCGACTTCCCCGACGAAGACATCATGACATTGGACAATGTTGAAGGTTTCAGACCATATGACGGACCTGAACAAGGATCCCGATGGACCCTGTACTTTGATGGGGCCTCCAATGCACTTGGCAACGGTATCGGCGTTGTACTCATCTCCCCAGAAGGTTGCCATACTCCTTTCACATCCAGACTCTGCTTCAACTGTACGGACAACATGGCAGAGTATGAAGCTTGCATCTTTGGGCTCAAGGCTGCCATAGACTTGGGAATCAAATCCTTAGATGTGTTTGGGGACTCAGCTTTGGTCATCAGTCAAATCAAAGGAGAATGGGATACTAAGCATCCAAACCTCATCCCTTACAAAGAACATGTCTTGACATTGTTACCACATTTCAAGCAGATTACCTTCGCGCACTTCCCGCGAGAAGAGAATCAGCTAGCAGATGCTCTAGTTACAATGTCATCCATGTTTAAACTTAACTAGGATAATGAGGGTCCCCAAATTACCATTGAACGGATGGACGAACCGACACATTGTCACGATATTAATATCGAAGAATGTTGTTTCCCGCTTCATCAAGCAGAACCTTATTTGCCGGTACGGTATCCCCGAAAGGATCATCACTAACAACGGTACAAACCTTAACAATACTATGATCACCGCCTAGTACGAATAGTTCAAGATTCAACATTATAATTCATCTCCCTACCGGCCAAAGATGAACGGTGTTGTCGAAGCTGCTAACACAAATATCAAGAAGATCATACAAAATATGACAGTCACCTACAAGGACTGGCACGAGATGTTTTCGTTTGCTCTCCACGGGTACCGAACCATAGCTCGCACATCAACTGGGGCAACACCATATTCCTTGGTATATGGCATGGAAGCTGTTTTACCCATCGAGGTTCAGATTCCCTCCTTGAGAATCATGAAAGATGCTGGTTTGAGTGAAGATGATTGGATTCAGACCCGGCTTGATCAGTTGAACTTAATTGAAGAAAAAAGACTTACTGTTGTTTTCCATGTTCATACGTATCAAAGACGGATGATCAAGGCTTTCAACAAGAAAGTCAGGCGCCAGGTATATCAAGTCGGGGATCTGGTAATCAAGCGCATCATCTTACCGCAAAGTGATCCCAGGGGAAAATGGAGTCCTACCTATGAAGGACCATTTGTAATCAAGAACATCTTTTCTGGTGGGGCAATGATCTTAACCACCATGGACGGCGACGATCTGCCGCACCCTGCGAACGCAGACATAGTCAAAATATACTACGCAAAAATGACCCGCTAGGTTGACACACCTAGGCAAAAAAAAGGGGCATCCCGGTGAATCGAAAACCCTAAAGGGAGATTCAGGAAAAAATTAGGGATAAATAAAAAATTCTGTACACCCGACAAGTTAAAAACCCGAAAGGGCGACTTGGGCAAAAAAGGGTTTCCCGGTGGACTGAAAACCCGGAAGGGCGGTCCAGAAAAAAGTTAGGGAATTAAAGCGTATGACTATGTCTCGTCGGATCACTTTAAGGACAATCTCTTCACAGACAAACCTGGAGCTTCTGATCAATCCAATCATCTTCGGACGAAGCAGCGGATGGACAAGATATTCGGAGTTACGAAGGCTATAGCAGAATGGGAACCCCATGTGATTTTTACACACATAGCTATCTTTATTTGTATAAAATTTTCTTACTTTTATGACACCATCCTCTTACTAGGATGTCTGTCTCCTTTGTACAAAACACTTATTCAAAGTAAATACAAAGATGTCTCTTTCAAAGTGCAAAAACTATTTGTCTTTTTCTTTTACACTTGTGTTTTTATTTGCAAAAACGTCCAATGATTCGTTGATGAACATATGCATTTGAACATAATTACTGTTTACAAATAAACAAGATGGAAGAGAACAATTATTGACAGACTGAAAGGATGGGAAAACGTCTTTAGGCTATTCCATGAACATCCCCTGCAGTACATCATCTAGATCCCCAGCGGAGCCAGAACCTTGAAATACATATCCCCAGCGGAGCTAATTTCAAAACCTTAATCCTCATCAGAGTTAGAACTTCAAACTCCCAATCCCCAGTGGAGCCAAAACTTTGAATTACAGATCCGTAGCAGAGATGAAACCTTCATTCCCAGCGGAGTAAAAACTTTGAGTTACAGATCCCCAGCGGAGCTGAAACCTTCATCCCCAGTCTATTCAAGACTTCTAATCCCCAGCAGAAACCATCCAATTTCCCCAGCTAGTTATCTTGAAGCCTGGAAATCAACCAGATAACAGTTAACTTTTGTCTCTCCCCAACCTAGGGAACTCCCCAGTAGAGTGGCAGACGACCGAAACTCCTGAACTTACTCCCAGCAGCAAACCCTTCCCCACAGAGTCTTCATTACTCCCCAGCATGAAGTCGCCGAAGTTTTCATGGCTCCCCAACAGATTGAAAATTCTCATTCTCAATTCCCCAGTGAAGTCACCAAAGTCTTCATTGCTCCCCAACAGAATGAAGATTCTCATTCTTACTCCCCGCAGAAGTCATCAGAGTTTCCCCTATTCCCCAGAAGGATAAGGATTCCCATTGTGCCATCCCAGTAGAAGTCATCAAAATTCTCTAGAGTCTCCAAGAAAATTTCTCAAGCAGTTTGGCATTACTCTCACAACAGATTCTGTCAATACTCCAACTTCAAGATCCTCACATCCCCACAGAAGTTGTCAAGGATTTTTAATCTCCAACAGTCGCCCAGGATTTTCTTATCCTCAGCAGTTAACGATTTATTTTTCCCGGCAGCATTCAAGGGTTTTTGTTATCCCCAGCAGTCAAGGATTTATTTTCCTCAGCAAGACAGCTAATCAGCTTACATGCGCATACATTACATCCATATATCATAAACATTGATATAACACATATATTGCATCATACATTTCATGCAACATAACTTTGTGTTGCAGCTAACATTTTACCCTTTTCAGGATAAGATTAACAAGCTACCATTAACAATATACAATCATGATACAATACAGATACACTCCGAACGCGGAAGTCATTTTCGTATTCATTCAGATTCAGATTTCAGATACAGTAAAGATACACTCCAAACACGGAAGTCATTCTATTACTCATTCAGATTTCAACCTCAGATACAGTAAAGATACACTCCAGACGCGGAAGTCATTCTAATGCTCATACAAATTCAGATCTCAGATTCTACTCCAGATACGCTCCAGACACGGTTGCCATTCTGTCACTTATTCTGATCTTCCCCAGCTCAGAGACGCTCCAGACATGGATGTTATTCTATTGCTTACTCAAATACAAAGTTCAGATACAATTTAGAGACGCTCCAGACACGGATACTATTATATTGCTCATTCAGATTCCAACTACCAGATACGGTTCAGAGACGCTCCAGACACAGATGATATTCTGCTTCTCATTACAAGTCTCCGGATACAGTTTAGATACGTTCCAGGCACGGACACCATTCTGATACTCATTCTTTTGACTTACAACATACAATTCAACAAACATACTTGGATGGCATCTTTAAGCCCATCTCCAACAAGATTCTATCACATCTCCAAATGGAATGTTTAAGCCCATTCCCTCAACTACACTTTGACGAGTGCAAATTTACGGGCACTCTAGTGTCCAATCATCTTTTACCTTCGAGTCACGAACGACAAACTCGCCAATCTAACTCTTCAGGTTCAAGAAGATTGAACAGGGGCAGCTGTTGTACCCCAAAATTTTCCATCTCATATTATCAAGTTTTTTCCTCACAAGACTGCTTGGACTCCAAACAGGATTAGGGTTTGCTCAGCTCAAGACTTCCTCTTGCACTGATAGCCTGAAATTAGGGTTTGAGTTTGCACAAGGATTTTTGGACTATCAATACTTCATGTGACTTTCATACACTATCTTGGACCCCTATGATTTCTCATACCAAGTTTCAAGCCTTGAATCACATTTTTGCCCAGTCAATTGGACAGTTGACCTAAAAATCAGTTGTATTGGGGAAAAAGTCAACCATGGCCAATTTACAGTCAAACTTCATAATTTTTGACCCACAACAACATTCTAGGCTCCTATGTACCATTTGATCAAGTTTGGATCACAACTCCTCAAGAAATTTGATCAGATCATCAAAAGGGCAAAATGGTCAAAATTAGGGTTTTTGACTGAGAAAGGGCAATTTCTGATTTTTAACCTAGCCAATGACCAATTGGGTTCAAGCATGATTTCAAGGACTCAATAGCATAATCTTGACCTAAACACATAATTCAAAAGATCTCAAATGCATGGGATTGACAGATGAATTTTGCAGTCAACTGATCAAAAGTCAACTGTACACTGAAAAGTTAAACTTTGACTTTTTGGTCAAAGTCAAGTGCCAAGGGTCATAATTCATCAAGATTTGTTAAAATGTGAAACTTGTTGACCAAGAAACCTAAAATTGCAAATTAGGGTTTTAATTTGAAATTTTTCATAACTTACAATTTTTCTAAGTTATGGAAATTTCTTATTTTTTCCCAACTTTCCACAACTTTTTCACCATGATGCAATTGGATTCAAAGAAAAATTCCAACATAAAAGTTGTAGTCCTCCATGAAATCTACAACTTTTATTCACAAATTTTTCCAAAAAGATGCTTGGATCTCAAGTTATGATTTTGTGAATAGGGGTCCATAAACTTTTTAACTTTGTGAAATTTTGCCCTTGTTTAGGTAGATTTTTTATCTAACTTCATGGAAATATTTCACCTAGTTCCAAGAGGTATCTCAAAATACATTTCAAAGATGGATTATAGAGCATGTTACAAGATTTCCAAAATGTCTAAGAACTCTCCAAGATCATTTATGGTTAGGGAGAATCGAAGAAATGAAAATGGCAATTTATCACTTTTGTTCAAGGCATTTTCACAATGTTACAAGTTGCAAATCAGTTTCAAACATGCTTGTACTTAGTTTTGCAGGTCCTAATCCCTTCTACACTCCATAATTAAATGCAAACACAGTGGATAATGGTCTTGTTCTGATCTTTGGAGCATTGTACATTGAATTAATCCATTTATGGCATAAAGTTCATAATACCATTTTGATAAAGCAAGACTTTTACAACTTTGAATTTCTTGAGCCATGGACCTGATCTTTTGTTGCAAACAAGATCCACAAACATCAGGCAAAGTACACTAACCCTATGCAGTCCATAAGCTAGCCTGTACAGGCCTTTGGCTTTGTCACTTCACCTTTTCTTCAAAAGCAAGCAAACTTGCAAAAGTCAAGTAAGCTTGTGTATCTGATAAAGGCAAGACTTTGTATCACTTTCAAACAACTTCAGAAACTTGTTACAAGCCTAAGACACGAATTGCTAACATCTAAAACACTCAAAAACATTAAAAAAAACCACAATTCTTCCCAAAACAGGGCAGCCTCTGCAAATTTCTTGCCAACTCAATATTGGCTCGTGCTTTTCTTGATTCAACCCTTGAAACACCTTTCATACATCACACCTAAACTGTCCATGCCCTTGTCTTGCAACTGTGTGCCCTGTTTCAAGCTTCACCATTTTCATTTTGAAGGTTTGCAGGTTGACTCGTGCAGCAAGATTCAAGCATCTACAAGGCAAGCCGAGCATTGGAGAAGCTTGAGGGAACTTCAAAGAAGCTCACAAGAACTTCAGGCCTCACTCAAAGTTCCCACATTGCCATATCCAAACTCAACTGAACAAGGTATTTTTCAAGTTTCTATCTCTCTATTTATGTATCCTTAAACTTAGGTTTGTGAAGCAAAAATGTAGTCCCTAACTTGCTTGAGCTGTACATATGCATACTTTCCATTTATATTAACTGAGCTAAGAGTATTTGATTGTTGAAGTTTATGAAAAAATTAGGTCAAGAATTAGGGCCACTGAAATTCTCCCTGGTTTCTTAGAGTTAGGTCACAAAATGGATATGGTTGGAATCGTGATTAAAAATGCTATAAGTTTCATGTTGTAAGTTTTTGATTTCATGCAAGCATGAGCAAGAACAGAATCAAGCTCAGAAACGCGCCCAGGGACAGAGGACAGGGATGAAGATGTTGTCTTGGGCTTTTTGTTTCTGGCCTTTTTTGTTTCTTCTTTTCACACCCCTCATTTTACTTCTGCACCCCCTTTGCTTATTTTTATATTTATTTTTTTTGTATTTTCTTGCATATTTTATATTTCTGACTTTATTATTTTTTTCTGAACATTAAAAAATCCAAAAATATTTTCTTAATTTTTTGCATTTTATTTTATTATCTTTTTATTATTTTTTGGCATAAAAATAGTTTATTAGGTTTTATTTTCTTAAATAAACTTGTGAATAATAAAAATACTTAAATATTTTTATTTTATTATTTTATACATATTAAATATTTATTTGTCATACATATTTAATTTTTAAATATTTGTATATAATATTATTATTTTTTCTTAAACATAAAAATGAATAAAATAATATAAAACATATTTCTTTTAAAACAAAAAACTAGGGTTTCCCCTTTCAAAAATAATAATATAATTTTTTCTTATTTTTAGGAATTAGATAATGTTATTTTCTCATACATAAAACAATTACAAAAACATTTTTGCATATTTACATTTTTATTGCATATTTAAATAATTGTTTATTTATTTATTATACAATAAATTCAATTGGGTTGTAATAGTGAATTAGGGTTTTATTTTGAGAAATATCCCCCATTCAAAACTTGTATCCCCCTTCCTATAATATTGTTGTAATAGTTTAGATTTACTTTACGCAATTTATCGCATTATATACATGTTTAGTAAATTAGGGTTTGTATGATAAGACAAAAAAAATCAAACAAATAGCATGACCTAATACAAGACAAAATGCATGAAAAATGACAACATATTGCACACAAGCACCTCTAGGGTTTCACCCACTTGGTTTCCTTACAAAATGGCCATGGTATGCATGCTAGGTATCTTGGCAAAACAAAACAAAACCAAAGATCATAGTCCCTCGATGACGCTATCAAAAAGGTTGCCTAAACAAAGATAACCTTAGTCCCTCAAAACTTGCTAAAGATACTTGTCAATATTGTTATCATGGTCATACGATGACCCACACCCATCCCGTTTAACATCCAAAGATAGGGTTGTCTATTAAAACAATAGTAGGTCAACAATATCAAAGGAGTAAAAATGTATAGGAAAGATTTTTGAGTAGGTAGATAAGCTTCTAGTTACTTGATCATTTCAAAAACAATCCTTGCTATTTTCAAACACACACACATTTCCAAAACAATTTCCAAACAACTTTCAAATATTGAAACATTTTTCAAAAGACAAACATCTTTGTATACATTCTTACAAACAAGAATCATTACAAAGATTGCCTAAACAAAGGCCTCTTTTCAAAATACTTTCAAAACCACACAAAGCACCATTTCAAACAATTGAAAAAGAAAAGCAAGTGATCTAAAACAAGTAACTAAGAGCCCATGGAAAACCATGGATGAAAAGGGTGCTAGCACCTTCCCTTTTCATAATCTACCCCCCGAACTCAAAAACAATCTCAAAGGTCTTTCATATGCTTTTTTACCTTTCCTTTTGGATAAAAGAAAAGTCGGTGGCGACTCTTGCTAAACCGAAACATTTGCGAACACAAACGCAAAACCTCAAGTCAGTTCTCACACCGCATCACATAACCCTACTACCCAGGTTCCTTCTCATAGCCCTACTATCCAGGCTTTCATCTCGAAGTAACCCTACTACCCAGGTTCCTTCTCATAGCCCTACTACCCAGGGTTTCATTTAGAAGTAACCTTACTACCCTGTTTCCTTCTCATAACCCTACTAACCAGGCTTTAATCTCGAAGTAACCCTACTATCCAGGTTCCTTCCCATAAGCCCTACTATCCAGGCTTTCATTTTGAAGTAACCCTACTATCCAGGCTTTCATCTCGAAGTAACCCTACTATCCAGGTTCCTTCTCCCTTATCTCCAGGCAACAGTTTGCAACACTATAAGGCCCATACCCGACCAGATACGGTCGGTTTCACATTTCCCCAGTAAGTCGCTGTACAGCCTGGACCCTGACCTGGTACACATTCTACTTTCACTCCCTTAATCAAGATTTAATTCCCCAGTAGAGTAATGGACAACCGAAGCTCCTAGATTTTACTTCCTAGGGCATAAATCAACATTCCACGGTAAAGTCCTCCTCAACAACAGGTACATGAATTCTTGCCAAGGAATCTCTTATGCAACCCATCTTTTCTGGATGGCATCTTTAAGCCCATCTCCGACGATTCTCCATCTCCTTCCAAATGGCATCTGTAAGCCCATTCCCCATATCACCAATCAGCATTGCTTCATGCGAGTGCAAATTTTTGGGCACTCTAGTGTTCAATCATCTTCCACCTTCAGATCATGGAAGGCAGACTAGCCAATCTACATCCTCAGGCTTAAGAAGATTGAACAGGGGCAACTGTTGTACCCCAAAATTTGCCCTCTCATTTCTCAAAAGATCATCCTGGAATCTCAGGCTTGCTTCTATCAAGTTTCAATTTCTTGAATTACAACTTTTCAAGAAAATCATCCACAAGGGAAAATGGTCAAAAGCACATTGAAAAGTCAAACTTGGACTTTTAGATCAAAAATCAAGTTTCAACAATTATATTTCATCAAAACATGAAATTGGTTCATAAAAAAAAATCAGAAGTCAGAAGTTACTTTGAAAAAAATCAAATTTCTAAACATTTAGAAAATTTTCTAAGTGTCAAGAGAATATGATACTTCAGAACTTCTGAGCCAGCCTCCACGCAAGTGCAGTCAGAATTTGCAGACACGGTTCAGAACATGATGCTTCAATCAGAACATATGGAAGTAATGTTCAAGGTCAGAACATGACCCTTCAGCATATGGAGGTTACGTTTCTGATCTTCTGCGATCAGAACATCACTAAATCCCAAGACCTCGTTTAAACAACCTGTTGCACTGCTACAACACATTACTCTAACCAGCAGCTAATCCAGTCCACGCCTGCATTTTCCCAAATCCTATATTTGCACCAAATACAAAAAGCTGTGATCAAAAAGCAATGGAACAGTGTGCCAAAAAAGTTTAAATCCCATTCCCCCCCCCCTCAAAACCACAACAAATTCACCTATAAATAAGTTGCTCCATCACACTTTCAGGGGGCTGGTTTTTTTTTTAGAGAGAAAATTGTCAAAAGAGAGAAAAGAAAAACTGTGAAACCTTCGTAAAAAATCCAGAATTCCCAAACAGAAAACAAAACCTTTGTTCTTCCCTTTGAATCAAAGAACTTGGCATTTTCTCTCCTGTTGCTCTTGCCGACTCCAGAACATTTGAAGGCAGCAGTTCAAGTTCCAAGCACACGTTCCGGATTCAAGGTAAGTCTTTCTGACTTTGCATATTCTCATTCATAACATCATTAAATATGTAAATATCACAGTATTGATGTTGTCCATATCATTGCATAAGTAGAAAAAACTGTGGATCAGAACTTCTTGATTAAGTCTAGGTTCAGATTTAGGATTAGAACTTCTATAAACTGTTGTGTTGTTATCCTTCTGATTTGCTGTTTATTAAGAAATGAATAAATTGCTGATGTGCTGATTAAGAGTTGAAATGTGGCATAGAACTTCTGATGTTCACTCACAGCTTTAGCACAATACAAAACTTTTGGTTCTTCCTTATTGTTAAACACACTGAACT
This sequence comes from Vicia faba, assembly GCA_948472305.1. Lineage (NCBI taxonomy): Eukaryota > Viridiplantae > Streptophyta > Magnoliopsida > Fabales > Fabaceae > Vicia > Vicia faba. The sequence continues at coordinate 1,023,504,216 of OX451736.1, read as the reverse complement.
TTTGACGTTTCCACTCACTATTTTAACACTTAGAACTTCTGATTTTCACACGATGTTAACACACTGAACTTTTAATATTCACTCACTGTTAGAACACACTGAACTTCTGATGTTCACTCACTGTCTTTAGCACATACTGAACCTCTGAGTTCTCTTCACTGTTTTAATATACAGAACTTCTAAGATTTTCTCATTGTTCTAACACTCAGAAGTTCAGCACATAGCAACCTAGAACTTCTGTGTTTTCCCTCTAACGTGTCTTGTAGGACCTCAGAGTGTACCAATCCAGAACTTATGATTCCACTGACATTCCTTTCTGAGTCATCACGCGTTTGGCTTCAGAACATCGGATCCTTGTTGTTTCGCTTGCAGCAGCACGCTGCTTCTATATTTCATTTATTTTCTTTTTTATCATTTTTAATATTAATTCCCTTTTTATTAACATAAAAAGACATAAAAATATTTTCTTTTATTAATTAATTTATTTCTTATTTTCTTAATTCATTAAGACAAAAAAAAAACCATTTTTTAAATAAATCTTTTTTCTCTCTTGCATTGTACATTTCAATATGGTTGTAATAGTAACTTAGGATTTAATTTTATTTTCAATCCCCATTTGTAAATATGTACCTCCATCCCTAAAATATTGTAATAGCATAGGACTTTATATTCCCGTAATTTATCGCTTTTCAAATATAAATGCTAGTAATTAGGGCGTGTATGGAAAGACATGAAACCAACAAATAGATAACCCTAATCAAGACTAAATGCATGTAAATCAAACACACTTTGCACACTAATACCCTTAGGTTAATCTCACTTTGTTGCCTATCAGAAAAAATAGTCATGTCCCTCGAACATGAGCGTTTTAGCAAAAGACCCTTGATAAAAGATCGTAGTCCCTCGATGACCCTCGATGTTGCCTTCGGTAAATGATCTAGTCCCTAAAACGATATTGCTAAAGCGTCCCATAGGTTTCCTTCTATGACTATACAAACGTCCCACGCCCGTCCCTTCACATCCAACGATGGGGCTTCTTACCAAATCAATGGTAAGATAGAAACATCTAAAGGAAGATGAAAAGAACATCTAAGACCGTTTGAGTAGGTAGATTCGCTCTTAGTTGCTCGCTTGCTCACAATAAAAACATTTTTATACACCAACACTTCTCTTTGAACTATTTTCAAAAACCAAAACTTTATACGCATTCTTATAGAGACGAGAATCATTACAAAGTCACATTTTCAAAATATTTTCAAAACCCACATCACAAAGCACATTTCAAAATAAAAGCAAGTGATCTAGCAAGCAACTAAGAGCTCGTAGATAACTACAGATGAAAAGGGTTCTAACACTTTCCCTTTTCATAATCTACCCCCCGAACTCAAGAAAACATCTCTAAAGGTCTTTCATGTTCTTTTCAGCCTTTCCTTATTGGATAAAAGAAAAGTCGATGGCGACTCTTGCTATCCGCAACATTGCAATCAAACGCAAAACAAAAAAGTCAATTCTCCCACCGTATCACAATTTTCCTCTAACCAATGTCGTTAAAGACCAAAGCACGATATCTTGAGTCAATGGCTAGGACCCACTCGACATGGTGAGCTTGATTCTCATAGAAGGGTGTTTAAAGATACGAAGTTCTTCAATCAAAGCTGCAGTCAGATTCAATCTCTAACATTTTCTTGTGTTTACCCTGCGAGGTGCTTGAAAACATTACATCTACATATCATGCATCATTTCATAACAGGTTTTCCAGTACAATTTTCTCATTTTCTCGCTGTTTACTTCAGCAGAAAAATGGCCCTCGAATAAGCTATGAAGGATCTCCAAGTTCAACATGCACAATTCCAAGAGACTCTTCTGAATCTCGCCAAGAGGCAACAAGAGATGATGGAACTCATTTCTAGGAAAAAGAAGAAGACTAAGAAGTCGGATGTTATCCTTAATTTGGGGAGAAGGTTCAAGGGTCCTGCTCAACCAGTTCAGATGGACGTTGTTTCCTCGGAAGAAGATGATGACCAAGAAAAGGATGTCAGAAATGCTAGGCCTAAAGGTAGAAACATTCAAAAGGAAGACTACTCTGACGAACAGTATCCTCCTACCGATGATAAGTACAGATAGTTGGAAGATAAGCTGAAGGCTATGGAGGTCCAAAAGATACCAGGATTGGATTTCGGTGAACAAGGGATGGTTCCGGGGGTGGTTATCCCTCACAAATTCAAGGTCCCGTCTTTTTCTAAATATGATGGGGTCTCTTGCCCCAAACTTCATACAAGGTCATATGTTTGAAAGATCTAACCTCATACGACCGACCGAAATTTGTGGGTGCATTTCTTTCAAGAGAGTTTATCCAGCACTCAACTTGAATGGTTCTACCAACTAGAAGGAACCAACATTCATACCTGGGAAGACTTGGATGCTTCTTTATACAAGCAGTACCAATATAATGTTGACCTGGCGTCGACTCGTGTATAGTTGCAAAACATGTCCATGAGCTCAAATGAAGGTTTCAAAGAATATGCCTAGAAATGGAGAGATCTAGCTGGAAGAGTGAAATCTCCTTTGAATGTCTGGGAAATGGTGGACATTTTCATGAGTACTTTGACAGGCGCATTCTTTAATTTACTGATTGGAAGCTCATCGTCTAGTTTTACAAAGATGATTCTGATTGGAGAGAGAATTGAAAGTGGTACCAAGAGTGGTATGATTCCAATCGCTACATATTCTAATGCTAAGAATAAGCCATTTGGTAGTAAGGAAGAAGACAATGTTGTGTATGGCCAGAAGGGTCGTAATAAGAGAAACTACCACCAATTTATATGGGCAGTACTGGTCTCTAATCTGGCACCAGTACAACAACAACGACATGGAAATCAATGTAAGAAGGATACACCCAAAAGATAATTTACCAAAATCAACATGTCCATGGCTATCATCCCAATACAAGGTGTGCATACCATTCCAATAGCCGTGATCATGATACGAATGACTGTTAGGCATTGAAGAACAAGATTCAAGATATGATTGATGTTAAGGAGATTAAATTTGACCCTCCTAAGACCCTAATCTAATCACTGATCCCATGCCAAATTATGGCTAAGTTATAGAATATCCATTTCATTTGAATTTAAATTGTAATTTCTTTTAATTAGAACACTTATCTTTATGTCAAACTTTGTTTCCATTAATGCATTGCATATGTTTGTCTTGAATTAATCCATTCGTTTTCACTATAATTAAATTGTGCTTTTTTTACTTCCTTTTTATGATATTCAACTCTCGTTAAAAGCTATAAGCCTTTAGAGGGAGGATGATGAAAACGACACCACAAACTCATACAATATGCTTTTGAACATACCTTGTTGATGATGTACATGTGTTGTTCCAAATTCTAAACATCGGAGTTATAAGGAAGATAATCCATAGTCAACCCCTTTGAGCCTAAGAAGTAGGAGTTTTCTTTTTCATAAATTGAAACCTTTAATCATAACCTGGGGCAGGGTAGTTTCTCAGTTAGTTCAAATGCACAAGCATTCACTTTGTACACAATAGGTGATATCAAAGATATCCCCCCGAATCAAAAGTATGTGATGGTTCCGCATAATCATTAAAACATACAGTCATTATCTCAAAAGAAAAGCCCGCTAAGTTAAAACCTATGAAGGAGACTTAAGGAAAAAACTGGGGCATCCCGCTGACTGTAATCATAGAAGAAATAGTTCAGGCAAAAGGTAGGGATAATAAAATTAAAAAAAAAAAGAGGTTGCTAAAAATCCTCAACAAAAAAATATATTACAAAAAAAAAGGATGACTGCCTTCTCAAATAAACTTTCAATATCCGAACCATCACCGAAATATCAGAGCAAAGATTCCAGACTCAATTGGAATCTAAACGCATAATTAACTAAGTATAAGACTGAAGAACATTACGGCGAATAGGTGGGTAAAAATAAATTTTGAGCCTTTATCCTTTGTTTCTTAAACTGTGAACCAGGCTACGCTATAACCCTTAAAAGTCCTATCTGGAGAATGGGTTAGTTCGAAAGCATATTGTTACAAAATGTATCTTGACTCCTGTAAGGTTTACAATAAATCCTGAGTTGAATTCATATTCTTACAAAATTCTATTTGTTTACTAAAAATTCATTTTTAAAACTTCAAGACAGACATAAGATTTGAATTTTTAAATGCCATTGTTTGCATATGACTAATTGTTCGACATCATAGAAATTCGCATGACGGATATTCAGTGAACAAAAATCCTCTCAATGAACAGAATCACCTCAGATGGAAAGACACTTCCAATAACAAAACTTCCATAATCAAGGAGCATGACATATTATTGCCTAACTCAACTATGGAAGTCAAGTTAAGATTCAAAGAATCTCTCAAAAGTGCTGAATAAAGTGCTGATTAGCCAGGGGAAGATCTCCATCTGAATCACTTGGGGCATTGAACATGAATTTCAGCAACAGGCCACGTACGATCAAGCAAACATTTTCTGGAAGTGCTGTAACACTTTCTACTATGGACAATGACAATTCTTTGCACCTTGTGAATGCGAACATAGTCGGAAAATACTATGCATGGAGAAAAAAAGACCCACTAGGTTGACTGGCCTAGGTAAAATATGGGCATCCCGGTGAACCAAAAAAGTTCGGGCAAAAATTAGGGATATATAAATAAAACATGTACACCCAGAAAATTGAAAACCTGAAAAGGCGGCTTGGGCAAAAAGGGGTATTTCGGTGGACTGAAAATCTGAAAGGACAGTCCAGGAAAAAGTTAAGGATTAAGATGTACGACTATGTCCCATCATCACGTCACCTGTCTATTAGTAGAAGACTTATCATCATAATCAGCATTTACTCAAGACTCTGGGAGTTAGGACAAAGTTCATACTGTCCACAAATCCCCACAGAATCACTTCCATGGATTATCCCTACAATATCTCTGGTAGATCTCTCTAGCGGACAAAGGAGTATTGACCTTCTCCCGACAAATGCACCAATACATTACACACATCATGCCAGTTCCCAAACAGATAGAGATTGCCAACAACTTTTAGATACAGTTCAGATATAATCTAAATATAGATTCATTCTGGAACTCATTCCATATTCGCTTCAGATACATTTTAGATACGATCTAGATATAGATTCATTCTGAAACTCATTCCAGATTCTCTTGCAGATATGGTTAAGATATGATCCAAATATGGATGTCATTCTGATACCCATTCAAATGCATCTTCTAGATACAGTTCAGATACAATCTAGATATAGATTCATCCTGACATTCATTCAAGATTCTCTTGCAGATACGATTCAGATACGATCCATATACGGATATCATTATGATACTCATTCAAATGCATCTTCTAGATACAATTCAGATACGATCTAGATATAGATTCATTTTGACACTCATTCCAGATTCTCTTCTAGATACAGTTCAAATACGATCTAGATATAGATTCATTCTGATACTCATTCAGTACATCTTTAGATACAACCAAGGCACATATTCATTCTGACACTCCCCAGCTTGAGTGTTGCTTCTACCATAAATCACAGGAAAAATTCCTCTCTACAGTGAAGTCATCACTATCCCTAGAGAGTTGCTACTGAATCTAAAACAAGATCAGATGCCAGTCAACTTTATCCTCCTCAGATGAGTCAGAAGGTTGTCCATCTATTCTATCCCCGGTCAAGGTATAAACTCCCTAATAGAGTAGTGAATAACCAACATTCTTAAACTCTTCTCCCCAAGCAGGAATTAACATTCTCCAACAGAGTTTCCTCAAGCAAAAAGCAGAAATCAATGTTCCCCAGCGGATTTTCCTCAAATAAGAAAGCATGAGTCCCCAGTGGAAACAATCCCCAGAAGATCGAATATACACATACTATTCATCCCCAATGGCAGTCAGGGATTTATTTTCTCCAGACAAAGATGCTGCTCAAATTTACAAATGCACTTCAACAACATTTCATATTTATACATCATTTACAAATATCATAGCATATGCATACAAGACATATATTACCTAGTCTCATTTATTTTGAGAACATTATTACGCATTGCATTTCATACAACATGACATTTCATACAACTAGCTCTTTACCTTTCCAGGAAAGATCAATCGACGAAACTACTTATATGACCTGACAGTCTTTTCAAAGGCTACACCTGATGAAGCGCTATTTCAGCATTTTCCTCATAAGGTCATTCTCAAGTACAGGCATCTGCTGGTTCAGTTTAAATCGACCAATGATTTATCCTGATTCTTTTCCGGTGGACTCTTTATCTGGTTCAGTTTAAATCGACCCAATGATTTATTCTGATTCTTATCCAGTTAAAGACAATTAAAGACCTCTGCTGGTTCAGTTTAGATCGACCAATGATTTATCCTGATGCTTTTCCAATAGGCACCTTTCTCTGGTTCAATTTAAATTGCTCAAAGATTTATTCTGATTCTTAACCAGTTAAAGACAATTATAAACATCTGTTGGTTCAGTTTAAATCGACCAATGATTTATCCTGATTCTTTTCTAGTAGACACCTTTATCTGGTTCAATTTAAATCGCCCAAAGATTTGTTCTGATTCTTATCCACTTAAAGACAATTATAGATATCTGCTGGTTCAGTTTAAATCGACCAATGATTTATCCTGATGCTTTTCCAGTAGACACCTTTCTCTGGTTCAGTTTAAATCTCCCAAAGATTTATTCTGATTCTTATCCAATTAAAGACAATTATAGACATCTGCTGGTTCAGTTTAAATCGACCAATGATTTATCCTGATTCTTTTCCAGTAGACACTATTTTTGGTTTAGTTTAAATTGACCAGTGATTTATCCTGATTCATTTCCAGTAGACCTTTCTCTGGTTCAGTTTAAATCTCCCGAAGATTTATTCTGATTCTTATCCAGTTGAAGATAATCAAGACCTTTCTCTGGTTCAACTTAAATCACTCAAAGATTTATTGTGATACTTCTTACAGTTTGAAGTCAACAGTTACTTTGGATGGCATCTATAAGCCCATCTCTGACGACTCTCCGTCAGCACTGCAAATGGCATCCATAAGCCCATTCCCGGTACAATCAACCAACAATATTACCTCTTGCACAGGCGGGTGCAAATTTTTGGGCACTTAAGTGTTCAATCATCTTCTACCTTCAAGTCACGAATGGCGGACATGCTAATCTAACTCTTCATGTTTAAGAAGATTGAACAGCGGAAGATGTTGTACCCCAAAATTTTCCCTCCTATTTTCTTCAAGGAATTCTTTCAAGGTTCCTCAAATACCCAAGAATCTCAAGGGATGACCAGTCAAATGCTCCTCCTAAGTCAAGAGCCTACAACTAGGGTTTTAAGTTTATTAAGGAAATTTGGTTTGAAAAGGTATCAAGTGGAATTCATGGTTCTCCATAGGTCCTCAATAAGTTTCTTGTCAATTTTCAAGTCCTACATCACACGTTTGCTCAGTCAATGACTCAAATGATTGAAAATCAACTATATTGGTTAAAAAGTCAACTATGGTCAACATACAATCAAACTTCAAGATTTTTGGTCAGCATCAACATTTTGAAGTGATATTCATCATTTGATCAAGGGTTAATCATGATTCCCCAAGGAAATCTCTCAAATCATCAAAAGTCATTAATTGTCAAATTAGGGTTTCCTTAGGAGAAGTCAACTAAACTTTGACATGGCATAACTTTCGCATACTTCATAAACTTTTCCCCAAAAAAAAATCTCATTTTGAATAAAATTCAATTCCCTACAACTTCGTTTTTATGCTCAAGTCCAAAAAATTCTTCATTTGAAAGATATGACCTAAAACATTATAGGTCATTTTCAAAAGTCAACAAAAGACACTTTTTGTCAAGGCAACTTACATCAAGATAATATCTTCAAAAGAATAAATGATCAACATAGAGATTGTAGAGGACATTTTAAGCTTTCTAAAAAGTCCAAGATCATCTTCAAAATATGAAAATTGAGCAAGTTAAGAGTTTCACAAGTTGGGAGATTTTGAAGAAATCCATGAAATGCAAATTGAGCAAAATTGTAATTTTGAACCAATGAGCCTAACTTTTGATGTTCAAACATGTTCGTAAGGTGTTAGAGGACCTTTAAATCCATTCACATAATTCTTATGATTTTTATTTCTTTTATTTGAATTTTTATTCATTTAAATGCAAATAAAATCAAATAAAATATGAAACAATGGTATAAAGGCTTAGGCTTTTTGTTTCAATCATCCAAAGGCCCAAGAAAACTCATGATAACTCATTACAACCTTGCCAAACTCGTGTAAGACCAAGATGGCAAGAAAAATCTCAAGTTTGACAAGTTTTAAAGTTGTTTGATTCTTATTTTTATCAGCTCACTTCACCCTTCTATATAAAGGCGAGCATAGCAACTCAAAAGACCATGAAAATCATTGGCATAAAAGTTCTCAAAAAATTCTCCAAATTCAAAGAAATTGTGAAAATTATATCTCACATCTCCAACAGTTTTCAAACCGGTCCAAGCCTTCCATTGTCCTCGAAACGTTACCAAGAGTCAGAACCAACCATTATTCTTCGTGAATCAACCCTAGAAGCCGCCCCTACATCAACTTCTGATTGGTAAGTGGATCTTGAAAGATTCAAATCCAGCGCTTCAAATTGATGGTGACCATGGTGCACTCCTAGGCACACTCCTCACTGAATCACACAAGCTCTTGGGTTCAGTTATTTTGGGCCTAACATTTTACAATTTCTCACCCCCCCCCATTTTCTTTTTGCAGCGTGGCCCATTTTTTTTATTTCTTTGTTTTTTAATTAACATTTTTAATCTTTTTTTTAATCAACAAAAAATCTGAAAAAATCATTAAAAAAAAAAGATTAAGTTTAGGTTTTTCTTAATTAAATTTAATTTTCAAAAATTAATTAATTAATTAAAATCATTTTTGAGATTATTTTGTTAATTAAAATTGGTTAGAGTTAGGATTAAAGTCTTTTTTCTAATTAAAATTAAAAACAACAAAAACATTTATATACTTAGATTTTTTAGAGTTTTAGATATTTCCTCTTTTTTTCATTCTCCGCGCATTATTTATATTTTCGCATTATTATTTCTCATAATTTATGTAATTGCCCATAAGTGTAATAGTTAAAATTAGGACATTACATCTTTTCCCCCATTTTGTTTTGTATTCCCCCCCCATCCTGAAGCAATGTAATAGCGTAGTTTAATTTCCGCATTTTTATTTTTCTGCACTTGTATATAATGAACTGTTAGATGTATGCTTAATAGGATTGCATGACAATATTTAAAAACAAATGGTAGAAAACCTAACATCCAAGACAAATAACTGAAACACAACACACTTTGTACACGTACACCTCTAAGGTACCTCTACTTGTTGTCTTCGAAAAATAAACATTCACGTCTCTCGAACATGAGAAGTTTTAGCAAAGACGTTTTTGGTCAAAAGATCATAGTCCCTCGATGATCCTTCGATGTTGCCTCGGTAAATGATCTTAGTACCTTAGGGTAGTTGCTAAAGCATCTTACGAGTTTCCTTCATGACTGTACGATGAACCTCGCCTGCCCATCAAACATCCAATGATAGGGCTACCTACCAACTAATGGTAGGATAGCACTATCTAAAGGAAAAGAGGGAAAAAAACAAATATCTTTTGAGTAGATATATAGCTTGTAGTTGCTTGCTCACAAAACAAAACAAATTTCTCACACATACACTCCCTTTTCTAAATATTTTTCAAAGACAAAAAACACTTTGTATGAGTTCTCAACGATACGAGAATCATTACAAAGTTTTCCACACTTAGGCATCTTTTCAAAATATTTTTCAAACACACATAAACAAAGTATTTTCAAAAAGTGAGCTAGCAACTAAGAGCCCGTAGATAACTATGGATGAAAAGGGTGTTAATACCTTCCCTTTTCATAATCTACCCCCCGAACTCAAAATCTTAAAAAAAAGGTCTTTCCTGTTCTTTTCACCCTTTTCTTTGTTGGATAAAAGAAAAGTCAGTGGCGACTCTAGCTATCCGCAACATTTGCGATAAAATGAAAAACCAGTAAAGTCAGTTCTCCCATTGCATTACACCTACCCTAGAGGACTTCATAAGCTAGCTTCACATTACTATGAGCATACCATTATATTTTGAAGGTGAGAGTGGTGATACTAGTGGTAGTGGGTAGGGTAATGTACAAAAAGATAATGAAGAAGAACAAGAAGAGGAAGAGGAGGAAAATGAAGAAGATGAGGAAAAAGTGAAGAAATGACGAGTGAAAATGACTCGTATAGGAATATCCTGAGTGGTCATAGCCGCATGAGTGACATCAGAGTTATGCATTATTTATGCTTCCTTATTTTGTCATGGTATAGTGAGTCCATATGCGTAAATACCTGAGATGGGATTTACATGTGATATCTACATCTTATCAGCTTGTGCATGTTTATTTCATCATCGATTGGTGAGCGACGCTGGATTTAGGGATGTCAACGGGGAAGAGAATGCTCGGAGGATGCTTCACCTCTCCCCGCCTCATCCCCCAATATTTTCCCTATCCCCGATCCCTGCCACGGGGAACAATTTTCTCCACCCCCATCCCCACAAAGATCCATAGAGATTGAATCTTAAGAATATTTCTATGCTTTTCAATCAAAACTATGTCAATGACACTAACATTTCATTATTTTTCCTTTTAATAAAAACATATCTTACATCAATAATAATTGTGATACGGTGGCAGAACCGACTGTTTAATACTGGTTTGCGTTTTTTGTTTGCAAATGTCGCGGTAAGTAAGAGTCGCCACCGACTTTTATTTTATCCAACAAGGAAAAGGAAAAAGAACAAAAAAACATTTTTCGAGATGTTTCTGAGTACGGGGGGTAGATTATAGAAAGGGAAGATGTTAGTACCCTTTCTATCCGTAGTTATCTACGGGCTCTTAGGTACTTGCTCATTTTTCTATCCGTTGTCTTGAAAATGTTTTTACTTCGTGATAACTCTTATATCAGTCCTCAAGGGTGTGACGAAGTTTGTTTTGAAAATTGTTTTGAAAGGTGTTTGTGTGAAAAGTTTTTATTGAGCAAGTACTTAAGATTCTACCTACTCGAAAAAAGATTGTTTGTTCTCATTTCCTTTAGACAGCGCTATTCTACTATTAAGGAGTAGGTAGCACCATCGTTGGAGTTGTAAGGGACATTCGAAAGGGACGTACGGTCACAAAAGCAATGTTAGGACACCTTAGTAACCATCCTAGAGTCCTAAAGATCTTTTCTGAGGCAACAATCGAAAGGGTCATTTTTTGATCTTCTGGGACATAGAGGATAGCCACTAAAACGTCCTATGCTTCATGACCGTTTAACGAAGGCAACCGGAGTGAGAGTATACCCTAAGAGTGAGCATGTGCAAGTGTGCTTTTTCAGTTAATGTTATCTTTGCACATTAGGGTTTTCTAACTGTTTTAATTTTTCATGCAAATTGTCTTTCGCATACAATCCTAGGCATACATCTAGCAGTTTGATAGTTGTGAAAATTAAAAGCGGAAAAGTAAATCTAATTATTACAAGGCTTCGGAGAATGGGGATTACATAACCAAAACTTGGGGGGGAAATTAAACAGTAAATAAAACCCTTAGTTTAAAAGACTATTACAACCTCAGAGCAATTACAAAAATATAATGAAAAGTACGTACGATAAACGTAAATGCGAGAAATTAGGGTTTTGACCCTTGAAAACCAAATTGAATTTAATTAAAGAAAAAAAAATCATTTTTTGTCATTTTTATTTAAGGAAATAAAGAATAAATTGCAAAATATCCTAATCACTAATTAAGTTTTAATTATGAAAAATCATTAAATTAATGAAAAAAACAATTAACCTATTTTTGTGTTTTTATTTTGAGAAGGAATTAAAATTAAGAATTAAACCTAATTTCTATTTGATTTTAATTATGAAAAAAAGATTTAAGTTAACCTAATTAAACTAATTAATGCAATTAAATATTTTATGAAAAAAAGACTAAACCTAATATTGTTTGTGATTTTCTGATTTTTATGTTTTGATTAAAAATGATTTTTGGAAAATAAATAAATTACAACAATAAAAAGAATTGAAATAAAATAAAAAAGAAAAGACTGAGCCTGTGTGGTAGAATGCATACTGGGGGGTGCATTGCCAAATTTTTAGGCCCAAATTGGTTGGCCCATGTTCTTTGCGTGTGATCCCATGTGGATTAGCTTCAGAGAGTGCACCATGGGCTGCTAAGGTTGGACTTTGGATCTGGACCAAGGGATGATCCAGGGGTTAGGATTTGTGAGCGTATGATGGACGCATGGAATGGTGATGTACTGAATCCTTAGATACCTCAGGAACGATTTGTAATTGATGGCTTGGACTGAAAGTGGCTGGATCTTCGGTTTTGACTTTGCACTAGTTTTGACAGAATTTGAGGTTTTTAGAGAGTGTTCTTGGGCAGCCAATTTCGTACCTCCTAGTGTATGAGGGTGTTGTGTTTATATAGAGGAGGAATTTAGGTCAAAAATAATGGAAGATATCTCATGGTATCTTGAGGAATTATGAAGATTTAATTTGATTTTGGCCTTGTATGATTTCTTTCCAAAATAGCTCCAATCATGACTTTTTCAATCTAAATCATCCTTGCACGAATTACATGCCATGCTAGCTATATATGGACTCATAATGTGCACAAAAATCCCAAGATTTGATTTGCTTTTATTATTTTACCATTTAAATTGATTTATTTTGATTTAAATGAATAAAAAATCAAAATAAATAATAAAAATAATAAAATAATAGGTGGAAAATCTCAGGGGTCGTGGGTCCTATTAGAAACATGTTTCAAGCAAGAAAACATGGGCCCCTTTGGAAAAAATGCAAATTTGATCAATGTTGACTTTTGACAATTTTCCAAAAATTGCCAACTTTGACAATGCACAAATTTCTCAATTTTGACCCTAGGAGGGTGTTCTTGGAATTTTTAGAAAGCTTAGGATGTCCCCTAAACAAACCTTTTAGTTTCATCTCAATTGGATCTTCCGTGTTCATGTATTAAGCTTTGACCCAAAAGGTGTTTTTGTTGACTTTTCAAAAGGACCTATAATGTAGAAATTCATATCTTTCTGTGGGTGCATATTTTGAACTTTTGAGCTGAAGATGAGTTGTGGGGAGTTTCATCCTCTTCAAAATGAGCCTTGGATGGAAACTTTCAAATAAAGTATGAAGAAGTTATGCTTGGTCAAAGTTGGGTTGACTTTTCCTATAAAACCCTAATTTAGTAACTTTTAGGTTTTGATGAATTTGGAGCATTCCTTGAGGAATCATGATCAACCCTTGATCAAATGATGTATATCACTTCAAAATGATAATGTTGACCAAAAATCTTGAAGTTTGACTGTATGTGGGCCACAATTGACTTTTGATCTAGTACAGTCGATTCTCAAGCATCTGAGCAGTTGACTGAGCAAACTTCTTGTGCAAGGCATGAAACTTGGCATGATTGATCTTGGGGACATATTAGGACCTTGGAAAGCATTTGGGACCTTTGTGGTTCACCCATCTTGATGAAGAATGAAACCCTAATTTGAGGTATACTGCCTTAGGAGAGAGTTTGTCTGGTCCACTCTTGGGCAACCTTGAGCAAATTGAAGATCTCAATGGACATGTATTGAGTAAGATGAGAGGGAAACTTTTGGGGTACAACATCTGCCCATGTTCAATCTTCTTAAACCTGAGGATGTAGATTGGCTAGCTTGCCTTTCGTGATCTGAAGGTGGAAGATGATTGAACACTAGAGTGCCCAGAAATTTGCACTCGCGTGAAGTGGAACTTGATTTGTGATATCGGGAATGGGCTTACAGATGCCATTTGGGGGTTGATGATAGAAGATTGTCGGAGATGGTCTTAAAGATGCCATCCTGGATGTGACGGAGAATCTTCGGAGATGGGCTTAAAGATGCCATCTAGATAATGTGGATTTCCTGAGATATTCCTTTGATGAGAATCCATGCTCATGTCATTGAGGAGCAATCTGTTGAGGAATGTTGGTATCTGTCTTGGGAGAAATAGAATTTTAGGAGCTTCAGTTGTCTGTTACTCTACTGGGGAATTAACTATGGAGGTGAACTGCATATCTTGGTCAGTGTATAGGCTGCATCGCGACCTGTTGGGGAAAGGTGAAACTGATCGTGTTTGATCAGGTCCAGGTCTTACAGTGTTGTGGACTGCTGTCTGGAGATAAGATAAAAGAAACCTGGATGGTAAGGTTATGATAAGGAACCTGGATAGTAGGGCTTATGGGAAGGAACCTGAGTAAGGTTGTTTCGTGAGGAGTTTGGGTAAAACTGCATCTGAACAGAGAAGGAACCTGGGTAAGGTTGCTTTGTGAGGAGTTTGGGTAAAACTGCATCTAAACTGAGAAGGAACCTGGGTAAGGTTTCTTTGTGAGGAGTTTGGGTAAAACTGCATCTGAACTGAGAAGGAACCTGGGTAAGGTTGCTTTGTGAGGAGTTTGGGTAAAACTGCATCTGAACTGAGAAGGAACCTGGGTAAGGTTGCTTTGTGAGGAGTTTGGGTAAAACTGCATCTGAACCAAGAAGGAACCTAGGTAAGGTTGCTTCAGGATAAGTCTGAGTGAAACTTCAGAAGGAACCTAGGTAAGGTTGCTCGTGATGAGTCTGTGTAGAGCTTTAGGAGGAACCTGGGTAGGGCTACTTCGGGATAAGTCCGTGTAAAACTTTGGCAGGAACCTGGGTAAGGTTACTTTGGGCTAAGTCTGTGTAAAACTTCAAGAGGAACCTGGGTAAGGTTACTTTGTGATAAGTTCGTGTAAAACTTCAGAAGGGACCTGGGTAAGGTTACTTTGGGATAAGTTCGTGTAAAACTTCAGGAGGAACTTGGGTAAGGTTACTTTGGGATAAATCTGCGTAAAACTTCAGGATGAATCGGGGTAACGTTATAAGTTTGTGTAAAACTTCAGAGTGAACTGAGGTAAGGTTACTTTGATCTGATAATGTAGATTAGTTGACCCGTTTGATTTCGGGAACTGAGTTTCCATTAGTTATCTGTAGATGTAATCTGTATAATTGCTAGATTCGTCGAAACTGATCATCTTTTCCTAAAAAGATATCAGGGTTAGTTATATGCGATGCATGAAATGCAGGGTGAGATGATGTTCTCAAAATAAATGAGATTATGCTGTATGCAATATGTATGCGCACGTCATGATATATGAGCATGAAATGCTATTGTGACATATCCGAGTGGGAAAATAAATCCCTGACCGCTGCTGGAGAGTAACAGAAATTGAGTTCCTAACCATCGTAGAAAAAGTGGTTCTTCTACTTCCGCTGGAGACGGTGAACCGAAGATGAATATGCTGGGGATTTGCCCCTTGTTTACGAATATTCTGCTGAGGAGAGACTCTGCTTGAGAATAATTCTGTGAGGGAATAATTCTATTGGAGAGAGAAGCTTCCATAGCTGAAGGGATAAACTTTGTCGGGGATTGAGCTTCTGTATTCAGAGAAATAAACTCTATTTAGGAGAAAACTTTATGACCCGCTTGCGATTATGAAATTCGGTCGGGGAATATAGATGTCGATTCTCTGAAGGAACTTTGCTGGGGAACGTAGCTCCTGTTCGGGTAAGCCGATGTCAAAGCCTTAGTTGCCTCTACTCTGTGGGGAGTGTAGATGTCACATGGTCGTATGCTAAGGATACGACAATGACTTTGCATCAGGACTTTTCTTCCCCTGTACCTGCTGGAGAAAGTACCCACAAAGGCTTTGTGGATGCTGATCAGGATGATAAGTCTTCTATTGATAAACAAATGATAATATGACGGGACATAGTCGTACGCTTCAAATCCCTAACTTTTTCCTGGACTGCCCTTGCGGGTTTTCAGTCCACCGGGATACCCCTTTTTGCTCAAGCCGCCTTTTCAAGTTTTTGACTTGCCGGGTGTACATATCTTTTTTGTTTTTATCCCTAATTTTTGCCCGAACCCTTTTGGTTCGTCGGGATGCCCTTATCTTTGCCTAGGCCAGTCAACCTAGCATGTCTTTGTTCATGCATAGTATTTTCTGACTATGTCCACGCTCTCAGGGTGTAGAGAGTTATCACTGTCGGTAGTGTTGTGTTGCCACACTACCAGAAGATGTTTGTTTGATTGTACATGATTCGTTACTAGAATTCATGCCCAATTCCCCCAAGTGATTCAGATGGAGATCTTCCCCTGGCTATTTGGAATCTTTAAGAGATTCCTTGAATCTTGACTTGACTTCCCCAGATGATGGACAATGATCATGCCGTTCCCCTTGGTTGGAAGTGTTTTTCCACTTGAGGTGATCCTTTTTATTGAGAAGGTTTTTGTTCACTAGATATTCGTCATGCGAATTTCTTTGCTGTTGAACAAATAGTCATATGCAAACAATGTTATTTTAAGAATGCAAAGCTTACGTTTGTCTTGAAGTTTTGAAAATGCAATATTTTTTTTAGAAAAAATAGAATTTTGCAAAGATGTGATATCAACTCAGGATTTGTAACGGACCTTCAGGAGTCAGGATACCTTTTGTAACAGTATGCTTTCGAACTAACCCATGCTTCAGCTAGGACTTTTAAGGGTTATAACGTGGCCTGGTTCACGGTTTAAGAAACAAAGGATAAAGGCTCAAATTTTATTTGTACCCACCTGTTCTTCGTGACGTTCTTCGATCCTAAACTCAGCTAATTATGAATTTAGATCCCATTTGAGTCTTTGCTCTGATATTCCAGTGGTGGTTCGGATACTGACAGTTTATTTTGAATAGGCAGTAATTTCTTTTTTGTTGAGGGTTTGTAGGACCTCTTTCTTTTTTATTTTATTATCCCTGTCTTTTTCCTGAATTGTTTCTTTTTGTGATTACAGTCAGTGGGATGACCCAGTTTTTTTCTTAAGTCTCCTTCATAGGTTTTGACTTAATGGGCTTTTATTTCGAGACATAATGACTGCCTATGTTGATGATTATAGGGAACCATCACCGTCTTTTGTTTCAGAAGGACGTCTTTGATGCCATTCATTGTGTACGAAGCGGCAGATTGTGACTGAATGCGCCTCTGAATTAACTGAGAAAACTACCCTGCCCCAGGTTATGATTAAGGGTTTTAATATGTGTGAAAAGAAAAACTTCTACTTCTTTGGCTCAAAGGGGTTGACTAGGGACTATCTTCCTTATAACTCCACTGTTTAGGATTTGAAACAACGCCTGTACATCGTCAACAAGGTCTGTTCAAAAGCATACTGTAGAGATTGTGGTATCGTTTTCGTCATCCTCCCTCTAAAGGCTTATAGTTTTTTAGTCGAGAGTTAAATATCACGAAAAGGAAATATAAAGCAATTTAATCATAATGAAAACAAATTAATTCAAGACAGACATGTGTAATGCATTAATGAAATAATAGAGTTTGACATGACAATAATTGTTCGAATAAGCAAAGAAAATACAACTTCAGAATTTAAATGAATAAAAATGCTTTCAATCCTAGCCATGTTTTGGCAAGGGAGCAGTGATCACATTGGGAGTCTTAGGAGGGTCGAATTCAATCTCCTTGGCATCAATCATATTCTGAATCTTGTATTTCAGCGTCCAACAATCGTTAGTATCGTGCCCCAGGCTGTCAGAATGATAAGCACGCCTTGCCTCCTGATTATAGTTAGGAGAGGAAGTCTTCGGGTTCGGATGAGGGTTTATCACCGTAATCAACTTCATCTTCAACATGTGTTGCAATGCTTGTGACCATGGCAAGTTGATTTGGGCGAACTGCCTTTGAGGTCTTTCCACCCTTGGCTGATTGTTTCGTTGTTGTGGTTACTATGCGCGTGCCGAATTAGGGATCAGCACTTCCCCCGCAGATTGGTGGTAGTTTGCCTTGCTACGCCCCTTCTGGCCGTGCACAGCATTGGCTTCCCTCTTGACACCAAATGACTTATTCTCTGTACTCGAAGAGGTATTTTTCTGGATCTTGCCACTCTAGATCCCAGCTTCTACTCTTTCTCCAGTCAATATCAACTCGGTGAAACCAGCTGAGGAGCTACCAATCAAGTGATTGAAGAAAGGACCAGACAACGTACCAAGGAACATATCCACCAACTCCCCATCAGACAAAGGGGGTTGGACTCTCCCTGCCAGATCTTTCCATTTTTGCGCATAGTCCTTGAAACCTTCGCTTGCACCCATGGACATACTCTGGAGTTGAGCACGGGTAGAGGAAAGGCCAGCGTTATATTGATACTTCTTGTAAAAAGCAGCATCCAGATCTTCCCAGTTACGGACATTCGTTCCCTCTAGTTGATAGAACCATTCAAGCTGAGTCCCTGACAGACTATCTTGAAAGAAATGAACCCACAGATTTCTATCAGCGGTGTGGGGCTGGATTTTCCTGACATAGGAACGGAGATGGAGTTTTGGGAAGGACACCCCATCATACTTAGCAAAAACTGGAGCTTAGAACTTCTGTGGGATGACCCCTCCCAACACTAATCCCAGTTCTTCAAAATCTAGTCCAGGTATCCTCTGAACTTCCATGGCGCTCTGACGGTCTTCTAGTTGTTTGTATCCATCCTCAGCAGGAGGATATTGTTCATCGTTATAATCAGTATCATTATCCGAGACTGCATGAATAGGGTCCTTCTCTTCTTCCTGATTCTCCCCTTCCTTGGATGAAGAGGTCAGATTAGTTTGTCGCTTCAACCTCTCTCCAAACCTTCTTCCCATATTCAGAATACCGACAACCTTCTTCTTTTTCTTCTTCTCTTTCTGAATGAGGGCTTTCAGTTCCTCCTGCCCTTTTGCCAGACTTATGAACATTTGTTGGAACTGGGCGTTCTGTGCCTGAAGATCCTTGATGCTTTGTTAAGAAGACATTTCTGCTGAAATAAACAGCGAAGAAGATGAGAAACCTGTAATGGTACCTGTTTATGCAATGTCATGGATGATATGCGTATGCAATGATATCAAGGATTCTTAAAGGCTCAGATTCGTTTAACCAAAAGAAACACACGTTAATCGCATTGATAAGTTCGAATTGTTACAAAGAATTCCCTTTAGGCTTACAAATAAACAAAACAAAACTGAAAGCAAAAAGAAAATAGGTCTCCCAGGAGCGCATCCTCTTTGGTGCGATGTAGGCATTTATGTTCCTTTCTTCATGAAGTAACCTAGTGAGCTCAAGGACCTTCTTCTCGTTGGCATAGAACTGAGCTTCAAATGTGTCCCGCTCTACTTTGAGTTGAACCCAAGACTTCTGTAATTCTTCATGATCAGTTGGCATGTCAGGGTGATGAACAAAAGAAGTAGTGTCTTCTTCAGCAACTGGTTCCACAATTATTGGTAGGACATCAGGGTAGGGCATCATCAGACTTTGGGCGCGAGCTCGTACCCATCGGTGATAAGGCTCAAGAGGAATGTAATTCTTGTGCCCTAGCGTCTTTCTATCAATTTTATGTACCATGCCCCAAGATTTTATGAACCTTCTACGATAGCCTTGAACGTCGTTCTCATAATTGAAGGCGATTCCTTGGATAAGCATATCACGAGGACCATCTCTTCTCGCATAACCAAACTGACGCAGTGCCAAACAAGGGTTGTAAGTTATTCCTCCCCTAATGCCTAAGAGGGGGACATTAGGGAATTCACCACAGCGATTGATGATGGTAACATCTTCCGAGAACCGTGAACACCAATGAATGTCTGAATGCTTAAGGGACATCAGCCTGCGAGACCATTTCAAACCCTGCTCATTCTTCAAAACAGACTTGGGTAGGTGCAAAGTAAACCACCTAGCCAATAGAGGAGTGCAACACAGGAGGATTCCCCTTCTCTTTAGAGTGCGAGCATGAAAAGAGTGTAGAATATCCCCGAGTAATGTAGGTACGAGATTATGAGACAGGAAAACCTTGATAGTGCTCACATCTACGAGTTGATCAGCATTAGGAAAAAGTACCATCCCATAAACGAGAAGTGCCAGAACCTCTTTGAAAGCTTATAAATCTAAGGTATCCCAAAAAGATAGGCCTTCACAAATAGAAACTTAACCGGAATTCCTTGGACACTCCTTCTAGTCTCCCAATTTTCCACTATGTCAGACCGTTGTAAATACAGAGCTCTAGCAATTCCTTCAGGCTTTGGATGTTCTTCCGTACTATTGAAAGGAAACTGGTCAAGAATAGGTACCCCCAACAATTGAGAAAACTCCTCTATAGTAGGTACTAGCTGGTAATCCTGGAAGGTGAAATAATGGTGCACTAGATCGAAGAACTGAAACAACACTTTTAACAACTCTTCATCAGGTTTTGCAGTGACCAGATTGAGCAACTGACCATGCTTTCTAGTGAAATGAGAACCTTCAAGAATCCTTAATGACAGATCCTTTAGTTGGAGAGACACTTTCACAAGGTTGATCTGTATAGTGTTCCTATGGGAAGATGCCATGTCCTACAAAACAAAGCAAAAATGAGCCCTAGGGAATCCTTGAAATGGTTAGTCATGATATGCATGCTTATGATGTCATGATTAGGTTAGAAAATCACAGGTATAACAAACAACAAACAAGTCACACCAAGTCCTTAGGTTTAAGGCTTGCATGAGTTTTAAGGTCATACCCTCTTGAAGTTGGATTGGTTCAACCTGCCCTATAAATAGTAATCGGGTTCTAAAAGGGATCTCAATATCACTGATCTTTCCCCCAACTTTGTTCAATAGGCGATGGAATCGCAACCAAACAAAACTCAAGAGTCAAACCTCAATGAGTGTAGCATCGAGTATCTGTCGACCTTGGGCATACACCAAAGTCGGCCATCTCGCTACGTCCTACTGGCTAAGTTTTGCAATTAAAGGTTCTAAGGTCAGTTGATGCTTCACGACACCACGCGGCGGCCCCGTACTCTCCCTGATTGAATAAAGGGTTACCGGTACCAATCAAAGTGCCACATCAACGTAGCTACTGCTTCAACCGTGCTGGTATACCCCAACATAGTTCCCTCACAGTTTATTGCTACTTACCTAAAAGGTGTTCCCCAGATTCGGGTGTAGGATCTATAGTAACCCCGAACAAACCCTTAAAAGTAAAGATTTAATTTGATTTGATTTTGGCCTTGTATGATTTCTTTCTAAAATAGCTCCAATCATGACTTTTCAATCTAAATCATCCTTGCACAAATTACATGCCATGCTAGCTGTATATGGACTCATAATGTGCACAAAAATCCCAAGATTTGATTTGCTTTTATTATCTTACCATTTAAATTGATTTATTTTGATTTAAATGAATAAAAAATTAAAATAAATAATAAAAATAATAAAATAATAGGTGGAAAAGATCAGGGGTCGTGGGTCCTATTAGAAACATGTTTCAAGCAAGAAAACATGGTCCCCTTTGTAAAAAATGCAAATTTGATCAATGTTGACTTTTGACAATTTTCTAAAAATTGCCAACTTTGACAATGCACAACTCTCTCAATTTTAACCCTAGGAGGGTGTTCTTGGACTTTTTAGAAACCTTAGGATGTCACCTAAACAAAAAATTTAGTTTTATCTAAATTGGATCTTCCATGTTCATGTATTAAGCTTTGACCCAAAAGGTGTTTTTGTTAACTTTTCAAAAGGACCTATAATGTAGAAATTCATATCTTTTTGTGGGTGCATATTTTGAACTTGTGAGATGAAGATGAGTTGTGGGGAGTTTTATCCTCTTCAAAATGAGCCTTGGATGGAAAAGTCTGATAAAGTATGAAGAAGTTATGCTTGGTCAAAGTTGGGTTGACTTTTCCTGCAAAACCCTAATTTAGCAACTTTGGGGTTTTGATGAATTTGGAGCATTCCTTGAGGAATCATGATCAACCCTTGATCAAATGATGTATATCACTTCAAGATGATAATATTGACCAAAAATCTTGAAGTTTGACTGTATGTGAGCCACAATTGACTTTTGACCTAGTATAGTCGATTCTTAAGCATCTGAGCAGTTGACTGAGCAAACTTCTTGTGCAAGGCATGAAACTTGGCATGGATGATCTTGGGGACATATTAGGACCTTGGAAAGAATTTGGGAACTTTGTGGTTCACCCATCTTGATGAAGAATGAAACCCTAATTTGAGGTATACTGCCTTAGGAGAGAGTTTGTCTGGTCCACTCTTGGGCAACCTTGAGCAAATTGAAGATCTCAATGGACATGTATTGAGTAAAATGAGAGGGAAAATTTTGGGGTACAAAAATAACAAAAAATGCAAAAGTACTTGTAGTTGTTATTTATTTTTTCTGTAAAAAAATAAATATTCAATTCCTAATATATTAACTTTTTTTTATAAAAAATATTGTAAAATTATATAATTATATATTATATAATATATGAAGTATAAAAGTTAAATGATATGGTCGGGGTCGGGGAATCCGCGGGACTAAGGATACTTTCTCGATCTCTGCCACAAAGTATCAACAAAGGAACTTCAAAGCTCCAAATATATAATCTCCATGGAGATCCCCATTAACAGACGCAATTGACATCCCTGACTGGATTAGATTGTTTGTATCTAAAGCTTGTGTAGCAGGAGAATCTCTAGTATGGGTATCAATAGACTTTCGAGATTAAAAGACCTGTTGGTTTCAGAATAGCTAAGGATGCGTCAAGATTTTCAAGCATCAAGGTTTTCGAGGAGATTTATCTGAAGAATAACATGGAAGTCATTGCTTTGTGGTTACACTCAGGATGTGAGGAACACCATCTAATGAGGTACACTCTGAAGAAGTTGATACTAGAGGAAGTAAACATAATGGCATATTCGAGAAAGAAAGTACTCGTTATCTGTGAGGATGAACTCTGATTCCGCGAGGGAAGAACATGTTGGGCGAATCCTTAGTGAGGGGAGAAAATCTTGTTACCATGAAGATATGGAACTCCGTAGTCCATAGGAGATTATGAGAAGGTATTAGAAGGGTTATTTCAATGGATGTGTTGTATAAGAGATAACTACATTGGGAAAAGTTTCACCATGAGAAACACTCAATTTTAAATATCTAAGAATGTGTTCAAGTGGATCTAGCCAAGGCTGGTTGAGAAGAAATGGTTGATTGTTGTACTGAAGACTGAAGTGCATATAATGTTGAATGGACGCCAGGAACGGATGGTTAGGGGGTGAAGAATAAAGTACATTAGGTAATTGAAATAAGTGGATAGTGGAAGTAGGTAAAACTTATAAGATTATAATAAGTGTGCGTCTGGTTGAAATCAGAGTAGCGCAACACATGGAGAGAAGTAAGAAGGATTTCATTTATAAGTGGTGGAATACTTGAAGGACTTGGACCTTCAATAACTTGTATGAGTGAGAATAGAAGAAGCCAATTCTGAGGGGAAATTATAAGGGAGGTGTTCCATTCACCCTGATCATCTCAAGGATCCACCAGAATCTAGGGAAGAACTATTGTTGAACAGGAATAAAAGAACCTAACTAAATGTGTGATCAAATGTTTGGTGTGTAAATTAGTAAGAAAAGTTTGAACTTTGAAAGTCACAAGATATGCCACAACCAATGAAGATACCCTAAGGAAGTAAAGGAAGTATATTGGTGGACATTTCAATAAGATCTTACCTTGTGCACTTGACGCTAATGTTTCAATTTTAGTGATTTTGAATAAGTTGACCAAATCAGCCCATTTTTTGCCGACAAGACTGAGTGCAAAGTTGTAAACATAGAAACATTTCTTATTGCAGAGATCATTCAATCATACAATGGTTAATTCAATGTTGTTTTCAACCAAGACCCAGGGATAATTCGAAGTTTGGAAAGCTCTTACCACATGAATTTGACCTAAGCACCTTAATCATCTACAGTCGAGTAATCAAGACAAAAAGGACTTTTCGACCATCGAATTGGAGTTGTCCAAAATAAGTGAGGCTTCAGTGGTATGTGTTGAGTGAGTAGTAGCAGACCAAGCAAAGATTAGTGAGATAGGTTGCAAAGGTATGATTTGTAGAAGAATGAAGAGTCATAGAATCATCAAGAATTGAAGGACTGCTAGACTAAGAAGGAATTAAATGAGTGACCCACCAAATGACCATCATGCTAATAAGGTAATAGTGTGACTAATTGATGAGTTTGTATGCTAATGTCCCTATTTAACTAAGAGTGACATGTTAGTGAAATATATAGAGTTGCAAGGGAAAATTTGTATTTTAGCCTAGCTAGTATATACGTAAATTGGACCACTTTTTTGTCATTTTCTACTGACACCATTCCACTTAAAATTAGAATTGGAGATGAGCCTTGGGGAAGAAAAAGTGAAATTGGAGAAAGGGAAGAAAACTTGAGTTCACTTTGTTCATCAACATTGCATGTGTAATTATAAATCTTTGAAACTTTGGAAACCATCATCTTGCTCCTTCTTCAACATTCAATTCAGAACTCTTCTCATTAAGGTGAGTTCATAGATAAGGGTTAAAATCCTTAGTTTGAGGATTTATGTATGTTGGGGAAATTGGGATTTTCTTGAGTGGTGATTGTTATGCATGTTTTAAATGAAATAACTATGTTCCTATTATTAAATAATTTTACAAAATGCTTCTTATTGCTATTTAACATGTTGATAATTCATATATGATGTTCGTTTTCAATTGGGATGTGAAAAATCATGTTTTTGGGCTGTTTGCTATCAAAAATATAGAAAAATAAACTATGGGTTATTACCCGCGGATTCTGGGACTTAGGGATGAACTGGCCATGGATAAAAACCCAGTAATGGGTGATGCATGTCAGCCCGCATGACTTGCAATATGTTTAATGAAAAATTCCATAACGAGTTTCGTGAATTCAATCGAGGCGCGTCAGATGCGTTGGAAATTTTGTTCAATAAACTATCTTATTATGATGAAATCTCATGTTTGCGTGATGTTTTGTGATGTGATATAATCATCGGAACATGCTGGTGTTAGTAGGAAAGTAATATTCATGTTTTAAAATGTGTATGAATTCATGTCTTCTTGATTTACACATGCTTATCTGATTGTAAATTATTCTCCTTGATATGAGTTTGTTTTAACATGAAATAATGATCAAGCTAGAATATGATTGAATGAAACCCAAAGGAATACGCGTCGTACAACCCTAATTGGTTTTGAGAATGAGTGTGAGCTATCATAAAATAGCTTGCACTTGATTAATTTCCCAATTGGTCATAAGAACATGTGTGTGTCTTATGATGAGAAATCAGTGTGCATGTGGAAACACTTGGATAATAATCGAATTAGATTGAACATTGTGCTTGTGGAAACACTTGGACACTCACCCGCTACGCCCTAATTCTGAGTTAATGGAACTAAGGGAGTGAAGGTTGGAATTTTTTTCTAACTAAGTAATATGTGGTTAATGTAAGTGAAAGTTGGAATTTCGAGTTAATGATGGAGTACCAACATTGGAAGTGAATGCAAATGATGTTCAAAAAGCTGCACATAAGGATCAAAGAAAGAAAGAGGGAAAAAGTTATTCTCGATTCACTAGTTTATGGATCTTAATGTGTTCGAGAAGATCATTGAAGAATAAACGGCTAAAGAAGTGTGTAACAAGTTGAAAAACTTGTATGGAAGAGATGAAAAATTAAAAAAGGGGTGAAGTTACAAATGCTGAGAAGTCAGTTTAAGATAACAAAGATGAAAGAAGACAAATCAATTGTTGATTTCTTCTCAAGATTATTGTTACTCACAAACCAGATAAAGGTGTGTGATGAATCAATCAAAGATTTACAAAAGATTAAGAAAGTGTTAAGATCTCTGACTGCAAATTTTAATTACACTGTAGTGTCAATTGAAGAGTCCAAGAACCTAGCTGAGATGAAGTTGGAAGAACTTCAAGGTTCATTAGAAGCTTATGAGATGAGGCTAAAGCAA
Organism: Vicia faba; assembly: GCA_948472305.1. Lineage (NCBI taxonomy): Eukaryota > Viridiplantae > Streptophyta > Magnoliopsida > Fabales > Fabaceae > Vicia > Vicia faba. The sequence continues at coordinate 1,023,478,249 of OX451736.1, read as the reverse complement.
AGGAGCTCAGAAAGGAATAAGGTGGATGAACTGGTACTGTAAGCAAGATTCATCAAGAAATATGGAAAAGAGAAGGAAAATTAGAGAAAGAATCTTGCTAATGATGAGAAGTTAAGAGAGAATTAAAAAAATCACCGTGATTAAACCAAGAAAGGCATGAGAAACAAGTATTATAGGAAGAAAGTTGACATGAAGAATGTGCAGTGTTACGATTGGGCCATTATGCTCGAGACTGTCAAAGAAAGAAGGAAGCACGAGTGAAAGATAGTGATGAAGCATAGTATGCACATGCTAGAGATAATGATTATGATGATGTGTTACTCATGGCCAACACTCAATCGAACACTAAGCAAACCAACATATGGTATCTGGATTCAGGATGCAGTAACCATATGACGGGTAATAAAAGTTGGTTCAGCAAGTTAAATAGTCAGTTAATAAGGGGATAAAGTTTATAGATGGCTGACACATCATATAACATGGAAAATGAAACATATCTGTGGTGAGAAAGGATGGTCGAAGGGCCAACATCATTGATGTGCTGTATGCACCTTCGATGACAAGTAACTTAATAAGCATATGTCAATTACTGGTTAAAGGGTATAACATGAAGCTTGAAAAGCATCAGATGAAGGTGTACGATGGAAATGAGAGGTTGATTTTGAAGGCACTATTGGCATACAAAAAACCTTTAAGTTAGAAATCAACACAGTTGATCACAAGTGTCTTGCTTCATCTTCAGAAGAAAACAAGAATTGGCTATGGCATCACAAGTATAGACATCAAAACTTCATAAGTTTAAATATGCTCAACCAGAAGAATATTGTGTAAGGCTTACCTCAGATGAAGAAACCAAGTCAGGTGTGTGAGGAATGTTGCAAAGTAAAGTAGGATAAGAAAGAATTCAAGCATGACTTACCTATGAGGCCGAAGAAAAAGATGGAGCTAGTTCACTCTGATGTGTGTGGACCTTTTAAAGTAAGGTCTAATGAAGGTAAATTCTATTTCCTAACTTTCATAGACGAATTCACCGGATATATATATATATATATATATATATATATATATATATATATATATATAGATTTATCTTATTGAGATAAAGAGTGAGGTATTCATATAGTTCAAGAAGTTTAAGTTGCATATCAAGAAGCAAAGTCGATACAAGATGAAGAAACTGAAAATTGATGGTGATGGTGAATACATTTCTTGAGAATTTGCTAGATTTTGCAATGAGGAATGTATAGAGAATGAGATCATTGCACCCTATACACCTCAACACAATGGTATAGCTGAAAGAAAGAACATAAGTATACTAAACATGATGAGAGAGAGAGTATACATTCTAAATAGATGTCCAACGAAGAAGAGAGTAGAGAAGACACCTTATGAGGCTTGGACAAGACATAAGCCAAATGTCAGTCATCTTATAGTTTTTGGATGAATGTGTTTCAGGCATGTTTTTGAACAATTGAGGAAAAAGCTAGATGATTGAAGCCAAACCATGGTGCTCATAGGTTATCATTTGACTGATGCATACAAGTTGCATTCACCACAGGATGATAGACCAGTGATCAATACAAATATTTTAGTTGACAAAACAAAAGGTGGAATTGGAATTAGGAGTCATGTCGACATGTGGAAGATACATTCCCAACTTCACTTGAAGAAGAAGGCCAAAAAATTGAAGTCACAACCAATCAAAATGAAGAACCACCTGAGAAAAATGTCAGAAGACCGACTAAAATGAGAACTAAGTCAACAAGTTTAGTTGGATATGAGAGATTTACAGATTAAGTAATCGATGTAGATGGAGACTTATAGAAGAAGCGATGATGATGGCTGAAGTAGAACCAATTAATTTGGATTAAGCCATGAACAATTTGAATTGATGTGAAGCCATGGAATAATAAATCATGGCAATCGAGAAGAACAAGACTTGGGAACTTGTCAAAAGAGCTAGCAAGAAGCACATTGATGTGAAATGGGTTTACAAGCTGAAACAAAGGCCAAACTGTGAGATTTCCAAAGCATAAGTCAAGACTAGTGGTGAGGGGTTTTCTACAAAAACCAATTATTGATTTCGACGAGATTTACATACCTGTTGCAAGGTTGGAGACAATCAGGATTGTGGTGTTTACAACAACTTACAACGGGTGGAAGATACATCAGTTTGATGTAAAATCACCATTTTGAATGGAACTTTAGAAAAACAAGTCCATGTCAGTCAACCATTAGAATTTGAAATCAAAGGATAAGAGCCAACGATGTAAAGATTTAAGAAGGCTCTATGGCTTAAAGTAGGCCCTAAAGGCTTGGAATAATAGAATAGATGGATTCATGATTGAAGCAGGTTTCATAAAGTGTGTTCCTAAACATAGAATGTATGTCAATGATACTGACAGGGTCAGTTGAAAAATTTTATGTCTGTATATAGATGATTTGTTGATTGCAGGTGCAGATGAAGCTAAGATAAGAAAATTCAAGTCGAAGTTGATGCAAGAATTTAAAATGTCTGACCTAGGGAACTTGTCACATTTCTTAGGGATGAAGTTCAAAGACACGAGTGAAAGAGTGTTGTTGCACCATAAGAAGTATGTCCAAGACATATTTAAGAGGTTCAAGATGAGCAACTATAATGCATCTACAACACAATTGGAAACTATAACAAATTTGAAGAAGGTTACAAATGATGAGTTTGTAAGTGCAAATAAGTATCTTTGCAACACCATACCTGATATCTGCCAAAGTGTTGAACTTTTGAGTAGATTCATGGATAAAACCCAAGAATGTCTTCTCATAGCAGTTAAGAGGATGCTAAGATACATAAAGAGTAAGATTGACCATGGTGTGTTGATTCCAAGAAAAAAGAATACAAGTACAGATGCAGAGATTTATGGCTACACTGATTCGAATTTTAATGGAGATCAAGACGAGAAGAAGAGTATTGCAGGCTACATATTCATGACTGAAGACGTTTCAATCTCTTAGAGCTCAAGAAAGCAAAGTATTGTGGCTTTGTCATCATGTGAAGCTGAGTACGTAAATGCATCATATGCAACATGTCAAGCAGCATGGATAAAGGTGTTGCTCGAAGAACTCAAGATTATGAAACTTAATAAGATGAAGTTGTTTGTAGATTACAAGTCGGCTTTCAACCTAGCCAATCACCCTATGTGTCATGGTCGAAGTAAACACATAGAGATGATGTATCATTTTCTCAGGGATCAAGTGAATAAAGAAAGCTTAAACTTGAGCATTGCAATTCAAAACAGCAGCTAGCTGATATACTCACCAAGCCACTGAAGAAAGTTAAATTTGATGAGCTGAAAAAAAGTATTAGGATGAGAAGTCTCGAAAATATGAATTGGATAGTGTGTAAAAAATTATAATTCAATATTTTGTATGCAAGATAGTATTCGATACATTGTGTTTGACTGTGTCAAAGTAGTGTTTCGAAGTAGCTGTGGAGTTAGTTGTATTCCACAGGGTCGAATACAACATATAATTGAGTGTGTCAAAAATATGTTTTATATGTTTTGAGTTTGAGTGGTAAGTTTGAGCTTGAATTTTAATCGCTTATAAATAAACATACTATTGTAATCGTTTTAAACACAAACTACACACTTAACAAAAATAACAAATTAAATTAAGTTTTTTCTCTTCTTTTTCTTCTTCTTCTCCATTTTTTTTTAAAAATCCTTTTGTTGCAAACATTTTTAATTTTTTAACTCTTTATTTTATAAATGTGTATTTTTTTCATACCTCCTTTAAAACTAATTTGCTTATTCTATTTGAGTAATCTTCAAATATTGCTAAAATGAATGTATAGAATTTTCGAAATTTAAATATAAAATTTATCTAATTTTTCTTTTTGTGTAAAGTTTAGTTTATTAATGAAAGCAAAGTCTCTTTTGAACCGTGTTCAATATATAGGATGAGACTTTTTTTCCTAAAACTAAAAAGAAATTAGTACTAACTGAGATCATTCCAAAACTATCTGGTTGCAAACAAACTAACATATTAAAATAATGTGATTGATTGATTAATTAAGGACATTTGAGTGAGAAGCAGCTTTGGGTAAGTAGTAGTACGTTGTAAGAACTTAAAACTTATAATCAAATCATGAGATGCATGTGACAATGAAGGGATCAAGTAGTGAAGGATGTGACGAGTCCTATGCTAACAAACAACGTTAATATCTTCGAACTCTCTCAATCACATTGCCGTGCCTCGATGTTCTGTAACAAGTACAGCCACAAGATATATACATCTATAATGACATGACATGTTTGGATACTAGAGGTACATCTGTCAAGTGTTTGCTCTCACGGATAGATATTAATCCATCAGAAGCTAGGACAGTGAAGAGGATGGAAATTTCGGGAATAAATCATCTTTATCAATTTATGATTTATCAATCCTAGTGGAGGTTTATTCCTCTAGAATTCTTGAGGATTTGATGAGTTTGGGGGTAGGGTGGCAAAAACGAATTCGATGGTTGAACATGTCTATTTTGGTTATATTCTAGTATAGGATGTAAAAGTGAATCTAAACCTTACATATTGAAGTAATATTTTTATAATAAAAATTATCTATCAAATAAAAATCAGAAAAAACTTGAAAGGTGGTAAAAGTGTTTAAAAAAAATGAGTTGGATTTACCAGTCGAACTAGAATCTAAAGAATCATTGATTTGATTTGATTATTGAATTGAATAAACTATTAAATCAGTAAAAATCGACTAAAACATACTAAAACTTATAAAAACACTAGTACAGAAATGACTTTTTACATCGGGTGAAATTAACTTTTTACATCGGTTCTGGGTCCGATGTAAAGTCAGGCGATATAGTAAATCAGGGACTTTTTACATCGGTTTCGGGACCGATGTAAAAAGTCCCTTTTTTACATCGGTTATAATATAAGAACCGATGTAAGAAACAGTTATTATGCACATTTTTTTAAAAAATTGATCCAGTTTTTTACATCGGTTGGAAGTAATACCCGATGTAAAAAGTCCCCAGTGACGCGACTTTTTACATCAGTTATTATCCCCAACCGATGTAAAAAGTCTCTTTTTGAAAGTTTTTACATCGGTGTTTACTAATAACTGATGTAAAATGTATGAAATTTTTTTGGAATAGATTATTTATTTTCTGGATGTTTCCCTGTACAAATATAATTTGTACCCATTTTTTCATATTTTTCCAATATCACACAGACTATATTTATGTCGCTATATAGATTTCATAGCTTTCCAACATCACATATATCACATCTAGGTCGATGTTTTCATATTTTTCACAACAAACTTACAAATTGAACAATTGTATTGCAAACTTGTATTGTATTACAACAAACAAACTTACAATTACAAATTCTTCACAAAATATACAACAATATTCAACTATTTATAAGTCTTTTTTCAAAACTTACAATTACATATTATTCACAAAATATACAAAAATATTCAACTATTTATAAGTTTCCAAACTTAAATTACCAATATAAAATCTTCGGTAGACAACACCAAAATCACATTGCCTGACAATAAATAATAACAATTAACATCAACAAAAAAATCAAGAAACTCAATAAATGTGCAAAAACCATATGTATTGTGCAAAAACCACAACTTATACAATTCTATAAAACTCACCAAGATAAACTTAATTTTCATGTAACTCAAAGAAACATTTTGCCCAACGAAGTCGCAAATCATACAAATCATCTTGTGTTAATTCTGTTGGGTCATCAAATACCTATAATACATAAATATAACAATATAGAGTTAATTTTTAAAAATTCATATTAAGTCGAAAAATAAAAAGTAAATAACAAAGTAAAGTTATTTTTAGTACCTGCATCCAATTCTCGATTATATTAGCAGAGACAATATCCAACATATTTTTCATCACATAGTATCCACAATCATTAGAGTTATGTTGTTGCCTTGTCTACAATTGAATGACATAATTAGTGAATACTTATCATAAATTTAACTATATAATTACAATTTACATCACACTTACATTGGGATGAAGCCATGTAGCCTTTTTTCTATTTCCATTTGCCATTTGATGAATCCCAAAAAAACTAATACAGAAAGATAAACATCACATAGCTAAATTTACTCGCCAATGAAAAATGACATAACTATTAGTTGTCAATGAAAGTCACATGAAAGATAAACTTACTTTGTAATAATTTTCTTCGTGTGATTGTCAATTTCTCGATGAAGTGAACAAAATACGACAACTAAATTGTCTCTTGGACACATGACTATTAATTGCCAATGTCTCCTGTACGTGTGTGTGGAAACAGAAAAGTCACATAAAATATATATGTTATCAAAATTAAATAATATAAAACACAATTATATATAAATACTTACCCATGAATTAATGGTAGTAAGTGGCACACTCTGTTTTCATCACGTAACTTTTGTAGTACGTAATTTTTAACATCTTCTTGAGATTTCGCTACACTATCATTATAAATACACCTAGCAGGGTCAATAAATCCATATAATTCTGAAATGAAATTCTCAAGACAAACACGATGAATATACCTGAATAATTTTAAAATAAACATTACAATCAAAGTGATGAGAGATATGACATATTAATATAAATTGACTTTAATAAAACAATAAAATGTACTTACGTGCACCAAATTTGCAGAATAGACACGTCAAGCCAATGACCTAAACCCACCAATAACTCTCTGATACATTTAGCTGAAACATAGAAATTAGAGACACTCGCACAATGACTTAATTGTATTGCCAAATGGTTATCATCCATTTTCAAAACCATGAGTAACAATCTCTGAACATCATCAACTTTCACGTCTTTTGTGCTTCCCTTTGCAGCTGAACAACTTCCTTTTCCGCTTCCATCGATAATTTCTAATTTTTCAATGCATTTATTATCACCTGTGCTTTGTGATAAACCCATGGACTTAAGTGTCTCCATTAATGATTATTGAAACATCTTACGCTCTTCAACCAACTTTTCTTCAAGTTCAGCTCTAAGTTTTGTTTCCAATATTACAAGTTGATCATTTACGTCGATATGTTGACGTGATCTTCCAAAGTAAGTGCTTTGTTTATGGTGTTTTCCAACACCACGAACACGACCTCCATGCTCAAATGTTTCAATGTCTAATGATAAGATATCGTTACGTCCATCCGGAACAATTGCACCTTTTTCAGCTTCTTGAACTAGAGAATCCTACAAAATGAAAAAACATCAATTAATCAATCACAAATATAATGATACTTGAATAATTTTTCGTTGTTTACTTACAATTTTTTCAGCAACCTCTTGTGTATATTTTGATGTGTATTCTCCTCCTTTCTTTTGTCATGCTCTCTTCCATAACTCATGGCGTGATGGTGGAGATGGACTATCATTATCATCTAATGTGGAATTATCTCTCGATGATGACTTTTCTTTCATAATTTTCTCCTCAAGTAAGCAATACCCTCCACGAGACAATACGTGTGGGTATACATTCTTGGCCACATTATCCTTACCCTTCTGACTGTTTTCCTATTATAAACTCAAACAAGTAATTAATCACTAAATATAATAAAAATGTTATGCACAAAAAAAAATATAACTCCTACTAACCTTAAATTCAGGGGTATCTCGAATCTTGAGAAACTCTTTCCATGCGTCTTCCGTAATAAAGTTATACTTGACATATGGAGGAGGATCATTTTCTATGGGATGATGAATATATCTATCTGTGAGTTGTGTCTTAAAACCTCTCCATCGCTCTCCCGCATATTTAATCCATTCTTTCTTCAACCTATCTTTCTTTGGATCTTTACATTCGGGAATAGTAAAATGAGCCTACAAATATAGTATATGTCATATGTTGTTAATTAGTATATGATTGTAAAATATAATAAACTATTGTATTTAAAATACCTGAATATCAGTCCAAATAGCATCTTTTACGCCTTCATCTACTTCTTTCCAATCATTTTTCACAATACTACAATACTGTCGAGCAAGAGATGCTATATAACTCTTGAAATGTGTAGCATTTTTACCAACACCAATACATTCATAGGTTCTTGCATTAAACTCGACCTTTATCTTTTCACCTGTTTGATGAACTTTGTCAATTCGTAGAGCCAATGAAGCTAAGTTATTAAATTTGGCAGATGTATACTTAATGTCGAAAAAGTTATTTATCTAAGTAATGTGTTATAACCAATGAAGCTAACTATTATACTTTGCCATAATAGTGAACCCCGTTTTGACAAATAATCGCTCAAGGGTTAATTATTTTGAGTTACAAACTTTTTTCTACCTCCACCTATTACTTGATGCTCAATATTTGGTTGTTTTGAGAGTTTGGTTGTAAATTTAGTTTCAAGAAGAATACTTGTGCTTTCTAAAAACCTTTTATAATCACAATTTACACTCCCTCCTCTTTTTTTCGTGTTTTTTAATTCGTTAGTTCAATATATTAATAGTTTTGTAACTTGAAAGTAATCGATCAACGAATGAATACTAGATATTTTTTTTAGGACAAAAAGAGTATTATTTTTATAAGTTGCATAATGTATAAATAAATTGGTTAATAATAATTTGATCTCGTGGCACAATTAGGACAATATGGGGTATGTTTTCCAATATTTTCGGCCATGGTTTCACAATGCATAACACCTTATCTTCTCTTAAAGATATTGTTGCTTTTTTAACTCAACAAATAAAGTTTCTCAAAGAAAATTGTTCAAGTTAAAGCGCTTGAAATGAATTTCTACCTAGTGTTAACATAAGGTATTGACTTAAATCAAGAGAATAAACATTGCATCAATAACATTATGGATAAAATAAGTGAAGAATGTGACTTACAGTTGAAACGGCGAGCGAGGAAGGGTGTGAATCGGCCGGTGAAAAGTCGTGAACGGCGTGAACAGAGTGAACGACGTGAAACGGTGGCAAGGAGACGTAATCAAATTTCAACAAACAGCATCATCTATGTTCATCAAACAAATCTGCAAATTCACAACAAAAATCATCATCAATGGCGGTCGAAAACGATGAAACACGAACGAACAGAACTACCGCGGTCGAAGACGACGACCAAAAACGGCGGAAACACGAACGAAAACCACCGCGGTCGAAGAGGACGACCGGAAACGGCGGTCGAAGAGGAAGACCGGAAACGGCGGTCGAAGAACCTTCGGAAACGGCGGTCGAAACGACGGTCGAAAACCTTCGGAAACGACGGTCGAAACGGCGGTCGAAAACCTTCGGAAACGGCGATCGAAAACCTTCGGAAACGGCGGTCGATGATGGTGGCTGGGAAACGGCAGTGGTTGGGTCGTGAGCATGATCGTACAGTGGAAAGGAGTGAAACGGCGGTGGTTGGGTCGTGAGCGTGAGCGTACAGTGGAAACGACGGCCAAGGAATATTATACAGTGGAAATAATGAAATTTGGGAAATAAGGGTTTGGAAGCTATTACCTCGGTGGAAATGCATAACCGATGTAAGGGTTGGCTTAGTGGACAACCTATTACATCGGTGGATCCTTACAACCGATGTAAGGGTTTTACACCTATTACATCAGTGCATCGTAATACCTGATGCAAGCGTTTTTTCTGACTTTTTTACATCGGTTTAAACTTCCACTGATGTAATAAGTTACGAAAAAATTAATTTATTCTTTAATTTATTTTTTATATTAATATCTGTTGTGAAGATATTACATCGTTTTTTGGTCAACCGATGTAATATGTTGCATGTTTTTTATTAATATTTCTACTACCTTGTTTCTTATTTACAAAAATGCCACCATATTTTTTTCTGAAAACTTTTTACATCGGTGGATGCGTTTGCCCGATGTAATAGGTAGCGAAATATATTTTTTTTCATATTTTTTATATCATTGCAAATAAATACCTGATGTAAAAAGTTTGTTAATTGTATTTTTTACATCATATATTTTGATATCCGATGTAAAAACCTTTTCTCAAATGTCTTTTTTTTAGTAGTGAAATAGGAGAATATGTGATTTTGGAAAATCAACAAAATATATTTATATTTTTTTTCAAACAAAATAACATCGTTTTGATAATTTTTCTGAAAAATAAAATTAAAATATAAATAGACTTTGTTTAAAATTTATTTAATACATAATAATTGAAATATTTATTAATTTATTTAATAAATATTTGAAATATTTAATAAATTGATTTTATGATTTTATATATATATATATATATATATATATATATATATATATATATATATATATATATATATATATATATATATATATATATATATATATATATATATATATATATATATATATATATATATATATATATATATATATATATATATATATATATATATATATATATATATATATATATATATATATATATATATATATATATATATTATTTAGGTCTCTAATTCTGAATTTTAATTATTGTATTTTTTGGTTTAGGTCCTTAATTTTGAACTTCAACTATTAATATTTCAAATATTAATAATTGAAATATCCAATCACATTTAAAAAATATATTTAAATATTTTAAAAAAATCATGTAAAAAATTTCAACATAAAATATTTTATTTTAATTATTATTTAATTATATTTAACAATTACTATTTAGAATTTTAAACAAAACGTAACTTTATTATATAAAAGACCATTTACTACTACTATTATAAATGTTTGCAGTTAATATTCATTATCTACAAATACATTGCAATTAATTAACAAAGAATAGAAGTGGCTAGTGGAAAGGCATGCAAGCTACGGGTAATTGGTTTAGGGTTCAAATCCTTGAAATCTGTCTACATGGAAATTCAACAAGAAATGAATATATGGAGCCTTTAAAATATGATCTTTATACTAAAATTTACAATTCAATTCACTTTTTTTTTTTTTTAAATTTTTTTTTTTTAAATTTATCCTAACATAAATCACTTTATCTTTAATTTACTTTTAATCAGAATCAATTTTATATAATCAATACATTTAAAATTACATTAAGCAGGAAACACAACTATTATAATTCTCTAGTAGGTGAAGCCAATGCATGTACTCGGTCTCTACAGAAGAACAACTCACTGTAATTTTTTTCTTAGATTTTCAAGAGATTAAAGATTGGCCAATAAAGAAGCAATATCCAGAGATAGGACTTCTTGTATCTACCTAACATCTCCGATTAACATTACTAAAATCAAGGATTTATAAGTTAGAAGATTGTGGCAGTAAAAAAAACCTCGAGATGGTGATTTTTTAAGGTATCTCAAGACACACAAGGACTCACGAAAACGAGTCTCAGTAGGTGCATTCATGAATTAACTCAATTGTTGTATTGTAAAGGAATGTCTAGCCTAGTGGTGATGAGATCAGTAAGCCATCCAACTAGCCTATTATATGCAGTGATATTAGTGTAATTCAAAGCTTGAGTCTTGGTGCAATCTAGTAGATGAATATAAAGTGTTGGGTAAGAATATGACAATAGACAACAATTTAGAGGGGGGGGGGGGGGGGGGGGGCGAATAGACTTTTAAAAATGAAATCAACTGATTCTTCAAATGAAAATAACCAAAGGTTTTTCCAAAGATTACGCACAGAAGTTTATAGAGTGAAAATGTAAAATTATACTCAATTGACAATCATTCAGTAGCAACTCAAATCACTTTACAAATATTGTAATGTCTAGATGAAGAAAAACAACGTATACAATTGAATTAGTCGAATAAGTCACGAGATATGGTTAAGTAATTATTTAATAAGATGAATTCTAAAAGCATAATATGTTTCTCATATTTTAATCACCACTAAAGCTATTAATAAGTTTCTAATTCAAACAAATCCTAAGCTTATTAATTAAATTATTATTACCAAAATATAAACCTAAGCACGCATGTTCGACGAAATTTAAATTCAAAAAGAAAAGAGTAAGATATAGAGAGATGACACCAGAGTTTATAGTGATTCGACTCTCTCGCCCTCGCGTGAGTCTACATCCACTTTAATATTCGTTCCTTTAATTTGACAAATATCTTGAGAGTATATACAATCACTAGTCCATGATAATGCTAAATAAAAATAAAAAATAAAAATTTCTACCTGGATCTTAACTTGTATATGGCCAAATGCCAAACTCTCATGCGCAATATTCACTCAATTAGCGTTTCCAATATTCCAATATCATCAATTCTACTCCAAGTATTTGTGTGTAGCAATCAACCTCTTAATCCTATCGATTCCTTGATCAGTGAATTGTATGAAGATATAAAAAGAACTTTGCCTTATCCGTAGCCTTCCCCACAATCACTATTAAGGAAATTTTGGAGAGAAGACCTTCTTATTTTCACTGAAATTTGTCAACATCAATGACAACAACCCTAATCTTGCAATAACCTGAAAATCTTTTACCCAATTTTCAAAAACGGTTAGTTTCAAGAAAGCTTCTCCCTCACTAAGAGAAATATGTTTTCCTTGGAGAACGATTGACCATTTCCCCGATATGTTCGAAGAGTCAATCACATAGAAAACTTGTTTTACTTGAGAAGCCACAATGAATGATTCAGTCATAAAAGATGCCCTGCCAAGGTCAACCTGTGTGAATCCTAAATCATCAATGTGTACACCATTACTATTATTAGAAATCCACTTGCATTTAAATAAAGGCACTTTGAAAATAACATAATAAATCTCCCAAATCTCCTCAATGACACCATAAAACGCGGTAGTTTCCAATACATGATTATTATCTTTCGAACTAGAGAAATACATTGATCCAGCTTCAACCATAACCCCATTATTTTGCATTGTACTACAATCATATTTTGATTTTGTATAAAAAGTATAATGACCAATGTCGTATGCAATCCAAGTTATGACATTAAATTTTGGGTCGTATGACAACCACTTAAGTATCTCGGAGGCACTACGATCATTAGATACACTTTTATTAAACTAATCTATGAATATCTTGTTATGTTCTATCAACAACAATCGTGTAAAAGTTGTGCATCCCTTATGTAAATGGTTATCTTTATCACTACATAAAGTATAATAAATATGAGCATTTTTAAAAGAAGATCCTCCAACATCATAGAACATATCATCTAGTTGATCACCCATATATTCATCTTCATCCCCTCTTTGACTTTGTGACACTCGACTTCCCTCTTTATCCAGCTCACCATGCCATGTCCATATTGTATAATTTTGACATATACGAACAACACATAGATAATGGAATATTTCATCCTTTGTACCTTTATGGATATTCCCGCATTTAACACAAGGACAACAAAAGATATCATTATTTTCGGGAAGATTTTTATTAGCGTATTCAAGAAATTCATGAACTACGTTATCATAAACTGAACCTAATCTATCGACTTTAATCTAACTATGATCCGTAATTACTTCTAAAATTTATACACGAATAATAATGTGAATAACACACCAAAATCTAAACCAAAAACTAAAGCGTATTCATAACAAAAAAATATAACTCTAAACCTTAAGCATATGAATATGTATCACAATAATATGATATTTTTGTTCACTTCTATATCCAACAGAATAGCTAACAAACGACATATATATACCAAGAACAATATACAACATTGAACACAAGAAAGGTATTCGGGGGGAACAAAAAGAACAACTAATAAATAGTATATATAAACTAAGAACAATATACAACATTGAACGAAAAAGGATTGAAAACTGAAGATGAAGAGTACCATACTTTAAAGATTGGGAAGAGAACAAGAATGAAGATGTTGAAGATTGGCGATCGAAATGAACAAGAATGAATATATTGAAGATAAAAAGTAGTATTTTTGTCTCTGGTTCGCTTGTTCTCTTAGGGCATTTTATGAAAGAAATGTGGAATAAGTTATTTTAATTTATCAGTAAAACCTTTGATCACAGTTATACACCAAAACTGTAGTGGAAATTTAAATAATCTAACAACGGTTGAATCAATCCACCGTAGTGACATCCCTTTTAATTTTTATTTAAAAATAAATAAAAAAGAAAAGGTGCGCCTTAATGTTAAATGAATAAATTATTTGATTGAGTTGAGGTTCGAACCCAAGAAAACTTGATTGTATAACTACGGCTATGCCAACAACCGTTATTATATCCTAACAATTTTTAATTAAAAAATAAAAAATATTAGCGCATCGGTTTAGAGATGCCACCATGGTGTTGGGAAGAACCGTGATAAATTGGGCATTGTTGTTTGCGTGTTTTGTAGTAGTGAATAGCACAAAACTAAATCACATCTCCCTTTTCAAGCCCTCTTACTTGAGAGATTGTGTAGTGGTATATTCATAAAAGAACATGGAGATATGATGAGGAAGGTGGGAGAAGTATTGCTCCATCTTATAACCTTCTTAATCGTACATTTATGTGATCAAGAGTCCATTTATCAAACGATTCACAATTTTATTGAATGAGTCGCCCATCTCTCGAATAACCCGCATCACTTGGGGAAATGGGTAAGTAACATGTCCACAATATATTGTGATGTGGAAGGAGTCATATGGAAGTTACCCACTTATGGACTAAACAAGCAAGTGTACATGTACCGTCGAAGTAATAAAATAATTTGTCTCCAAAAGGATTGAGAATTAAAACAAGGAAATAAATGTGAATTAAACTACATAGTGGGGGGGGGGGGGGGGGGGGTTCGATAAAAAATTGATAGGAAAATAAGAATGATAAAATTGACAGATTAAAGTTCGATTACGAAAGGCGATTAGATCTTCTATATTAAATCCCCCTAATTATACCTGTTGATGAACCCTGAACAAAAGAATTACAATTATGTTAAAACCTCACGGAAAATTAACAAGGCCGCTGTAATTAATTCCTTGCGTATGTGTTAGCTGGAAATTTCAATAATAGAGTATAAAGGGTCAAAAGTCGAAGACGAAGTTATTATTGAAAGGAATGTCTTGTAAAAGCTTCGACTAATTATTTCTAAGGGAACAATCGAAGAAACCTTTATGTTGAAGAGTTCTAAGTATTGTTGAAGTTTGAATTCAAATACATATGTTAAAGTTTTGGCGCTCTTCGCAGATAGAAGAATTCGAAAATTCAAGTCTTTAATCATACCCGAAAGACGCGTGGATGTATGATAATTCGAAGAGCTTGCATGTCGCGAATATGGCATCTAGATGTAGAAAGACCTCTAAGGACGAATTAGTATATATAGGAGTCTTAGTGATAAGATTCATGGTGTTCATTCGTTTGTACAAAATCTCACATAAACTCAAAGTATCTGCGTATTAAGAAATAAGTTCTTTGAGAAATGTACGTTTAAACACCATCTTTTATTTAATACAAGTTATTTTTTTCCAGAATTTACTTTTAGCAATTTACTTTCAATTGCCTTTATTTCACTTTCTTTACAAGTTTTCGTAAGTTTACTTTGAAGATTCACTTAGATCGAAACCAATATTTTCAAAGAAATATGAATACTGTCGAAGTATTCTTCGGTTTCAAGAACAAAAGGTTGAATTAGAAAACATGTCATAGGATCAATCTAGTCGATCCTACGAGTAACTAAAGACTTTTTTTTGTTGTTTCTAGAAGACTAGCATTTGTTTACCAATTTTCACGGTAAACAAATTGACACACGCGGTGGGACCTGTGTTCAATTAACAAATATTTTTGTTCTTGTGAAAAGCTTTTGAAAATCTTCATCATTTTCTTGTGTTTTAATTCGTTGCATAAGATTTAGAAGTGGTAAATTAGCCACAAACAAAAAGGAAATACCTAAGAGAAAATACGTTAGGAAAATAGAAAACCAAAGTCAGCCAGGTAATCAAGATCCTCCTAACAATGATGAAGTACCACCCCCAGTCACTTTAACAGCGGGAACTACGATTTCTGTGCCTTTTTCAGGGGCTATACCATCTCCAACAAGTTCAACGCCAATGCAGTCGAACGCCCATACTGGCCCTATTTTAACCTATATAGGACCACAAGGTCCACAAGGGACCCCCCTCTTAGGGGAAATACTTTCCATAGGCCTTAAGGGCCTCCTGGTTTTTCTATGCCTCTAAATGGTCATGAACGACCTTATGTCATGCCATCATCGTTTATGGTAGGTTTGCATAATTCCACTTTAACTTATTCAAATCCTGTAATGAACATCACTTCTCCATTACAAGGTTCTAGGTCTACTGTAAATAATGTGGGTCGAATCATCCAACCCCATGAAGAAGGAGTTTCCTCCCAAATGCCAAACATGAAAAATTACTGTGTAACAATGATTAGGAAGAAAATGGATAAAGTAACCATGAAATGGTCCAAATAATTGCACAAATAATGGGTACAATTAGTAACCCGTTGATTTGAAACACCACTCAAGCGAACCAACAAATGGTAGCACAAATGAAACACATTGCTGAATTCTTTAGTGTGCCTTAACCCCCACCAAGTCCTTAGAGGGAATGGGTTAGGTAAAATCAAGGGGTAAACTTTGAACAAGACCCAACGATTAACCAGGTTCAGCGGAATCAAAGAAATACACCCTAGGTGAATATGGTAAATCAAGGAGGGACAGTCGAAATGCCTAGAATTGTGAATGTTGAAATACCTAGAACCGAACCTCTTAGACAGGAACCACAAATTCTAAGGTAACTAGAGCCTAGGGTTATGATGGTGAATAGAAAACAAAATGATGATGAAGTCATATATCAAGTTCGACAAGATAATATGACAACAGACAATAATCTGGTTGCCATGGGCGAAAGGATTGTGGTTCGAAATGGTATGAATTTTGGCCTTCACAGACCAAGTTACACTTCGTCATTGAGTGAGTACATTTTTCAAACATATATGCCTCAAAGGTGGAAAGTCCCCAAATTTACTAAACTCTCCGGGGACACTACTTAATCCACTGTTGAACATATGGCTAGATACCTGATAGAGGCAGGTGAAATTGCTAGTAATGAGAATCTTAGGATCGCATACTTCCCAAGTTCACTAACGAAAAATACCTTTACATGGTTCACAACATTACTAGCAAATTTGATTCACAGTTGTCCTCAATTGGAGAGATTGTTCCATAAACAATTCTACATTCTACATGGGACAAACTAAGATTAGTTTGAAGAAATTGGCAAGTGTTAAGCATAAACTCACTAAACCCATAAATGATTATCTAAATCGATTCTGTTTGCTCAAAGCTAGATGTTTCACCCAGGTGCTTGAGCATGAGTTGGTCGAAATGGCTGCAAGGGGTACGGATTATTCCATTAGGAAGAAATTGGACACCCAATACTTGAGAGACTTGGCCCAATTGGCTGATAGCGTTCGCCATATAGAATGTTTGAAAATCGAAAAATCTAGAGCAAGTAAAAATAACAAAAAAGAAAGAATATCTTATGTTGAATTCGAAGAAGGTGATCAAGGGTCATATGAAGAGCGTTTAGAATTTGAAGAAGGCAAAGTAGATCTTACTGAACTTAAGCAAGGCCTCCCTTATTCTTGTAAAAGTTTAACACCTTCGAATGGTAAAAACCCAGTAGAACATGACAAGGGCGATAGACTCCCTAAGAGAACTTATACTTTTGACGTCACTAAATGTGATGATATTTTTGATTTACTAGTCAAAGATGGTCAGATGATAGTAACTCCTAGTGCTAAGATTCCCCCTTTGGAACAAAGGAAAAGAGGGGCTTCTATAAATATCATGATTTTTTGGGCCATAAAATGTCTCAATGTTTTCTTTTCAAGGATCTCGTTCAAAATGAAATCAAAGAGGGAAGGCTCAAATTTGGGGAGAAATCAAAACCCAAAATGAAGGTTGATGCTGACCCCCTTCATGTAGCTAAGGCTCATTATGCCGAACCAACTCCGATTAACATGGTGTTAGTTACTGAAGATTGTGCCAAATAATTGTTTATGGTCGAAGGTGAAGGTTTCACAAAGGGAATCCCTGAGGATTCCATCCAGATATTAGCAACAACAAAAACTACTGATGGTTTCATGTAGGTTGATAACATATTGAAGGCTACTGAAGGCCTTGTGGTCGAAACTACTGATGGTTTCATGAAGTTTGGTCACACAACAAAGGCTAGTGAAGGCCTTAGAGAAGAAAATACTGATGGTTTCATGCAGATTAATAACATGACTGAGGATATTGAGGGCCTTGTGGTTAAATTACATGATATGGGCATCATTGAGGATGCAAGTGTCGAAGTGAACATGATCGAAGCGTCACAAAAATAGAGATGGAAGTGGATGAAGAGGCTAGAAGATAAGAGGAATATAACCAAGTGGCGTATCCTAAGATACAATTCAATCTTTGACAGTTCGATCTTTGACAAAAAAAAGATGCTGAAAACATTGAAGGCTATTGAAGGATTAAGGAAATAAGGAATCAGAAAAATGTCAATGACATGTTCACCTTCGATAAGAGGATAATTCCAAGAAACCAGAATCCGGGAGGACAAAGGTTTCGTGAAAACAACCAGTCTTCTTTCAAACCAACTGCTAAAGTCCCTAAGAGGAAATGGGCGAAGCTTGCTCACAGGTGGGATCAGGAACAGGCTAAGTGGAAGAATTTTGAAGTTAAAAGAGGATATTCGATGGAATATTGAAAGGAATTTTAGGTTACTAGGCGACATGCATATGGATCAAGTAACTACAAAGGAAAGAACCCTATGTCTCTCTCCCAATGGCATAGAGAACAGAGGAAGCGAAAAGCTGAAAGAGAAGCCAAAGAGAACATGGTTGCAGAATCAAGTAGTAATATACCTACAAACTCTGAAGGAACTGAGAGGGTGAAGAGGCTCTTTGAAATAGAAAATTTCAAAGATAAGGTCGGAGATACAGAGAATGAAGATGAACTGTTAACAAACAAATTCGACAAAGATTCAAAACCAAGCCTCGATATCGTCTGCAATGTAGTATCTTTTCTACCAAGGGAGTACAACTAAATTATAGAGGTCAAAGAATTAAAAGAGAATGTTGATGCTGAAATGGCCAGACACATGCCTATTTGTTATTATATAATGAACAACGGGTGTGTCAAAGAACAAAATGCCTTCTTCAAAAGGCCCAGATCTATGAGAAACCATTTAAAACATCTCTTCATAAGAGGTAAATTGGAGAACATGGCTATAAACAAGATATTAGTTGATGGAGGCACTGCAGTGAATCTCATGCCTCACACTACCCGGAAGGAGTTAGGGAAAACTAACATGGACACAAAGCCATACAACATGGTTTTGTAGAATTATGAGGGTAAAATAGGAGCAACTTTGGGAGTTATCCAAGTTAATCTGACTATTGGCACAATAACAAGACCAACTATGTTTATGGTGGTCGAATCAAAAGCCAATTACAACTTATTACTGGGAAGAGAATGGATACATGGCATAGAAGCAGTGCCATCCTTAATACACCAAAGAGTAACCATCTCGCGCAACAATGATATAGTGGAAAATATTGAAGCTGACCAAAGCTATCTTATGGCAGAAGTTAATCATGTTGAAAGGCGTCATTTCGAAAAAAAATTGGCGAACATCGCTCTTTGCAGTCCAGCCGAATTCGCATTTTCATTTTATGATAATGCACATTGTTCCCTTTATTTACATCCTACTCAGAGTTTCCAGTGGGATAGAAAGGTTGTAGGAAATGAAGAGCTGAGTTTTAGGGGAACATAAGTTATCCAACCAACTGGTTAATGTAGCGAATTCAGTGAAGATGTCTGAGTCCCAGACATTGAGAAAGATTTAGGCCTATATGGCTTAAAATAAACTAAAATAAACTTTAGAGGACGAAGTGAAATTTATGGTTGTCGGAGCCAACAAAGATGAAGGACACCTTGAGGGTCCTAGAAAGGACTTCGATCCCGAACCACTTGATAAGGTTCAAGACGAAGTGCACGGCCAGAGGCTTGACACCATCTATGATGACGAGTGTGATACGGTTGGAGAACTGACTTGGGATTTTGCGTTTGTGTTCGCAAATGTTTCGGTTTAGCAAGAGTCGCCACCGAATTTTTATTTTATCCTAAGGAAAGGTCAAAAAGAACAGGAAAGACCTTTGAGATGTTTTCTTGGGTTCGAGGAGTAGATTATAGAAAGGGAAGGTATTAGTCCCCTTTCTATCCATGGTTATCCATGGGCTCTTAGTTACTTGCTTAGATCACTTGCTTTGCTTTTCAATTGTTTGAAATGGTGCTCTTCAATTATTTGAAATGGTGCTTTGTGTGTGATTTTGAAAGATATTTTGAAAAGAGGCCATCGTTGTGGCAACCTTTATAATGATTCTTGTTTGAATGTATACAAAGGTGTTTTTGTCTTTTGAAAAGTTTTCAATGTTTGAAAGTAGGGTTTTGAAATTTGTGTTGTGAAGTATATTTTGAAGATAGCAAGGATGTTTTTGCAAGTTTTGATCAAGTAACTAAGAGTTGTCTACCCTATTTTAGCTCAAAGATCTTTCTTATGTTTTTAACCCTTTTAACAGTGTTGTTTCACCATTGTATTTGGTGAACAACCTTGTGTTAGGATGTTAAACGGGACAGGCGCGGGTTATCGTATAGACCATGATAGCAATGGTGTCAAGTATTTTTGGCAACTTTCTTAAGGGACTTGATCATTTTGTTTAGGCAACTCAGATAGCATCATCGAGGGACTATGATCTTTTGTTTTGCCAAAGTACTTGACATGCATACCATGGCCCATTTTTGAAGGCAACAAGTGGATTGAAATCCTAGGGGTGCAAGTGTGCATTGTGTTTGTTTTTCATGCATTGTTATATTTGGATTAGGTCAAGCTATTTGTTAATTTTATTTTGCATACAAACCCTAGGTCTAATCATGATATAATTGAAAGCATCTAAAGGTGCGAGAATTTAAATTCTACACTATTACAACATGATATAGGGAGGGGGGGGGGGGGGGGGGTACAAATTTGAATTGGGGATTACTTTGCAAGAAATTAAATCCTAAATTATTACAACCAAATTGAATGTATAGGGCATAATATTAAATATACAATATTTAAATAAGTACAATAAATAAATATTAAATAAATATTAAATAAAATGTATTTATGCCAAAAGATTTTTATGTATGTAAAAGGTATTTTTAATGTGAAATGTAAACAAATAAAAAGTCAATTTCAATTATTTTATTTTTTAGGGCAAAACCCTAATTTCTTAAATAAATGGTATTATTTATTATTTATATACAATAATGTATTAATTTGTACAAAAATATAAGTATATTAAAAAAATGGTATTTTTAGTATAAAATATTAATAAAAATGAAAATGTATTAAAAGGAAGAACCAATATCAACTAAAACATGGGCAAGGGTGGTTCCCCTGCATTCAACTGAGACATGTAGCGCGTCATTGTGTTTCCTTCCTTTGGGAGTCAAGTCAGCATCAGAAAAGCCAAGGCCATTATCAGCAGTAAGACTGGCCACACATTCCTGAAACTGGTCAGCCGAAGTCTCTTAGGGTACATGTGCCGCCTTCAAGAATTTGATTAGGGCCTTAGCATGGGCCTCAGAACAGAGTAGAAGAGCCAACATTGAAATTTTAGAAGGGGTCTGTCCTAACTGTTCCACAACGTCGTAGTCACTCTTTCTGATTATTTTCAAGATTTCATCCATTTCTTTCTGAGTGGTTTCAGGGATAACCACAGCATGAGCCTTCGTCATGACAGGCACTTCTAGTATCCCCTTACCCTTGTCGGTAGTATCAACAGATGGTCTTTCTTCAGGAGTATCCAATTCTTCAATCATTGGGCCTTGCACATATGGTCCAACAGGTACATAAGCTTTCAAGGGTCCGAAAACTGCTCGAGGGGGGGGGGGGGGGGCAATCTCCGGAGAAAAGATCCGACCACTGCGGGTTATCTTGCTTGTACCCGCAATGTTCCCTATCATGGCATATGATTATGAAGAAAATCAAGCCCTTACAAATGGACCTACATGCCCCGGGCGAGGCATGAGGTGAAAATAGTGTGTGAATTGTTTTAGTTATTACAGACCATAAAATGGGAAATTGTTCAAAGATAAAATTACTGGTTGATAAAGGTGATGGGAATAAAATCCTTTGCTTCCCAGTTGCTCAAACCCCCTTCGATGGTCGGAAAGATCCAATCTTCAAAGTGACTCTCTTCATCTTCATCTTCTACAGCATTGATTCCATGGTGTGAGATCTTGACGGGTGGTCTTCCAACCTTGGAGCGCCGCATAACCTTTTGTCCTGCAGCTGTAAACCCTAACCCAAACTTGTCCGTCTTATGGGGAAAGTCAGACAATTGTCCCCATACTGTACTCTTCCTTTCTTTGATCACCGCCTCTGCGTCCTTGAGAGATGCCATCCTAGATACATGCTTGGGAACGATAGGCATCTCGACCATTGTCTTCGCAACTGCTACCTCAGGAGACACTTCCTCGAAATGTTGAAAAGGCGTTTCGATGAACTCACCATCCAACTCCACATAGCGGAAGGAATTGAGATGACTTATCATGTACTCTTCCTCGCCGTGCACTGTTATAATCTTACCCTTAACAGGATATTTCAGCATTTGGTACAAAGAGGAGGTAACTGCCCCGGCATAATGGATCCACAGTCTTCCTAACAAACACGAATATGACGGACAGATGTCCATCACGTAGAAGGTGGAGTTGAAAACCTCTGTGCCTACTTTGATAGGAATATCAACCTCTCCATGAACCATTCTTTTGGAACCATTAAAAGCCCTAACAACGATGTTACTAGGTTTGAGGGTCAGTCCTTCGCAGTCCAGACGGTCTAAGGCTTTCTTCGGCAGCACATTCAAGGAAGAACCAGTATCAACTAAAACATGGGCAAGGGTGGTTCCCCTGCATTCAACTGAGACATGTAGCGCGTCATTGTGTTTCCTTCCTTTGGGAGTCAAGTCAGCATCAGAAAAGCCAAGGCCATTATCAGCCTGTTCCACAACGTCGTAGTCACTCTTTCTGATTATTTTCAAGATTTCATCCATTTCTTTCTGAGCGGTTTCGGGGATAACCACAACATGAGCCTTCGTCCTGACAGGCACTTCTAGTATCCCCTTACCCTTGTCGGTAGTATCAGCAGATGGTATTTCTTCAGGAGTATCCAATTCTTCAATCATTGGGCCTTGCACAGATGGTCCAACAGGTACAGAAGCTTTCAAGGGTCCGAAAACTGCTCGAGGGGGGGCAATCTCCGGAGAAAAGATCCGACCACTACGGGTTATCTTGCTGCCTCAATTTTCTTGATACCATGATAGAAGATTTCTCCTCCATAGTTCCATGGTATCATTTTGCTTGATTGGTACGAGGCAGGTCCCGGCATGGTGATCTTTAAAGGTACACATTCAGAGTTGGGCATAATCCTGACATGCCTTTTGCAAGCCTTGGGAGGATTGTCGGAAATGGTTATGATTGCGATATCGTTGGTTGAAGTAGAAAAAGTATCAGGAGTAACAGGATTGAAGGTATCAACAGGGGTTTTCTGGAAAAGTATCTCTTGGGTATCCATCAGGCATTGGACACCTGACTTCAACATTGGGTAATCACCTCGTATGTTCAAACAAAAATAGCAGTCTTTACCACAACCAGGAAAGATCCCGACTCTCATCGAATTTCCTTTAATCACAAGTAACTGCGTCAACAGGTCAACAAAATCAGTAACATGAAGGTCCTCCATAACAGCATGAACATTATTACCGTGCTTGGGCATCAGAGCAGAAATCACATTGGGCTTCTCAGGCGCATAAAATTCTACTTCTTTGGCATCAATCAAGTCCTGGATTTTGTTCTTAAGCGCCCAATAATGATTGGTATCGTGCCCAACACTGTCAGAATGGTAATCACATTTGACATTGGAGTGGTAATATGGAGAGGAGGTGTTAGGATTTTTTGGCGATTCCTTTAAACTAGTAAGATTCAACTTCAACAAGTGAGGGAGTACCTGAGCTGGCGTCATGTTGATACGGGTGAACTGTCGTTGTGGCCTTTCTACCCGTTGTTGATTAGGTCTCGACTGATTGTTACGAGGTTGATCATTTGAAGAATTTTGAATCATCACCGCCCCTACAGTCGGCCGGCGCTCGGTTCTTCCCTGACCCTTTTGAGAATACACAGCAGAGGCTTCCTTCTTAGCCGGGAAAGGTTTTTTAACAGCTGTGGATGCAGAAGCATCCTTTTGAATCTTTCCACTTTTAATACCGGCCTCGACCCTTTCGCCAGTCAAAATTAGTTCAGTAAATCCCGCGGAAGAACTCCCGATTAGATGATTGAAGAAGGGGACCGACAGGGTCCCCAGAAACATGTCAACTAACTCCCTATCTGACAACGGAGGCTGCACCCTTCCAGCCAGATCACGCCACTTCTGGGCGTACTCTTTAAACCCTTCATTGGAA
Organism: Vicia faba; assembly: GCA_948472305.1. Classification (NCBI taxonomy): domain Eukaryota; kingdom Viridiplantae; phylum Streptophyta; class Magnoliopsida; order Fabales; family Fabaceae; genus Vicia; species Vicia faba. The sequence continues at coordinate 1,023,453,817 of OX451736.1, read as the reverse complement.
GCCATCCCCATACTTTGTAACTGAGTACGAGTGGGCGCCAAATCAGCGTTGTATTGATACTGACGGTAAAAAGCAGCTGCTATGTCTTCCCAATTATGAACCTCTGATCTCTCGAGCTGATAAAACCAGTCCAACCGCGTGCCGGAAAACTGTCTTGGAAAAAGTGTACCCAGAGGTCTTTACCAGATGAGTGGGGTTGGATCTTTCTGACATACGATCTCAGGTGCATCTTTGGGCAAGAGAGACCGTCGTACTTGGAAAATGTTGGCACCTTGAACTTGGGAGGGATAACAATCCCAGATACCAGTCCTAGTTCTTCAAAATCCAAACCGAGTACCCTCTGCAACTCTATCGCTGCCAGTCTATCCTCAAGATTCTTATATTTATCATCTGCTGGTGGATACTGTTGTTCGGAGTAGTCTTCGTCTTCCTCCTCCTCCTCCTCTTCAACCTCAGATTCAGAAGGTACAACAGTCCCTTTCCCTTTACCGGCCCCTTCGTCAGACGTTGAGGGGAACTCGAGAACTCTCCTAGCCTGATGCTCAAATCTCCTTCCCAAAGTGGCTACTCCAGGTCTCTTTTTCTTTTTCTCTTTATTCTTCTCCAACAGAGCTTTGAGGTCCTCTTGACCCTTTGCCAAGGTCATAAGGAGTTGCTGGAATTGTGAATTTTGTGCCTGTAGATCCTTTACTGTTTGCTCCAAATCCATCTTGCTGAAATAAACAGCAGAAAGATAAGGAAACCTGGTGTGAAGACCTGTTTATGCATATGATGAATGGTATGTTATTCATGTAATGCACTCAAGGATTTAGAAATTCAAATTTGTTGCAAACAAAAAGAACGCACGTCATATTAAGAAGAAATTGTTAGTACATAAGTGCCCCATGGGCAAAATATTACAAAATTCTTAATGTAAAAAGAAATTGCGCATCCTCTTTGGTGCGATGTAAGTGTTGAGAGTTTCCTCCTCATGAAGTCGGCGGGTAAGCTCAAAAACCTTCTTCTCACTGGCATAGAAGCTGGCTTCAAAAGTATTCCGTTCTTCTTTGAGTTGGATCCAACTCTTTTACATTTCTTCCCATGATTTTGGCATGTCAGGATGAAGGATGGTGTATAGAACCTCTCCTTCCATAACAAGCTCTTTGATCAAGGGGAGAATGTGAGGGTATGGCATCATAAGATTCTGGGCGCGGGTTCGTACCCACTTGAGATAAGGCTCAAGGGGGATAGAATTCTTGTGCCCCAGTGTCTTACTATCTACCTTGTTGGGCATCCTCCAAGCTCTGATGAATCTTTGTCGAAGTCCTTGCACATCGTTGTCGAAGTCAAAAACTAGGTCAGGAATTAGCATGTCATGAGGGCCATCCCTCAGAGCATATCCAAACTGTCTCAAAGCTAAACAGGGGTTGTAGGTGATGCCTCCCCTAATGCCAAGTAGTGGGACATTAGGAAATTCCCCACAACGATCAATGATGATGACATTTTCTCTGGACCGAGAACACCAATGTACATCAGAATGTGTGAGGGTCATCAATCGTTGTGACCACCTTAAACCCTACTCATTCTTCAGAACTGATTGTGGAAGGTGAGAAATAAACCACCTCGCTAGGAGAGGAGTACAACACATGAGGACACCTCTTTTCCTAATTGTTCGTGTGTAAAATGAGTGTAGGATGTCCCCAAGCAATGTGGGTATAGGATTCCTGGATATGAAAATCTTGACAGTGTTCACATCTATAAGCTGATCAGGGTTTGGGAACAATACCAACCTGTTGTACCCCAAAATTTGCCCTCCCATTTCTCATTGATTTCTCATCACAAAGCCCTTGAAGGTCAAGATCCAGTTAGGGTTTCATCTGCTCAAAGACTTCTCCTTGCACTGTTGACCCTAATTAGGGTTTGTGTTTGCACAAAGATGTTTTGACCCAAAATGCCTAAGATAACTTTCTTGCTTCATATTGGACTCCCAAGTTTATCCTCATCAAGTTTCAAGTCTTGATTCCAAGTTTTGCCCAATCAATTGGACAGTTGACCTAGAAATCAACTGTATTGGGGAAAAAGTCAACTGTGGCCAATTGACAGTCAAACCTCATGAAAATTGACCCACATCAACATTATAAACTCCTATGAACCATTTGATCAAGTTTGGATCACAATTCCACAAGAAATTTGATCAGATCACCAAAAGGGCAAAATGGTCATTTTTAGGGTTTTGACTGCACAAAGGCAATTTTTGACTGTTTGACCTAGCCAATGGAAAACCAAGCTCACATATGGACTCAAGGACCCCATGGAATTATCTTGACATGCTCAACAAACTCAAAAGATCCCAAGTACACAAGATTGACAGTTGAATCTCCCAATCAATTGATCAATTTTGACTGTATACTGAAAAGTCAAACTTTGACTTTTTGGCCAAAATCAAGAGTCAAGATTCATTTTTCATCAAAACATGCCAAATCATGAAACTTGTTCACCAAGAAATCAAAAAATGCAAATTAGGGTTAGAAATGAGAATTTTTCATAACTTAGAATTTTTCTAAGTTATGAAAAACCCTAATTTTCCCCAACTTTGCCCCACTTTCTCACCAAGATTCATTTGGATTCAAACAAAAGTCAAAACATGAAAGTTGTAGCTTGTTGCATAATCTACAACTTTGATTCACAAAGTTTTCCCAAATGAGGCTTGTATCTCAAGTTACAAATTTTTGAATAAGGGCAGTAAACCATTCTTAACTTAGTGAAATTTTAACCTATTTTGACAAGGTTTTCTACCCAACTTCAAGGCCATTTTCCATACACTTCCACTTGGAATTTCAATTTCCATTTCAAAGATGGATTGTAGTACACATTCCAAGATTTCCAAAATGTCCAAGAACTTCTCAAACAACCTCATAACTTGAGAGAATCGAATTTCACAATATGGCAAAAACTCACTTTTGAATTGGCTATTTTTCATGTTCATAGTTTGTGCAAACTTCTCAAACCAGCATGCCCCTTGATTACAGGTCCTTAAACTATCCAAAACTCAATAATTTAATGCATGTTCATTGTGCTAAAGCATTGTTCTTTGAGTTCAAGCATTACATACAAGTTTAATCCATTTATGGAAAAAGCAAAATAACCATTTTTGAAAAGTTAAGCTTTATGTCCAATTGAAAATCCAAGAAGTACATATGAGATCTATTTGGCACAAGATTATGAGCAAAACACTCTGATCAAGGAGAGATTATGCAGCTCATTAGGGGGCCTCTACTGACCTAGAACACAACTTGGGCATTTGTTGCTTAAAGTGTAAGTAACTTGGCATTTGGGAAGACAACTCTCATATCAGCTTACAAACACTTAAGTAAACTTTTCAAACACATCCAGGACATCCCAACCAAGATAGTACACGACCCTAACATCCCTCATACACTCCCAATCTCAGAATCACCTTCAAACTGCAAGAACAGGGCAAGGCCTGCAGTTTGAGTACCATCTTTCATTCCTCTCAAGCTTTCTTGCCCAAACCAGTTCACACACATTCCCTAGCATCAGTGCAAGCTAACCAAGACCTGAAACATGATCTGTAATTCCTCTAACAAGTTCCACCATTTTCATTTTCTCATTTTGCAGTTGAAGTTCCACAACTCGATTCAAGGTGTCTCAAGGCAAAGCAAGTGTTGAAATAACATCACTACACTTCAAGGAAGCTGTACAAGTCATCATCTTGTCCTGAAAGTTCCTCCATTGCAAGGCACGATTCCAACTGCACAGGTATATTCATGAAGTTCTATCTCTCTTATTAGGCATCATTAGCTCTAGGTTTGTGAATAAGGAATGTTCTACTCATGCCACTGAACCTGTACATGCTTTTACTTTTCATTTCTTTTGCTTGAGCTATGAGAATTTAAGGTTTGAAAATGGCAGAAAACTTAGGTCAGGATTTGGAATTGTTAAAATTCTCTCTCATTTCTGAGAGTTAGGAGGTGTTCTTTATATATTTGGAATCGTGATTCAATGCTTAACATGTTTTGTGTTGGAAGTTTGTTCAAAAAATCAAGGAATCAGGATATTCGAATGAAGGTTCTTGCGCGCGTTTTTTTGAATGGCTTTGTTCAGAGGTTGAAGAAGGTGCCTCATGGGCTGGGCCAGCTTTGGTTCTGCTTTTTGCACCATATTTTGTGATTCATACCCCCTGAGCCCATTTGTTTGATTTAATGTTTTTTTTTTATTTTTCTTTTTTCATTTTGACTCATTTATTTTTTCTAATAATGTTTAAAACTTGAAAAATCATTTTTACACCATTTTTGCATTTTTTAAGTATTTATTTGTTTATATGGACATTTATACATAAATATATATATACTATTATTTAGAAATATTATTAAAAAATAATGTAAACATATTATATTTCTGATTTTTATTTCATTTTTCCCTTTTGAAACATTTTGTATAAAAAATACTTTTTTATAAAAAAATTAGATATTATTATTTTGTGCATATTTAATATATTTTGTAAATAATATAAATAAATATATATATATTAGTACACCTAGAATAAAATACCAAAAATATACATATTTTTATTTTATTAATATTTAACACTAAAAAATACTTTTTTACAAATATACTTCATTTTTATTTTATTCTTTGTATATAAATAGTAAATATTATATATATTAAATAATTAATACCCTTTTGATTAAAATTAGGGTTTTGCCCTAAATATGAAAATACTCCAAAAATAATACCCTTTTTATTTCTTTTTTATTTTACATAAATAATACTTTTTTCATACATATAAAAATTCTTTTTACATCTTGCATATTTATTTCATTTCCATTTAATTTATGCCTTTATTTATATTGTAAATATTCAAAGAAAATGATGTAATAGCTAGGTTTAATTCCTTGTCTAAATAACCTCCATTTGAAACATTTGTACCCCCCTCCCCATATTATTGTGTTGTAATAGTGTAGGAATTTGAATCTCGCATTTTAATGCTTTCTAAATATACCATTCTAGAATTAGGGTTTGTATGCGAATAAAACGAACAAAATAGTTTGACCTAATTTCAAGATAAACAAGCATGAAAATGGACAACACATTTCACACTTGCACCCCTAGGGTATTCCACTTTGTTGCCTTCAAATAACTGGGCCATATTGTATGTTAGGTTTCTTTGGGTAAAACAAACAATCAAATGATCATAAGTCCCTCGATGACGCTTTCAAAAAGTTGTCTAAAATGATCAAATCCCTTTCAAAGAAAAAATTGCCCAAAGACATTTAACACTATTGCAATTATGGTCTAAACGATGACCCGCGCCTGTCCCTTTCACCTCCTAATACAAGATTGTCCACCAAATGCAATGGTGGAACAAAATTGTCAAAGGGTTTAAAACATAACAAAAATCTTTGAGAAAACTTTAGGGTAGATAACTCTTAAGTACTTGCCAATTTGCAAAGAAAACACTTGCCCATTTTCAAATCACACTTCACAAACACTTTCAAAACCAACTTTCAAAAACCTTGAAACATCTTTTCAAAAGACAAAACACCTTTTGTAAAACATTCGAGTAAAGAATTGTTACAAGGGTAGCCTATACAAGGCATCTTTTCAAAACATTTTCAAAACCACACACCAAGCACCATTTCAAACAATTGAAAACCAAGGCAAGTTGATCTAAGCAAGTACCTAAGAGCCCATGGATAACCATGGATAGAAAGGGTGCTAATACCTTCCCTTTCTATAATCTACTCCGCGAACCCAAGTAAAATCTCAAAGGTTTTTGCTGTGCTTTTTAAACCTTTCCTTAGGATAAAATAAAAAGTCGGTGGCGACTCTTGCTCAACCGAAACATTTGCGATAACAAAACGCAAAAACCCTAGTCAGTTCTCCCACCGTATCACAGAACTGGCGACTCTGCTGGGGAAAATTTTAAAAGTGGAGTAACCTTAGGGCTTAGATCACCCTCTTGCATGACAAATTGTTTGAATTGTTTGCTTTATATCTTGGCTCTATTTGTTTGGGTTTACAATCCTACACCCGGATTTTGGGAAACATTCATAGATAGCAATACCTTGTGGAAACTGTGCGGGGTATACCGACACGGTCGAAGCAATAGCTATATTAGTGCGACATATTTGTGAGTACCGGTAACCCTTGAGTTCAATCAAGGAGAGTACGGGGCCGCTGAGTGATGTTACTAAGCACTAATGACCTAGAACCTTACTTGACCATCTTGGCCTTTTATTAGGGGTAGTGAGATGACCGGCTTTGGTGCAGTCCGAAGTTGGTAGATACTCGACACTACACTCATTGAGGGTTGTTTTCTTGGAATATTTTGGTCGCTAGTTAAGTGGCTAAACCAAAACAATGAACAATGAAAACAATCCCGTGATATTGAGCTCCTTAGAACCCGGTTACTATTTATAGGACAGGTTTTTAAGCCAACTACACTCAAGAGGGTACTTACCTATGAAACCCCATGCAAGCCTGAAACTAGGGTTTGGTGTGATTTGCTTGTACATATGTTTTGTGCATACATCATAAACATCATAAAACATCATATGCATTCACTAACCATCTCAAGGGTTTTGGATCTTCATCTTTGTTCTTGTTTTGTAGGACATGGAAATTCCTCGCAGAAACACCATTCAAGTCAACCTTGTGAGAATCTCTCCTCAACTCAAGGAGCTCACCTCAAGAATTCCGGAAAATTCATCCTTCAGTGAGAGACATGGTAGATTGCTCAGCCTAGTCAACACCAACATTGAAGAAGACATGATGAAAGTGCTATTCCAGTTCTTTGACCCTCTTCACCACTGTTTCACTTTCCCTGATTATCAGTTGGTACCCACTTTGGAGGAGTTTTCTCAACTCCTGAGAATTCCTATCCTCAATCAACTACCCTTCAACGGTACGGAAAAGGAACCAAAGCCGGAAGATGTTGCTCGAGCATTACATCTACAACCATCCGACATCAAGGGGCATTGGGAAACCAGAAGCGGCGTCAAAGGATTCTTAGCAAAATTCTTGTTTGAGAAGGCACAAGAATGTTGGAACTCATTGGACCTACAAGCCTTTGAAGAGATTCTGGCACTCCTTATCTATGGGTTGGTCTTGTTCCCAAATTCTGACCAATTGGTAGATGTCAACGCCGTTAAAATCTTCTTGTCCAGAAATCCAATACCGACATTGCTTGGGGACATTCTTCACTCATTTTACACACGAACAATGAGAATGAGGGGTGTTCTCATGTGCTGTACTCCTCTCCTTGCAAGGGTGTTTATTTCGCACCTTCCACAATCTATCTTGAAGAATGACCAAGGCTCAAGGTGGTCCCAACGGTTGATGACTCTTACTCACTCTGATGTACATTGGTGTTCTCGGTCCAGAGAAAATGTCATCATCGTCGATCGTTGCGGAGAATTTCCTAATGTTCCTTTACTTGGAATTAGGGGAGGCATCACCTACAACCCTTGCCTAGCTTTGAGGCAATTTGGATATGCACGGAGGGATGGCCCTCATGACATGTTGATTCCTGACCTAGTTTTTGACTTCGACAACGACGCGCAAGGACTTCGCCAAAGATTCATCAGAGCTTGGGGAAAACTCAACAAGGTTGATAGCAAGACTCTGGGACACAAGAACTCCATCCCTCTTGAGCCCTATCTCAAGTGGGTACGAGCCCGAGCCCAAAGTCTAATGATGCCTTATCCTCATGTACTCCCAGTGATTAAAGAGCCCGTCAATGAAGGAGAGGTTCCCTACACCATCCTACATCCAGACATGCCTACATCGTGGGAGGAAATGCAGAAAAGTTGGATTCAGCTCAAGGAGGAGCAGAATACTTTTGAAGCTAGCTTCTAGGCCAGTGAGAAGAAGGTTCTAGAGCTTACCCGCCGACTCCATGAGCAAGAGGCCCTCAACACCTACATCGCGCGAAAGAGGATGCGCAATGTCTTTTTGCCTTGAGAAGTTATTTTGTAATATTTGGCCCATGAGGCATTTATGTACTAACAAATCTCTTCTTATTAATATGACGTGCGTTCTTCTTTGTCTGAAACAATTTTGAATGTTCTAAATTCTTGAATGCATTGCATACATAAGCATACCATTCATCATGTGCATAAGCAGGTCTCACTCCAGGTTTCCTTATCTGTCTGCTGTTTATTTCAGCAGGATGGATCTCGAGCAAGCAGTCAAAGACCTACAAGCTCAGAATGCACAGTTCCAGCAACTCCTGATGACCTTGGCTAAGGGTCAGGAGGATATCAAGACTCAATTGGGGAATAAGGACCCCGTGAAAAAGAATAAAAAGAGGATTGGGGGGGCTACTTTGGGGAGAAGATTTGACGGAGAAGCTCGGAGAGTGCTTGAATTTCCTCCTACTTCTGATGAAGGGACCAATAAAAGAGATGGAGCTACGGTGCCTTCCGAGTCTGATGCGGAAGAAGAAGAGGTTGAAGAGGATGAAGATTATTCTGACCAGCAATACCCTCCAGCTGATGATAAATACAAGGGTTTAGAAGACAGATTGGCCGCCATGGAATTACAAAGAGTACCGGGTTTGGATTTTGAAGACTTGGGCTTGGTTGCCGGGATTGTGATTCCCCCAAAATTCAAAGTGCCAGTGTTTGTGAGGTATGATGGGCTGTCCTGTCCCAAAATGCATCTCAGGTCCTACGTGAGGAAGATTCAACCCTATACGGCAGATAAAAATCTCTGGATTCATTTCTTTCAAGACAGCCTTTCGGGAGCCCAGTTGGAGTGGTTCTATCAGCTAGAAGGAACCAGTGTCAGAAATTGGGAAGATTTGGCCACCGCTTTCTACAAGCAATACCAGTATAATTCTGACCTTGCTCCTACTCGTACCCAACTTCAGGGTATGTCGTTAGGAACAGGCGAGGGATTCAAAGAATATGCACAAAAATGGAGGGATTTGGCTGGCAGGGTGCAACCTCCTTTAACCGACCGTGAACTCGTTGATATGTTTCTTGGGACCCTATCTGGGCCATTTTTCAATCATCTAATTGGTAACTCTTCCGCGGGGTTTACCGATTTGATCTTAACAGGCGAAAGAATAGAAGCTGGCATCAAGTCAGGAAAGATTCAGAAGGGTATTGCTGCAAGTGTTGAGAAGAAGCCTTTTAAGAAAGAGACAGCTATGGTATATTCTCAGAGAAGAGCAGTGAAGACGGAGCGTCGGCCAACTGTGGGGGCCGTAATGATTCAAAACACTCCAAATGAGCAGCCTCGCTATAACCAGTCCAGACCAAATCAACAACGAGTGGAACGACCACAATGGCAGTTCACCCGTATTAATATGACTCCAGCGCAAGTGCTTCCCCATCTGTTGAAGTTGAACCTTGCCACCATCAAGGAGGCACCAAAGAATGTGAATACGTCCTCTCCGCATTATCATGCCAATGCTAAATGCGCCTACCATTCAGACAGTGTTGGACACGACACCAATGATTGTTGGGCACTCAAGCATAAAATCCAAGACCTGATAGAGGCTAAGGAGGTAGAGTTTGACGCTCCAGAGAAGCCTAATGTGATATCTGCACCCATGTCGAAGCACGACCGAAATGTCAATGCCATTGAGGAAAATTTGTATGTTGCTGATGTCAATGATCTGACTACTCCGTTGCTAACCATTAAGTTGAACCTGTTGAGGGCCGGGATCTTCTCGGGATGTAAGGAAGACTGCTATTGTTGCTACTCTCTGCCGTTTGATTGTCCGTTACTGAAGAAAGGCATCCAAGGCCTTATGGATAGTCGACAAATTTTGTTTGAAAAAGTTTCTGCTGTTCCAGTTCATACTGAAGATGTCTCAATCATAACCATTCACGCCAATCTTTCCAAGGCCGTCAAAAAGCCTGTTAAGATTACACCAGCTACGAAATCTGTTCCTTTAAAGATAACAATGCCAGGGCTTGTTCCCTATGTTTCTGAGAAGTCGATACCTTGGAACTATGGCAGTGACGTCTACTACCATGGTATCAAACAAATCGAAATAACTGAAGAAAGTTCGGATGATGAAGAAGCCAGCATTAGTAACATTGCGGGCACTAGCAAAATCTCCAAGAGCGGGAGAATATTTTCTCCAGAGATTGCCCCTCCAAGAGCAGTCTTTGGACCCTCATCAGCTGACAAGGTCGTCCCTGCACCAATAAAACTTTCTGCTAGAACTCCTTTGATTGAAGACGTTGTTGTTCCTAGTGCTGTCTCTCCTACCGCTGCTGACAAAGGTAAGGGAATCCAAGATGAGCCCGTCAGGACGAGGGCTCAACCCTTGGTTATCCCGGAAACCTCCAAGAAGGAAATGGATGAGATTTTGAGGATAATCAAAAGAAGTGATTACGATGTAGTAGAACAGCTGGGGCAAACCCCCTCCAAGATCTCCATGCTGGCACTACTACTTTGCTCGGAAGCACACGCTAAAGCTCTGATAAAATTCCTGAAGGCAGCCCATGTGCCCCAGGAAACCTCTGCGGATCAATTTCAAAATTGCGTGGCTAGCCTAGCTGCGGACAATGGATTAGGTTTTTCTGATACCGACCTAACTCCTAAAGGCAGAAACCACAATGATGCTTTGCACATTTCAGTCGAGTGTTGAGGAACTACTCTCGCACACGTCTTGGTCGACACTGGTTCGTCGCTGAATGTATTGCCTAAAAAGGCCTTGGACCGACTAGATTGTGAGGGGTTGGAATTGAAGCCGAGTGATATTGTTGTCAGAGCTTTCGATGGTTCGAAGAGAATGGTCCATGGAGAGGTTGAAATTCCCATCAAAATAGGCACTGAGGTGTTTAAATCCACTTTCTATGTGATGGACATCTGTCCATCATACTCTTGCTTGCTGGGTAGGCCTTGGATACACCATGCTGGGGCAGTCACCTCCTCCTTGCATCAGATGTTGTAGTATCCTGTCAAGGGAAAGATCATTACTATCCATGGCGAAGAAGAGTACATGATTAGCCACTTAAATTCTTTCCGGTATGTGGAGGTTGAAGGAGAGTTCATTGAGACACCGTTTCAACATTTCGAAGAAGTCCTTCCTGAAATAGCAGTAGCAATGTTGGCAGCTGAGACACTAAGACAGATGGCCAGGATGGCATCTCTGGAGGACGCAAGGGCCACAATAAAAGAAGGGAAGAATTCAGCATGGGGGCAGTTACCTGACATTCCACATAAGACTGACAAATTTGGATTAGGGTTCACAGCCGCTGGCCAGAAAGCTATGCGCCGTGCGAAGATTGAGAGGGCGCCAGTCAAGATTTCTCCCTACGGAATCAACGCTTTGGAGGATGAAGACAAGGAGAGCAACATTGAAGAGTGGATTTATCCAACTATCAAAGGGGGATTGAGCAAATGGGAGGCAAAAGACTTTGTCCCCATCACTTTTATTCATCAGTAATTTATCTGTTAAACATTTCTTATTCGGTCTGTAATATTTACTTTCAAACAATCCGTACACTATCTTTTCACCTCCTGCCTTGCCCGGGGCATGTAGGTCCACTTGTAAGGGTTTTGATTATTTTTCATATCCATATGCCATGTTTAATGATTCATTGGACGTTTTTCATATGATAAATTGCTTGTGTTCATTTTCTTTCCTTTTTGCATTTTTGTTTAAGGATGGCTATCCCTTACACACACCCACACTCACCAATGCAGGTACCCATCCACTCCGGATTCCATGGGTGACTATTCTGCTGTATCTTTCAATAACTCTGAAGATCTGGTCAATCTAGCCGAGTATGAAGATGACGAAGGTTGTGAAGTACCCGGGGAACTAGCCAGACTTCTGCAACAAGAGGAAAGGGCCATCTTACCGCATGAAGAGCCATTAGAAACTGTCAACTTAGGGATCGAGGAAGACCGGAAGGAGGTGCAAGTAGGTGCCAATTTGAAACCAAATGTCAAGAAAAGCCTGATACAGTTGTTGAATGAGTATGTTGAAATCTTCGCTTGGTCTTATGAAGACATGCCGGGTTTAGACACAGACATCGTGGTTCACCGTCTCCCCACAAGAGAGGATTGTCCACCGATCAAGCAAAAAGTTCGCCGAATGAGGCCTGACATGTCCAAAAAGATCAAAGCAGAAATAATGAAGCAATTCGATGCTGGCTTTCTGGCTGTTACGTCCTATCCTCAATGGGTCGCTAACATTGTGCCAGTACCTAAGAAAGATGGCAAAGTCAGGATGTGTGTGGACTACCGGGATTTGAATAGGGCCAGCCCTAAAGATGATTTCCCGCTACCTCATATTGACATCTTGATTGACAATACAACTCAGCATAAAGTGTTTTCCTTCATGGATGGATTCTCGGGCTACAATCAAATCAAAATGGCCCCCGAGGATATGGAGAAAACAACTTTTGTCACACAATGGGGCACTTTCTGTTACAAGGTGATGTCGTTCGGGCTGAAGAACGCAGGGGCAACTTATCAACGCGCCATGGTAGCTTTATTTCATGATATGATACATCATGAGATTGAAGTCTACGTAGACGATATGATAGCTCGGTCACAAACAGAGGAAGAGCACCTTGAACATCTGGAGAAGCTGTTTGCCAGATTGAAAGAATACAAGCTCAGGCTGAATCCAAGTAAATTCACTTTTGGAGTTAGGTCTGGTAAACTCCTGGGATTCATTGTAAGCAATAAAGGCATTGAAGTCGATCCCGCAAAAGTAAAAGCAATACAAGAGATGCCTGCTCCCCGTACTGAAAAGGAGGTTAGAGGATTCTTGGGGCGCTTGAACTATATTGCCAGATTCATCTCGCATCTGACTTCTACCTGTGAGCCAATTTTCAAACTCTTGAAAAAAGATCAGGTAGTCGAATGGAACGACGATTTTCAAGCTACTTTTGATAGAATCAAGGAGTATTTGCTAGAACCTCCTATTCTGATGCCACCCGTCGAAGGAAGACCATTGATCATGTATTTGACCGTCTTGGATAACTCAATGGGGTGTGTTTTGGGCCAGCATGACGAGTCTGGTCGAAAAGAGCATGCTATTTATTACCTTAGCAAAAAGTTTACCGACTGTGAGACTCGCTACTCACTGCTCGAGAAAACTTGCTGCGCTTTGGTATGGACTGCTCGCCGACTAAGACAGTATATGTTGACTCATACTACCTTGTTGATTTCCAAAATGGACCCTATCAAGTATATTTCCGAAAAGCCCGCTTTATCTGGAAGGATATCTAGATGGCAAATGATCTTAACTGAGTATGACATCCAGTATACCACCCAAAAAGCTATAAAAGGGAGTGTACTAGCTGACCATCTGGCTCATCAGGCTATCGAAGATTATCAATCCATGAGATTTGATTTCCCAGACGAGGACATCATGAATTTGGACAACATTGAAGGTAATGGACCGTATGACGGACCCGAAAAGGGATCCCGATGGACCCTGTACTTTGATGGTGCTTCAAATGCACTTGGAAACGGTATCGGCGCGGTACTCATTTCTCCGGAAGGTTGTCACACACCTTTCACGGCCCGACTTTGCTTCAGCTGCACAAACAACATGGCTGAGTATGAAGCTTGCATCTTTAGTCTCAAGGCTGCTATAGACTTGGGGATCAAATCTTTGATCGTATTCGGGGACTCGGCTTTGGTTATCAGTCAGATCAAAGGAGAGTGGGATACCAAGCATCCTAATCTTATCCCATACAAAGAACATGTCCTGACATTGTTGCCTCATTTCGAGCAAATTACCTTCGAGCATTTCCCGCGAGAAGAGAATCAACTAGCAGATGCTCTAGCCACAATGTCCTCCATGTTTAAACTCAACTGGGATAACGAGGCTCCCCAAATCACCATCGAGCGAATGGATGAACCTGCGCATTGTCACAAGATTAATACCGAAGAAGTAGTGGAACAACCCTGGTTCCATGAAATCAAAAGGTATCTCGAGACTAGAGATTATCCTGAAGGAGCTTCCGTAAATAACAAGAAGTTCTTAAGGAAATTCGCTGCTAAGTTCTTCCTGAGCAACAACATCCTTTACAAACGAAGCCATGATTGTGTATTACTCCGATGCGTAGATAAAGCTGAAGCAGAGTTGATCATGACTGATATACACAGCGGCACATTTGGCACTCACTTGAGCGGGCATACAATGGCTAAGAAGATCCTAAGGGCAGGCTATTACTGGTCTACCATGGAAGCTGACTGCCATCAACATTCCCGTACTTGCCACAAGTGTCAAGTCTATGCTGACAAAGTTCATATCCCTCCGGTTCCTCTCAACGTCCTGACTGCTCCGTGGCCCTTCGCAATGTGGGGCATTGATATGATTGGAGAGATCAAGCCCACGACTTCCAACGGACATCGCTTCATCCTGGTTGCCATTGACTATTTCACCAAATGGGTCGAAGCAGCTTCCTTCGCCTCTGTTACTAAAAATGTGGTTGCCCGCTTTATCAAGCAAAATCTCATATGTCGGTATGGTGTTCCAGACAGGATCATCACAGACAACGGTACAAATCTGAATAACACGATGATCACTGCATTGTGCGAACAGTTCAAGATTTATCATCATAATTCATCTCCCTATCGGCCGAAGATGAACGGTGCTGTTGAAGCTGCGAACAAAAACATTAAGAAGATCATTCAGAAAATGACAGTCATTTACAAAGACTGGCATGAGATGTTACCGTTTGCTCTACATGGATATCGTACGATGACACGTACTTCAACTGGGGCAACCCCATTTTCTTTGGTTTATGGCATGGAAGCTGTTTTGCCTATGGAAGTCCAGATCCCTTCTCTAAGGATTATGAAGGATGCAGGTTTGAATGAAGATGATTGGATGCAGACCCGACTTGATCAACTCAATCTGATCGACGAAAAGCGACTTGCTGCTATATGTCATGGTCAGACGTATCAAAAGCGGATGATCAAGGCCTTCAATAAGAAAGTCAGACGTCAAGTGTATCAAGTCGGAGATCTCGTAATCAAGCGGATTATCTTGCCGCAAAGTGATCCCAGGGGCAAATGGACTCCTACATATGAAGGACCATTTGTGATCAAGAGCATATTTTCTGGTGGTGCAATGATTCTGACCACCATGGACGGCGACGATTTGCCGCACCCTGCAAACGCAGACATAGTCAAAAGATACTACGCATAAAATGACCCGACAAGTCGAAAACCCGAAAGGGCGGCTTGGGCAAAAATGGGCATCCCGGTGGATCGAAAACCCGAAAGGGCGGTTCAGGCAAAAATTAGGGATAAAAACGAAAAAAATCTGTACACCCGGCAAGTTGAAAACCCGAAAGGGCGGCTTGGGCAAAAAGGGGTTTCCCGATGAATCAAAAACCCGAAAGGGCGATTCAGGCAAAAGTTAGGGAATTAAAGCGTATGACTATGTCTCATCGGATCACTTCAAGGATAATCTCTTCATCAACCAGTTCCAGGCTTCTAATCAATCCAGTCGTCGTCAAGCGAAGCATTGAATGGACAGATATTCAGAGTTGTGAAAGCTATAGCAGAATGGAATCTCATGGAATTATTTCACATAGCCATCCTTACTTTGTATAAATCTTTCAAATATTTACGACAAAATCCTCTTACTAGGATGATTGTCTCCTTTGTATAAATATACTCATATAAAATCAATACAAATACTTTTCCCAGAAATTTGTGTCATTTCCTTTTCTTTTCTCTTACACTATTTGTTTTATTTTGAGAAACGTCCAATGTTTTGTTAAATAGGCATATGCATTTGAACAAAATCATTTCCTTATGAACCAAGAAAGAGGATTACTGATAAGTCAAAGGTGCGGTTGGATATCTAGATACCCTTTCAAAAGAAACCCCCAGGAGATTTAGAATCCATTTCCTCCAGCAAGTCTTGAAGCTTATCCCCAGTAGATTCTGGAAGCTTATCCTCTGCAGAGTACGGACGTCTCTCCCGAGTTTTATTCAAAGTTATTCCCCACGAGGGCTTATAACTGGGTTATCCTCAGCTAACGATCATAGAAGATCGCACTCGCCAAAATTCTTCCTATCCCCAGCGGAGTTCATCAAATTCCCCAGCAGTAACTTATCTTTACAATCCCCCAGCCAGAGGGTCCTCAGGAATTCAATTCCCCCCCAAGTTTAAGTTTCAGAATCCCCAGCGAAGCCAGGCTAATGAACCTTCTCCCTACAGAGTTTTAGGAGAGCAAATCTTGAGTTCCCCAGTGAAGTCGCCAGAGATGTTCCCGCCAAACTGAAGATTCTCAGTCTTGCATCCCCAACATGAGCCTACTAGATTGGTACTCCCCAGTAGAAGTCATCAGGAATTCCCCAGAGGTTTGGTATACAACCCAAGCTCCTTATTCCCCCAGTCACAGCCAAGGAATTATTCTTCCCGGCAGCAGTCAGGATACTTTTATCTTCAGCCATCCAGGATTCATCTATCCCCAGCAAGACAGCTCATCAGCTTACATGCGCATTCATTACATTCATATCATAAACATTGATATAACATATATTGCATCATACATTTCATGCAACATAATTTTGTGTCTAACTAACATTTTGTCCTTTTCAGGATAAGAATAAAAAGCTATCCTTAACAGTTTCAGATGCAGTTTTACACGGACTCATCATCAAGCAACCCTATACCGGTTCCTATTCAAATTCAAGATTTCTGAAAACAGTTTACGGGTTCTCCAAGTAATGGATGTTAACCTATCGCTTGTTCAGTTTCTTCTCAAGACTTCTGAAAACAGTCTATGGATTCTTCCCAACAACGGATGTTAATCTATCACTTGTTCAGATGCACCTTTGAAAACAGTTTACGGACGCTTCCCAACAACGGAGGCTGCTCTATTGCTTATTCAACTCCAAGATTTCTGAAAACAGTTTACGGGTTCTCCAAGTAACGGATGTTAACCTATCGCTTGTCCAGTTTCTTCTCAAGACTTCTGAAAACAGTCTATGGATTCTTCCCAACAACGGATGTTAATCTATCACTTGTTCAGATGCACCTTTGAAAACAGTTTACGGACGCTTCCCAACAACGGAGGCTGCTCTATTGCTTATTCAACTCCAAGATTTCTGAAAACAGTTTACGGGTTCTCCAAGTAACGGATGTTAACCTATCGCTTGTTCAGTTTCTTCTCAAGACTTCTGAAAACAGTCTATGGATTCTTCCCAACAACGGATGTTAATCTATCACTTGTTCAGATGCAACTTTTGAAAACAGTTTACGGACGCTTCCCAACAATGGATGTTGCTCTATTGCTTATTCAACTTCAAGACTTTTGGAAACAGTTCACGGGTTCTCATGTAACGGATGTTAACCTATCGCTTGTTCAGTTTCTTCTTAAGGCTTCTGAAAACAGTCTATGGATTCTTCCCAACAACGGATGTTAATCTATCACTTGTTCAGATGCAATCTTTGAAAACAGTTTACGGATTCCTCCCAACAACGGATGTCGATCTATTGCTTATTCAGACCCCCAGTTCGAAGATGGTCTAAAGCATGGACGCCTTCCTGATACTTATTCCAGATGGCATCTTTAAGCCCATCCCCGACAAGTTTCTGTCACCCCTCAAGATGGCATCTCTAAGCCCATCTCCGAATGGCATCTCTAAGCCCATTCTCGCATCCATTGCTTTGACGAGTGCAAATTTCCGGGCACTCTAGTGTCCAATCTCCTTTTACCCTCGAGTCACGAAAGGCAAACTTGCCAATCTAACTCTTCGGATTCAAGAAGATTGAACAGGGGCAACTGTTGTACCCCAAAATTTGCCCTCCCATTTCTCATTGATTTCTCATCACAAAGCCCTTGAAGGTCAAGATCCAGTTAGGGTTTCATCTGCTCAAAGACTTCTCCTTGCACTGTTGACCCTAATTAGGGTTTGTGTTTGCACAAAGATGTTTTGACCCAAAATGCCTAAGATGACTTTCTTGCTTCATATTGGACTCCCAAGTTTATCCTCATCAAGTTTCAAGTCTTGATTCCAAGTTTTGCCCAGTCAATTGGACAGTTGACCTAGAAATCAACTGTATTGGGGAAAAAGTCAACTATGGCCAATTGACAGTCAAACCTCATGAAAATTGACCCACATCAACATTATAAACTCCTATGAACCATTTGATCAAGTTTGGATCACAATTCCACAAGAAATTTGATCAGATCACCAAAAGGGCAAAATGGTCATTTTTAGGGTTTTGACTGCACAAAGGCAATTTTTGACTGTTTGACCTAGACAATGGCAAAACAAGCTCACATATGGACTCAAGGACCCCATGGAATTATCTTGACATGCTCAACAAACTCAAAAGATCCCAAGTACACAAGATTGACAGTTGAATCTCCCAGTCAATTGATCAATTTTGACTGTATACTGAAAAGTCAAACTTTGACTTTTTGGTCAAAATCAAGAGTCAAGATTCATTTTTCATCAAAACATGCCAAATCATGAAACTTGTTCACCAAGAAATCAAAAAATGCAAATTAGGGTTAGAAATGAGAATTTTTCATAACTTAGAATTTTTCTAAGTTATGAAAAACCCTAATTTTTTCCCAACTTTGCCCCACTTTCTCACCAAGATTCATTTGGATTCAAACAAAAGTCAAAACATGAAAGTTTTAGCTTGTTGCATAATCTACAACTTTGATTCACAAAGTTTTCCCAAATGAGGCTTGTATCTCAAGTTACAAATTTTTGAATAAGGGCACTAAACCATTCTTAACTTAGTGAAATTTTAACCTATTTTGACAAGGTTTTCTACCCAACTTCAAGGCCATTTTCCATACACTTCCACTTGGAATTTCAATTTTCATTTCAAATATGGATTGTAGTACACATTCCAAGATTTCCAAAATGTCCAAGAACTTCTCAAACAACCTCATAACTTGAGAGAATCGAATTTCACAATATGGCAAAAACTCACTTTTGAATTGGCTATTTTTCATGTTCATAGTTTGTGCAAACTTCTCAAACCAGCATGCCCCTTGATTACAGGTCCTTAAACCATCCAACACTCAATAATTTAATACATGTTCATTGTGCTAAAGCATTGTTCTTTAAGTTCAAGCATTACATACAAGTTTAATCCATTTATGGAAAAAGCAAAATAACCATTTTTGAAAAGTTAAGCTTTATGTCCAATTGAAAATCCAAGAAGTACAGATGAGATCTATTTGGCACAAGATTATGAGCAAAACACTCTGATCAAGGAGAGATTATGCAGCTCATTAGGGGGCCTCTATTGACCTAGAACACAACTTGGGCATTTGTTGCTTAAAGTGTAAGTAACTTGGCATTTGGGAAGACAACTCTCATATCAGCTTACAAACACTTAAGTAAACTTGTCAAACACATCCAGGACATCCCAACCAAGCTAGTACACGAACCTAACATCCCTCATACACTCCTAATCTCAGAATCACCTTCAAACTGCAAGAACAGGGCAAGGCCTGCAGTTTGAGTACCATCTTTCATTCCTCTCAAGCTTTCTTGCCCAAACCAGTTCACACACATTACCTAGCATCAGTGCAAGCTAACCAAGACCTGAAACACGATCTGTAATTCCTCTAACAAGTTCCACCATTTTCATTTTCTCATTTTGCAGTTGAAGTTCCACAGCTCGATTCAAGGTGTCTCAAGGCAAATCAAGTGTTGAAATAACATCACTACACTTCAAGGAAGCTGTACAAGTCATCATCTTGTCCTGAAAGTTCCTCCATTGTAAGGCACGATTCCAACTGCACAGGTATATTCATGAAGTTTTATCTCTCTTATTAGGCATCATTAGCTCTAGGTTTGTGAATAAGGAATGTTCTACTCATGCCACTGAACCTGTACATGCTTTTACTTTTCATTTCGTTTGCTTGAGCTGTGAGAATTTAAGGTTTGAAAATGGTAGAAAACTTAGGTCAGGATTTGGGATTGTTAAAATTCTCTCTCATTTCTGAGAGTTAGGAGGTGTTCTTTATATATTTGGAATCGTGATTCAATGCTTAACATGTTTTGTGTTGGAAGTTTGTTCAAAAAATCAAGGAATCAGGATATTCGAATGAAGGTTCTTGCGCGCGTTTTTTTGAATAGCTTTGTTCAGAGGTTGAAGAAGGTGACTCATGGGCTGGGCCAGCTTTGGTTCTGCTTTTTGCACCATATTTTGTGATTCATACCCCCTAAGCCCATTTGTTTGATTTAATGTTTTTTTTTATTTTTCTTTTTTCATTTTGACTCATTTATTTTTTCTAATAATGTTTAAAACTTGAAAAATCATTTTTACACCATTTTTGCATTTTTTAAGTATTTATTTGTTTATATGGACATTTATACATAAATATATATATACTATTATTTATAAATATTATTAAAAAATAATGTAAACATATTATATTTCTGATTTTTATTTCATTTTTCCCTTTTGAAACATTTTGTATAAAAAATACATTTTTATAAAAAAATTAGATTTTATTATTTTGTGCATATTTAATATATTTTGTAAATAATATAAATAAATATATATATATATTAGTACACCTAGAATAAAATACCAAAAATATACATATTTTTATTTTATTAATATTTAACACTAAAAAATACTTTTTTACAAATATACTTCATTTTTATTTTATTCTTTGTATATAAATAGTAAATATTATATATATTAAATAATTAATACCCTTTTGATTAAAATTAGGGTTTTGCCCTAAATATGAAAATACTCCAAAAATAATACCCTTTTTATTTCTTTTTTATTTTACATAAATAATACTTTTTTCATACATATAAAAATTCTTTTTACATCTTGCATATTTATTTCATTTCCATTTAATTTATGCCTTTAATTATATTGTAAATATTCAAAGAAAATGATGTAATAACTAGGTTTAATTCCTTGTCTAAATAACCCCCATTTGAAACATTTGTACCCCCATCCTCATATTATTGTGTTGTAATAGTGTAGGAATTTGAATCTCGCATTTTAATGCTTTCTAAATATACCATGCTAGAATTAGGGTTTGTATGCGAATAAAACGAACAAAATAGTTTGACCTAATTTCAAGATAAACAAGCATGAAAATGGACAACACATTTCACACTTGCACCCCTAGGGTATTCCACTTTGTTGCCTTCAAATAATTGGGCCATATTGTATGTTAGGTTTCTTTGGGTAAAACAAACAATCAAATGATCATAAGTCCCTCGATGACGCTTTCAAAAAGATGCCTAAAATGATCAAATCCCTTTCAAAGAAAAAATTGCCCAAAGACATTTAACACTATTGCAATTATGGTCTAAACGATGACCCGCGCCTGTCCCTTTCACCTCCTAATACAAGATTGTCCACCAAATGCAATGGTGGAACAAAATTGTCAAAGGGTTTAAAACATAACAAAAATCTTTGAGAAAACTTTAGGGTAGATAACTCTTAAGTACTTGCCAATTTGCAAAGAAAACACTTGCCCATTTTCAAATCACACTTCACAAACACTTTCAAAACCAACTTTCAAAAACCTTGAAACATCTTTTCAAAAGACAAAACACCTTTTGTAAAACATTCGAGTAAAGAATTGTTACAAGGGTAGCCTATACAAGGCATCTTTTCAAAACATTTTCAAAACCACACACCAAGCACCATTTAAAACAATTGAAAACCAAGGCAAGTTGATCTAAGAAAGTACCTAAGAGCCCATGGATAACCATGGATAGAAAGGGTGCTAATACCTTCCCTTTCTATAATCTACTCCCCGAACCCAAGAAAAATCTCAAAGGTTTTTGCTGTGCTTTTTAAACCTTTCCTTAGGATAAAATAAAAAGTCGGTGGCGACTCTTGCTCAACCGAAACATTTGCGATAACAAAATGCAAAAACCCTAGTCAGTTCTCCCACCGTATCAAACAACCCATAGATGAGGAGTTCCACAATCTCTTCAAAGGCCTGTAAATCAAGAGAATTCCAGCAGTCTTGTGCCTTCTCAAACAGAAACTTTGCCAAGAAACCCTTGACACCACTTCTGGTTTCCCAGTGTCCCTTGATGTCAGATGGTTTCAAGTGTAATGCTTGAGCAATATATTCAGGCTTTGGTTCTCTTTCCGTACCGTTGTAGGGTACTTGATGAAGAATAGGAATTCTCAAGAATTGAGAAAATTCCTCCAAAGTAGGCACCAACTGGTAATCAGGGAATGTGAAACGGTGGTGTAGGGGGTCAAAGAACTAGAAGAGAACTTTCACCATATCTTCTTCAATGTTGGTGTTGACCAAGCTAAGGAGTCTACCATGTCTTTCACTGAAGAGAGAATTCTCTGGAATCCTGGATGTAAGCTCCTTGAGTTGAGGAGGGATTCTCACAAGGTTGACTTGAATTGTTTTCCTGCGAAGAGATTCCATGACCTACAAAACAAGAACAAAGATGAAGATCCAAACCCTTGAAATGGTTAGTGGATGCATATGATGCTTTATGATGTTCATGATGTATGCACAAACACATGTACAAGAAAATCACACAAAGCCCTAGTTTTAGTCTTGCATGAGGTTCCATAGGTAAGTACCCTCTTGAGTTTAGTTGGATCAAACCTGTCCTATATATAGTAACTGGGTTTTAAGGAGCTCAATATCACTGGATTGTTTTCTATGTTCATTGTTTTGGTTTAGCCACTTAACTAGCGACCAAAATATTCCAAGAAAACAACCCTCAATGAGTGTAGTATCGAGTATCTACCAACTTCGGACTGCACCAATGCCGGTCATCTCACTACCCCTAATAAAAGGCCAAGATGGTTAAGTAAGGTTCTAAGAGTTCATTAGTGCTTCATGACATCACTCAGCGGCCCCGTATTCTCTTTGATTGACTCAAAGGCTACCAGTACTCACAAATATGTCGCACTAATATAGCTATTGCTTCAACCGTGTCGGTATACCCTGCACAGTTTCCACAATGTATTGCTATTTACCTATGAATGTTTCCCAAATCTGGGTAGAGGATTTCAAACCCAAACAAGAGAGCCAAATGTAAAGCAATCAAAGCAAACAATAATCATGCAAAGGGTGATCTAAGCCCTAAGGTTACTCCACTTTTAAAGTAGTAATTCTCCAGCAGAGTCGCCAGTTCTATGATACGGTGGGAGAACTGACTTGGGATTTTGCGTTTGTGTTCGCAAATGTTTCAGTTTAGCAAGAGTCGCCACCGACTTTTTATTTTATCCTAAGGAAAGGTCAAAAAGCACAGGAAAGACATTTGAGATGTTTTCTTGTGTTCGGGGAGTAGATTATAGAAAGGGAAGGTATTAGCATCCTTTCTATCCATGGTTATCCATGGGCTCTTAGTTACTTGCTTAGATCACTTGCTTTGCTTTTCAATTGTTTGAAATGGTGCTCTTTAATTGTTTGAAATGGTGCTTTGTGTGTGATTTTGAAAGATGTTTTGAAAAGAGGCCATCGTTGTGGCAACCTTTGTAACGATTCTTGTTTGAATGTATACAAAGGTGTTTTTGTCTTTTGAAAAGTTCTCAATGTTTGAAAGTAGGGTTTTGAAATTTGTGTTATGAAGTATATTTTGAAGATAGCAAGGATGTTTTTGAA
The DNA here is from genome assembly GCA_948472305.1 of Vicia faba. Taxonomy (NCBI): domain Eukaryota; kingdom Viridiplantae; phylum Streptophyta; class Magnoliopsida; order Fabales; family Fabaceae; genus Vicia; species Vicia faba. The sequence continues at coordinate 1,023,430,268 of OX451736.1, read as the reverse complement.
AGTTTTGATCAAGTAACTAAGAGTTGTCTACCCTATTTTAACTCAAAGATCTTTCTTATGTTTTTAACCCTTTTAACAGTGTTGTTTCACCATTGTATTTGGTGAACAACCTTGTGTTAGGATGTTAAATGGGGCAGGCGCGGGTCATCGTATAAACCATGATAGCAATGGTGTCAAGTATTTTTGGCAACTTTCTTGAGGGACTTGATCATTTTGTTTAGACAACTCAGATAGCGTCATCGAGGGACTATGATCTTTTGTTTTGTTTTTGTTTTGCCAAAGTACTTGACATGCATACCATGGCCCATTTTTGAAGGCAACAAGTGGATTGAAACCCTAGGGATGCAAGTGTGCATTGTGTTTATTTTTCATGCATTGTTATCTTTGGATTAGGTCAAGCTATTTGTTGATTTTATTTTGCATACAAACCTTAGGTCTAATCATGGCATAATTGAAAGCATCTAAAGGTGCGAGAATTTAAATTCTACACTATTACAACATGATATAGGGAGGGGGGGGGGGGGGGGGTACAAATTTGAATTGGGGATTACTTTGCAAGAAATTAAATCCTAAATTATTACAACCAAATTGAATGTATAGGGCATAATATTAAATATACAATATTTAAATAAATACAATAAATAAATATTAAATAAAATGTATTTATGCAAAAAGATTTTTATGCATGTAAAAGGTATTTTTAATGTGAAATGTGAACAAATAAAAAGTCAATTTCAATTATTTTATTTTTTAGGGCAAAACCCTAATTTCTTAAATAAATGGTATTATTTATTATATATATACAATAATGTATTAATTTGTACAAAAATATAAGTATATTAAAAAAAATGATATTTTTAGTATAAAATATTAATAAAAATGAAAATGTATTATTTTTGTATTTTCGTTCTTAATTATTTAATAAAATATGTATGTATATGTATTAAATATATTAAATATATTAAATATACTAATTGTGCATAGAAATAAAGTAAATTATTTACAAAATGGTATATATTTCAAGAAAATGTTTTCAAGTATGTATAAAATAGTAAATAAAGAGAAACATATTTTTTTATATTATTTTTGAGTTTTAATAAAAGGGATATAAAGTATTTAAATCATTTTTATACTAGTAAAATAAAAATAAATATCAAATAAATGTGAAAAAATATAAAAATAATTTTTTGGTATTTTTTATATTTGGACATAAAATAATAAAGTCAGAATAAAAAATAAAAAAATAAAAATGACAAATATACAAATAAGTGGGCCAGGGGGGTGTAAACTGAAAATGTATGTGTGAGAAGCAAAAGCAAACAGGCCCAGCCCAAGTAACTTCATCTTCTTCCTCAGTTCACAAAAAACGCGCGTTCTGTACATCAACTACTATCTCCGAATTCCTTGACTTTTTGACAAAACTCATAACATGAAACTTGTAGAGCATCAAGCAACGAATCCAACCATATAAAAAACTTAAGCTAACTCTTAAAGACCAGAGAGAATTTTTCTGGCCCTAAATCTTAACCTAGTTTTTTCAGAAGGTTCATGAACAAAATTCTCCTAGCACGATTAATATAAATGAAAACTAAGCACATGTATGGCTTCAGGGCTATGAGTACAACATCTTTCATTCACAAACCTAAGTCTAACTGTTCCTAAATAGAGAGATATAAGTTCATGAAATACCTGCTTCAGTTGACTTCGAGCTGGACAATGCAACAACTTCCAAGAGTGCTTGAGGTTCTTTTGAGCTTGCCTGATGTCCAATGAAACTTTCCCAATGCTTGAATTGTTTTGAAATAGCCTGAATCGTGCTACAGAACTCAACCTGCAAAGCTTTGAAACAAAAATGGCAATGTGTGTTAATGGTGTTACAGCTAGCAATGGAGGTCTGGGATAGTTCAGGTGAGTTGAGTGGAAGGTATTGGAACAAGTTTGAGGCAAAACGCACGAGGGAAAGCGGAGATGGGGGTGGTTCTGTAGGGCTTGCCCTGTTTTGCAGAAAAATGGTGATTTTGGGTATGAGGGTGCTTTAATGATGAAAGGCTCGTGATTCTGACTTAAAGGGTTGTGTGAAATGTGTTTGTGATCTTTGTTTTAGCTAACAATGACTGTTTTTCAAGTTGGGAGAAATTTGGACAATTTCTTCTTTGTGAAGCAAGAATGTCTAACTTGTCAATGCAGACCTGTAATGCTTATCTTGTATGCTGCATATTTTTCCCTTGATACTTGAAATTTGTGGATTTGATCTTGCCTCAGAGATATGGCCCCATGCCTCAAAGATCTTGGTTTGACATAAAGTGTAACTTTACAAAAATGGCATTATACCTTTTTCCAAATAGGGATTAGTTTTGCATGCAATGTCCAAATGACCAAGATAATGCCTTAGCTCAGTGGATTTGCATTCAATTAAGGAGTGTAAAATGTTTTAGAGGCCTCCAAGCTAGTACAAAGCATGCTGATTTGAAAATGCAAGTTGTATGAACATGTATTGGCCATGGATCAAAGTGAGTTTTTGCCAACTTCAAGCATTCGATTCTACCTAACCACAAAGGTGTTTGAGGAGTTCTTGGACAATTTGGAAAGCTTGCAACATGTACTATAATCCATATTTGAAATGAAACTTGAAACTCCAAGTGGAACTATGTGAAAAATGGCCAAGAAGATGGGTCAAAATCCTGCCTAAACTAGGGCAAAATTTCTCTAAGTTAAAAGTTTTAGGTACCCTTGTTCCAAAAATCATAACTTGGGATACAAGCCTCTTTTGAGAAAACTTTGTGAATCAAAGTTGTATACTTTGTGATGGAATACAACTTTCATGTTTCAAGTTTTGTTTGAATCCATTTGCATCTTGGTGAAAAAATGGGACAAAGTTAGGAAAAAAAATAAGAAAATTTCATAACTTAGAAAATTTCTAAGTTATGAAAATTTTCCATTTTAAACCCTAATTTGCATTTTTGGGTTTCTTGATGAACAAGTTTCATAATTTGGCATGTCTTGATGAAAAATGACCATTGGCACTTGATTTTTGACCAAAAAGTCAAAGTTTGACTTTTCAGTGTACAGTCAAATTTTGATCAGTTGACTGAAAAATTCATCTGTCAATCCTATGCACTTGAGATCTTTTGAACTTGTTGAATGGATCAACACAATGTCATTGAGTCCTTGAGTCCATGGTTGATCTTGATTTGCCATTGGTTAGGTCAAACAGTCAAAATTTTCCTTTGTACAGTCAAAACCCTAAAAATGACCATTTTGCCCTTTTGATGATCTGATCAAATTTCTTATGGAATTGTGATCCAAACTTGATCAAATGGTTCATATGAGTTCATAATGTTGATGTGGTTCAAAATTCATGAGGTTTGACTATCAATTGGCCACAATTGACTTTTTCCCCAATACAGCTGATTTCTAGGTCAACTGTCCAATTGACTGGGCAAAAATTTGAATCAAGGCTTGAAACTTGGTATGGAAAAACTTGGGAGTCCAATATGAAGTATGAAAGTCACCTTGGGCATTGTAGGTCAAAAAATCATTGTGGAAACTCAAACCCTAATTTAGGTCAACAGTGCAAGGAGGTGTCTTGAGCAGAGCAAACCTTAGCTTGATCTTGAGTTCCAAAAGTCTTGTGATGAAAAATGTTGATGAAATGAGAGGGAAAATTTTAGGGTACAACAACGAGCCTTTAGGTTTCGAAATGGATCTATTGGCAAATAATACAAAGATGCTAGCGCAAGATCCGCTCGAAGAGATAGACCTCAGTGAAGGGGAGATCAAAAGGCCAACATACATCAGCGCCAACATCAACCCACAACTCAGAATCAAAGTAATTCAACTGTTGAGGGAGTTCAAGGGCTGCTTCGCACAGGATTATGACAAAATTCCTAGTTTAAGCAGGGACCTTGTCGAACTGAAGCTGCCAATAAAGCATGGAAAAAAGCCCATCAAGTAGACTTCAAGGCAGTTTGCACCTGAAGTTTTGTCAAAGATCAAAGAGAAGGTCGAAAAGATTCTCAGATGTAATTTCATTCGAACAACTAAGTATGTTGAATGGATTGCCAATATAGTACCAGTTATTAAGAAAAATGGTAGTCTTAGGGTTTGTATAGACTTTAGAGATTTAAATGCTGCAACCCCAAAAGACGAATATCCAATGCATGTAGCAGAAATGTTAGTTTATTATGCTACAGGGCATGAATACTTGAGTATGTTTGACGAATACTCTGGTTATAATCAAATTTTCATTGCCAAGGAAGATGTGCCAAAAACGACATTTCCATGCCCTAGAGCCCTAAGCACCTAAGAATGGGTGGTGATGCTTTTTGGTTTGAAAAATGTTTGGACAAACTATCAAAGGGAAATGAATTCCATTTTTCTTGACTTTATAGAAACATTTATGCAGATTTACATTGATGATATTGGTGTTAAGTCTGTCTCAAGAAAAAGTCATATTGACCATCTCCAACAGTCATTCGAAAGAATGAGAAAGCATGTCTAAAAATGAATATTCTTAAATGTGATTTTTGTGTGTATGTTGGGGATTTCTTAGGCTTTGTGGTCCCCAAAAAAAGAGATCAAAATAAACCAGAATAAGACCGAGGACATTATGGAAGAAAAAACACCATCAAACAAGAAGGAACTTCAATCGCTGCTAGGCAAAATTAACTTCTTAAGGAGGTTTATTTCTAACTTAAGTGGCAATACTCAAGCTTTCTCACCACTGCTTCAACTTAAAAGGAAGGTTTTGAATGGGGGCAAGCTCAACAAGAAGCATTCGACAAGATTAAAAATTATCTTGTTCAGCCTCCAATCCTATCTCCTCCTTGTAGAAATAAGAGCATGAGATTGTACATATTTGCGTCTGATGTAACTTTAGGGAGCATGTTGGCTCAAGAGGATGAAAATGGTGTCAAAAGGGCCATTTATTATCTTAGTAGAGTTCTGAATGACGCAAAAACTATATAGACTACAGTTGAAAAATATGTCTATGTCTATATTTTTCATGTACAAAGTTGAAGCATTATATAAAACCAGTTGATGTTTATGTTTCGTCTCATTTCAATGTTACTGAACATTTGTTATCAAAACCTATATTGCATAGTCGAATTACAAAATGGACTCTTGCATTGACTGGATATTCACTAATATATACACCTTTAAAGGATGTTAAAGGATAGATAGTGGAAGGCTTTATAGTTGACCACTCTGTAGTTGAGAGGCCTTTAGATTATCTTGAACTCGAGCCTTGGAAATTATATTTTGACGGCTCTAATAATAAGAATGGAACATGTATGGGAGTGTTAATCATTTCTCCTACTAAAATCCCAACAAAATTCTAGTATAAGGTCGAAGGCCCTTGTTCAAATAACGAGGTTGAATATGAAGCTTTGATAGCCAAACTTGAAATATTGTTGGAATTAGGGGCAACTAGAGTCAAAATAATGGGGTACTCAGATTTAGTTATAAAGCAAATTTTAAAATAGTATAAGTGCCTTAAAGAAAATCTCATTATGTATTTTGTAATAGCCATTTAACTCCTACAAAGGTTCGAAATGGTAAGTATTCGACATGTACCTCGACTTGAAAATCAAGAGGCTAATGACTTGGCCCAAATTGCTTATGGTGACAAAATTCCGAAAGAAAAGTTACAAGACACAATTGAATTATGAGGAAGAGTTGTTGCAACCTGTAATACGGTGGGAGAACTGACTTTACTGGTCTTGCATTTTATCGCAAATGTTTCGGTTAGCAAGAGTCGCCACCGACCTTTCTTTTATCCAATAAAGGAAAGGGTGAAAAGAACATGAAAAATATTTTTTAAAGATTTTGAGTTCGAGGGGTAGATTATAGAAAGGGAAGGTGTTAGCACCCATTCCATCTGTAGTTATCTACGAGATCTTAATTGCTAGCTGACTTTGAAAATGCTTTTTTGTGTAAGTGCATTTTGAAAATATTTTAGAAAGACGCCTTAGTGCGGCGAACTTTGTAATGTTTCTCGTATCATTGAGAACGTATACAAAGTGTTTTGTATTTGAAAATATTTTAGAGAAAACCTTGTGTATGTGTGAAAAATTGTTTTGCTTGGTGAGCAAGCAACTATAAGTTGTCTACCTACTCGAATGGTCTTTGTTCTTTTCCTCTTTTCCTTTAGATAATGCTATTTTACCATTAGTTAGTAGGTAGACCTATCATTAGATGTTTTGAGGGATAGGCGCAGGTCATCATACAGTCACGAAAGCAACTCGTAAGATACTTTAGCAATTACCCTAAAGTTTTAAGATCATTTACCGAGGCAACATTGAAATGGGTCATTGAGGGACTTATGATCTTTTAAACCAGAGGGTCTCTGCTAAAGTGGAGGTACCTTAAAGGTGCAAGTGTGCGAGTGCGTTGTGTTTCAATTATTTGTCTTAGATGTTAGGTTTTTTACCGTTTGTTTTTAGATCTTATCATGCAATCTGTGATACGGTGGGAGAACTGACTTGGTTGTTTTGCGTTTGATCGCAAATGTTGCGGTTAGCAAGAGTTGCCACCGACTTTTCTTTTATCCAAAAGGAAAGGTGAAAAGCATAGGAAAGACCTTTGAGATTGTTTCTTGAGTTCGGGGGTAGATTTTGAAAAGGGAAGGTACTAGCACCCTTTTCATCCATGGTTTTCCATGAGCTTTTAGTTACTTGCTAGATCACTTGATTTTGTTTGAAAATGTGCTTTGTATGGTTTTTGAAAGTATTTTGTAAAGACGCCATCGTTTAGGAAAACTTTGTGATGATTCTCATTCGTAAGAATGTATACAAAGTGTTTGATCTTTTGAAAATGTTTTCAAGTTTTGAAAGATGTTTTTGAAACTGTTGGTGTTTGTTTTGAAAATAACAAGGATGTCTTTTGTTTTAAAATTGAGCAAGTAATAGGAACATTCTACCTACTCAAAAGTATTTCATGTTTATTTCCTCTTTCTTTTGACATTATTATCTTACCTAGATAATAATGTCAAAAGAAAGAGGAAATAAACATGAAATACTTTTGAGTAGGTAGAATGTTCCTAGTTACTTGCTCCATTTCAAAACAAATATCCTTGCTATTTAAAAAAAAAACACCTACACACTTTCAAAACATCTTACAAACATTGAAAACATTTTCAAAAATATCAACATCTTTGTATACATTCTTACGAACGAGAATCATTACAAAGATTGCCTAAACAATGGCCTATTTTACAAAAATACTTTCAAAATCACACAAAGCACACTTTCAAACAAAAAGCAAGTGATCTAGCAAGTAACTAAGAGCCCATAAAAAACCATGGATGAAAAGAGTGTTAATACATTTCCTTTTCATAATTTACCCCCCGAACTCAAGAAAAAATATCTAAAGGTCTTTCCTGTGATTTTTCACCTTTCCTTTTGGATAAAAGAAAAGTCGGTGGCGACTCTTACTAACTGCAACATTTGCGATAAAACGCAAAAACAATCAAGTCAGTTCTCCCACCGTATCACAAAACTGGCGACTCTGCTGGGGATAATTTTAAAAGTGAGGTTACCTTAGGGTTTAGATCACATTTACTTGCTTACATTGTTTGACTTGTATGCTTTACATTATGCTTATTTGTTTGGGTTTGAATCCTCTACCCGGATTTGTGATACATTATAGGTAAGTAGCAATGCGTTGTGGAAACTGTGCAGGGTATACCGACATGGTCTAAGCAATAGCTACGTTAGTGTAACATATTTGTGGGTACCGGTAGCCTTTGAGTTAATCAAAGAGAATATGGGGCCGCTGAGTGATGTCATGAAGCACTAATGAACTTCTAGAACCTTTACTTGACCAACTTGGCCTTTAGGATGTAGTGAGATGACCGACTTTGGTGCAGTCCGAAGTTAGTAGATACTCGATACTACACTCATTGAGGTTTGGTTTCTTGGGATATTTCGGTCTCTGTTAAAGAGGCTTGAGCTGAAATAATGACCAAGGATATAATCCAGTGATATTGAGCTCCTTAGAACCCGATTACTATTACTAGGACAAGTTTAAGCCAACTAAACTTCAAGAGGGTACTTACCTATAAAACTCCATGCAAGCCTAAACTAAGGACTTGGTTGCTTTGCTTGTATATGCATACTTGTACATAACATCATGGACATCATGAACATCACATACATCTACTAACCATTTCAAGGATTTTTGGGGATTCATCTTTGTTCTTGTTTTGTAGGACATGGATTCACTTTGCAGGAAAAATATTCAAGTCAACCTTGTGAGAATTCCTTCACAACTAAAGGAGCTAGTTTCAAGAATTCCTGAAAACTCTCCATTCACTGAGAGACATGGTCGTATTCTCAACTTGGTCACCTCCAACACAGATGAGGATATGATGAAGGTGCTCTTTCAGTTCTTTGATCCTTTGCCCCATTGCTTCATATTTCCCGAATATCAACTTGTGCCTACTTTGGAAGAATTCTCCCAACTCTTGAGGATTCCCATTCTCAACAAACTACCTTTCAACGGTACGGAAAGTGATCCAAATCCAGAAGAGATTGCTCAAGCTCTACACTTGCACTCATCTGATATCACAACTCATTGGGAAACAAAGAGTGGTGTCAAAGGCTTCCTAGCAAAGTCTCTATTTGAGAAATCCCAAAGCTGTTGGAATTCCTTGGATTTGCAAGCCTTTGAGGAAATTATGGCTCTCCTCATCTATGGGATGGTTTTGTTTCCAAATGCTGACCAACTCATGGATGTGAACGCCGTTAAAATCTTCATGTCACGCAACCCGGTGCCTACATTGCTAGGAGATATCCTACACTCTTTTAACACTCGCAAAATGAGGAAAAGAGGTGTCCTCATGTGTTGCACTCCTCCCTTGGAAAGATGGTTTATTTCTCATCTTCCCCAATCAGTCTTAAAGAATGAGCAAGGTTCAAGGTGGTCACAAAGGTTAATGACGCTCAAACATTCAGACATTTATTGGTGCTCCCGTTCCAAAGAGAATGTTATAATTATCGACCGTTATGGAGAATTTCCTAATGTCCCTTTACTTGGCATTAGGGGAGGAATCACCTACAACCCATGCTTGGCCTTAAGACAATTTGGTTATGCCCGAAGGGATGGCCCACACGAGATGCTGATTCAAGGTTTGGTATTCGACTACGACAACAACGATCAAGGTCTTCACAAGAGATTTATCTGAGCTTGGAGGATGCTAAACAAGGTGGATAGCAAGACTTTGGGGCACAAGAATTCCATCCCTCTTGAGCCTTACCTCAAATGGGTACGAACTCGCGCTCAGAGTCTTATGATGCCTTACCCCTCCATTCTCCCGGTAATCATTGAGCCTGTCAAGGAGGGAGATGTTCCGTACACTATCCTTCATCCTGACATGCCCACGTCTCTTGAAGACCTACAAAGGGATTGGATACAACTCAAAAGAGAGCGAGATACTTTCAAAGCCCAATACTACGCAAGCGAGAAGAAGGTTTTGGAACTCACTAGGCTACTTCATGAGGAGAAGACTCTGAATGTCTACATTGCACCAAAGAGGATGCGCACTACCTTTTTATCTTAGAGTTTTGTATTATTTTGTCCAAGGTGTATTGATGTACTCAAACTTTATTTTATTAATATAATGTGTGTTTCTTTTTGTCTGAAACAAACTTAAATCTTTGAAATCCTTGAAAACTTTGCATATGCATATATCATTCATCATAACATAAACAGGTCTTTTGCAACAAGTCTCCTCATCTCTCTACTGTTTATTTCAGTAAGATGGATCTCGAGCAAACAATTAAAGATCTCCAAGCCCAGAATACGCAGTTTCAACAATTGCTCATGACCCTAGCCAAGGGGCAAGAAGAATTGAAGACTCTGCTAGCTGAAGAGAGGAAAAAGAAAACAAAGAAGGTAACAGGAGTCTTAAACACGGGGAGAAGATTTCATGGGCAGACAAGAAGGACTTTGAACTTTGCAACAACATCCGGTGAAGGACAAGGGAAAGGCAAGGAAACAGTTATCCCGTCAGAATCGGAAAAAGAGGAGGAAGAAGAGGAAGACTACTCTGAGGAACAGTATCCTCCAGCTGATGACAAGTACAAACATCTTGAAGAGCGTTTGAGCGTGATGGAAATATAAAAGGTGTTGGGTTTAGACTTTGAGGAATTGGGACTAGTATCGGGGATTGTGATTCCTCTGAAATTCAAAGTGCCTATGTTTGCAAAGTATGATGGAGTGTCATGCCCTAAAATGTATATCCGATCATATGTGAGGAAAATTCAACCCCACACCGCTGATAAAGACTTATGGGTGCACTTTTTCCAAGATAGTCTGTCTGGAACACAACTCGACTAGTTTTACCAACTAGAAAGAGCCAACATCTACAATTGGGAAGATCTTGCCGCAACTTTCTACAAGAAATATCAATACAATGCTGATTTGGTGCCTACCCGTACTCAACTCCAGAGTATGGCCATGGCTTCCAATGAAGGTTTCAAGGATTACGCACAAAAATGGAGAGATCTGGCTGGAAGAGTTCAACCCCCTCTGTCTGAAAGGGAATTGGTGGACATGTTCTTAGGCACCTTTTCTGGCCCCTTCTTCAACAATTTAATCGGAAGTTCATCTGCAGGCTTTACTAAACTAATATTAACTGGAGAGAGGGTGGAAGCTGGCATAAAAAGTGGAAAGATTCAGAAGGACTCATCTTCTTCTACAGCTGTAAGGAAGCCTTTCATCGGGAAGAAAGAGGTAGCTGTTGTATATCCGCAAAGGAACCAAGATAGGGCCGAACGCCGACCAATGGTGGGGGTTGTTATGATTCCTAAGCCTACATCTGATCAACAAAGAAGTAATAAACCAAGGGTGGAAAGGCCAGTAAGGCAATTCACCAGAATAAACATGACTCTGTCTCAAGTATTACCGCATCTTCTGAGATCCAACTTGGCAACCTTGAAAGAAGCTCCGAAAAACCCCAATACAATATTCCCTCATTATCATCCCAATGCCCGTTGCACATATCACTCTGAAAGTCCTGGTCACGATACTAATAACTGTTGGGCCTTGAAGAACAAAATACAAGACCTCATTGAAGCAAAAGAAATTGAGTTTGATGCACCCGAGAAGCCAAATGTAATTTCTGATCCTGTGCCCAGACATGGTCACAATACCAATGCTATTGAAGAAGATTTGTTTGTTACCATAGTTGATGAACTCCTGACTCCACTTCTAACCATTAAGATAAACTTGTTGAAAACTAGTGTATTCCAGGGCTATAATGAAGTTTGCCATCTCTGCTTGTCCTCACCAACTGATTGCCCTTTATTGAAAGCAGGCATTCAGCGCCTGATAGATAACAAATATATTTTGTTTGAAAGTACTCCTGTTTCACCTATTCCTGTTGAAGATGTTTCAATCATTACCATTTCCGCCAATTCTTCCAAGGTCTCCACCAAAAGACCCGTTAGAATTACATCGGTTCCAAAAGCAGCTCCTCTAATAATCACAATGCTTGGGCCAGTCCCATATAAATCAGACAAGACCGTGCCGTAGGATTACGGAGGGGATATTTATTACCATGGCATCAACAAGACTGGCTGGCCACCGAAGAGATAAATTCTGAAGAAGAAGATTCCGACATCAGCAATATTGCCGGAACTAGCAAAATTACCCGAAGCGGTAGGATCTTTTCTCCATAAATTTCTTCCCCAAAAGCAGTTTTTGGACCCATGATCACCCCTGTGGCTGTTCCAAAGGTTACTTTCGTACCCATAATCATCTCTGCAAGTTCTCCTATTGACAAAGATGTTACAACTCCTGTTATCATTCCTACCACTACTCCTGCTTCTGAGACTCGAGGAAAGAGTATTCAAGTGGAGCCTGTCCAGATGAAGGCTCAATCACTGACTATCCCCGAGGCTTCCAAGAAAGAAATGGAGGAGATCTTAAAAATTATAAAGAGGAGCGACTACGATGTAGTTGAACAATTGGGGAAAACTCCCTCCAAAATCTCCATGCTGGCATTACTACTATGTTCCGAGGCACATGCGAAAGCCTTGGTGAAGTTCCTAAAAACAGCCCATGTGCCTCAAGAAATGTCGGCTGATCAATTCTAAGAATGCGTGGCCAGTTTGACAGCGGATAATGGCCTAGGCTTCTCAGATGCTGATTTGACACCAAGGGGAAGAAAGCACAATGAGGCCTTGCATGTCTCAGTGGAATGTAGGGGCACCACTCTGGCCCATGTCTTGGTTGTAAGTACGAAGTGCGCCTAAGAGGGGGGATGAATTAGGTACTTTAAAAATTCTGGTTTTTAGTGATGATGGTTCTTATTTTTCTGGTTAAAAGTGAGTTTAGGAAAGCTTAAAAATTCATAAAAATAAAGAGACACGAGCGATATATCCTGATTCCCCTCACAGTCCGAGAGTACTCCAGTCCTCTTTCAACATGAAAGAGATTTCCTTATTGTGGCAAACTTAAACAAAGAACTACCAAGTAACCAAGAACAATCCTCTTGGACCAAGAACAATCCTCTTGGATTTTCACTAAGTTAGCTATGAGAACAATCCTCTCAATGTAACTACACTTGTATCCAACAACTTTGGAAAGACAAGATTTCAAAAACACTTAAACTTATTTCCAACAATCCTGGAAAACTAAGTAAGTAAATATCAATTTTTGAGTTTGAGTGAGTAGAGTAATATTTATCACTTAGAGTGATTTAACAATGTATGATATTCTCTTCCAATAATATTATTTTACAATGACTCAAGATATAATTACTCAAAGTTTTCTGTTTGTTAATGTATGAAAATGTGCAGAAAACTTATGCATGAAGGTGAAGGAATGCTTGAGTTTGTATTTTGAAATTTCAGAAAATATTTATGGAAGAGGTGTTGAAATAGATTTTGAAATTGAATATTTATATGTTCATAACACCCTTTTGAAACAACATGAAGTTCTGAAAATGTATCATGAACAAATGCCAAGTTTGAGTGAAAAGTTTCAATGAAAAGGCATGATGAACAGGCATGTACAAAGCTGTTGTTTTTCAAAATCGTGCAGCATGCAATCGATTTCACCCTTTGTGTAAATCGATTGCACAAGGTTTCAACAGCTATATTTTCAAAACTTTTAAGAGTGCAATCGATTCCACTATCAATGCAAATCGATTGCATGCAAAGTCAGTAGCAAAAGTAAGTGAGTGCAATCTATTGCACAAGCAATGTAAATCGATTGCACTGAGAAACAGAAGCAACCATTTTGAAAATTTTAAGTATGAAATCGATTGCACAGAGAAACAGAAGCAAAAGATCTAAAAATTTGAAGTGTGCAATCGATTGCACTAAAAAGTAAATCGATTGCATGCAAGAGAAAAATGAAATTTTAATTTTGAAAAACTTGAGTAATGATTTTTTAAACATTTCTTTTTCATTTTTGAGCATCTATATCTTAAGATCAAAGTAGATAATATTATTATACCTTTAAAGTTGTTGAGAGCTTTGAATTGAAGATATTATCCTTAGATGCTTTGAGCTTGATCATAAATCTTTGCCTTCTTTGTTAGCCATGGTTTGTCTTCATCAAAAGAAAAGCTCATTTGTGAAGCTTGATTTTACATTCTCCCCCTTTTTGATGATGACAAACAATCTTGCTTTATGCGATGTACTTTCCGGAAGAGCTTCTCCCCCTAAGATGCAAAACTCCCCCTATGTAGGAGAGGGTTGGAATCCTATGCGTTTCTTCATCTTGATTGGAGAGTACCTTAAAAAATTGACATAGATAATACAAGCATAAAGTACCACACATCTTTCTCCCCCTTTGGCATTATCAAAAAGAAGGGAAAGATGCATAAAAAAATAATAATAGAGCAATATATTGAGAAAATTTTAGAATTAAAACAGTAACATAAATTGTTTAAGGATTATACATAAATTTGAAAAAAAACAAAACATTGAATAGCAAGACAAGAACATAACAGAAAAAAAGTTAGCCAGAACATTAAGGGTGATGCATGTCTGGATGGTTATAAGACCTGGAGCCTTTATTTGGGAATTGTTGTTGAAGTGGGGGTTCTGTGTAGTGTTGAGGAGGTGCAGCTGGATTATTTGGATCGTATGGTGGAATATGAAGATGAGAGTACAGGTACAAAAATTGTTGATTCACATCCGTGCAGAAGTCATTAATCCGGGTTGTAGTGGAATCATTGATCGCACTCCATTGATTGTTGATGTTGGTGTTCATGGAAGTAAACTGTTGAGACATGCAATCCATAAGCTCTTGATTGCTTGGACCATAGGGAGCAGTAGGAGGAGGAGGCACAACTTCACCGCCTTTGACTTCTTGGTCATTTCCTTCATCGCCAACAACATCTTCACCAATGTAGGTGATGGTTTTTGTTTCTGGATTATAATGCACACCCATTCTGGAGTTAACATTCTTAATGGAAATCTTGTTTAGATTAGGATCCATATTCACCTTTTCAAACCCAGCAAAATCCACACCAAATTCCTCCATAATCAAAGTGAAAAAAATAAGCATATGGAAGAAATTTAGATTTTGCATCCACTCTCATCATATGCACCATGATAAGCCTTGCCCAGTTTACACTTACCCCTTTCTTTCTTGCATAAATTAGTTGCATTTCCAAGTCGGTAACAGTGCAGTGGTTTCCAGCTCTTAGAAACATAATATAGACCAGAAAATAATGATATAAGAGATCGTCTATATGGAGGTTACCTGCACTCCATGAGTCTCTGGATGGAATTACTCCGACAAGACCACAAATCCGTTTGGCATGAAATTCAGCTTCACTTAACCGCCCAATGCTGTAAAAGAACTCCTTTTTTCGGTAGTCATCCCATATCTCGTTTTCAGGATCATATAGGGAACTTCCAGTGAAAGGAATATGAATGATCTCGCCAACAACCTGAGGAGTTAGAGAGATACGAGTGCCCAGCACATATGTGACCAATTTGCCTTTGTGGGGTGCTAGATTGCTGAAAAACATTCTTACCAAATCCGGGTAATATGGACCGAAGGAAGAAATTAAGGGTTCTAGACCATAAGCAGCTAGATCATTTTGAAAGGAAAAGCATTCTCGAGGAAAGGAGGATAGTATACCATATTTGGGGTTGGATACTATTTTCCTTTGAAAGTCTTGGATGAATCTGGCTTCTTGCTCTTTGGTGAGAGTTGAAAGCAATGGATTGAATGTTGAATCAACCTTCTTCTTCCCTTTTTCTGAAACTAAAGCCTTTCTCTTTTTTCTTGAAGCCATGGGTATGGAGTTTTTAGGGTTTTGGGGTTTTTAGGTTTTGTGAGAGAGAAAGGTGTTTGTGAGCTGAGATTTGGAAATGATTTGGATAGGTAGGGAATGATTTATTTGAAATAAAGTATATTTTGCTTAGGAATATGAGAGAGGAATTCTGACCAACATAATTTTTCTGTCATAAAAGCAAGTTGCAGTACGTGCAATCGATTGGCATACCGGGTGCAATCAATTTGCATACAAACAGAATCAAAATAAAACATAAACGCACAGAGTGCAATCGATTTGCATTGAAGGTGCAATCGATTTGCACACACACAGAATGGACAAAATTGAAAATACTCAGTGAGCAATCGATTGACACTCTTTATGCAATCGATTTACATCAACTAAAATTGTCCAAAACCAAATTTTTCTTAAAAAATTAAATACCATATAGCATAGATTATCACATAGCATGTATAAAACATATATAAGAGTTATATCAAGGGTAGAATGCACCTTATAAGTCGCGTTCGTCAAGTATTCCAAGCTCTCGTCGAATTTTGTAGAAAGGTTCTTTTGCCAAAGGTTTGGTGAAGATATCGGCAAGCTGATTATGAGTATCTACAAAGGTTACCTCGACATCTCCTTGAAGAATATGATCATGGAGGAAATGATGTCGAATGTCTATGTGTTTAGTTCTTGAATGCGTGACGGTATTTTTGGTAATGTTAATTGCACTGGTGTTGTTGCATCTTAGAGGAATGCACCCTAGATCGAGTCTGTAGTCACGAAGTTGTTGTTTTAGCCACAAAATTTGAGCGCAACTACTACCCGCTGCTATATATTCAGCTTCGGCCGTGCTTAGAGCAACACATGCTTGTTTCTTGCAGGCCCATGATACTAATGCATTACCAAGAATGTGACAAGTACCACTTGTGCTCTTTCTATCCGTTTTACAACCTGCATAATCCGCATCAGAATAACCAATTAAGTTGCAGACACTACCTTTAGGATACCACAATCCGACATTTGTTGTCCCTTTCAGATACTTCATGATCCTCTTTACCGCCACGAAATGAGATTCCTTTGGGTTAGCTTGAAAGTGGGCACAAAGACAAACACTAAAAATCATGTCAGGACGACTTGCTGTCAAATACAATAAGGAGCCAATCATACCTCGATATTTAGCGATGTCGATGGAAACACCTAATTCATCTTGATCAACATAAGAACCAGAACCCATTGGTGTAGACATTGCCTTACAGTTATCCATGTCAAACCTTTTCAAGAGTTCCTTGCAATATTTGGATTGGTTGATGAAGATGCCATCTTTTAGTTGTTTGATTTGAAGTCCAAGAAAATAGTTCATTTTACCCATCATGGACATTTCAAATTCTCCTTGCATCATTGATGAGAATTCTTCACACGTTTCTTGATTTGAAGAACCGAAAATGATGTCATCAACATAGACTTGTGCTAGCAAAGTGTCGTCTTTGATTTTCTTGATAAATAGCATCTTGTCAACTTTGCCTTTTTCGAAACCTTTTTCGCATAAGAAGTTGCTTAAACGATCATACCATGCCCTTGGTTCTTGTTTCAGTCCATAAAGAGCTTTTCTCAATTTAAATACATGAGATGGATTCTTGAAATCTTCAAACCCCGGGGGTTGCTTAACGTAGACTTCTTTAGTGATATATCCATTCAAGAATGCGCTTTTTACATCCATTTGGAAAAGCTGAAAATTTAAAGAACAAGCATAGGCAAATAAGAGACTGTGATACGGTGGGAGAACTGACTTGGGATTTTGCGTTTGTTTTCGCACTTGTTCGGTTTAGCAAGAGTCGCCACCGACTTTTTATTTTATCCAAAGGAAAGGTCAAAAAGAACAGGAAAGACCTTTGAGATATTTTCTTGGGTTCGGGGGGTAGATTATGAAAAGGGAAGGTGCTAGCACCCTTTTCATCCATGGTTATCCATGGGCTCTTAGTTACTTGTTTTAGATCACTTGCCTTTTCTTTTTCAATTGTTTGAAATGGTGCTTGGTGTGTGTGGTTTTGAAAATGTTTTAAAAAAGATGCCTTGTCTAGGCAACCTTTGTAATGATTCTTGTTTGAATATATACAAAGGTGTGTGTCTTTTTGAAAAGATATTTCAATGTTTTGGAAGTTGTTTTGAAGTTGTTTTGAAGTTGTGTTTGTGAAGTGTGTTTGAAAAATGACAAGGATGTTTTGCAAGATTTTTGATCAAGTAACTAAGAGTTGTCTACCCTACTTTACTCAAAGATCTTTCTTATGTTTTTAACCCTTTTAACAGTGTTGTTTCACCATTGTATTTGGTGAACAACCTTGCGTTAGGATGTTAAACGGGACAGGCGCGGGTCATCGCATACAATCATTGAAGGCAACTTGTGAGATGCTCTAGCAATTTTGTAAGGGACGAGATCATTTTATCGAAGGCAACATCGAGGGTCATCAAGGGTCATCGAGGGACTACGATATTTGTTTATCGAAGGGGCATTTGCTAGAGTGTCACATACTCGAGGGACATGATTGCATTTTCCGAGGCAACAAACGAGGTTACCCTAGAGGTGCAAGTGTGAATTGTGTTATTGATTTTCATGCATTTATCTTGTATTAGGTCATCTAACGATTGATTTTGAATCTTCGCATACAAACCCTAATTACTATACAATATATGGAAAGCGATAAATTGCGGGAATTTAAAGTCTAAGTTATTACAAATAAGTATCCGGGGATGGGGGTACAAATTATTTACAAATGGGGATGAGTCTTATCAGAATAATGTCCCAAATATTATGGGTTACAACCAAATCGAATCGACGCAATTCAAATATTAACAAATTATAAGATAAAGAAAATCAGAGAAGTATGAGATGTATGTATTTATTTACAAATGATCAAATAAAATATTAACCTAGGAAAGATTAAGTATAATTATTATTTATTGTATTTTTTATGAATTATGTAAATAAAGAGTTTTAAAGAAAAGAAAAATTATTTAAGTTAAAGTTTTATTGTTTATGTATTTTTTAAAGGAAACTCTTATATAATAAAAAAAACTCTATTACTGTTGTATGACAAATTAATTAGTAATTAAAAATATGTTAAGACAAATTAAAGTAATTACTATCAAAATAAAGAAGAAAGATTAAAAAGAAAAGTAAAAAAAATGAAAAGGGATGAAGGTGATGGGCTTAGGGTTAACATTTGGCCCAAATAAAAACAAGAATTTGGTTAAAGGGGGGGGGGTGTAGGCGCTAGTCATCATTGGGCTCAGGTGTTTGTTGGGGCGAAGGCCCATCTGATGCTTAACAAATTTTGGGGTTAATTCATTTTTTTCTCCAGAAATTAGGGTTTACAACTTAGGTTACAGCGGCGCCGCTCCTCTCATCTTCGTTCTCTCCGTCTCTCTCAAACCCCATGAGCAACTAATTCCTCCTCTTGAATGTGTTAGCCACCAGAGCGCCGCCTTCGTCCACTTCCTGCCCTCTCTCTTCAGGGGTCTAGGATCCTCGCTTGTAAACGGTACGATTTGCTTCAACTTGCGTTTTAAGGTTTTTTATCTTTTTACAATCATGTCTTCGCTTTGATTGTTACATGCATGTTTAATCTTTGGCCTTTGATGTTTCCATGTAGTAAAATCTTGAGGTTTTTAGAGACATACCTTGAACGTCTTGTAAACTGAAGGAGAAGGAGGTGAGGCCGGCCGGTGGCGCTCTCAGGAGGCTAGGCGGAGAGAAGAGGATGATGCGTATCTGGTATTTTGTAACTTTTCGTTGTTTGATGATGATCTCGTTTCTGAAAACCCTATATCGTTTTGCTTCTAGATTTTTCCTCTTTCTTCTGGGTTCAATGATGAGGATATTCTGAGACTTGCTTGTCTTTGTTGGTTTGGTTGTTTTAATTTGAGTTGATGTTGATTACTGATTGTTGGATGATGAAGCTTATATTCTGAAACTTATTTGTTATTTGCTTTTCACTGATGTTCAACGATGGTGAAACCGAAAACCATTGCTCTTTTTTTCCACTTTTGGGCCTCCTCTTCTTCTTTGGGTGTTGGATATTGATGATGGTGTTCTGAGATTAGCTCATTGTTATTGCTTTGATTTGAGTTTGCTGATGATGAAACTCTGAAACTCGTTGTTGATTTGTTAGTGATGATCTTGGTTCTCAAACAAAACTAGCTTGATGATTTTGTTGTTATGAGGGTTGTTATGCAGGTTTGCAAGTTTTAGGATTGCTTGTGTTTGTAAGGAAGGACTGAGTTTGTGTATGCAAATTTGGCGAAGGTTTAGCAGTTTTGCTCACAGGTTTGTTGGCCTGAGTGTTCTAGTTTTTGAAAACAGGCTTGTGTTATTTGTTGTGCTTTTGGAAGGCAGTTTTGTAGGTTGAACCAGTTTGCTGTGTTTGTAAGGCAGGCTTGGATGTTTGTTGAGCTTTGCTTGATGCAGTTTAACAGGTTTTAGTGTTTGAGTAAGCTTGCAAATTTTTGGTAAGCTTTAGGCAGGCTTGCTGTTGTGTTTTTGAAAGCAAGCTATGCAGTTTAACCGGTTTTTCCTTGTTACTGCAATTTGTTGCGTTTTGTAATGCAGGGTGTTTTTGCAGATTTTTGAGTTGCAGTTATGCAGGCTTGGTAACTTGCAGTTCTTGTGACTGCAGTTTGATGAGTTTAGGCAGGTTTCTGAGTTGCAGTTATGCAGGCTTGGTAACTTGCAGTGTTTTAGTTTTACAAGTTTGTTGTTTGAGCTTTTGGGAAGTCAGGCTTGGGCTTGTTGGCTTGAGAAGCAGTCTTGCAGGTTATGCTGGCTTCTGGTATGTAGGTTCAATTGGAGGCAGTTTGTAGGTTTTAGTTTTGGAGGCAGTTTTGAACGGTTCTCCTGAGTTTTGGTGAGCTTGTTGCTTTTGTAGTTTTGAAGACTGCAGGTTTTTAGTTTTCAAACAGGTTTTGCAGTTTTTTCTCTGTATCTCCTCTCTATTGGACTGTTAGACTGTTATATTTATTTGGTTTCTCACTGCTTTTTACAGCCTGCCAAAAACTGCAAACCCCACTTCACTCTCTTTCTCTCTCCATAAAAGCATTTCAAATTGTTTATTATATTTTAATCTGAAAAGCTTGTTGGGCAGAACATGATGATGAAATTGACAAGCCTTCTTGCTTGTATCTTGGTTTATCTCTGCATTGTGTACTTGTTTCCATATTTCCTGCATTGTATTCTTTCTTTGACAGCTTTTCTGCTTTGATAGCTTTTCTGCTTTGACAGCTTGGTAACTTAGTTTAACATTAGTTTGCATTTGTAGTTAGCTTGCCATGCTTGCTCATGCTGACTTAGTTGACTAATGCAGTTTGGGAATTCAGTTTGCTTTGTCTTACTGCCTTATATCTTTGCATTTTGAATTAATTGTATGCTTGCAAATTATTTTTACTTTCCTCTTTGTGAACGAGGAAGAGAAATCTTCTTGTGATTTACAAAGAGAATAAGTAAAACATGATGAATCCAATAACAATCTGATTCCGGCCAACAAGATTTAATGATGACTTTTTTATTTATCTGCTTAAAAATGCTTTTCAGTTAATTGCACCGATTTCCCTTTTCTTCTGTCCTTTGCAAGTAAGTACCAATTGAATAATGGAGGACGCAGTAAAGATCAAAGATTTCAAGAGATTTAGGCTTTAGATTTATTTTCTTATCATTTATTGTAATAAATATTATTGTAAACACTGTAAATTATAAATTTAAAATATTCTAATAACATTTGTAACAATATTTGAAATAAACAAATAAAAAGTCTTTGTCAAATAAGAATTTTCTACTGTCAAATATTCCATTCTTTCCTTGTATTTCCTATTTAATTATTTAAAACTCTTAAATTAAAATAACTGGAAATGTATCCCAATGACTTTAATCCAGATGAAATAAATAATCAACAAACATTGCATGCTCGCAATCTCGCATTAATCACAATACGCCTGGCACTCCAATTAACCATGCTTTGTACAATTAAACAAACAAGAATTCCATACACTTCTCACTCCACTGATCAAACCAATGCCTCAAAGTTTCAATCAAAAGCCTCAGCTCCTATCCCAGATATTTAGGTTTTGAGAAACAACCAGTAATCTCGAACAAGCGTAAAAATAATGTAATAGTCAATTGAAATACTGTGGATTCAATTTCTTCTGAGAAATGAGAGCACAAGCCCTAATCCTGGATTACTGTCAAAGAAAAGTCTGCTTGATCAATTCCTGAGCCAATCTCAACAAAATCAGTGGAAACCCTAATTCTGGATTTACTGATAAAGAAAAGCCTATTTGACCGATTCTTGAGCCAATCTTGAAAAGTCAGAGAAAACCCTGGGGTTGTGATTTCTTGTGAAAATGGGAGGGCAAATTTTAGGGTACAACAGTTGCCCCTGTTCAATCTTCTTGAACCTGAAGAGTTAGATCGACAATTTTGCCGTTCGCGACTCGAAGGTAAAAGAATGATTGGACACTAGAGTGCCCAAAAATTTGCACTCGTCAAAATATAGCTGAGGGAATGGGCTTAAAGATGCCATTTGGAGATGTGACCGAATCTTGTCAGAGATGGGCTTAAAAATGCCATCCAAAAATGTTTGTTGAGTTGTATATTATAGGTGAAAGAATGAGTATCAGAAAAGCATCCGTGTATGGAACATCTCTGAGCTGGGGGTCTGAATAAGCAATAGATTGACATCCATGTTTGGAAGCATCCGTAAACTATTTTCAAAAGTTGAATCTAAACAAGCGATATTTTAACACACGTGTTTGGAGAATCCGTAAACTGTTTTCAGAAGTCTTGAAGTTGAATAAGCAATAGATTAGCATCCATGTTGGGAAGCATCCGTAAAATGTTTTCAAAAGTTGAGGTCTGTATGAGTAGCAGAATGACTTCCGCGTCTGGAGTATATCTGAGACTATAAATGGGATCTAAATAAGTGACAGAATGACTTCCGTGTCTGGAGTATATCTGAGACTGTAACTAGAATTGAGATCTGTATAAGTAGCAGAATAACTTCCGTGTCTGGAGTATATCTAAGACTATAATTGGGATCTGAATAAGTGACAAAATGACTTCCGTGGCGAATGCACTGGGGAAAATTAAACTTCTGGTGCAAAGGCCAGAATGGCATCCGTGTTTGGAGCATATATGAACTTGAAGTTGATAGTTGAATCTGAATGAGAGATAGAATGGCCGCCGTGTCTGGAGCATATCTAGTTTGTATCGGATTGCTGAAGTCTGAATGAGTAGTAGAATGATCGTCGTGTCTGGGGTATATCTGTACTGTATTTGACTAATTTTTAACGATAGCATTTTAATCTTATCCTGAAAAGGGTAAAATGTTAGCTGAAACATAAAGTCATGTTGCATGATATGTATGATGCAATGAATTGTACTTCATCAATGTTTATGATATATGAATGTAATGGATGTGTATGTAAGCTGAGTAGTTGTCTTGATGAGGAAGATAAATCCTGGATAGTCGGAGATAATAAAATCTCTGAGCACTGTCGGGGAAAACAAATCTCTGACTACTGCCAGGGAAAATAACTCTCTGACTGCTGCCGGGGATTGAAAATCCTTTGATCGTTAAAAATGAGGAGTCTTGGGACCGCTGTTGGGGAAATCAGGAGTTTGGGTTGTATGCCAATCTAATGGGGATTCCTGTTTTGAGGAGATCTTCACTGGGGAATATCTGAATACTCTAAGGAATTGAGAATGAGAGTCTTCATTCTGCTTGGGGAATAAGAATTCTGTGGGGAATAGCCATACTGTTGAAAAGTAGCTATCCTGTTGGAGAGTAAAACTCAGGATTCTGGAAAAAGGTTATTCCTGTCTGGAAGAAGTTCAGGTTTAGGTTGTATGCCACTTTAAGAAAGAGAATCTTCACTCTGTCGGGAATATCAGAAATCCATATGTTATACCACTTTGAGAAAGGAGAATCTTCATTCTGTCGGGAATATCAGGAGGTTGGGTGTATGCCAATCTACCGGGGAAGCCAAAATGAGAGTCTTCATTCAGGTCTTGGGTCAGAAGATTGGGTGTATGCCAATCTACTGGGGTTTTAAGGATGAGAATCTTCATTTTGTTAGCGGTATCAGGAGCTTGGGATTATACCAATCTTCTGAGGTTGTAAGGATGAGAATCTTCATTCTGTTGACGGTATCAGGAGCTTGGGAGTATACCAATCTTCTGAGGTTTTAAGGATGAGAATCTTCATTCTGTTAACGGTATCAGGAGCTTGGGAGTATACCAATCTTCTGAGGTTTTAAGGATGAGAATCTTCATTCTGTTGACGGTATCAGGAGCTTGGGATTATACCAATCTTCTGAGGTTTTAAGGATGAGAATCTTCATTCTGTTAATGGTATCAGGAGCTTGGGAGTATACCAATCTTATGAGGTTTTAAGGATGAGAATCTTCATTCTGTTAAGGGTCAGGAAGTTGGGAGTATACCAATCTTCTGAGGTTTCAAGGATGAGAATCTTCATTCTATTAACGATATCAGGAGCTTGGGAGTATACCAATCTTCTGAGGTTTCAAGGATGAGAATATTCATTCTGTTAACGGTATCAGGAGCTTGGGAGTATACCAATCTTCTGAGATTTTAAGGATGAGAATCTTCATTCTGTTAAGGGTTAGGAAGTTGGGAGTATACCAATCTTCTGAGGTTTCTAGGATGAAAATCTCCATTCTTGAGAGAAACAGATTTTTAGGAGCTTCAGTTGTCCGTTATTCTGTTGGTGGGTATCAGGAGCTTGGGAGTATGCCAATCTCTCGAGGTTTCAAGGATGAGAATCTTCATTCTGTTAACAGTTAACTGTCATCTGGTTGATCTCCAGGCTTCAAGATGTATCATACCATTATCCGGTCGAATCCAGGCTTCATGGCGTTTGGAGATATTAAGATATTATTTGGTCGAATCCGAGCTTCATAACTTGTATTAAAGATATACCACTACCTGGTCGACTCCAGTCTTCGTAGTATTCTTGGTTGCTATCTGGTCGTAATCCAAGCTTCACAGAAACTTGTATTGCTATCTGGTCGTAATCCAGGCTTCACAATAACTTGTTGAGTTGTTATCCGGTCAAATCTGGGCTTCACGGCTTGTGTTAAAGATATACCACTATCTGGTCGACTCCAGGCTTCGTAGTATTCTTGGCTGCTATCTGGTCGTAATCCAGGCTTCACAGCTTGCTCTTAGGAGATACCACTATCTGGTCGTAATCCAAGCTTCGTAGTATTCTTGGCTGCTATCTGGTCATAATCCAGGCTTCACAGCTTGCTCTTAGGAGGTACCACTATCTAGTCGTAATCCAGGCTTCGCGGTAGTCTGATACTATTATCTGGTCGTAATCCAGGCTTCACAATATGCTGTAGAGATCAAGATACTATCCGATCGAATAAGGGCTTCATAACTTGAATTTTGTGAGAATTTGATCTTTGACGACCGTAACTTCCAACAGGTGATAAAGGAACCTTTGATGACGATCGTAACTTCCAGCAGGTGATGAAGGCAAATTTTTAACGAACGTGAATTCCTACAGGTGATGAAGGAATTTTTGATGACGACCGTAACTTCCAGCAGGTGATGAAGGAAATTTTTAACGATAGTGAATTCCAACAGGTGATGAAGGAATTTTTGAACGACCGATCAATTTGAAATGTAATTTGTTTTGGAGAATAAATCCTTGACAAATGTTGGGGAAATAAACCCATGACTGCTGGTCTTCTTAGAGAGGTGATAAACTTCTCGAGGACGCTTGAACTTCTTTTCAGAAAGATTTCGGAGAGGTTCATCACTGCCCCTAATATCAGATGCTTGTGGCACTGCCAGGAAACTTGGACTGTTCGTAACCCTTTGAAGAGATTGACGTTTAAATGCCCCAAGTGATGGTGAGGGAGACTTGCCCCAGGTTATCCTGTAATTGAGAGACTTCTTGAAATCTTGACTGGACTACCCCAGGTTCACTGAACTTTGAAAGATTTGTTGAAATCTTGACTGGACTGCCCCTGATTTACTGGACAATACCAAACCAAGTCCCCCTTTGTTGATGGGAGATTTTTGCAACGGGAGTGTCATCCCACTTGAAGTGATTTTATTCACTGAGAGAGCTTTCGTTCCTCCGAGCATTTACTGTATGAATTTCTTCGCTGTCAAACAAATAACCATGTGCAAAAAACGATATTCAAATAATGCAAAGTTTATGCTTGTCTCAAAGTTTTGAAAAATGCGTTTTTTAGCAGAAAACTTTTTATAAGACAAATTCAACACCAGATTTAGGGCAAAGCCTTACAGGAGTCAGGATACCTTTTGTAACAGTATGCTTTCGAACTAACCCATGCTTTAATTAGGACTTTTGAAGGGTTGTAACATGGCCGGGTTCACGGTTTAAGAAACAAAAGATAAAGGCTCAAAGTATATTTGTACCCACCCGCTCTTCATGACGTTCTTCAATCCTAAACTCAGTTAATTGTGCGTCGAACTCTATTTGAGTTTGGAATGACGTTTTGGTGATGGTCCACACAAGTTGAATTTTATGGGAAGGCAGTCATTTACGCAACATTTTTTCGTGTTGTTGAGGATTTGTAATGACCTCTTTCTTTTGGATTTGTTATCCCTAATTTTTTCCCGACTGTTCTTATTTTTGAGATTACAGTCAGCGGGATGCCCCAACTTTCTTAAGCCTCCTTCATAGGTTTTGGCTCAGTGGACTTTTCTCTTTTGAGTGATAATGTCTGCCTATGAGATAAGGAACCATCACTGTCTTTTGGTTCCAAAGGAATGTTTTTGATATCATTTGTTGTATTACGAACTGAGAGTTTGCGACTTCAATGCGTATCTTTTGAATTAAATGAGAGACTACTCTGACCCAGGTTTAATCAAAGGTTTCAATTTGTGTTTCAAACAGAAAACTCCTACTTCTTTGGCTCGAAGGGGGTTGACTAGGGATTATCTTCCTTATAACTCCAGTGTTTAGGATTTGAAAGAAACGCATGTACATCGTCAGCAAGGTCTGTTCAAAAGCATACTGTATGAGATTATGGCATTGTTTCGTCATCCTCCCTCTAAAGGCTTGTAGTTTTTTTGCAAGAGTTAAATGTCATAAAGAAAGTAGAAAGCATAGTTTAAGAATAGTGAAAACGAATGGATGAATTCAAGACAAACATATGCAATGCATTAATGAAACAAAGTTTGACATCAACAGATAATTGTTTGAATAACGAAAGAAATTACAACTTGAAAATTCAAATGAAACAAAAGTCTCTTAGTTCGAAATTTGTCAATTCAGAAGGAGAACCCTTAGTGGAATATTTTCATCTCGCCATTCGGCATGAATTCCAGTACTCCTTCGTCAATCAAGTCTTGGATCTTGTTTTTCAAAGCCCAACAGTCATCAGTGTCATGTCCAGGACTATGGGAGTGGTATACACAAAATGCGTCGGGGTGATAGCTAGGAGTAGAGGTATTGGGCTTCCGAATAGGATCCTTTAAAGCAATCAGATTGACCTCCAACAGGCGTTTCAGTATTAGAGATGACGGTATGTCGGTCTCAGTGAACTGCCTTCCAGACGTATTTTGCTTTTGCCGATTACCCCGTTGACGCTGGCGCGATTGTTGTTGGGCTTGTGACCCTGAAGCAAGTTGGGGAGCCTTTACCTTGTCTTCTTGTCTCAAAGGAGGTTGAATGATGACTTGATCTTCAACCCTAGTTGTTTTCCCTACTTGGTTATCTCGAAGCAGTTTGTTGACGAGAACCCTGAGCTCTTCTTGTCTTTGAGCCAAGTCTTGAATGAGAGCCATCTGGCCCACCAGTTGTCCCATCATCTGGATCTTCAATGTTGCCAGCTCAATCTGTAGTTCTTCCAACTGATCATTCCTGACACTCCCTGTATTCCCTAGGACCATGCCCCTTGTGAGAAGAGCTTTCACTTCTTCTTGCCCCTGGGACAAGTTCAAGAACAAATCTTGAAGTTGAGCGTTTTGAGCCTGGATGTCTTCGACAGTCCTTTCTAGAGCCATCTCTACTGAAATAAACAGTAGGAGAATAAGGAAACCTGAAAAGGAAAACCTGTCATGATACAATTCATGATATGTGGATGCATGTTTTCAAGAATCTCGTGGGGTAAACACAAGAAAATGTTAGAGGTTGAACTTTGATCAATATCTTTGATTGGAGAACTTTGTATCGGTGGATGTCTTTCCACGAGAATCAAGCTCACCATGTCAAGTGGGTCATAGCCCCCGATTCAAGTTGTTGCATTTGATCTTTGACGGCGTTTGTTTAGAGGAAAATGAATCCTCTTGCCCTTTGGTAGATGTCTGGTTCAATGTGACCCTGCATCAAAGACCCTTGAGATCCTTGAAATGGTTATTGAAAATGCTATGGTATGATGTTATGATGTTATGTATAGGTATGCAAAAGTAAGCAGGTGTATATACAGATAATCATATTCACACAAAGCAAACAAGTCCTTAGGTTTAGGCTTGCATGGGGTTTGTAGGTAAGTACCCTTTTGAAGTTAGTTGGCTCAACCTGTCCTAAAATAGAAACCGGGTTCTAAGGAGCTCAGTATCACTGGATTATTTTCTGTGTTCATGGTTTCAGTTTAGCCACTTTACTGGCGACCGAAATATTCCAAGAAAACAATCCTCAATGAGTGTAGTATCGAGTGTCTACCAACTTCGGACTGCACCAAAGCCGGTCACCTCACTACCCCTAAAAAGGCCAAGATGGTCAAGTAAGGTTCTAAGAATTTGTTAGTGCTTCATGACATCACTCAGCATCCCCGTATTCTCTTTGATTAACTCAAAGGCTACCGGTACCCACAAATATGTCACACTAACGTCAGTTTAGTGATGATGGTTCTTATTTTTCTGGTTAAAACTGAGTTTAGGAAATCTTTAAAATTCAGAAAAATAAAGAGACACGGGAGATATATCCTGGTTCCCCTCACAGTCCGAGAGTACTCCAGTCCCCTTTCAACATGAAAGAGATTTCCTTATTCTGGCAAACTTAAACAAAGAACTACCAAATAACCAAGAACAATCCTCGTGGACCAAGAACAATCCTCTTGGATTTTCACTAAGTTAGCTATGAGAACAATTCTCTCAATATAACTACACTTGTATCCAACAACTTTGGAAAGACAAGATTTCAAAAACACTTAAACTTATTTCCAACAATCTTGGAAAAATAAGTAAGTAAATATCAATTTTTGAGTTTGAGTGAGTAGAGTAATATTGATCACTTAGAGTGATTTAACAATGTATGATCTTATCTTCCAATAATATTATTGTACAATGACTCAAGATATAATTGCTCAAAGTTTTCTGTTTGTTAATGTATGAAAATGTACAGAAAACTTATGCATGAAGGTGAAGGAATGCTTGAGTTTGTATTTTGAAATTTCAGAAAATATTTATGGAAGAGGTGTTGAAATAGATTTTGAAATTGAATATTTATATGTTCATAACACCCTTTTGAAATAACATGCAGTTCTGAAAATGTATCATGAACAAATGCCAAGTTTGAGTGAAAAGTTTCAATGAAAAGGCATGATGAACAGGAATGTACAAAGCTGCTGTTTTTCAAATTCGTGCAGCATGCAATTGATTGCACCCTTTGTGTAAATCTATTGCACAAGGTTTCAACAGCTATATTTTCAAAACTTTTAAGAGTGCAATCGATTGCACTATCAATGCAAATCGATTGCATGCAAAGTCAGTAGCAAAAAGTAAGTGAGTGCAATCGATTTCACAAGCAATGTAAATCGGTTGCACTGAGAAACAGAAGCAAACATTTTGGTAATTTTAAGTATGTAATCGATTGCACAAGCAATGTAAATCGATTGCACAGAGAAACAGAAGCAAAAGATCTGAAAATTTGAAGTGTGCAATCGGTTGCACTAAAAAGTAAATCGATTGCATGCAAGAGAAAAATGAAATTTTAATTTTGAAAAACTTGAGTAATGATTTTGTAAACATTTCTTTTTCATTTTTGAACATCTATATCTTAAGATCAAAGTAGATAATATTATTATACCTTTAAAGTTGTTGAGAGCTTTGAATTGAAGATATTATCCTTAGTTGCTTTGAGCTTGATCATAAATCTTTGCCTTCTTTGTTAGCCATGGTTTGTCTTCATCAAAACAAAAGCTCATTTGTGAAGCTTTATTTTACATTGGTGGACACTGGCTCATCTTTGAATGTATTACCCAAAAAAGCTCTTGACAGACTTGACTACGAGGGGTTGACTTTGAAGCCTAGAAACATAGTAGTAAGGGCATTTGATGGCTCGAAGAGGATGGTGCACGAGGAAGTGGATATCCCCATAAAGGTTGGGACTAAAACTTTCAATTCAACCTTTTATGTAATGGATATCCGCCCTTCTTACTCCTATATGCTAGGACAACCATGGATCCATAATGCTGGTGCTGTTACCTCTACATTGCACCAGATGCTGAAGTATCCAGTTCAAGGGAAGAGTATCACTGTCCATGGAGAGGAAGAATACATGATCAACCCTCTCAATTCCTTCAGATATGTGGAATTGGATGGTCAATTCATTGAAACTCCATTTCAACACTTTGAAGAAGTCCCCCAAGAGGTGGCAGTGACCAAAAGTGTGTCCCATATTCCCAAGATTACAAGACCTCCACTCCAGATGTCATCACTAAAGGACGCCAAAGCAGTGGTAGAGGAAGGCGAATGCACCATTTGGGGACAACTTCTGGATATCCCATATAAGTCTGACAAGTTTGGCCTAGGTGTCACTTCAAGTGCTCAAAAGTATGTACGCCGTGCCCGTGCTACAGGGCCACCCTTGAAGATTAGCAACCGTGAGGTCAACACGGTAGAAGATGGTGAAGATGATTGCAACCTAGAGGTTTGGATCTTTCCGACTGTCGATGGAGGGCTCAACAATTCGGAGGCCAGAGATTTCATCCCAATCACTTTCATCTCTCAGTAATTTATCTTTACATTTTGTTGGATCTGTAATATTAAAAAACAATCCACACTCTTAAAACCTTGTATCTTACCAGAGGCACAATGGTCCATTTGTAAGGGTTATTATTTCATCTTCATATGACATCAATGAATCATGGACGTTTTTACATACAAACTTTTATGCTCATTGTTTTTATTTTACATTTTATTTTCTTTCAAATATAGCTATACCCTTACACACACCCACACTCACAATGCAAGTATACATCCATTCTGGATCCCATGGGTAACGATACTGCTATGGCCTTTCATGACTCTAAGATTCTAATATACCAAGCCGAAGACGAAGGTGCGGAAGATTGTGAAGTACCAGAGGAACTGGCCAGACTGCTACAACAAGAGGAGAGAACCATTCAGCCTCACGAGGAACCCGTGGATACAATCAACTTGGGTACTGAAGAAGACAAAAAAGAGGTCAAGGTGGGTGCCAATTTAGAACCCAGTGTCAAGGAGCGTCTGATCCAGCTATTGCATGATTATGTCGAAGTCTTTGCCTGGTCATATGAAGACATGCCAGGACTTTATGAAGATATCGTGGTACATCGTCTGCTTACAAGAGAAGATTGTCTGTCGGTAAAGCAAAAGGTACGTCGAATGAGGCCTGATATGTCAGAAAAGATTAAAGCAGAGGTCATGAAGCAATTTAACGCTGGATTCTTGGCCGTCACTTCTTACCCCCAATGGGATACCAATGTTGTTCCCGTGCCCAAAAAGGACGGCAAAGTGCGAATGTGTGTGTACTACCGAGATTTAAATAAGGCAAGCCCCAAGGATGACTTTCCACTCCCCCACATTGATATCCTAGTTGACAATACGACACAACACAAAGTGTTTTCCTTCATGGACGAATTCTCAGGTTACAACCAAATCAAAATGGTGCCTGAGGACATGGAGAAAACAACATTTGTCACACAGTGGGGCACATTCTGCTACAAGGTGATGCCATTCGGACTAAAGAACGCTGGGGTAACCTATCAGCGTTCCATGGTAGCTTTATTTCACGACATGATACATCATGAAATAGAAGTCTATGTGGACGATATGATAGCTTGATCGCAAACAGAAGAAGAGCATCTTGATCACTTACAAAAACTGTTTGAGAGACTGAAGAAGTACAAACTGAGGTTGAATACAAACAAATGCACATTCAGGGTACGGTCTAGTAAACTCCTAAGCTTTATCGTCAGCAACAAGGATATCGAGGTCGATCCTACCAAAGTTAAAGCAATACAAGAGATGCCTGCTCCTCGTACTGAGAAGGAAGTCAGAGGGTTCTTGGGACGTTTGAACTATATCTCCAGATTCATTTCTCACCTGACAGCTACTTGTCAGCCAATTTTCAAACTATTGAAGAAAGATCAAGTATTCAAATGGAATGATGAATGCCAAGTTTCTTTTGATAAAATCAAAGAGTACTCATAAGAGCCTCCTGTGTTGATGCCACCAGTCGAGGAAGACCATTTATTATGTATCTAACTGTTTTAGAAAATTCAATGGGGTGTGTATTGGGGCAGCATGACGAGTAGCACGCTATTTACTACCTGAGAAAAAAGTTTACCGACTGTGAAACCAGATATTCACTGCTCGAGAAAACTTGTTGTGCTCTAGCATGGGCTGCTCGCCGGCTAAGACAGTATATGTTTACTCATACTACCTTGTTGATATCTAAGATGGATCCGATAAAGTACATCTTCGAGAAGCCTGCTCTTTCTGGGAGAATAGCGAGATGGCAGATGATCTTGACAGAGTATGACATACATTATACTACCCAGAAAGCTATAAAGGGCAGTGTATTAGCCGATCACCTCGCTCACCAAACTGTAGAAGACTACCAGTCCATGAAATTCGAATATATGGATGAAGACATCATGACATTAGACAACTGCGAAGAAATCAGGCCATATGACAGACCTGAACAACGATCCGGATGGACCCTATTCTTTGATGGAGCATCCAATGTACTTGGTAATGGTATCGGTGTTGTACTCATATCTCCAGAAGGGTGTCATACTCCCTTTACTTCCAGACTTTGCTTCAATTGTACGAACAACATGGCGAAATACGAAGCATGTATCTTTAGTCTCAGAGCTACCATAGACTTGGGGATCAAATCATTGGAGGTATTCAGAGACTCATCCTTGGCCATCAGCCAGATCAAAGGGGAATGAGACACCAAACACCCTAACCTTATTCCTTACAAAGAACGTGCTTTGACATTGCTATCACATTTTGATAAGATTACCTTCGAGCATTTCCCGCAAGAAGAAAATCATCTAGCAGACGCTCTAGCCACAATGTCATCTATGTTTAAACTTAATTGGGATAACAAGGCTCCCCAGATCACCATTGAATGGATGGATGAACCAACACACTGTCACGAGATTAATACTGAAGAAGTAGTGGACCAACATTGGTTTCACGAAGTCAAGAGGTATCTCGAGGCTCAAGAGGTATCTCGAGGCTCAAGAGTATCCAGAAGGAGCTTCAATCAATGATAAAAAGTTCTTAAGGAGATTCTTTACTAAGTTCTTCCTTAGTAATGGCGTCCTGTATAAATGCAATCATGACTCTGTGTTACTTCGGTGCGTAGATAAGGTTGAACCTGAAAGGATGATGGCCGAATTACATGAAGGCACTTTTGGCACCCATTCTAGTGGGCATACGATGACAAAGAAAATCCTACGAGCAGGCTATTACTGGTCTACCATGGAAGCAGATTGCTATCAACACTCTCGAACCTGCCATAAATGCAAGATTTATGCCGACAAAGTGCATGTACCCCCGGTTCCTCTGAATGTCTTGACGGCTCCCTGGACCTTTGCTATGTGGGGAACTAATATGGTTGGGGAAATCAGGCCGACAGCCTCCAATGGACACCGCTTCATCTTAGTGGCCATTGATTATTTTACAAAGTGGGTGGAGGCAGCTTCCTTCGCTTCCGTCACCAAGAACGTTGTTGCCCGCTTCATCAAGAAAAATCTCATTTTCCGGTACGGTATCCCCGAAAGGATCATCACTGACAATGGTACGAATCTCAACAACACTATGATCACCGCCTTGTGCAAGCAATTCAAGATTCAACATCACAATTCTTCTCCCTATTGGCCAAAGATGAATGGTGCCGTCGAAGACGCAAATAAGAACATTAAAAAGATCATACAGAAAATGACAGTCACATACAAAGACTGGTATGAGATGTTACCATTCGCTCTCCACGGATATCGTACCACGGCCCGCACATCAACCAGGGTAACACCCTATTCTTTGGTTTATGACATGGAAGTTGTCTTGCCTATCGAGGTTCAGATTCCCTCTCTAAGGATTATGAATGATGCAGAGTTGAACGAAGACGATTGGATCCAGACTCGACTTGACCAACTGAACTTGATTGATGAAAAGAGACTTACTGTTGTTTGCCATGGTCAAATGTATCAAAAACAGATGATCAAGGCTTTCAACAAGAAAGTCAAACGCCAAGTGTATCAAGTTGGGGATCTAGTGATCAAACACATCATATTGCCACAAAGTGATCCCAGGGGAAAATGGACTCCTACCTATGAAGGACCATTTGTAATAAAAAACATATTCTCTGGTGGGGCAATGATCTTGACCACCATGGATGGCGACGACCTACCACACCCTGCAAATGTGGACATAGTCAAAAGATACTATGCATAAGAGACCCGCTAGGTTGACATACCTAGGCAAAACAAGGGCATCCCGGCAAACCAAAAAGGTTCGGGCAAAAGTTAGGGATAAAACAAAAAAAGTCTGTACACCCGGAAAGTTGAAAACCCGAAAGGGCGACTTGGACAACAAAGGGTTTCCCGGTGGACTGAAAACCTGAAAGGCCGGTTCAGGCAAAAGTTAGGGAATTAAAGCGTATGGCCCGTTGGATCACTTTACGGATGACCTTTAGCTTCAACTGACAAACTCAGAGTTTCTAATCAATTCAATCATCTTTAGACGAGGTAACAAATATACAAGGCGCTCGGAGATATGAAGGCTATAGAAGAATGGAAACCCCATGGGATTTTTTGTACACATAGTTATCTTTCTTTGTATCAAATTTTTCTATGACAAGAATTCTCTTACTAGAATTTTTTCCCCTTTTGTACAAAAAAAATTGCTCAAAGTCAATACAAAATATTCTTTGAAAGTGAAAAAACTATTTGTCTTTTCTTTACACTTATGTTTTATTTACAAAAACGTCCAATGATTCATTGTTGAGCATATGCATTTGAACATAATTACTGTTTACAAATAAACCAAAATAGGAAAGACAATTACTGATAGGTTGAAAGGATAGAGAAATGTCTCTAGGCTATCCCATAAGTAACCCCCTGCTGTACGTCCTTTAAATCCCCAGCAGAACAAAATTTCAAATTATTGATCCCCAGTAGAAGTCGTCAAATTTCTCAGGATCCCCCAACAGGATTCTATAAACAATACATGGCATTACCCTTACAACAGAGTTTATTTCTCAAAGCTAAATTCATCAACAGATCGACTTCAAGACATGAAGACTTACATATCCTCATCAACAGTCAGGGATTTATTTTCCTTAAATGAAACAGCAATGCAGTAAATCAACTCACATACGCATACATTGCATTTATATATCACAAACATTGATAAACACGAATGTATAAAACATAATCCCATTATGAATACATTTAAACGTATCATGACTTGGCATTTTAAGCTAACATTTTACCCTTTTCAGGATAAGATTAACAACTATAATTAACAATGTTCAGAGTTTTCAGATGCAATATAGATGCGCTCCAGACACGGATACCATTCTGATACTCATTCAGATTTCAACTTTTGATACAGTTCAGATACGCTCCAGGCACAGATGCCATTCTGATACTCATTCAGATTTCAACTTTTGATACAGTTCAGATACACTCCAGACACGGATGCCATTCTGATACTCATTCAGATTTCAACTTTGGATACAGTTCAGATACGCTCTAGACACGAATGCCATCCTGATACTCAATCAGATTCAACATTTTGATGCAGTTCAGATACGCTCCAGACACGGATGCCATCCTGATACTCAGTCAGATTCAACCTTTTCATACAGTTCAGATACGCTCCAGACACGGATGCCATCCTGATACTCAGTCAAATTCAACTTTTTGATACAGTTCAGATACGCTCCAGACGCGGATGCCATTCTGATACTCATTCAGATTTCGAATTTTGATACAGTTCAGATATGCTCCAAACATGGATGCCATTCTGATACTCATTCAGATTCAACTTTCAGATACAGTTCAGACACGCTCCAGATACGGGTGTCATTCTGATACTCATTCAGATTCAACCTTTTGATACGGTTCAGATACGCTCCAGACACAGACGCCATTCTGATACTCATTCTGCCAGCTTACAAATTATAATTCAACGATCACCTTTGATGGCATCTTTAAGCCCATCTCCTACAAATTTCTATCACCTCTCTAAATGGAAGCTGTAAGCCCATTCCTTCTATCAATACATCATCGAGTGCAAATTCATGGGCACTCTAGTATCCAATCATCTTCCACCTTCGACTCACGAATGACAAAACTCGCCAGTCTAACTCTTCAGGTTTAAGAAGATTGAACAGGGGCAGCTGTTGTATCCCAAAATTTTCCCTCTCACTTATCAAGGATTTTCTCACAAGGTCTCTTTGACTTAAGACTGCATTAGGGTTTGACTAGCTCAAGACACCTCCTCACGCACTGATGACTAGAATTAGGGTTTGAGTTTGCACAAGGATTTTTGGACTATAAATGCTTCATAGGACTTTCAAGGATCATTAGGGATCCCCAAGATTACTCATGTCAAGTTTCAAGCCTTGAATCACACTTTTAATCAGTCAATTGGACAGTTGACCTAAAAATCATCTGTATTGGGGAAAAAGTCAACCATGGCCAATTTTCAGCCAAACTTCATAAGTTTTGATCCACATAAACATATTAGACTCATATGTATCATTAGATCAAGTTTGGACCATAATTCCCCAAGAAATTTGATCAAATCATCAAAAGGGCAAAATGGTCAAAATTAGGGTTTTGACTGAGAAGGTGCCATTTCTGATTTTTGACCTAGCAAATGATCAATTAGTTTGAAATATGATTTCAAGGGTTCAATTTCATCATCTTGACCTAATGACATGATTCAAAACATTACAAATTCATTGGATTGACAGATGAATTTTCCAGTCAATTGATCAAAAGCCAATTGTATACTGAAAAGTCAAACTTTGACTTTTTGGTCAAATCCAAGTGCCAAGGATCACAATTCATCAAAACATGTCAAAATGTGAAACTTTTTCATCAAGAAACCAAAGATTGAATATTTGAATTTGAAAAGTTAAAAAAAATTCTAACTTAGAAAATTTTCTAAGTATAGAAAATTTCTTATTTTTTCTGAACTTTAAGCCAAATTATCACCATGATACAAGATGATTCAAAGGAAGTTCCCAAAATGAAAGTTGTAGATCTCCATGAAATCTACAACTTTTCTTCATACAGTTTCTCCTAAAGATACTTGGATCTAAAGATATAATTTTGTGAATACATGCTCATGAACTAAAATAACTTAGTGAAATTTTGCCCTAGTTAGGCAGGTTTCTGACCTAACTTCATGCCCACTTTTAACCTAGTTCCAAAAGGAATTTTCAAAATCATTTCAAATATGGGTTGTATATCACATTACAAGCTTTCCAAAATGTCCAAGAACTCCTTGATATCATTCTTGAGTAGGGAGAATCGAAGAGATGAAGTTAGGGTTTTATCACTTTGATTATAGGTCATTTTCATGAAGAACAAGTTTTCAAATTTGCAAATTGGCTGTACAATCTTTACTTTTCAGGCCTCAAACTCGTTTTTCACTCCACCATTAATGAATTGCACAAGGTTTCATGCCCTAAACCCAAGCATTCAATGCATTGTACAAGAAAATAGCCATTTTTGGAAGAAAAACAACATTGCCATTTTTGAAAAGCATGCTTTTTGCATTTTTCTATTTTCTTGAGCCTTGGACTTGTTCTCTGTGCAAAAACCAAGTCTATAAACCCGAACAAAACATGTTTAAAGCTTCAAGCCACCCTACAAGATCAGAATAATGCCTTAAGAAGTCACTTCTCACACTTGCTTCAAAAACAAGAAATGTAGCAAGACATGTGATCTTGTACTTCTGAGAAAGCACAAGTCCTCCAACCTTTTGCTCTATATAAAGCCATCATTTTTCAACTAAAACCACAAATGCTCAAGCCTTGAAACACCCTAGAATCAGAAGTTGCATACCAAGCCTTCAAACTTGCCATTTCTGACTTGTGAACTGAATCTTCCATTTCACTCGTGCGTTTTCAGGCTTTTTGCTTTCCCAAGCTTCCTTACCTTACAAGTGAACCATCCCACACCCTGAAACATCACTGTAACTCCATCTTCCCCATTGTTGAAGTTAAAAAATAGAGTAACACATGTGGACTTCTCCAGACCATTCCAACCACCCTTAAAACAAGCTAAGCATTGCATTAGCTTCCTAGAGGTTCAAGGAAGCTAACCTGATCATCACAACATCCTAAAGCAAGCTCATTTTCAAAACAAGATTTCCATTTTCAAGGTGAGTTTTCTGTTTTTCTAACTCTTGATACATGCATAGTTAGCTTTCCATTTGTGAACATAGAATGTAGACATCATTGCTACGAAGCTGTACATATCCATAGCTTGCATTTATTTGACTTGAGTTTAGAGAATTTTAAGTTTGAAGTTTCTGAAAAAATTAGGTTAAGAATTAGGGCCAACAAAATTCTCTCTGATCTTGGACTTATAGTTTTAGTCATGCACATGGTTAGAATCGTGAGGTAAAATGCTACAATGTTCATGTTATCATTTTCCATTTTTGTTGAGAAATGAAAAAGTTACAGGGGGTCCGGCTGGCCAAAGGGTTAAGATGAAGTACAGGGCAAGGCAATATTTTGTGTTATGTATTTGTGTTTTCACTTAAACTAATGGATGTACAGCCACCCCAGTGGTAAGGCAGCGCGCAAAAATGCCCTAGGTCACGGGTTCGAGCCTTGGCGCTGCCTTTTGCAATTTTTCATACTTTTCCATTTTTTTGGTTGTTTTTGTAGCATGGGCTTCAACACATTGGGCCTTATGTTTTTTGCTAACTTTCTGCCTCCTATTTGCTTGCAGCACCCCTGGCCTAAATATTTTATTTACTTATTTTTATTTTTATTTTTATTTTATCAAATATATTTTCTTAATCATAAAAAATATAAAAATGATAAGTATTATATTTTGTTTTATTTATTTTATTTTCTCATAAAAAATATTTATTTTTTATTTAAGTTATATACTATCTTTTTTAATAAACTAGTAAATTAAAATAGAATTAGGTTAAATATTTATTTTTCTTCACACCTATTAAATATTTATTTTATCATATAAAAAGACCAAAATACTTCATAAATACCATATATTATTTTCAAGACAAAAATAGAAAAATAGAAAAATACTTAAAGAAATTTATTTCCTTTTAATAAATTAGAATTAGGGTTTAATCAAAATCTTTTCTAAAAATAATTTCCTTCCTTAATTAATTTAAGTTTAATCTTGATTTATTTACTAGGTTTAGGTTAAAACTTTTTCCATTGAAAAAATCAAACAAAAATCTTCTTTTGCATTTATATACATCTTTGCATATTTAATTTATCTTGTACATTATTTATTCCAATATTTGTACAAATTCAATTTGGTTGTAATAGATTAATTAGGTTTATATTATTGCAATCCCCATTCATAAATTGTATACCCCCTTCCACAAAGTGTTGTAATAGCGTAGTAATCTTTAAATTTTGCAATTTATCGCTTTTATATAATATGTTAGTAATTACGGTTTGTATGACAAGATAAAATCAACTAAATAGGAAACCCTAATCCAAGACAAAATCAAGCATGAAAATGACACACTTGCACACAAGACACCCCTAGGGTTATCCCACTTGGTTGCCTTATACAAAATGTCCATATTACACATGTAAAGTGTATTAGCAAAAACAAACAAATACAAGATCATAGTTCCTCGATGACGCTATTTAAAGTTGCCTTACAAAAATGATCTTAGTCCCTCAAAAAATGCTAAGATACTTTGCAACATTGCTAATCATGGCTATACGATGACCCACTCCCATCCCGTTTACATCTAAAGATAGGGTTGCTTACCAAATCAATGGTAAGACAATAATATCAAAGAAAAATAAAATGAACAAGAAAGACATTTGAGTAGGTAAATTACTTTTAGTTACTTGCTCCATTTCAAAACAAATATCCTTGCTATTTTTAAAAAAACAAACATCTACACACTTTCAAAACATCTTACAAACATTGAAAACATTTTCAAAAAGATCAACTTCTTTGTATACATTCTTACGAACGAGAATCATTACAAAGATTGCCTAAACAATGGCCTCTTTTCCAAAAATACTTTCAAAATCACACAAAGCACATTTTCAAACATAAAACAAGTGATCTAGAAAGTAACTAAGGGCCCATGGAAAACCATGGATGAAAAGGGTGATAATACCTTCCCTTTTCATAATCTACCCCCGAACTCAAGAAACAATCTCTAAAGGTCTTTCCCGCACTTTTTCACCTTTCCTTTTGGATAAAAGAAAAGTCAGTGGCGACTCTTGCTAACCGCAACATTTGCGATAAAACGCAAAAACAATCAAGTCAATTCTCCCACCGCATCACATAGTGATTTATCTAAACCAGAAAAAATGTCTACCAGGAAATAATCAGGATAAACCATTGAGAGATTTAAACTGAACCAACAGAGGCCTTGAATATTCTTTAACTGGAAAGAATCAGAATAAATCATGGAGCAATTTATCTGAACAAGAGAAAATGTCTACGAGAAAGAATCAGAATAAACCATTGAGAGACTTAAACTGAACCAGCAGAGGTCTTGAATATTCTTTAACTGGAAAGAATCAGAACAAATCTTAGAGAGACTTATCTGAACCAGAGAAAATGTCTACGGGAAAGAATCAGGATAAATCATTGAGAGATTTAAACTGAACCAATAGAGGTCTCGAATATTCTTTAACTGGTAAGAATCAGAACAAATCTTGGAGAGATGTATCTGAACCAGAGAAAATGTCTATAGGATAGAATCAGGATAAACCATTGAGAGATTTAAACTGAACCAGTAGAGGTCTTGAATATTCTTTAACTGGAAAGAATCAGAACAAATCTTAGAGAGACTTATCTGAACCAGGGAAAATGTCTACGGGAAAGAATCAGGATAAATCATTGAGAGATTTAAACTGAACCGGTAGAGGTCTTGAATATTCTTTAA
Organism: Vicia faba; assembly: GCA_948472305.1. Taxonomy (NCBI): domain Eukaryota; kingdom Viridiplantae; phylum Streptophyta; class Magnoliopsida; order Fabales; family Fabaceae; genus Vicia; species Vicia faba. Next base: position 1,023,389,610 of record OX451736.1, on the reverse strand, counting down.
CTGGAAAGAATCAGAATAAATCTTGTAGAGATTTATCTGAACTAGAGAAAATGTCTACGGGAATGAATTAGGATAAACCATTGAGAGATTTAAACTAAACCAACAGAGGTCTTGAATATTCTATAACTGGAAAAAATCAGAATAAACCTTGGAGTGATTTATTTGAACCAAAGAAAATGTCTACCAAAAAGAATCAGCATAAACCATTGATAGATTTAAACTGAACCAGCAGAGGTCTTGAATATTCTTTAACTGGAAAAATCAGAACAAATCTTGGAGCAATTTATCTGAACCAAAGAAAATGTCTAAGGGAAAGAATCAGGATAAATCATTGAGAGATTTAAACTGAACCAATAGAGGTCTTGAATATTCTTTAACTGGAAAGAATAAGAGAATATCTTGGAGCGATTTATCTGAACCAGAGAAAATGTCCACGAGAAAGAATCAGGATAAACCATTGAGATATTTAAACCGAACCAACAGAGGTCTCGAATATTCTTTAACTGGAAAGAATCAGAAAAAAATCTTAGAGCGATTTATCAGAACCAGAGAATATGTCTACGGGAAAGAATCAGGATAAACCATTGAGAGATTTAAACTGAACCAACAGAGGTCTTGAATTTTCTTTAACTGGAAAGAATCAGAACAAATCTTAGAGCGACTTATCTGAACCAGAGAAAATGTCTACGGGAAAGAATCATGATAAACCATTGAGAGATTTAAACTGAACCAACAAAGGTCTTGAATATTATTTAACTGGAAAAAATTAGAAAAAATCTTGGAGCGATTTATCTGAACCAGAGAAGATGTCTATGGGAAAGAATCAGGAAAAACCATTAAGAGATTTAAACTGAACCAACAAAGGTCTTGAATATTCTTTAACTGGAAAGAATCAGAATAAACCTTGGAGCGAGTTATCTGAACCAGAGAAAATGTCTACCGGAAAGAATCAGGATAAACCATTGAGAGATTTAAACTAAACCTTTAGAGGTCTTGAATATTCTTTAACTGGAAAGAATCAAAATAAATCTTGGAGAAATTTATCTGAACCAGAGAAAATGTCTACGGGAAAGAATCAGGATAAATCACTGAGAGATTTAAACTGAACCAACAGAGGTCTTGAATATTCTTTAACAGGAAAGAATCAGAACAAATCTTGGAGCGTTTTATCTGAACCAGGGAAAATGTCTACGGGAAAGAATCAGGATAAACCATTGAGAGATTTAAACTGAACCAACAAAGGTCTCGAATATTCTTTAACTGGTAAGAATCATAACAAATCTTGGAGCGATTTATCTGAACCAGAGAAAATGTCTACGGGAAAGAATCAGGATAAACCATTGAGAGATTTAAACTGAACCAGTAGAGGTCTTGAATATTCTTTAACTGGAAAGAATCAGAGTAAATCTTAGAGCGACTTATCTAATCCAGAGAAAATGTCTACGGGAAAGAATCAAAATAAACCATTGAGAGATTTAAACTAAACTGGTAGAGGTCTTGAATATTCTATAACTGGAAAGAATCGGAATAAATCTTGGAGAGATTTATCTGAACCAGAGAAAATGTCTACGGGAAAGAATAAGGTAAACCATTGAGAGATTTAAACTAAACCAGCAGAGGTCTTGAATATTATTTAATTGGAAAGAATCAGAATAAACCTTGGAGCAATTTATCTGAACCAGAGAAAATGTCTACCAGAAAGAATCAGGATAAACCATTGATAGATTAAAATTGAACCAGCAGAGGTCTTGAATATTCTTTAACTGGAAAAAATTAGAACAAATCTTGGAGCAATTTATCTGAACCAGAGAAAATGTCTACGGGAAAGAATCAGGATAAATCACTGAGAGATTTAAACTGAACCAACAAAGGTCTTAAATAATCTTTAACTGGAAAGAATCAGAGCAAATCATGGAGCGATTTATCTGAACTAGAGAAAATGTCTACGGGAAAGAATCAGGATAAACCATTGAGAGATTTAAACTGAACCAACAGAGGTCTCGAATATTCTTTAACTGGAAAGAATCAGAAAAAATCTTGGAGCGATTTATCTAAACCAGAGAAGATGTCTACGTGAAAGAATCAGGATAAACCATTGAGATATTTAAACTGAACCAGCAGAGGTCTTGAATTTTCTTTAACTGGAAAGAATCAGAACAAATCTTAGAGCGACTTATCAGAACCAGAGAAAATATCTACGGGAAAGAATCAGGATATACTATTGAGAGATTTAAACTGAACCAGCAAAGGTCTTGAATATTCTTTAACTGGAAAGAATCAGAATAAATCTTGGAGTGATTTATTTGAACCAGAGAAAATGTCTATGGGAAATAATATCGATAAACCATTAAGAGATTTAAACTGAACCAACAAAGGTCTTGAATATTCTTTAACTGGAAAGAATCAGAATAAACCTTGGAGCGATTTATCTGAACCAGAGAAAATGTCTACCGGAAAGAATCAGGATAAATCATTGAGAGATTTAAACTAAACCATCAGAGGTCTTGAATATTCGTTAACTGGAAAGAATCAGTACAAATCTCGGAGCGATTTATCTAAACCAGAGAAAATGTCTACGGGAAAGAATCAGGGTAAATCACTGAGAGATTTAAACTGAACCAACAAAGGTCTTGAATATTCTTTAACTGGAAAGAATCAGAACAAATCTTGGAGCGATTTATTTGAACCAGAGAAAATGTCTACGGGAAAGAATCAGGATAAACCATTGAGAGATTTAAACTGAACCAGCAGAGGTCTTGAATATTCTTTAACTGGAAAGAATCAGAACAAATCTTGGAGTGATTTATCTGAACCAGAGAAAATATCTACGGGAAAGAATCAGGATAAACCATTGAGAGATTTAAACTGAACCAACAAAAGTCTTGAAAAGTGTTTGTCATGTAGATAGTTACCCCGTCTTGTTCGGGAATTGATCTACAATAGATTTGTTCACATATAGTTGTCGTGTCTTGCCGGAAGTTTTTTTCATGATAATTTTATGTTGATTGATCTTTCCTGAAAAGGTAAAGAGTTAATATTCAATTTCATGATGTATGAAGTGTATGGCGTAATGATGTATCTCAAAATAAATGAGTTTGCGATATATGCATTTGTATTGTTGATGCTATGATGTATGAATGCAATGTATGAACATATTAGTTTATCTGCTGTAGTGCTGTCAGTCTGGGGAAAATAAATCCTTGGCTGCTTCTGGGAATCAGGAGTGTAAGTCTTCATATTTGAAGTTGATGTTGAAGTGTTGATAGATGGGTCTCTGTTGCACCCCAAAATTTGCCTTCCCATTTTCACCCCAGATAAACTCCTAGAGGTCCTTAATTGCTCAAGTTGACTAAGGATTGGCCAGACAAATCCTCCTCCTAAGACAATGAGCCTCAAACTAGGGTTTCACTCCTCATCAATATGTTTGAGTTCCAAGGGTCCTAAGTGGTTTCCATTTCCCTAATATGTCCTCAAGATCATCCTTCATGCCTTGCACAAGAAGTTTGCTCAGTCAACAACTCAAATGCCTGAAAATCAACTTTACTAGGTCAAAAGTCAACTGTGATCCACATACAGTCAAACTTCAATATTTTTGGTCAACATCAACACTTTGAAGTGATATCCATAATTTGATCAAGGGTTGATCATGATTCCTCAAGGAATGCTCCTAATTCATCAAAACTCAAAAGTTGCTAAATTAGGGTTCCTATAGGAAAATTCAACCAAACCTTGACCAAGCATAACTTTCTCATACTTTATTAGAAATATCTCACCCAAGGCTAATTTTTAAGAGAATCCAATTCCCTACAACTCATCTTCATCCCTCAAGTTCAAGAAATGCACTCATGAAAAGATATAAATTTAGACATTATAGGTCCTTTTCAAAAGTCAACAAAAATACCTTTTGGGTCAAAGCTTCTTACATGAACATGGAAGATCCAATTGAGATGAAACCATATAGGTTGCTCAGGGGACATCCTAAGATTTCTAAAAATTCCAAGAACACTCTCATAGGGTTAAAATTGATAGAAATATTCATTGTCAAAGTTGGCAATTTTTGAAAAAAAATGCATGAAGCAAATATTGACCAAACTTGGATTTTTTTTCCAAATGGGCCTATCTTTTCAAGTTTGAAACTAATTCCTAACATGGTACACGACCTCTAAGCCCACCCATATATTTTTCTACTATTTATGCTATTTATTTTGGTATTTTATTCATTAAAATTCAGAATTAAATAAATAAATAATAGAAATAATGTAAATTTTGATGTGAATCTATTTTGGGAAAGTTTTATGCTGGTTTATGTCAATTGATTTCGTGAAATAACCCTTCAAATATGTCCAGGTTCATCCACATGTGAAAATGACATAAAATCATCAAATATGGCATTTTTTCAAATTTTGATCATGGTCTTAAAATACAACATTATGAGGGAGATTCTTTTCATACTTTCTTGTATACTCATTCTCCTCTATAAATATAGAGGCATACAAGCTTTAAACACACGAAATTACTCTCTAAAAAGCTCTCAAAAAGCTCTTCAAAAAGCTCTCCAAAAGCTCTTCAAAAAGCCCTCCAGAAATCAAAGAATTGGTGCAAGTCATATCTCGAGGTTCCGGTCTCTCTCGATTGATATCATACCTCAAACCACCCTCTTGAAGTCCTCAGGAGTCTTACAAGGCCCAAGAGCAATTCATCACACGCCTAGCACGTCCCCATTTGACAATATCGGTTTGTTATGGATGGTTGGATCAGAGGTTCCATGCAAGAATCTGAAAACACCATGGTTAGGGCATGAAGCTTTCGAAGATTCGGGCCTAGGAATTTTTGATGATTGCACCCCCTGTTTACTTTTGCTACTAGGCTCATCTTTATTTTCTTGTTTTATTCATTTCATTTATTTCTTTTAATCCTTTTTTTTTAAATTTTAATCAATAAATAAATATAAAAATCACATAAAAATAGATTCAGGATTTTTCTTATTTAATTTTTAATTTTTGTAAATTACTTAACTAATCACTTTAAATTTTTTTTAAAAAAAAATTAAAATTAATGGAACTTAGGTTTAATTTCATTTTAGTTCATTTTCCTTTTCGTAACAAAAATACATAGAATTAATTTCTTTTATTTAAATTTCATGTTTCTTTAATAATTAACTTTTTTATTTTAAATATAGATCTAGTTCAATTATTTTTTAACTTAAACCATTTTAATAAATTAAAACAAAAAACAACAAAAAGGTTTTTTATGTCTTAGGATTTTTAGACGTCTTTTCAAATTTGCGCGTTATTATTCTTTCGCACTTCCTTTTATTATTGTACCTGTATATTTGGATGTAATAGATGATTAGTAGGACCTTTACCGCTTTTATTTATTTTTTACCCCAGTTTTGGATATGTACATAATACCCCTCCCCGAAGCCTTGTAATAGCTAGGTTTTATATTTCTGCATTTTAAATTACTGCAATTATTAACTGCTAGATGTATGACTAATAGGATTGTATGGTAAGAATAATCAAACATTATCAAACTTAACACAAGACTAAAATAAATGAACATAACACACCTTTCACATATGCACCCTTAGGGTATATGTGATACGGTGGGAGAACTGACTTGGGTTTTGCGTTTGTATTCGCAAATGTTTCGGTTGAGCAAGAGTCGCCACCGACTTTTTATTTTATCCTTAGGAAAGGTTAAAAAGCACAGCAAAAACCTTTTGAGATGTTTTCTTGGGTTCGGGGAGTAGATTATAGAAAGGGAAGGTATTATCACCCTTTCTATCCATGGTTATCCACGGGCTCTTAGTTACTTGCTTAGATCACTTGCCTTGTGTTTTCAATTGTTTGAAATGGTGCTTTGTGTGTGGGTTTGAAAATGTTTTGAAAAGAGGCCAATGTGGTGGCAAGCTTTGTAATGATTCATGTTTGAATTTATACCAAGGTGTTTATCTTTTGAAAAGTTTTCAATGTTTTTGAAAGTTGTTTTGAAAGTGTGTTGTGATGTGGATTTTGAAAAGTAGGCAAGCGTGTTTTGCAAGTTTGATCAAGTAACTAAGAGTTGTCTACCCATAAATTTACTCAAAGGTTTTTCCTATGTTTTAACCCTTTTAACAATTTTGTTCCACCATTGTATTTGGTGGACAATCTTGTGTTAGGATGTTAACGGGACGGACGCGAGGCATCGTTTAGACCATGAATGGAATGGTGCCAAGTGTCTTTGGCAATTTGCTTGAAGGGACTATGATCATTTTGTTTAGGCAGCTTTCGAAAGCATCATCGAGGGACTATGATCATTTGAATTGTTTTGCCAAAGAAACTCAACATGCAAGCATGGCCCATTATTGAAGGCAACAAGTGGAGTAACCCTAGGGGTGCAAGTGTGATTGGTGTTGTCCATTTTCATGCTTTATTGTCTTTGAATTAGGCCAAGCTATTTGTTATTTGCATACAAACTCTAATTCTATCATGGCATATTTAGAAAGTTTTAGAATGCGGAATTTAAAGTCCTAAATTATTACAAAGTAATCATGGGGATGGGGGTACAAATGTTCAAATGGGGATGAGACTTAATAGGAGAGTGGTATCTCAATATTTACAACCAAATCAAATTAATTGCAAAAATGTAAATGATCAATGTATAAGAATAAAGCAATGTGTATGTGTAAATGTATTTGTGTAAGTGTATGTGATTTATTTACAAGTGAAATAAAAATAATAAAAAAAGTTAATTTTGGATATTTTCATGTTTAGGGCAAAACCCTAATTTTGTAAATAAAATGTATTTATTATTTATTATATACAATATTTATTAATTATGCATAAAAAATAAATAAAAAGGAAGTATATTGTAAAAAAAGTGATTTTTGAGGTTAAATATTAATAAAAATAAAAATGTATTATTTTTTGTATTTTTATCCTAAATATTCTAAGTATATAAATATTTGTATTATGTATTAAATATATACAAAAAAATAACAATATTTATTATTTACAAAAAAAAAGTATATTTTAAGAAAATGTTTTCAAAAGATAAAATAAAATAAAATCAGAAAATAAAAATGTATTTGTATTATTTTTAGTATTTTAAAATAAAAGTATATATATATTTATTTACATATTGAACTAAATGAAACAAATAAATACCAAATAAAATGCAAAAAATGTGAGAAAAATATTTTTAGTGTTTTTTTCATACTTGAATAAAAATATAAAATCAGAATCAAAAAGAAAAAAATCAAAAATGACAAATATATCACATAATGGGCCAAGGGGGTGTATGTGAAAAAATGTGGTGCAAAAGGAAAAAAACAAGTCAGGCCCAGTCCAAGGAGGCTTGTCTTCAACCTCCAGCCAGTTTCTGTCAAAAAACGCGTGTTTCTTTGCCTTGTTCAAACATCCTGATTCTTTGATTTTTAGCACAAACTTATAACACAAAAAATGTCAAGCATCAAACCACGAATCCATACATACCAAGAACTTGATCTAACTCTCAGAAATGAGAGAGAATTTCTTCTCCCCCAATTCCTGACCTAACTTTTTCCTAATGTTCAGGTTCCAAATTCTCTTAACACACACAATATAAATGAAAAGTGAGGATACATGTAGCTTCAGGGCCATGAGTAGGACATAACTTCTTCACAAACCTAAGCCTAGATATGCTTGGATAGAGAGATAGAAGTTCAAAATCTTACTTGTTCATCTTGAATCGTGTGCAACAATGGAGGCACTTTCAATGGAATGTGAGGACTTGTACAACTTGCTTGAGGTCCAGGGATGCTTCCTCTATGCTTGGCTTGCTTTGAATGCTTCTGAATCAATCCATGGAAGTCAACCGGCACAGATGAAAAATGAAAATGGAACACTTGGCTATGGTTGTTACAGTTCCAGTTCAATGCTTGGAATAGTTTGTATGGATGTTATGGAGTGTGTATGAAGTGGTTTGGATGAAAATGCACGATGGAAATGAACTGGCCAAGTCAAAATGCAGAATGCCCTGTTTTGTGCACCAAAATGGTGATTTTCTGTATGAGGAGGGATCGAGGGTTCTTTGGTCGTGTTTTAGGTCTGTTAGGGAGTATGGAAAGTGTGGAGAAAGTTTGTTTTGGCTTGTGTTGACAGGAGATGGAAGTTGGTATGTGTTTGCAAGATTTCTTCTATGTGAAGCAAGGAAATGTGAGTTTCTATACAAGCCTGTCCAAAGCCCTAAACTATGCTGCACATTTGAGTCTTGATCAGTGGGATATGTTCATGAATCTTGTGCCCAAAGATATGGCCTGTACCTCAAAGATATGGACTTTTGCATAAAGTTGATCTTTACAAGAATAGATAAAATGCTTTTTCTAATTATGGATTAAACTTCCATGTAATGACCAAATGCATAAAATAACATCTTGGCACAATGGTTTAGCATTGAATTATTGAGTAAGAAAGGGATTAGAGGCCTGTAACCTAGCTTGAACCATGCTGAGTTTGAAAATGCAAAGTTATGAACATGTAATTTGGCCATAAACAAAGTGACTTTTGCCCATATTGACAAATTCAATTCTTCCTAACCACAAGGGTGTTTGAGAAGTTCTTAGACAATTTGGAAAGCTTGGAATGTGTACTACAATCCATCTTTGTAATGCAAGTTTAAATTCCAAGTGGAAGCATGTGAAAAGTGGCCATGAAGTTGGGCAAAAATCCTGCCTAGAATAGGTCAAAAGTTTTCTAAGTTAAGAATGTTTTGCACCCTTGTTCCAAAAATCATAACTTGAGCTACAAGCTTCTTTTGAGGAAACTTTGTGAATCAAAGTTGTAGATTTTGCAATGGACTATAACTTTCATGTTTTGTGTTTTGTTTGAATCCAAATGTATCTTGATGAAAAGATGGGACAAAGTTAGGAAAAAATTAGGAAATTCCATAACTTAGAAAATTTCTAAGTTATGAAATTTCTTCATTTCAAACCCTAATTTGTAATTCTTGGTTTCTTGATAAACAAGTTTCATAATTTGACATGTCTTGATGAAAAATGAATCTTGGCACTTGATTTTTACCAAAAAGTCAAAGTTTGACTTTTCAGTATACAGTCAAATTTGATCAATTGACTGGAAAATTCATCTGTCAATCTTGTGAATTTGGGATCTTTTGAACTTGTTGAACATGTCAAGACAATGCCATTGAGTCCTTGAGTCCATATGTGAGCTTGGTTTGCCATTGGCTAGGTCAAACAGTCAAAAATTGCCTTTGTGCAGTCAAAACCCTAAAAATGACCATTTTTCCCTTTTGGTGATCTGATCAAATTTCTTGTGGAATTGTGATCCAAACTTGATCAAATGGTCCATATGAGTTCATAATGTTGATGTGGGTCAAAAATAATGAGGTTTGACTGTCAATTGACCACAATTGACTTTTTCCCCAATACAGCTGATTTCTAGGTCAACTGTCCAATTGACTGGGCAAAGATTGGAATCAAGGCTTGAAACTTGGTATGGATAAACTTGTGAGTCCAACATGAAGCATGAAATTTATCTTGGGCATTTTAGGTCAAAACATCTTTGTGCAAACTCAAACCCTAATTTGGGTCAACAGTGCAAGGAGGAGTCCTGAGCAGAGCAAACCCTAACTTGATCTTGAGCTTCAAGGGTCTTGGGATGAGAAAATGTTGAAGAAATGAGAGGGCAAATTTTGGGGTACAACAGTTGCCCCTGTTCAATCTTCTTGAACCTGAAGAGTTAGATTGGCAAGTTTGCCTTTCGCGACTCGAGGGTAAAAGGAGATTGGACACTAGAGTGCCTAAAAATTTGCACTCGGTGATGTGATGGTAGAGGGAATGGGCTTACAGATGCCATTTGGTGATGGGCTTAAAGATGCCATCTGGAAATGTGACAGGGGGATGGGCTTAGAGATGCCATCTGGAAATGGGCTTAAAGATGCCATTTGGTGATGTTTGTTGAACTTTGTCGGGAATGGGCTTATAGATACCATTTGGAATTGTGTGTCGATCGCATAAGAGATTCCTTAGCGAGAACTTGCGTACTTGAGAAAGAAAGATGGTTTCCTGGCTTGCTACAGGTGTTGATCTTCAAACTCTTCATGCAGATATGCCCTGGCTAGGTACAGGTATCAAATCTACAATCAATCGCTCACAGATATGCCCTGGCTAGATACAGGAATCGAATCCAGAACTTCAAAAGGTTGCTTACAGACGTGCCCTGGCTGGATACAAGTATCGAATCTCTAAACTCTTCATGCAGACATGCCCTGGCTGGATACAGGTGTCGAATCTACAATCAGTTACTCACAGATATGCCCTGGCTAGATACAGGAATCGAATCCGGAATTTATCGTCTACAGATATACCCTGGCTAGATACAGGTATCGAATCTCTAAACTCTTCATGCAGACATGCCCTGGCTGGATACAGGTGTCGAATCTACAATCAGTTACTCACAGATATGCCCTGGCTAGATACAGGAATCAAATCCGGAATTTGTCGTCTACAGATATGCCCTGGCTGGATACAGGTATCGAATCTCTAAACTCTTCAAGCAGACATGCCTTGGCTGGATACAAGTGTCGAATCTACAATCAGTTACTCACAGATATGCCCTGGCTAGATACAGGAATCGAATCCGGAATTTGTCGTCTACAGATATGCCCTGGCTGGATATAGGTATCGAATCTCTAAACTCTTCATGCAGACATGCCCTGGCTGGATACATGTGTCGAATCTACAATCAGTTACTCACAGATATGCCCTGGCTAGATACAGGAATCAAATCCGGAATTTGTCGTCTACAGATATGCCCTGGCTAGATACAGGTATCGAATCTCTAAACTCTTCATGCAGACATGCCCTGGCTGGATACAGGTGTCGAATCTACAATCAGTTACTCACAGATATGCCCTGGCTAGATACAGGAATCAAATCCGGAATTGGTCATCTACAAATATGCCCTGGCTAGATACAGGTATCGAATCTCTAAACTCTTCATGCAGACATGCCCTGGCTGGATACAGGTGTCGAATCTACAATCAGTTACTCACAGATATGCCCTGGCTAGATACAGGAATCAAATCCGGAATTTGCGATAGTTGATAGTAATCATCTTTGGATCGACCTTTTTCCTGAAAAGGCAAAACGTCAGTTGTATGCAATGTCATGATGTATGAAATGCATGATGTCATGATGTTTCAAAATAAGTGAGACATTGTTGTATGCATGTAAGAAGGATGTATAAAATGTGGAATGTCTATGAATGTATTTCGTATCGGAAAATAAATCCTTGACGAATGCCGGGAAATTGTTGAATCCTGGGCTGATGTTTGAAGAGTAGAGTTCTTCATTTCCGCTGGGGATGATGGTTGCAAGAATAAGCCGGTAGGAGAAGATGACTCCGTTGGGGAATAAACCTGATGGAGAGATTACTCTGCAGGGAAATACTCTGTGGAGAAGAGATACTTCGCTGAGGTTTTGATGATAACTCCGCTGGGGATTCCGTTGATTTGTTTTGATGGGGAATCTTGATGAACTCCGCTGGGGGATAGGATGAACTTCGCCGAGGACGATCTTTCCGTGGTACTTAGCTGAGGATAACCCAGTTATAAGCTCCGGTGGGGAATAAACTTCTGAATAAAGCCGGGGAGAGACGTATGTACTCTGCAGGGGATAAGCTTCCAGAATCTACTGGGGATAAGCTTCCCGACTCTACTGGGGAGATTGATTCAATTTTCCTGGGGAAACTTTTGAGCTGTACTGGGGAAGTGGCTCCACTGGGGTGTCTGTGTTCCGCCGGGGAACAATCTTATATTAAGACTGTCGGGGATGCTTGCTTAGGAATATTAGTATACTCCGCTGGGGAATATTGAGATCTTCTGGGGATACCCAACTTCCTTAAGACTGACAGTAGACTAACTCTGCTTGGGGAGAGTGTTGTTGACTTGCTGGAGATAATGTGCCTTTTCGGGGCTGATTGGGGACCAACTCTGCTCGGGGGAGAGTATCGTTGATTCTTGTCTTACTTTGCGGGGAATGGAGGTAACTTGGTCATGTTCTTCATCTGAACTTACCTTGGTACCTTGGTGGACAGAGCAACTAGATCGTTCAGACAATTCTCATTGCCCCTGTTTCTGTGGGAGAAGATACCTGTGGAGGTGCTAGATGACTGTCGATTGACAAATCTTCTTCTGGTAGGCAAGTGACGAGATGACGGAACATAGTCGTATGCTTTTGATCCCTAACTTTTGCCTGAACCTCCCTTTCGGGTTTTCAGTCCACCAGGATACCCATTTTTGCCCAAGCCGCCTTTTCAGGTTTTCGACTTGCCGGGTGTACAGATTTTTTTCATTTCATCCCTTATTTTTGCCCGAACCCTTTTGGTTCGCCGGGAAGCCCTTATTTTTGCCTAGGTGTGTCAACCTAGCGGGTCTTTGATTATGCGCAGTATATCTTCGACTGTGTCCGTGCTCTTAGGATGTAGGGAGGTGCCCTTGTCAGTAGTGTTGCGTTGCCCTACTACCAGAAAATATTCGTTTGATCGTCCAATGCGCCAAGTGATCCAGATGGAGGTTTGCCCCAAGTTGGTTGGCCTTTTGAGAGATTCTCTGAATCTTGACTTAACTTCCCCAGATGATAGACCATGATCATGTCTGCCCCTTGATTGGAAGTACTTTTGTTCACTTAGATATTCGTCGTGCGAGCTTCTATGCTGTTCAAACAAATAGTCACATGCAAGCAATGGTATATTAAAAATGCAAAGCTTATGTCTGTCTTGAATTTTTTGAAAATGCATTTTTTCATAAAAACAAGTGAAATTTTTTTGTAAACTGTGATGTCAACTCGTTATTTTACCGCAAGCCTTAAGGAGTCAGGATACCTTCCGTAACAGTGTGCTTTCGAACTAACCCATGCTTCAGCTAGGACTTTTAAGGGTTGTAGCATGGCCTGGTTCACGGTTTAAGAAACAAAGGATAAAGGCTCAAAGTATATTTGTACCCACCCTCTCTTCGTGACGTTCTTCAACCCTAAGCTCAGTTAATTTGTGCGTCGAACTTCATTCGAATTTGGAACGACTTTTTGGGTGATGGTTCACCAGTTGAATTTAGGAGGCAGTCATCATCTCCTTTTTCTTTTTCAACATTTTTTCATGTTGTTGAGGATTTGTAATGACCTCTTTATTTTGATTTTGATTTGTTATCCCTAACTTTTGCCTGACTGTCTCTATTTTCGAGATGATAGTCAGCGGGATGCCCCGACTTTCTTAAGCCTCCTTTACAGGTTTTGGCTTAGTGGGCCTTTCTTCTTCTTTTTTTTGAGAGATTGACTGCCTATGTGATAGGGAACCATCACTGTCTTTTGATTCCAAAGGAATTCTTTTTTAGTTGATGTTGTTCGTTGTGTTACGAACTGAGAGTTTGCGACTTCAATGCGCACCTTCTTTGAATTAACTGAGAGACTACCCTGCCCCAGGTTTATATCAAAGGTTTTGATTTGTTTAGAACAGAAAACTCCTACTTCTTTGGCTCGAAGGGGTTGACTAGGGATTATCTTCCTTATAACTCCAGTGTTTGGGAATTGAAAGAAATGCCTGTACATCATCAGCAAGGTCTGTTCAAAAGCATAATGCATGAGATTATGGTATTGTTTCGTCATCCTCCCTCAAGAGGCTTAGAATTTTAAGTCGAGAGTTTAACATCAAGAAATAAAAGCAATTTGAATATAGCGAATGCGAATATATTGATTCAAAACAGACATATGCGATGCATTGATAAAGTAATAAAGTCTGCTATGACAATAATTGTTTGAACAATCAAAGAAAAATACAACTTGAACATTCCAATGAACAAAAGGTCTTCTCGTCTTAGGGATAGTAGAAGAACTCGACCTGACCATCTGGGGTGAATTCCACTGCTCCTCCATCAATCAGGTCCTGGATCTTGTTCTTCAGAGACCAGCAGTCGTTTGTAGTATGCCCCGGGCTGTCAGAATGATAAGCGCTACGAGCGTTGGGGTTGTACCTTGAAGGTGCCTTGCTGGGATTCTTAGGAGGATCCCTTAGTGTGATCAGATTCAATCTCAACAGGCGTTGTAAGGCTTGAAACAACGACATGTTGAGTTGGGTGAATTGCCTCTTAGGCTTGTCGGGATTGCTCTGATCAGCCCGTTGTTCTTGGCGAAGTCGATGTTGGACCTGTGAAGTAGTAGCAGCTTGGAGAGGTCTATTCATCGAACCAAACCTTTGACTTCTTGGAGGCTGATTACCGGTTTGGTCTCCAAACCTGACTGCTTGCTTCATACTGTCTTGCTGAAGCTGGTGAGGTTGATGCTGAGGTTGTGGCCCTGAAGCAAGTTGTGGAGCTTTTCCCTTGTCCTCTTGTCTCAAAGGGAATTTAATGATGACTGGCTCTTCAACCTTAGATGTTTGCCCCAGTTGGTTATCCCAAAGCAGTTGGTTGACGAGAACCCTGAGCTCTTCTTGTCTTTGAGCTAAGTCTTGAACGAGAGCCATCTGCCCCAACATCTGGGTTCTCATTGTATCTACCTCAACTTGCAGACGTTTCAGCCGTTCGTCTTTATCGTCCTCTGGACTGTTCCTGACCGAAGTCCCCACGAGGAGTGCTCTCAGCTCTTCCTTCCCCTTGGATAGGCTTAGAAGGATCTCCCCGAACCGAATCTCTTGAGCATGAAGATCCTGGTTGTCTTGTTGGGAAGCCATTGCTGTTATAAACAGCGAAGAGGATAAGAGACCTGTACCAAGGGTACCTGTAATGCAATGATATGTATGTATGCATGCGATGTGTATGATTTATGTTTTTCATGGACAATCGGGATCCAACTTTGTAGACAAAAAAGAAACACACTTGATTAGATTCAAACTTTAAATTGTTCAACAATTGTCCCTTAGGCATAACAAGAATGAAAATACTGAAAAGGAAATAAAAGCTGTAAAAGAAACATCCAAAGCCCATCAATGCTCCCATGGCCTCCTCTTCTCAGTACAGATATAGTCGTTCAGGATCCGCTCCTCCTCCAATTGCTTAGTCAGCTTCTGGATCTTTTGTTCCTGTTCGTTAAACTTTTCCCGATAAAAATCCCGTTCTTCCTGTAGCTGCGCCCAAGATCTCTTTAGTGTATCAACATCAGTGGGTATCTGAGGAGGGAGGACAGTTGGAGGAACCCCGTCTTCATCAGGAAATTCAAGAATGATAGGCCTGACAGCTTCGTATGGCATACCTAACTTCTGAGCACGGATGCGGACCCATCTGCAGTAGGGTTTCATTGGTAGAGAAGTCTTCGATCCCAACTCATGTGGGTCAGCTTTGTGAATTCTGTCCCAAGCCTTGACGAATCTACGGCGCAGCTCGTCACTATCTACCTGAAACTCAAAACTGATGTGAGGCACCAACATCTCATGAGGCCCTGCTCTTCTGGCTCTTCCAAACTGACGGAGAGCTAAACATGGATTATAAGAGATTCCTCCCTGGGTACCGATCAATGGAACATTAGGATACTCTCCGCAACGATCAATAATGGCCACCTCATCCAAACCTCTGAGAGTCCAAGTGATGTCATTATCAGTGAGAGACATTAACCTATGAGCCCAGCCTTTTCCTTCTTCATTCTTCAGCACGAACTTAGGGAGGTGCGAAATAAACCACCTCACTAACAAAGGAGCACAACACCACAGAGTTCCCCATCTTCGGGCAGTACGAGCATAGAGTTGTTGCAGGATATCACCCAAGAGAGTGGGTACAGGGTTCCGAGACATGAAGATCCTTATGGCATTGGTATTGACAAAGTTATCAGGATTTGGAAACAATACTAGACCATAGATTAAGAGATCCAGAATGTCTTCGTACGCCTTGAAGTCTAAGTCATTCCAGAAACTATTAGCTTTGCCAACCAGAAACTTAGCCAAAAAGCCCTTAACTCCACTTCTAGTCTCCCAGTTAGCCATTACCCCTTCTTTGGTCAAGGGAAGGGCTGCAACAATCTCTTCAGGCCTAAGAGTCTTCTCTCAACCAGTGAATGGAGTCTACTCCAAAACAGGGATACCAAGCAAATCAGAGAATTCTTCCAGGGTAGGGACCAGCTGGAAGTCTTGAAAGGTGAAGCAATGGTATAGGGGATCATAAAACTGGATCAGGACACTCATCAGTTGTTGGTCCCACTTTGAAGTGACTAAACCAAGGAGAGAACCATGCCTCTTGATGAAGGAAGTAGTGTTTGGAATCCTATCAACCAATTCCTTGAGCAAAGTAGGTGGTTGAACAAAGTTGAGCCGGATAGTATTCCTACGCACGGGCATCATGATGTCCTACAAAATAAAGCAAAGATGAAACCCTCTTGTCTTTGAAATGGGTCAGTCCTTATGCAGGATGCATGCAATGGTATGATGGTATGATGTTTATGGTAAAGCACACCACAAGTATTCACAAAGGCAAGCATGATAAGGCACACAAGTCACACAAGACAGCCCTTAGAGTTTAGGCCAGCATGAAGTTTGGGTATTACCCTCTTTCAGTTTCGTTGGTTAAAACCTGTCCTATCAAAGGTAACCAGGTTCTAGAGGATCTCAATATCATTGACTACCCTCAATCGGTCATAACTCCAGTATCGCAATCTTTTCTTGCAGCCAGAACCATCGCGAGAATTTAGCCTCAATGAGTGTAGCATACTGCTACCGTTCTATGGCCAAGTTGGGTCAATTTAGGGTTCTAAGGTCGATTGGTGTTTAATGACTCCTTAGAAGACCTATATTCTCCTCGTTGCAACACAAGGGATATCGGTACAGACCAAGGTGTCACACCAACGTAGCCACTGCTTCACCCATGTCGGTCTACGCCGGACAGGTCCCTCATAACTTATGTTACCTAAAAGGGTATTCCCCAGATCCGGGTTAGAATCTATGAAACTCCGATGCAAAGCCCACAAATATAAAAGCAAACAAAGCAAGCAATTGAAAACAAATGTGATCTAAATCCTAAGGTAACCCCACTTTTAAGTTATTCCCCAGCAGAGTCGCCAGTTCTGTGATACGGTGGGAGAACTGACTTGGGTTTTGCGTTTGTATTCGCAAATGTTTTGGTTGAGCAAGAGTCGCCACCGACTTTTTATTTTATCCTAAGGAAAGGTTAAAAAGCACAGCAAAAACCTTTTGAGATGTTTTCTTGGGTTCGGGGAGTAGATTATAGAAAGGGAAGGCATTAGCACCCTTTCTATCCATGGTTATCCACGGGCTCTTAGTTACTTGCTTAGATCACTTGCCTTGTGTTTTCAATTGTTTGAAATGGTGCTTTGTGTGTGGGTTTGAAAATGTTTTGAAAAGAGGCCAATGTGGTGGCAACCTTTGTAATGATTCATGTTTGAATGTATACCAAGGTGTTTATCTTTTGAAAAGTTTTCAATGTTTTTGAAAGTTGTTTTGAAAGTGTGTTGTGATGTGGATTTTGAAAAGTAGGCAAGCCTGTTTTGCAAGTTTGATCAAGTAACTAAGAGTTGTCTACCCCTAAATTTACTCAAAGGTTTTTCCTATGTTTTAACCCTTTTAACAATTTTGTTCCACCATTGTATTTGGTGGACAATCTTGTGTTAGGATAATAACGGAACGGGCGCGGGGCATCGTTTAGACCATGAATGCAATGGTGCCAAGTGTCTTTGGCAATTTGCTTGAAGGGACTATGATCATTTCGTTTAGGTAGCTTTCGAAAGCGTCATCGAGGGACTATGATCATTTGAATTGTTTTGCCAAAGAAACTCAACGTGCAAGCATGGCCCATTATTGAAGGCAACAAGTGGAGTAAACCTAGGGGTGCAAGTGTGATTGGTGTTGTCCATTTTCATGCTTTGTTGTCTTTGAATTAGGCCAAGCTATTTGTTATTTGCATACAAACCCTAAGTCTATCATGGCATATTTAGAAAGCTTTAGAATGCGGAATTTAAAGTCCTAAATTATTACAAAGTAATCATGGGGATGGGGGTACAAATGTTCAAATGGGGATGAGACTTAATAGGAGAGTGGTATCTCAATATTTACAACCAAATCGAATTAATCGCAAAAATGTAAATGATCAATGTATAAGAATAAAGAAATGTGTATGTGTAAATGTATTTGTGTAAGTGTATGTGATTTATTTACAAGTGAAATAAAAATAATAAAAAAAGTTAATTTTGGATATTTTCATGTTTAGGGCAAAATCCTAATTTTGTAAATAAAAGGTATTTATTATTTATTATATACAATATTTATTAATTATGCACAAAAAATAAATAAAAAGGAAGTATATTGCAAAAAAAGTGATTTTTGAGGTTAAATATTAATAAAAATAAAAATGTATTATTTTTTTTATTTTTATCCTAAATATTCTAAGTATATAAATATTTGTATTATGTATTAAATGTATTAAATATATACAAAAAAAAATAACAATATTTATTATTTACAAAAAAAAAAGTATATTTTAAGAAAATGTTTTCAAAAGATAAAATAAAATAAAATCAGAAAATAAAAATGTATTTGTATTATTTTTAGTATTTTAAAATAAAAGTATATATATATATTTATTTACATATTGAACAAAATGAAACAAATAAATACCAAATAAAATGCAAAAAATGTGAGAAAAATATTTTTAGTGTTTTTTTCATACTTGAATAAAAATTTAAAATCAGAATCAAAAAGAAAAAAATCAAAAATGACAAATATATCACATAATGGGCCAGGGGGGTGTATGTGAAAAAATGTGGTGCAAAAGGAAAAAAAACAAGTCAGGCCCAGCCCAAGGAGGCTTGTCTTCAACCTCCAGCCAGTTTCTGTCAAAAAACGCGCGTTTCTTTGCCTTGTTCAAACATCCTGATTCTTTGATTTTTAGCACAAACTTATAACACAAAAAATGTCAAGCATCAAACCACGAATCCATACATACCAAGAACTTGATCTAACTCTCAGAAATGAGAGAGAATTTCTGCTCCCCCAATTCCTGACCTAACTTTTTCCTAATGTTCAGGTTCCAAATTCTCTTAACACACACAATATAAATGAAAAGTGAGGATACAAGTAGCTTCAGGGCCATGAGTAGGACATAACTTCTTCACAAACCTAAGCCTAGATATGCTTGGATAGAGAGATAGAAGTTCAAAATCTTACCTGTTCAGCTTGAATCGTGTGCAACAATGGAGGCACTTTCAATGGAATGTGAGGACTTGTACAACTTGCTTGAGGTCCAGGGATGCTTCCTCTATGCTTGGCTTGCTTTGAATGCTTCTGAATCAATCCATGGAAGTCAACCTACACAGATGAAAAATGAAAATGGCACACTTGGCTATGGCTGTTACAGTTCCAGTTCAATGCTTGGAATATTTTGTATGGATGTTATGGAGTGTGTATGAAGTGGTTTGGATGAAAATGCACGATGGAAATGAACTGGCCAAGTCAAAATGCAGAATGCCCTGTTTTGTGCAGCAAAATGGTGATTTTCTGTATGAGGAGGGATCAAGGGTTCTTTGGTCGTGTTTTAGGTATGTTAGGGAGTATGGAAAGTGTGGAGAAAGTTTGTTTTGGCTTGTGTTGACAAGAGATGGAAGTTGGTATGTGTTTGCAAGATTTCTTCTATGTGAAGTAAGGAAATGTGAGTTTCTATACAAGCCTGTCCAAAGCCCTAAACTATGCTGCACATTTGAGTCTTGATTAGTGAGATATGTTCATGAATCTTGTGCCCAAAGATATGGCCTATACCTCAAAGATACGGACTTTTGCATAAAGTTGATCTTTACAAGAATAGATAAAATGCTTTTTCTAATTATGGATTAAACTTCCATGTAATGAACAAATGCATAAAATAACATCTTGGCACAATGGTTTAGCATTGAATTATTGAGTAAGAAAGGGATTAGAGACCTGTAACCTAGCTTGAACCATGCTGAGTTTGAAAATGCAAAGTTATGAACATGTAATTTGGCCATAAACAAAGTGACTTTTGCCCATATTGACAAATTCGATTCTCCCTAACCACAAAGGTGTTTGAGAAGTTCTTGGACAATTTGAAAAGCTTGGAATGTGTAATATAATCCATCTTTGTAATGCAAGTTGAAATTCCAAGTGGAAGCATGTGAAAAGTGGCCATGAAGTTGGGCAAAAATCCTCCCTAGAATAGGTCAAAAATTTTCTAAGTTAAGAATGTTTTGCACCCTTGTTCCAAAAATCATAACTTGAGCTACAAGCTTCTTTTGAGGAAACTTTGTGAATCAGAGTTGTAGGTTTTGCAATGTACTATAACTTTCATGTTTTGAGTTTTGTTTGAATCCAAATGTATCTTGATGAAAAGATGGGATAAAGTTAGGAAAAAAATTAGGAAATTCCATAACTTAGAAAATTTCTAAGTTATGAAATTTCTTCATTTCAAACCCTAATTTGTAATTCTTGGTTTCTTGATGAACAAGTTTCATAATTTGACATGTCTTGATGAAAAATGAATCTTGGCACTTGATTTTGACCAAAAAGTCAAAGTTTGACTTTTCAGTATACAGTCAAATTTGATCAATTGATTGGAAAATTCATCTGTCAATCTTGTGCATTTGGGATCTTTTGAACTTGTTGAACATGTCAAGACAATGCCATTGAGTCCTTGAGTCCATATGTGAGCTTGGATTTCCATTGGCTAGGTCAAACAGTCAAAAATTGCCTTTGTGCAGTCAAAACCCTAAAAATGACCATTTTTCCCTTTTGGTGATCTGATCAAATTTCTTGTGGAATTGTGATCCAAACTTGATCAAATGGTCCATATGAGTTCATAATTTTGATGTGGGTCAAACATCATGAGGTTTGACTGTCAATTGACCACAATTGACTTTTTCCCCAATACAGCTGATTTCTAGGTCAATTGTCCAATTGACTGGGCAAAGATTGGAATCAAGGCTTGAAACTTGGTATGGATAAACTTGTGAGTCCAACATGAAGCATGAAAGTTATATTGGGAATTTTAGGTCAAAACATCTTTGTGCAAACTCAAACCCTAATTTGGGTCAACAGTGCAAGGAGGAGCCCTGAGCAGAGCAAACCCTAACTTGATCTTGAGCTTCAAGGGTCTTGGGATGAGAAAATGTTGAAGAAATGAGAGGGCAAATTTTGGGGTACAACAGTATACTCACTTGGTTGCCTCGGAAAATAATGTTCATGTCCCTCGAACGTAGGGATGTCTTAGCAAAGACCCTTAATTCTAAAGTCATCATAAATATCATGGTCCCTAACATCCCTCGAGTTGCCTACGAAAAATGACCTTGTCCCTCGATGTTGCCTATATGATGATAGTCCCTTCGAATTATAAGATATCTTTACATGTTTCCTTTGATGACCATAGGTCCCTTTCGATAGTCCCTTAACATCTACGATAGGGCTACCTACTCACTAATGGTGGGAGAGCGCTGTCTAAAGGAAACGAGAAAATGAACAATCTTTTTCGAGTAGGTAGAAACTGTTAAGTACTTGCTCAAAAAAATAAAAACTCTTTTTCACAAGCACTTTCAAAACAGTTTTCAAAAACAACTTCGTCACACTCTTGAGGATAGATACAAGGTATTGTACCCCAAAATTTGCCCTCTCATTTATCAAGACTTTCTCACAAGATCTCTTTGACCCAAAATTAGGGTTTGAGATTGCACAAGTATTTTTGGACTATCAATGTTTCATATGGATTTAAAGTATCATTATGGCCCCTAAGATTATTCATGTCAAGTTTCAAGCCTTGAATCACATTTTTGATCAGTCAATTAGACAGTTGACCTAAAAATCAGCTGTATTGGGGAAAAAGCCAACCATGACCAATTTACAGTCAAACTTAATAATTTTTTATCCACATCAACATTTTAGACTCACATGTATCATTTGATCAAGTTTGGACCACAATTCCTCAAGAAATTTGATCAAATCATTAAAAGGGCAAAATAGTCAAAATTAAGGTTTTGACTAAGAGAGGGCAATTTCTGATTTTTGACCTAGAAAATGACCAATTGGTTTGAAGCATGATTTAAAGGGTACAATTGCATCATCTTTACCTAATGACATGGTTCAAAACATTGTAATTTCATTGGATTGACAGATGAAATTTGCAGTCAACTGATCAAAAGTCAACTGAATACTGAAAAGTCAAACTTTAACTTTTTGGTCAAAATCAAGTGCCAAGGATCACAATTCATCAAAACATGTCAAAATGTGAAACTTCCTCATCAAGAAATCAAAGATTGAAGTTTTTGTTTTGAAATTTGAAATTTTCTTAACGTAGAAATTTTTCTAAGTATAGAAAATTTCTTATTTTTTCTCAACTTTAAGCCAAATTCTCACCATGATACAAGATGATTCATAGAAAGTTCCCAACATGAAAGTTATAGATCTCCATGAAATCTACAACTTTTCTTCACACATTTTTCCCTAAAGATGCTTGGATCTCAAGATATAATTTTGTAAATACATGTTCATGAACTAAAATAACTTAGTGAAATTTTGCCCTAATTTAGGCAGGTTTTTGACCTAACTTCATGGCAACTTTTCACCTAGTTCCAAGAGGAATATTGAAAAGAATTTCAAAGATGAGTTACATAGCACATTGAAATCTTTCCAAAATGTTCAAGAACTCCTTGAGATCATTCTTGAGTATGGAGAACCGAAGAGAAGAAGTTGGCAATTTCTCACTTTGATTTCAAGCCATTTCATGAAGAACAAAATTCAAATCCAAACCTAGGCTGCATAATCCTTGCTCTACAAGCCTCAATCTTGTTTCTTACTTCATAATTTAATGCTTACACAGTTGATAAAGCCTTAATCCAAGCATAAGAGTCTTTGTCCAAGCTTTAATTCCATAAATGGCACAAAGTTGCCATTGCCATTTTAGAAAAGCACAACTTTTGCATTTGTCAACTCCTTGAGCATTGCACCTATTCTCTCTGCACACACAAGTCCTATAAACCAAAAGAAAAGTGTCTAGGACTTGTACCAACTCAAACCAAGCATGTACAATCATGTAGAGAGTCGTCTCTTCACTTTTCTTAAAAGGCAAGCAATAGAGGAAAAAGCCTACAACTGAGAAATCTGGTGTGGATTTGATTTGAAACCTTCTCTATACTTATACACAAACACATTACAACCTAACACATGATTGCTAAAGGCCAAAAAACACCCCCAAACTCTCTATCACCAAAAACCTGCCATAACTTGCAGTTTTGCATCAAGCGTAGCAATCCAAAAATCTACTCATGCGTTTCAAGTTATAATCATCTAAACACTTAACCTACATCATATCTAAGTGTTCAAGACCATCATCCCTTCACTGTAACTCCTCCTTCTCCATATGCCATTTTTGAATTTCAAGCTTGCAGGTTGACTTGGATAGGAAGATTCAGACACTTTCAAGACAAGGTAAAGATTGGAACATACTCAGGGAGGTTCAGGCAAGCTAAAGGAATCCTCAGGCCTTCTCAAAACTCACTCAAACTCCATTCACGATCTCAGCTAAAAGAGGTAAGAACTCTAACTTCTATCTCTTCATACAAGCATCTATGGGTCTCGATTTGTGAAGATGAAATGTAGATATCGTTGTGCTAAAACCAACCATGTTCATAGATTTCATTTATATTCATTGTGCATAGAGAATTTAGATTTCATATTTCTGTAAAAATTAGGTTTGAAATTAGGGCCAATGAAATTAGTTTTGATCTTTGATTGTTAGCTTACATGAGTTACATGGTTGAAATCGTGGGAAAGGGTACTACCATTTTCATGTTTGAAGTTTCCATTTTCATGGAGAAATGAGAGACATATGATTGGTCTGGCTAGCTAGAGGAAGAAGACGAAGTACAGGGCAAGGAAGAGATTCATGTTATGTATTTTTGTTTCCATTTGAACTAACGGATGTACAACCACCCCAGTGGCAAGGCAGCACGCTGAAAATGCTAAGGTAATGGGTTCGAGCCTTGGTGCCTGCCTTTTGCATATTTTCTCATATTTTTGCTTTTTTTTGTCACTATGCAGCGCTGGGCCTTTGTTCATTTGGGCTGATGTTTTTTTTCCTCCTAATATTACCTCCTGATTACTCAGGACACCCCTGGCCCAATTTTTTTTCATTCATTTATTTTATTTTTGTTTATTTCATTAAATATTTTTCTTTAGCATAAAAAATCATAAAAAATATAAAACATGATAAATATTGCATTTTGTTTATTTTATTTTATTTTCACATAAAAAATATTTTTATTAAATTATATACTAACTATTTTTCTTAAATAAACTTGTAAAATAAAATAGACTTAGACTAATTTTTATTTATTTTCCTTCATATTTGTAAATATTTATTTTGACATATAAAAAGACTAAATATTTTCATAAATATTATTTATTATTTTAAGACAAAAATACACAAAAATAATACTTAAAGAACTTTATTTTCTTTTAACAAATTAGAAATTAGGGTTAACCAATTTCTAAAAATAACTTCCTTTTCTTAAATTATTAGATTTAGTTCAAAAACTCTTTTTCATATAAAAAACAAAACAATTTTTTTCTTCATGCATATACATAAACCTTGCATATTTAATTTATATTGTATATTATTTATTCAAATACTTGTACAAATTCGATTTGGTTGTAATATATTAAATTAGGTTTACATTATTGCAAATCTCCATTCATAATTTGTATACCCCCTCCCATAAAATGTTGTAATAGCATAGTAATCTTTAAATTACGCAATTTACCGCTTTTATATACCATGCTAGTAATTAAGGTTTGAATGGAAAGATCAAAACAAATCAAATAGAAAACCCTAATCCAAGACAAAATCAAGCATGAAAATAACACACTTATACACAAGCACCCTTAGGGTTACTCCACTTGGTTGCCTTGTACAAAAATGGCCATATTACGCATGTGAAGTATCTTAGCAAAACAAACAAGTATAAGATCATAGTCCCTCGACGACGCTATTCAAAGTTGCCTTACAAAATGATCTTGGTCCCTCAAAAATGCTAAAATACTTTGCAACATTACTAATCATGGTTATACGATGACCCGCGCCCGTCCCGTTTACATCCAAATATAGGGTTGCTTACCAAATCAATGGTAAGACAACAATGTCAAAGGAATAGAAAATGAATAAGAAAGACATTTGAGTAGGTAGATTACTTCTAGTTACTTGCTCCATTTCAAAACAACTATCCTTGCTATTTTCAAAAACAAACACTCACATTTCCAAAACATCTTACAAATAATGAAAACATTTTCAAAAAGACAAACATCATTGTATACATTCTTACGAACGAGAATCATTACAAAGGTCGCCTAAACAATGGCCTCTTTTACAAAATACTTTCAAAAACCACACAAAGCACAATTTCAAAACAAAAGCAAGTGATCTAGCAAGTAACTAAGAGCCCATGGAAAACCTTGGATGAAAAGGGTGCAAATACCTTTCCTTTTTATAATCAACCCCCCGAACTCAAGAAACAATCTCAAAGCTCTTTCCTGGGCTTTTTCACCTTTCCTTTTGGATAAAATAAAAGTCAGTGGCAACTCTTGCTAACCGCAACATTTGCGATAAAACGCAAAACCCTCAAGTCAGTTCTCGCACCGTATCACAGAAATGGCGACTCTGCAGGGGATATGATTATAAAAGTGGGATTACCTTAGTGCTAGATCACATTTATTTTCTTACATTGTTTGACTTGTATGCTTTACATTATGGTTCTTTGTTTGGGTTTGAAATCCTCTACCCGGATTTGGGATACATTATAGGTAAATATCAATACATTATGGAAACTGTGCGGGGTATACTGACACAGTCTAAGCAATAGCTATGTTAGTGTGACATATTTGTGAGTACCGGTAGCCTTTGAGTCAATCAAAGAGAATACAGGGCCGCTGAGTCATGTCGTGAAGCACTAGTGAACCTCTAGAACCTTTACTTGACCTACTTGGCCTTTAGGATGTAGTGAGATGACCGGCTTTGGTGCAGTCCGAAGTTGGTAGATACTCGATACTACACTCACTGAGGTTTGGTTTATTGGGATATTTAGGTCACCATTAAAGAGGCTTGAGCTGAAACAATGACCTAGGAAACAATCCGGTGATATTGAGCTCCTTAGAACCAGGTTACTATTGAAGAAGTGAAAAACACAAGAAGGGGGGTTGAATTCTAAAACTGAAAATCAATGCAATGAACACGATATTTTTATCCTGGTTCGTTTGATCTCAAACTACTCCAGTCCACCCGTCAAGGTGATTTCGCCTCTCTCCAACGAGGTCTTAATCCATTATATTCAACTGAATATTACAATCTGCTTTAACAACTGCTAAAGCCTTCTTGATGCAAACCACAAACCGGTTTCTCAAGGAATCACTTTCTTACAAAGAATTTAAATCTAGGTGTGTGAATGTTTTCTATAAAACTGTTTATCACAACTGTGATACTACACAACTTAAGCTTATTGAAACTAGATTTCTAAAATAATTGAGTAAGGAATTTGGAGCTTTTAGCAAACTGAGAGTGAGGAATATGATGAATAGCTTTTAGGCGTGTAGATTTTTGTAGAGCATTAGCCAATTCAATCTTCATTGACTTGTTTATATAGCATTGGAATTAGTGAACGTTGGAGCCATAATTCTGTTTCAATGCCAATAATATAATTTCCTTATTAAGCAGATCTTGTCTGAAATGATGTCATTGGTAATAACTCATCTTGAATGCACAGTACCGTTGCCACTTAAGCATGTTCTGGCTTTGGCTCATTCTGACGCTGCTTAAGTGCTGATGAAATGTTGTTGTCTTTATCAGAGTTCAGAGTGTTGAGCACAGATCATTCATCAAGCTTCAGCATAAGCGTGAGTTGTTCTTCTGATTATGGTATCTGATATAGCATCTTCTGATGCTGATGTTGATATCCAATATTCTGATGCTGATTATGATGTTCTCATGCTGATACCCATCAGAGTTTCTGTAAAACAGACAGTAATTTTTAGGTAGCAACTAGTTCTTACATGAATCACATAATTAATATATCTTTTCATTTTTTTATCATCAAAACTTAAACTTAGGGTAGTAGATTCAAACTTTGTTCTAACAATCTCCCCCTTTTTGATGATGAAAAAAACTAGATATTTTTTAATTTGAAAATAGCGTGAAAAGTGTCAGAGATAACTAAATGATAAGTTGCATCAGAATTAAATAGGAAGTTATCAAAGATAAGGGATAAAGAGATATCAGAGTTGGGATCGGAGATACTCCCCCTGAATTTATTACTTCCCTTTTTAATTCCAAGAGTTCTTTAGGATCAGATCTTTATTGAATTTTTGGACATCAGAATGTTAGAGCTCCAGATCAGAATATCAGAGCTTTGACTATCAGAACTTCAGATCAGAATATCAGAGCTTCAGAGCTTCAGTGTATCAGAGAGCATTCTTGTACCTGTAGACTTATGCAAAAACAGAAAACATTTAAGTATGTCAGAGTGTTAGAATGTTTGAGACTTTTTGTCTCAGTAATCCGTTATAAAAAATATCATTCTTGTTCTCCCCCTTTTTGTCAGCAATCAAAAAGTGTAAGTGATGTGCTAAAATGATCAGAGCAGAAAAACTTGTTATATTAAAATATTCAGAGCCAGACAAAACAATACAAAAGATATGCAAAGAACACATTGAAAATTATCATGAATGAAAAACTAAGGTTGGGGTGGAAAGCGTGTGAACAGAGTCTCCAGCATTGCCTTAATCTGATCAGCAGTTTCAGTCTGCTTATGCACCATGCTGACTACTGTATCTATCTTGCTGTCTTGCACATCTATCCTTTCCTTCATCTTCTGATCACTTTCATCCATTATTTGCTGCAGACGCATATCATTCAGCTTCAGCTCTTCCAGAGTTTGCCTGTCCAAGGCAGCTTGAGAAACATCAGAAGCAGGAAGCTTCTGAGAGCTTTCTGCGACATCTTCAGCTTGACTGACTTCAGCTTGAGTTGTCTGATCTTCTTCTGGCTGCACTTTTGAAGCTGGGCTCTTCTCAGACCATGGCTCACTATCCAGAAGGAGCACTTCTTCCTGTGGCAGCTGACTTTCAACTTCCTTCAGCAGCTTGCTGAAGTTCTGTTGTGCCTGCTCATAGTTGATATCTTGCAACTTGAGGGCTTCAGCACGTACCCATATTCTGAAACGTGTCCAGAGCTGGTCTGAGGCAGCAGGATCAATCATCCCAGGGCAAACTTGCTTCAGAGAAGCAATCCATTGCTGCAAACCTGTTTCAAAATTCACAATGCCAGAGCCAACATCTGGCTGTTTTGGTTTTGGAATGGCTATTTTATGTTTGAGATCAGCAAGACGGTCAAGGATTGTTAAATCAATGAAGGTCCTGCTGGGGTCTTCTGTAGTTTGTTTGGGAGATGTTTGTTTGGGAGATGGAGTGGGAGAGTCAGAAATAATAATTGGACTGTATGGATTTTTTGGAGGGGTAGTTTCTGGCGAGGATGGCAGCTGGGCCATGGTTACAGTTGTTCCACATGGAAGCTGAATTGCCAAGGGTTGTGGCTCAGAGGATTGAGGAGAATGAGGTTCAGGTGATGGAGTTTCAGAATGATGAAACTCAGGTTGAGGTGATGGTGGAGGTGATGGTTGAGGTGATGGTGGATGAATTTCTGGTTGAGGAGAGGGAGGAGGAATTGCTGGTTGTGGAGAAGGAGGAGGAATTTCTGGTTGTTCAGGAATGTGTGGTTCTTCTGGAATGGGTGAGAGAGGTTGTTCTGGTTGAGGAGAGTGGGCAATTTCTGGTTCAGTGTTTGGATTATTTGAGAGGTGATCAGAAACACGTTGATCAATGTCAGACAGAACTTTGTCAAGTTCTGATGCTGTTGAAGTTGTGGGTTTTGGATGTTTGGTGCGGGGTCTTCTGAGAGTCAGTGACTCATAAGGGTCATCTTCTGGTTCGGTTTCATCAATAGTTGGTATGGGGATTGGAATTTCATGTGAAGCTGGAGTTGGGATTGATGTTGGAATAGCAGAAGAATTTAAAACAGAAGCAGCAGATAAATTACCTCTTTTCTTGGGGGTCTGCTGGGATGATCCTTCTGAAGTGGCCTTCCTTTTCTTCGTCTTCTTCAGAGAAACTTTTGGTTGAGGTTGGTGCAGATCTTTGATATTCAGCTTGGGATCTGTACCATCAGCCTTGCAAGCGTCCAAGTATCTGAGAACCACCACTGGTTTAGATTCTATCTCAAAAAATAACGGAAAGTCGTCCAGAGGGACTCTTCTGCTGGTGATGTCAGCAAGAGGAGTAACACTGGGCTCCTTTTTGATATTCTCTATCAGTTTCATTTTCTTCAGATTCTTGGCGTTCAGAGGCTTCCCAACAGTTGGTTCAATAGTACTTAACTCCTGAGCTTCTATAAGGTGCTCTATCAGCCTATTCTCAGTCAGAATATCTGATATTAACTTGCCAAAGGGTATCCAATCCCTCTTTGTTCTTTCTTCTTCCCTGGTCTCCTTGACGCTGGTCTTGAGGTGATTAAACAGAAGATGAGCCAAGTTGATTTTTACCTTCTGATTAATAAAATAGATCAGAAACTGCTGATCTATATTTATATACTCAGGGGAGCTTGTTGGCTTCATGTGATTAAAGCACCCCAGAATGATCTTCGCCCATACTCTGTGGTGATCCTTTAAGTCTCTGATTTTGCTGCTGGGCATCCCAAGGGTGAAAATCTGTTCTGCTATGACACCAACGTCAGAGCATCTTTCAACCATATCAATATAGCGGACGCCACCGCCACTGTAACCAATCAATTTTGCTATGTGATCCTCAGTGATCACAATCTTCTTTCCCATTATGTAGGAGGTGACTTGATGCGTTGATGAAGACGCATGAATCCAAAACTCCTTGACCAAGACTGGGAACGTTGGTCCAACCAACCTGTCAAAATATCTCTCCCATTTCTGTGCCCTAACTTCTTCTGTCAAGTCAAAACCATTTTCTTTCAGACCGGAGAAGTCAACAATCAGTTCAGACAGCACTTCCAAATTCTTCACTGGTGTAAGGAGTGTTCTGAAGGGAACTTGGTACTGTTCAGAAGAAGCCTTCTTCTGAGAACCTGCAGAGACATTGCTGGAGGTTTCCATGTTCACACTTAGGGTTTTTCTGAGAAAACTGAAAAATGGGTTTCTTTTGAGAGAGATGAACACACAGAGAAAATGCAGAAAAATATTTGAGAGATTGTAAGAAACGGTAAAAGATTAATGAGAGAAGTTAAAGTGCTTAAATAGATTTAAATTTTTTTTTTGAAAGTGTAAGCGGTTTCAAGAAAGAGAAATAAAATCATGATTACGTTTTAAAACATGATTACTTTCATTTAATGCTTGCTGATTTTGGGGGATTTGAGAAAGATACTTGAAACGGTTACCAGACATGTGTCTCAATGCACCCAATCAGCGTTTTGCCTTCTCAGAAGCATGCACGCATTCTGCTTCAGAGATTTGCTGATGATTGGATGACACTTGTTTGATTTAGTGAGCAGCACGTCTATCCTTAAGCTGAACCGCTCAGATCTTTAAGAATAGCATCTGATACAATCTGCATGTTCTATCTTTCTGAAACAGAGATTTATCAAAAGTTCACAGTAAAACAAATACATTATGAAGATAAATATATAGAATCAAAGCATTTTCACTCTGGGCAGATTTTCATGCTGAGATGTTTCAGAATGAAATTGAACCTATCTTCAGAAAGGGGTTTAGTGAAGATATCAGCCCATTGATGGTCTGTATCTATAAATTTTAAGTTCAAAATTCCTTTCTGAATGTAGTCCCTAATGAAGTGATGTTTTATTTCTATATGCTTAGCTCTAGAATGTAAAATGGGATTCTTACTTAAGCAAATAGCAGAAGTATTATCACAGAGTATAGGGATGTTACTCTCAAAAATCTGGAAGTCTTCAAGCTGACTTTTCATCCAGAGCATTTGTGTGCTACATCCTGCTGCTGCTATGTACTCAGCTTCTGCTGTTGATAGCGCAATTGTGGATTGCCTTTTGCTGGACCAAGAGATCAAATTTTCTCCCAGAAACTGGCAGCTTCCAGAAGTACTTTTACGCTCTACTCTGTCTCCAGCAAAGTCAGCATCGTAGTAGCCTACTAAGCTGTAATCACTAGATTTTCTATAAAATAAACCCAGATTAGTAGTACCTTTCAGATACTTGAAAATTCTCTTAACAACTGTTAAGTGAGATTCTCTAGGATCTGATTGGAATCTAGCACAAATACATACGCTGAATAAGATATCAGGTCTTGAAGCTGTCAGATAAAGGAAAGAACCAATCATACCTCTGTAGACCTTCTGTTCTACCTTTTTGCTTACCTCTTCTCTTTCCAGAATGCACGTGGGATGCATTGGAATCTTTGATGGCTTACGTTCTGAGAGGTCAAATTTCTTCAGAAGATTTCTGACATATTTGCTCTGATGAATGTAAGTTCCCTCTGGAGTTTGATTGATCTGAATTCCTAGAAAGAATTTCAGTTCCCCCATGAGGCTCATCTCAAATTCTGCCTGCATACACTTAGCAAATTTTCTTCCAAGAGAAGGATTAGTAGATCCAAAAATAATATCATCAACATAAATTTGATAGACTAAGATGTCATTCTTAACTGACTTACAAAATAAGGTAGTGTCCACCTTCCCTCTGGTGAATTCATTTTCTAACAGGAAGTTACTTAGTCTTTCATACCAAGCTCTGGGAGCTTATTTCAGACCATATAGTGACTTCTTTAGTTTGAAAACATGTTCTGGATGTTTTGTATTTTCAAAACCAGGGGGTTGGTGCACATAAACCTCTTCTTCTATATAGCCATTTAAAAATGCACTCTTGACATCCATATGATACAGAGTGATGCCTCTATTAACAGCAAATGAAATTAAAAGTCTGATAGATTCTAACCTGGCGACTGGAGCAAAGGTTTCTGTATAGTCTATTCCCTCTTGCTGACTATAACCTTGTGCTACCAGTCGTGCTTTGTTTCTGATGACTTCACCTTGTTCATTAAGCTTGTTTCTGAACACCCATCTTGTTCCAATGACGTTGAATCCTTTTGGTCTGGGAACAAGATCCCATACGTCATTTCTGGTGAATTGATTCAGCTCTTCTTGCATTGCTAGAATCCAGTCGTTGTCCAGAAGTGCTTCATCAATAGAAGAAGGTTCAATCAGAGACACAAGTCCCATGAAGGATTCTTCAGAGTTTCTGAAGCTTGCTCTTGTTCTGATTGGATCTTCCTTTCTTCCTAAGATAGTTTCTTCTAGATGATCCAAGCTGCTTCTGGGTAATCTCTTCTGAGGTTGATCAACAGCTGTTGTAGGATTGCTAGCAGTGCTCCTTTTAGATGTTGAAGGAGTGTCCGTGTTGAGAGCTTCTGATGACTTGTCTTCAGAACCTGTAAATTCAATTTCCATACCTGCAAAAACTTCATTCTGCTTTGACTTTTCAGAGTCAAGCTTATCATCAAAACGAACACTGATTGATTCTTCCACAATCTGTGTTTTTGTATTGTATACTCTATACCCTCTTGAGCGTTCAGAGTATCCTAACATAATACACTTCTGTGCTTTAGAGTCAAACTTGTTCAAATAATTCTTTGTATTTAACATAAAGCAAGTACATCCAAATGGATGAAAATATGAAATATTGGGCTTTCTGTTCTTCCACAATTCATATGGAGTCTTTTCCAGAATATGTCTTATTGAGATTCTATTCTGAATGTAGCATGCGGTGTTTATTGCCTCTGCCCAGAAGATCTTAGCAACGTTTGTCTCATTGATCATGGTTCTGGCCATTTCTTGCAATGTTCTGTTCTTTCGTTCTACAACTCCATTTTGTTGGGGAGTTCTAGGACAAGAGAAATCATGCAGAATGCCTCTGTCATTAAAGAATGACTCAAAATCTTTGTTTTCAAACTCTCCACCATGATCACTTCTGACTTTAACGATTCTAAGATCCTTTTCATTCTGAACTTGGTTACAGAAGGTAACAAACACAAAGTGTGACTCGTCCTTGTGTCTTAAGAACTTTACCCATGTCCATCTGCTATAGTCATCTACGATTACTAACCCATACTTCTTGCCACTGACTGAAGCAGTTTTAACTGGTCCAAATAAGTCAATGTGCAGAAGTTCTAATGGCTTAGAGGTAGAAACAACATTTTTAGATTTTAAAGAAGGTTTTGCAAACTTGCCTTTCTGACATGCTTCACACAGAGCATCTGAATTGAACTTCAAATTAGGAAGTCCTCTGACCAGATTGAGTTTGTTAATATGAGATATTCTTCTCATACTAACATGCCCCAATCTTCTGTGCCAGATCCACTGCTCGTTGTTAACAGACAGAAGACACTTTACATTCTGACTTTTCAGTTCAGAAAGTTTGATTTTATAGATGTTGTTTTTCCTCTTTCCATTAAACAGGATAGTCCCATCTTTCTGACTAACAGTTTTACATGATTTTTGATTAAAGATTATATCATAACCGTTATCACTTAATTGACTTATGGATAACAGATTATGCATTAATCCATCTACTAGCAGAACATTATTTATAGAGGGAAGATTTCCATTACCTACAGTTCCAGAGCCAATGATCTTTCCCCTCTGATTGCCTCCAAAGCCAACGTGGCCTCCAGGCTTAAGTTCCAGGCTTTGGAACATATGCCTTCTTCCCGTCATGTGTCGCGAGCAGCCAGAGTCCAGGTACCATGACTGGTGTTTCTGATTTGCTGCTAAAGATATCTGCAACATGTATTATTTTATCCTTAGGTACCCAGATTTTCTTGGGTCCTGATTTGTTAGATTTACCAAAACTCTGGTTGAATTTTGGTTTCACAGAATACTTACTGCTAGTGTATTTAATATCATGTGTGTGACCATACACAAAATGTGAGTTCAGAGGAGTGTGTTTAATGGTTAAATCCATGACATTCTTAGGTGTAGGAACCTTACCTTGGTATCTTATTCCCTTCCTGCCGTTTTTGCTAACTCCATAGATCATTGAAGCCATTTTTCTTCTATCTATGCTTTTAGCAAGGAACTTCTGGAAACTGTGATCATACTCCTTGATGATCTCATCAGCACTGCTGGGAGTTTCAGAAATTGGTTCCTTCTGAGAGTTTTGTAAAACATTTTCTAATTTTGAAATTTTATTTCTCAACTCAGAATTTTCCAATTTAAGACTCTCAGTCTTATTAGAGTCAGATTCAAGATTCCTTTTCAGGTTTCTGAATTTAACTCTAATCTGCTGGTACCTTTCCAGGATTTCATTAAGGCTTTCAGCAAGTTCAGCCTTAGTAAAATTAATTGCAAAGTCAGGAAATACCTCTTCAATGTCTGATTCAGAAGCTTCACTATCTTCTGAAATGTTGGCCATGAGAGCTATGTTTGCTCTCTCATCATCTGATTCTGAGTCAGCTTCAGACGAGTCAGAGTCATCCCATGTAGCCATGAGACTTTTCTTCTTTTCTCTTCCAAACTTCTTTTTGGGCTTTTCCCTCTGAAGCTTTGGGAAGTCACTCTTGTAGTGTCCTTGCTCATTGCACTCATAGCAGATGATGTCCTTGGTGTTTGGCTTTCTGCTTCCTGAGGAGCCTTCAGATCTTCTGTATCCAAGAGGAAGAATCTGTCCTTCTGTATCTGGAAGAAGACTCGTTCTGATCAGATCTTCTGGGATTCCTGAACTTCCTTTGCCTCTGCTTCCATAGTTGATTCACTCTTCTGGAGAGGAGAGAAAGTTCATCTTCTTCTGATGAGGATCCATCAGATGTTTCTTCAACTGCCTGCAAAACTTTAGACTCAGATTTTTTGTTAGATTTTAATGCTAAAGGCTTACCTTGCTTCTGAGGTTCATCAGCTTCTAGCTCTATCTCATGACTTCTGAGGGAGCTGATAAGTTCCTCCAGAGAAATTTTGTTGAGATCTTTTGCTAGCTTCAGAGCTGTAACCGTTGTCCTCCACTGCTTAGGTAAGCTTCTGATGATCTTCTTGACGTGATCAGCAGTAGAGTATCCTTTGTCCAGAACCTTGAGACCAGCTACCAGAATCTGGAATCTTGAGAACATTGTTTCAATTGATTCACTTTCTTCCATTTTGAATGCCTCATACTTCTGAATGAGCGCAAGAGCTTTAGTTTCTTTGACCTGAACATTGCCCTCATGCGTCATTCTGAGTGAGTCAAACATGTTCTTTGCTGTGTCTCTGTTAGAAATCTTTTCATATTCAGCATAAGAGATGGCGCTGAGAAGGATGGTTCTGGCCTTGTGGTGATTTTTGAAGTCACGCTTTTGTTGGTCAGACATTGCTTTCCTATCAATCTTCTGACCGCTTGCATTCACAGGGTGCGTGTATCCATCTGTCACCATGTCCCACAGATCAGCATCATGTGCCAGAAAGAAGCTTTCAATTCTGTCTTTCCAGTAATCAAAATTTTCTCCATCAAAGACTGGAGGTTTGCCGCTGAATCTGTCTCTGTCTTCATTGTTGTCATTGTTGGTGTGATGATAAGTTCCTGCCATTGTGTTTTTCTGACGCTGGATCTTGTACTGACACGGTTAAGTGTTTTAGCTCAGAACCAGGCGCTCTGATGCCAATTGAAGAAGTGAAAAACACAAGAAGGGGGGTTGAATTGTAAAACTGAAAATCAATGCAATGAACACGATATTTTTATCCTGGTTCGTTTGATCTCAAACTACTACAGTCCACCCGTCAAGGTGATTTCTCCTCTCTCCAACGAGGTCTTAATCCACTATATTCAACTGAATATTACAATCTTCTTTAACAACTGCTAAAGCCTTCTTGATGCAAACCACAAACCGGTTTCTCAAGGAATCACTTTCTTACAAAGAATTGAAATCTAGGTGTGTGAATGTTTTCTACAAAACTGTTTATCACAATTGTGATACTACACAACTTAAGCTTATTGAAACTAGATTGCTAAAATAATTGAGTAAGGAATTTGGAGCTTTTAGCAAACTGAGAGTGAGGAATATGATGAATATCTTTTAGGCGTGTAGATTGTTGTAGAGCATTAGCCAATTCAATCTTCATTGAATTGTTTATATAGCATTGGAATTAGTGAACGTTGGTGCCATAATTTTGTTTCAATGCCAATAATAATCTTTCCTTATTAAGCAGATCTTGTCTGGAATGATGCCGTTGGTAATAACTCATCTTGAATGCACAGTACCGTTGCCACTTAAGCATGTTCTGGCTTTGGCTCATTCTGACGTTGCTTAAGTGCTGATGAACTGTTGTTGTCTTTATTAGAGTTCAGAGTGTTGAGCGCAGATATAGCATCTTCTGAAGCGTGAGTTGTTCCTGATTCTGGTATCTGATATGGCATCTTCTGATGCTGATGTTGATATCCAATATTCTGATGCTGATTATGATGTTCTCATGCTGATACCCATCAGAGTTTCTGTAAAACAGACAGTAATTTTTAGGTAGCAACTAGTTCTTACATGAATCATATAATTAATATATCTTTTCATTTTGTTATCATCAAAACTTAACCTTAGGGTAGTAGATTCAAACTTTGTTCTAACAACTATTATTAGGACATGTTTAAGCCAATTAAACTTCAAGAGGGTACTTACCTATAAAACCCCATGCAAGCCTAAACTAAGAACTTGTTTGCTTTGCTTGTATATGCATACTTGTACATAACATCATGGACATCATGAACATCACATACATCCACTAACCATTTCAAGGATTTTTTGAGATTCATCTTTGTTCTTGTTTTGTAGGATATGGATTCACTTCGCAGGAAAAATATCCAAGTAAACCTTGTAAGAATTCATCCACAACTTAAGAAGCTAACTTCAAGGATCTCTGAGAACTGCCCATTCATCGAGAGACATGGTCGTCTACTCAACTTGGTCACCTCCAACACAGATGAGGATATGATGAAGGTGCTCTTTCAGTTCTTTGATCCTTTGCACCATTGCTTCACATTTCCCGACTGTGATACGGTGGGAGAACTGACTAGGGTCTTGCGTTTGTTTTCGCAAATGTTTCGGTTGAGCAAGAGTCGCCACCGACTTTTTATTTTATCCTAAGGAAAGGTTTAAAAAGCACAGCAAAAACATTTGAGATTTTTCTTGGGTTCGGGGAGTAGATTATAGAAAGGGAAGGTATTAGCACCCTTTCTATCCATGGTTATCCATGGGCTCTTAGGTACTTGCTTAGATCAACTTGCCTTGGTTTTCAATTGTTTGAAATGGTGCTTGGTGTGTGATTTTGAAAATGTTTGAAAAGATGCCTTGTGTAGGCTACCCTTGTAACAATTCTTTACTCGAATGTTTTACAAGAGGTGTTTGTCTTTTGAAAAGATGTTTCAAGGTTTTTGAAAGTTTGTTTTGAAAGTGTTTGTGAAGTGTAGTTTGAAATTAGGCAAGTATTTTCTTTGTAAATTGGCAAGTACCTAAGAGTTATCTACCCTAAAGTTTTCTCAAGGATTTTTGTTATGTTTTAAACCTTTTGACAATTTTGTTCCACCATTGTATTTGGTGGACAATCTTGTCTTAGGAGGTGAAAGGGACGGGCGCGGGTCATCGTTTAGACTATAATTGCAATAGTGTTAAATGTCTTTGGGCAATTTTTCTTTAAAAAGGGACTTGATCATTCATTTAGGCAACATTTTGAGGGACTATGATCATTTGATTGTTTGTTTTACCCAAAGAAATTCAACATGCAATATGGCCCAATTATTTGAAGGCAACAAAGTGGAATACCCTAGGGGTGCAAGTGTGAAATGTGTTGTCCATTTTCATGCTTATTTATCTTGAAATTAGGTCCAACTATTTTGTTCGTTTTATTCGCATACAAACCCTAATTCTAGCATGGTATGTTAGAAAACATTTAAAGTGCGAAAATTAAATTCCTACACTATTACAACACAATGATATGGGAAAGGGGGTACAAATGTTTCAAATGGGGATTATTTAGACAAGAATTTAAACCTAACTATTACATCATTTTCTTTGAATATTTACAAGACAAATAATTGTATAATTAAATGAAAATTGAAATAAATATGCAAAATGTAAAAAGAATTTTTATGTGTATGAAAAAAAAGAATATTATTTATGTGAAATAAAAAGAGAAATAAAAAGGTATTATTTTTGGAGTATTTTCATATTTTATGGCAAAACCCTAATTTAATCAAAAAAGGGATATTAATCAATTAATTCATATAATATTTACTATTTACATACAAAAATAAAATAAAATATAGTATATTTATAAAAATGTCTTTTTAGTGTTAAATATTAATAAAAATAAGAATATGTATATTTTTGATATCTTTACCCTAAATGTATTAATATATATATATATATATGTATATTTATATTATTTACAAGATATGTATTATATATATATTAATTAATAATATTTAATATTAAAATAAAAAAGTATTTTCCTATAAAATATTTTCAGGAAGTAAAAATAAGATAAAAGTGTATAAAATATATTTGTGCTATTTTAGTATTTTAAACAAAAAATATATATTTATTTATTTATGTACAAACTAAAAGAAAAAATCAAATAAATACCTAATAAATTCAAAAATGATGAGAAATTTTTTTTTTTATATTTTAAATATGCTGAGAAAAAATAAATGAGTCAATTAAAAAAGAAAACGTCAAAAAACATTAAAAATAAAGCAAATGGGCTCAGGGGGTGTAAAACCAAAAAGGTGGTGTGAATAAGAAAATAACTCAGGCCCAGCCCAAGAAGACATTGTCTTCAACCTTCAGACAAAACCAGTTCAAAACGCGCACCCTTCTTCTCAAACTTCTAACTCCTGATTCCTGGCTTATTAATGAAAACTCATAACATAAAAAATATTCAGCATCAAGAGACGAATCCAACCATATGCAGAACTTGATCTAACTCTCTAAGATGAGGGAGAATTTCTTCTCCCCCAAATCCTAACCTAGATTTTCTGCCATTTTCAAACCTTAAATTCTCACAGCACGAGCAAAAGAAATGAAAAGTAAAAACATGTATGTGTTCAGTGGCATGAATAGAACATTGTTTATTCACAAACTTAGAGCTAATGATGCCTAATAAGAGAGATAGAAGTTCACCAAAATACCTGTTCAGTTGAAGTTCTATCTGGCAATGGGGAAGCTTTCAGTGCAAGGTGATGATTGGTAAATCTTCCTTTAGGTCCAGGGATGCTATTCCAATGTTTACTTTGTCTTGAAAGCTTTTGAATCGTGCTAGAGAACTTCACCTGCAAAACAAGAAACTGAAAATGGTGGAACTGGTTAGAGGGATTACAGGTCGTGTTTCAAGTCATGGTTAGCTTGCATAGATGCTAGGGAATGTGTGTGAACTGGTTTGGGCAAGAGAGCTTGAGGGAAATGGAAGATGGCACTCAAACTGCAGGCCTGGCCCTGTTTTTGCAGTTTGAAGGTGATTCTGAGATTGGGAGTGTATGAGAGATGTTTGGGTCGTGCACAAGCTTGGTTGGGATGTCTTGAGTGTATTTTTTAAGTTTTCTTATGTGTTTGCAAGCTGATATGAGAGTTGTGTTACAATATGCCAAGTTACTTACACTTTAAGCAACAAATGCCCAAGTTGTGTTCTAGGTCAGTAGAGGCCCCCTAATGAGCTGCATAATCTCTCCTTGATCAGAGTGTTTTGCTCATAATCTTGTGCCAATTAGATCTCATTTGTACTGCTTGGATTTTCAATTGGACATAAAGTTACCTTTTGCAAAAATGGAAGAAATGCTTTATCTATAAATGGATTAATCCTTTAGGCAATGCTTGAACTCATGAAATAAGGCCTTGGCACAAAGGTTTTGCATTGAATTATTGAGTGTCAAAGGGTTTTAGGACCTGTAATTTAGCACGAACTATGCTGACTTGAAAATGGCTTAAGTTATGAACATGTTCATGATCAATTCAAAAGTGAGTTTTTGCCAAATTGTGAAATTCGATTCTCTCAAGTTATGAGGTTGTTTGAGAAGTTCTTGGACATTTTGGAAAGCTTGGAATGTGTAATACAATCCATTTTTGAAATGCAAATTGAAATTCCAAGTGGAAGTGTATGGAAAATGGCCTTGAAGTTGGGTAGAAAACCTTTTCAAAATAGGTTAAGATTTCACTAAGTTAAGAATGGTTTAGTGCCCTTATTCAAAAAATTGTAACTTGAGATAAAAGCCTCAAATGGGAAAACTTTGTGAATCAAAGTTTTAGATTATGCAACAAGCTACAACTTTCATGTTTTTACTTTTGTTTGAATCCAAATGGATCTTGGTGAAAAAGTGGGGCAAAGTTGGGAAAAAATTAGGGTTTTTTATAACTTAGAAAAATTCTAAGTTATGAAAAATTCTAATTTCTAACCCTAATTTACATTTTGTGATTTCTTGGTGAACAATTTTCATGATTTGGCATGTTTTGATGAAAAATGAATCTTGACACTTGATTTTGACCAAAAAGTCAAAGTTTGACTTTTCAGTATACAGTCAAAATTGATCAATTGACTGGGAAATTCAACTGTCAATCTTGTGTATTTGGGATCTTTTGAACTTGTTGAGCATGTCAAGATAATTCCATGGGGTCCTTGAGTCCATATATGAGCTTGGTTTGCCATTGGCTAGGTCAAACAGTCAAAAATTGCCTTTGTGCAGTCAAAACCCTAAAAATGACCATTTTGCCCTTTTGGTGATCTGATCAAATTTCCTGTGGAACTGTGATCCAAACTTGATCAAATGGTCCATGTGAGTTTATAATGTTGATGTGGGTCAATTTTCATGAGATTTGACTGTCAATTGGCCACAGTTGACTTTTTCCCCAATACAGCTGATTTCTAGGTCAACTGTCCAATTGACTGGGCAAAACTTGGAATCAAGACTTGAAACTTGATGTGGATAAACTTGGTAGTCCAATATGAAGCATGAAAGTCATCTTAGGCACTTTAGGTCAAAAAATCTTGGTGCAAACACAAACCCTAATTTGGGTCAACAATGCAAGGAGAAGTCTTGAGCAGATGAAACCCTAACTGGATCTTGAGCTTCAAGGGCTTTGTGGTGAGAAATCAATGAGAAATGGGAGGGCAAATTTTGGGGTACAACAGTTGCCCCTGTTCAATCTTCTTGAATCCGAAGAGTTAGATTGGCAAGCTTGCCTTTCGTGACTCGAGGGTAAAAGGAGATTGGACACTAGAGTGCCCGGAAATTTGCACTCGTCAAAGCAATGAATGCGGGAATGGGCTTAGAGATTGCCATTTGGAGATGGGCTTAGAGATGCCATCTTGAGAGGTGACAGAAACTTGTCGGGGATGGGCTTAGAGATGCCATCTGGAATGAGTATCAGGAAGGCGTCCATGCTTTGGACCATCTTCGAATTGGGGGTCTGAATAAGCAATAGATAGACATCCGTTGTTGGGAGGAATCCGTGAGCTGTTTTCAAAGGTTGCATCTGAACAAGTGATAGATTAACATCCTTTGTTGGAAAGAATCCATAGACTGTTTTCAGAAGTCTGGAGAAGAAACTGAACAAGCGATAGGTTAACATCCGTTACTTGGCGAACCCGTGAACTGTTTTCAGAAATCTTGAAGTTGAATAAGCAATAGAGCAACATCCGTTGTTGGGAAGCGTCCATAAACTGTTTTCAGAAGTTGCATCTGAACAAGTGATAAATTAACATCCGTTGTTGGGAAGAATCTATAGACTGTTTTCAGAAGTCTTGAGAAGAAACTGAACAAGCGACAGGTTAACATCCGTTACTTGGAGAACCCGTAAACTATTTTCAGAAATCTTGGAGTTGAATAAGCAATAGAGCAGCATCCGTTGTTGGGAAGCGTCCGTAAACTGTTTTCAAAGGTTGCATCTGAACAAGCTGATAGATTAACATCCGTTGTTGGGACAAATCCATAAACTATTTTCAGAAGTCTTGATAAGAATCTGAACAAGTGATAGGTTAACATCCGTTACTTGGAGAACCCGTGAACTATTTTCAGAAATCTTGAATTTGAATAGGAACCGGTATAGGGTTGCTTGATGATGAGTCCGTATAAAACTGCATCTGAAACTGTTAAGGATAGCTTTTTATTCTCATCCTGAAAAGGACAAAATGTTAGCTAGACACAAAATTATGTTGCATGAAATGTATGATGCAGTATATGTTATATCAATGTTTATGATATGAATGTAATGAATGCGCATGTAAGCTGATGAGCTGTCTTGTTGGGGATAAATGAATCCTGGATGGCCGAAGATAAAAGTATCCTGACTGCTGCCGGGAAGAATAATTCCTTGGCTGTGACTGGGGGAATAAGGAGCTTGGGTTGTACCAAACCTCTGGGGAATTCCTGATGACTTCTACTGGGGAGTACCAATCTAGTAGACTCCTGCTGGGGATGCAAGACTGAGAATCTTCAGTTTGGAGGGAAGCATCTCTGGCGACCTTACTAGCGATCTCAAGATTTGCTCTCCTAAAACTCTGTGGGGAGAAGGTTCATTAGTCTGGCTTCGCTGGGGATGCTGAAACTTAAACTATGAGGGGAATTGAATTCCTAAGGACCTTCTGGCTGGGGGATTGTAAAGATAAGTTACTGCTGGGGAATCTTGATGAACTCCGCTGGGGATAGGAAGAATTTTAGCGAACGCTATCTTCCGTGACAATAAGCTGAGGATAACCCAGTTATAAGTCCTTGTGAGAAATAACTTTGAATAAAACTCGGGAGAGACGTCCGTTCTCTGCGGGGGATAAGCTTCCAGAATTTACTGGGGATGAGCTTCAAGACTTGCTAGGGACATGGATTCCAAATCTCCCAGGGGTTTCCTTTGAAGGGTATCAAGATATCCCACTGTTCTTTTGACCTATCTGTAATCCTCTTTCCCGACTCATAAGAAAATGATTATGTTTCAAATGCATATGCCTATTTAACAAAACATTAGACGTTTCTCAAAATAAAACAAATAGTGCAAGAGACAAGAAAAGGAAATGACACAAATTTCTGGGAAAAGTATTTGTATTGATTTTCTATGAGTATATTTCTACAAAGGAGACAATCATCCTAGCAAGAGGATTTTGTCGTAAGTATTTAAAAGGTTTATACAAAATAAGGATGGCTATGTGAAATAATTCCATGGGATTCCATTCCGCTATAGCTTTCACAACTCTGAATATCTGTCCATTCAATGCTTCACTTGACGATGACTGGATTGATCAGAAGCCTGGAACCGGTTGATGAAGAGATTGTCCTTGAAGTGATCCGACGAGACATAGTCATACGCTTTAATTCCCTAACTTTTGCCTGAATCGCCCTTTCGGGTTTTCGATCCACCGGGAAACCCCTTTTTGCCCAAGCCGCCCTTTCGGGTTTTCAACTTGCCCGGTGTACAGATTTTTTTGTTTTTATCCCTAATTTTTGCCTGAATCGCCCTTTCGGGTTTTTGATCCACCGGGATGCCCATTTTTTCCCAAGCCGCCCTTTCGGGTTTTCGACTCGTCGGATTATTTTATGCGTAGTATCTTTTGACTATGTCTGCGTTCGCAGGGTGAGGTAAATCGTCGCCGTCCATGGTGGTCAGAATCATTGCGCCACCAGAAAATATGCTCTTGATCACAAATGGTCCTTCATATGTAGGAGTCCATTTGCCCCTGGGATCACTTTGCGGCAAGATAATCCGCTTGATTACAAGATCTCTGACTTGATACACTTGACGTTTGACTTTCTTATTGAAGGCCTTGATCATCCGCTTTTGATACGTCTGACCATGGCATATAGCAGCAAGTCGCTTTTCGTCGATCAGATTGAGTTGATCAAGTTGAATCTGCATCCAATCATCTTCATTCAAACCTGCATCCTTCATAATCCTTAGAGAAGGGATCTAGACTTCCATAGGCAAAACAGCTTCCATGCCATAAACCAAAGAAAATGGGGTTGCCCCAGTTGAAGTACGTGTCGTTGTACGGTATCCATGCAGAGAAAACGGTAACATCTCATGCCAGTCTTTGTAAGTGACTGTCATTTTCTGAATGATTTTCTTAATGTTTTTGTTCGCAGCTTCAACAACACCGTTCATCTTCGGCCGATAGGGAGATGAATTGTGATGATAAATCTTGAACTGTTCGCACAATGCAGTGATCATTGTGTTATTCAGATTTGTACCGTTGTCTGTGATGATCCTGTCTGGAACACCATATCGACATATGAGATTTTTCTTGATAAAGCGGGCAACCACATTTTTAGTCACAGAGGCGAAGGAAGCTGCTTCGACCCATTTGGTGAAATAGTCAATGGCAACCAGGATGAAGTGATGTCCGTTGGAAGCCGTGGGCTTGATCTCTCCAATCATATCAATGCCCCACATTGCAAAGGGCCACGGAGCAGTCAGGACGTTGAGAGGAACCAGAGGGATATGAACTTTGTCAGCATAAACTTGATACTTGTGGCAAGTACGGGAATGTTGATGGCAGTCAGCTTCCATGGTAGACCAGTAATAGCCTGCCCTCAGGATCTTCTTAGCCATTGTATGCCCGCTCAAGTGAGTGCCAAATGTTCCGCCGTGTATATCAGTCATGATCAACTCTGCTTCAGCTTTA
Source organism: Vicia faba (assembly GCA_948472305.1). Classification (NCBI taxonomy): domain Eukaryota; kingdom Viridiplantae; phylum Streptophyta; class Magnoliopsida; order Fabales; family Fabaceae; genus Vicia; species Vicia faba. The sequence continues at coordinate 1,023,345,001 of OX451736.1, read as the reverse complement.
TCTACGCATCGGAGTAATACACAATCATGGCTTCGTTTGTAAAGGATGCTGTTGCTCAGGAAGAACTTAGCAGCAAATTTCCTTAAGAACTTCTTGTCATTCACGGAAGCTCCTTCAGGATAATCTCGGGTCTCGAGATACCCTTTGATTTCATGGAACCAAGGTTGTTCCACTACTTCTTCGGTATTAATCTCGTGGCAATGTGTTGGTTCATCCATTCGCTCGATGGTGATTTGGGGAGCCTCGTTATCCCAGTTGAGTTTAAACATGGAGGACATTGTGGCTAGAGCATCTGCTAGCTGATTCTCTTCTCGCGGGAAATGCTCGAAGGTAATTTGCTCGAAACGCGGCAACAATGTCAGGACATGTTCTTTGTATGGGACGACATTAGGATGTTTGGTATCCCATTCTCCTTTGATTTGACTGATAACCAAAGCCGAGTCCCCAAATATGATCAAAGATTTGATCCCCAAGTCTATAACAGCCTTGAGACCAAAGATGCAGGCTTCATACTCAGCCATATTGTTTGTGCAGCTGTAGCAAAGTCGGGCCGTGAAAGGTGTGTGACAACCTTCCGGAGAAATGAGTACTGCGCCAATACCGTTTCCAAGCGCATTTGAAGCACCATCAAAGTACAGGGTCCATCGAGATCCCTTTTCAGGTCCGTCATACGGTCCGTCACCTTCAACGTTGTCCAAATTCATGATGTCCTCGTCTGGGAAGTCAAATCTCATGAGTTGATAGTCCTCGATAGCCTGATGAGCCAGATGGTCAGCTAATACACTCCCTTTTATAGCTTTTTGGGTGGTGTACTGGATGTCATACTCAGTTAAGATCATTTTCCATCTAGCTATCCTTCCAGATAAAGTGGGCTTTTCGAAGATATACTTGATAGGATCCATTTTGGAAATCAACAAGGTAGTATGAGTCAACATATACTGTCTTAGTCGGCGAGCAGCCCATACCAAAGCGCAGCAAGTTTTCTCGAGCAGTGAGTAGCGAGTCTCACAGTCGGTAAACTTTTTGCTAAGGTAATAAATAGCATGCTCTTTTCGACCAGACTCGTCATGCTGGCCCAAAACACACCCCATTGAGTTATCCAAGACAGTCAAATACATGATCAATGGTCTTCCTTCGACGGGTGGCATCAGAATAGGAGGTTCTAGCAAATACTCCTTGATTCTATCAAAAGCAGCTTGACAATCGTCGTTCCATTCCACTACCTGATCTTTTTTCAAGAGTTTGAAAATTGGCTCACAGGTAGAAGTCAGATGTGAGATGAATCTGGCAATATAGTTTAAGCGCCCCAAGAATCCTCTAACCTCCTTTTCAGTACGGGGAGCAGGCATCTCTTGTATCGCTTTTACTTTTGCCGGATCGACTTCAATGCCTTTGTTGCTTACAATGAATCCCAGGAGTTTACCAGACCTAACTCCAAAGATGCATTTACTTGGATTCAGCCTGAGCTTGTATTCTTTTAACCTGGCAAACAGCTTCTCCAGATGTTCAAGGTGCTCTTCCTCTGTTTGTGACTGAGCTATCATATCGTCTACGTAAACTTCAATCTCATGATGTATCATATCATGAAATAAAGCTACCATGGCACGTTGATAAGTTGCCCCTGCGTTCTTCAGCCCGAACGACATCACCTTATAACAGAAAGTGCCCCACTGTGTGACAAAAGTCGTTTTCTCCATATCCTCGGGAGCCATTTTGATTTGATTGTAGTCCGAGAATCCATCCATGAAGGAAAACACTTTATGCTGAGTTGTATTGTCGATCAAGATGTCAATATGAGGTAGCGGGAAATCATCTTTAGGGCTGGCCCTATTCAAATACCGGTAGTCCACACACATCCTGACTTTGCCATCTTTCTTAGGTACTGGCACAATGTTAGCGACCCATTGAGGATAGGACGTAACAGCCAGAAAGCCAGCATCAAATTGTTTCATTACTTCTGCTTTGATCTTTTCAGACATGTCAGGCCTCATTTGGCGAACTTTTTGCTTGATCGGTGGGCAATCCTCTCTTGTGGGGAGACGGTGAACCACGATGTCTGTGTCTAAACCCGACATGTCTTCATAGGACCAAGCAAAGATTTCAACATACTCATTCAACAACTGCACCAAGCGCTCCTTGACTTTTGGTTCCAGATTAGAACCTACTTGCACCTCCTTCCGGTCTTCCTCGGTCCCTAAGTTGACAGTTTCCAGTGACTCTTCATGCGGTAAGATGGCCCTTTCCTCTTGTTGCAGAAGTCTGGCTAATTCCCCGGGTACTTCACAACCTTCGTCATCTTCATACTCGGCTAGATTGACCAGATCTTCAGAGTTATTGAAAGATATAGCAGAATAGTCACCCATGGAATCCGGAGTGGATGGGTACCTGCATTGGGGAGTGTGGGTGTGTGTAAGGGATAGCCATCCTTAAACAAAAATGCGAAAGGAAAGAAAATGAACACAAGCAGTTTATCACATGAAAAACGTCCAATGAATCATTAAACATGGCATATGGATATGAAAAATAATCAAAACCCTTATAAGTGGACCTACATGCCCCGGGCAAGGCAGGAGGTGAAAAGATAGTGTACGGATTGTTTGAAAGTAAATATTACAGACCAAATAGGAAATGTTTAACAGATAAATTATTGATGAATAAAAGTGATGGTGAGAAAGTCTTTTGCCTCCCAGTTGCTCAATCCTCCTTTGACAATTGGATAAATCCACTCTTCAATGTTGCTCTCCTTGTCTTCATCTTCCAGGGCGTTGATTCCGTAGGGAGAAATTTTGACTGGCGCCCTTTCAATCTTCGCACGGCGCATAGCTTTCTGGCCGGCGGCTGTGAACCCTAACCCAAACTTGTCAGTCTTATGCGGAAAGTCGGGTAACTGCCCCCATGCTGAATTCTTCCCTTCTTTTATTGTGGTCCTTGCATCCTCCAGAGATGCCATCCTGGCCATCTGCCTCGGTGTCTCAACCGTCAACTTCGCTACTGCTATTTCAGGAAGGACTTCTTCGAAATGTTGAAACGGTGTCTCGATGAATTCTCCTTCAACCTCCACATACCGGAAATAATTTAAGTTGTTAATCATGTACTCTTCTTCGCCATGGATAGTGATGATCTTTCCCTTGACAGGTTACTTCAACATCTGATGTAAGGAGGAGGTGACTGCCCCAGCATGGTGTATCCAAGGTCTACCCAGCAGGCAAGAGTATGATGGGCGGATGTCCATCATATAGAAAGTGGATTTAAACACCTCAGTGCCTATCTTGATGGGAATTTCAACCTCTCCATGGACCATTCTCTTCGAACCATCGAAAGCTCTGACAACAATATCACTCGGCTTCAATTCCAACCCCTCACAATCTAGTCATTCCAAGGCCTTTTTAGGCAAAACATTCAGTGACGAACCAGTGTCGACCAAGACGTGTGCGAGAGTAGTTCTTCGACACTCGACTGAAATTTGCAAAGCATCATTGTGATTTCTGCCTTTAGGAGTTAGGTCGGTGTCAGAAAAACCTAATCCATTGTCTGCAGTCAGGCTAGCCACACAATTCTGAAATTGATCCGCAGAGGTTTCCTGGGGCACATGAGCTGCCTTCAGGAATTTTATCAGGGCTTTAGCGTGCGCTTCTGAGCAAAGTAGTAGTGCCAGCATGGAGTTCTTGGAGGGGGTTTGCCCCAACTGTTCCACCACATCGTAATCACTTCTTTTGATTATCCTCAAAATCTCGTCCATTTCCTTCTTGGAGGTTTCCGGGATAACCAAGGGTTGAGCCCTCGTCCTGACGGGATCATCTTGGATTCCCTTACCTTTGTCAGCAGTGGTAGGAGAGACAGTACTAGGAACAACAATGTCTTCAATCAGAGGAGTTCTAGCAGAGATTTTTATTGGTGCAGGGATGACCTCGTTAGCTGATGAGGGTCCAAAGACTGCTCTTGGAGGGGCAATCTCTGGAGAAAATATTCTCCCGCTCCTGGTGATTTTGCTAGTGCCCGCAATGTTGCTAATGCTGGCTTCATCATCATCTGAACTTTCTTCAGTTGTTTCGATTTGCTTGATACCATGGTAGTAGATGTCACCGCCATAGTTCCAAGGTATCGACTTCTCAGAAACATAGGGAACAGGCCCTGGCATTGTTATCTTCAAAGGAACAGATTTCGTAGCTGGTGTAATCTTAACAGGCTTTTTGACGGCCTTGGAAAGATTGGAGTGAATGGTTATGATTGAGACATCTTCAGTATGAACTGGAACAGCAGAAACTTTTTCAAACTAAATTTTTCGACTACCCATAAGGCCTTGGATGCCTTTCTTCAGTAGCGGACAATCAAATGGCAGAGAGTAACAACAGTAGCAGTCTTCTTTACATCCCGGGAAGATCCCGGCCTTTAACAAATTCAACTTAATGGTTAGCAATGGAGTAGTCAGATCACTGACATCAGCAACATACAAATCTTCTTCAATGGCATTGACATTTCGGCCGTGCTTCGGCATGGGTGCAGATATCACATTAGGCTTCTCCGGAGCGTCAAACTCTACCTCCTTAGCCTCTATCAGGTCTTGGATTTTATGCTTGAGTGCCCAACAATCATTGGTGTCATGGCCGACACTGTCTGAATGGTAGGCGCATTTAGCATTGGCATGATAATGCGGAGAGGACGTATTCACATTCTTTGGTGCCTCCTTGATGGTGGCAAGATTCAACTTCAACAGATGGGGAAGCACTTGCGCTGGAGTCATATTAATACGGGTGAACTGCCGTTGTGGCCGTTCCACTCGTTGTTGATTTGGTCTGGATTGGTTATAGCGAGGCTGCTCACTTGGAGTATTTTGAATCATTACGGCCCCCACAGTTGGCCGACGCTCCGTCTTCCCTGCTCTTCTCTGAGAATATACCACAGTTGTTTCCTTCTTAAAAGGTTTCTTCTCAACACTTGCGGCAACACCCTTCTGAATCTTTCCTGACTTGATGTCGGCTTCTATTCTCTCGCCTGTTAAGATCAAATCGGTAAACCCCGCGGAAGAGTTACCAATTAGATGATTGAAAAATGGCCCAGATAGGGTCCCAAGGAACATATCAACGAGTTCACGGTCGGTTAAGGGAGGCTGCACCCTGCCAGCCAAATCCCTCCATTTTTGTGCGTTATTCTTTGAATCCTTCGCTTGTTCCTAGTGACATACCCTGAAGTTGGGTACGAGTAGGAGCAAGATCAGAATTATATTGGTATTGTTTGTAGAAAGTGGTGGCCAAATCTTCCCAATTTCTGACACTCGTTCCTTCTAGCTGATAAAACCACTCCAATTGAGCTCCCGAAAGGCTGTCTTGAAAGAAATGAATCCAGAGGTTTTTATCTGCCGTATAGGGTTGAATCTTTCTCACGTAGGACCTGAGATGCATTTTGGGGCAGGACAGCCCATCATACCTCACAAACACTGGCACTTTGAATTTTGGGGGAATCACAATCTCGGCAACCAAGCCCAAGTCTTCAAAATCCAAACCCGGTACTCTCTGTAATTCCATGGCGGCCAATCTGTCTTCTAAACCCTTGTATTTATCATCAGCTGGAGGGTATTGCTGGTCAGAATAATCTTCATCCTCTTCAACCTCTTCTTCTTCCGCATCAGACTCGGAAGGCACCGCAGCTCCATCTCTTTTACTAGTCCCTTCATCAGAAGTAGGAGGAAATTCAAGCACTCTCCGAGCTTCTCCGTCAAATCTTCTCCCCAAAGTAGCCACCCCAATCCTCTTTTTCTTCTTTTTTACTGGGTCCTTATTCCCCAATTGAGTCTTGATATCCTCCTGACCCTTAGCTAAGGTCATCAGGAGTTGCTGGAACTGTGCATTCTGAGCCTGTAGGTCTTTGACTGTTTGCTCGAGATCCATCCTACTGTAATAAACAACAGACAGATAAGGAAACCTGGAGTGAGACCTGCTTATGCACATGATGAATGGTATTCTTATGTATTCAATGCATTCAAGGATTTAGAACATTCAAAATTGTTTCAGACAAAGAAGAACGCACGTCATATTAATAAGAAGAAATTTGTTAGTACATAAATGCCCCATGGGCCAAATATTACAAAATAAACTTCTTAAGGCAGAAAGACACTGCGCATCCTCTTTGGTGCGATGTAGGTGTTGAGGGCCTCTTGCTCGTGGAGTCGGCGGGTAAGCTCTAAAACCTTCTTTTCACTGGCGTAGAAGCTAGCTTCAAAAGTATTTCGTTCCTCCTTGAGCTGAATCCAACTTTTCTGCATTTCCTCCCACGATGTAGGCATGTCTGGATGTAGGATGGTGTAGGGGACCTCTCCTTCATTGACGGGCTCTTTAATCACTGGGAGTACATGAGGATAAGGCATCATTAGACTTTGGGCTCGGGCTCGTACCCACTTGAGATAAGGCTCAAGAGGGATGAAATTCTTATGTCCCAAAGTCTTGCTATCAACCTTGTTGAGTTTTCCCCAAGCTCTGATGAATCTTTGGCGAAGTCCTTGCGCATCGTTGTCGAAGTCAAAAACTAGGCTAGGAATCAACATATCATGAGGGCCATCCCTCCGTGCATATCCAAATTGCCTCAAAGCTAGGCAAGGGTTGTAGGTGATACCTCCCCTAATTCCAAGTAAAGGAACATTAGGAAACTCTCCGCAACGATCGATGATGATGACATTTTCTCTGGACCGAGAACACCAATGCACATCAGAATGAGTAAGAGTCATCAACCGTTGGGACCACCTTGAGCCTTGGCCATTCTTCAGGACAGATTGTGGAATGTGCGAAATAAACCACCTTGCAAGGAGAGGAGTACAGCACATGAGAACACCCCTCTTTCTCATTGTTCGTGTGTAAAATGAGTGAAGGATGTCCCCAAGCAATGTTGGTATTGGATTTCTGGACAAGAAGATTTTGACGGCGTTGACATCTACCAATTGGTCAGGATTTGGGAACAAGACCAACCCATAGATAAGGAGTGCCAATATTTCTTCAAAGGCTTGTAGGTCCAATAAGTTCCAACATTCTTGTGCCTTATCAAACAAGAATTTTGCTAAGAATCCCTTGACGCTGCTTCTGGTTTCCCAATGCCCCTTGATGTCGGATGGTTGTAGATGTAATGCTCGAGCAACATCTTCCGGCTTTGGTTCCTTTTCTGTACCGTTGAAGGGTAGTTGATTAAGGATAGGAATTCTCAGGAGTTGAGAAAACTCCTCCAAAGTGGGCACCAATTGATAATCAGGGAAAGTGAAACAGTGGTGAAGAGGGTCAAAGAACTGGAATAGCACTTTCATCATGTCTTCTTCAATGTTGGTGCTGACTAGGCTGAGCAGTCTACCATGTCTTTCACTGAAGGATGAATTTTCCGGAATTCTTGAGGTGAGCTCCTTGAGTTGAGGAGAGATTCTCACAAGGTTGACTTGAATGGTATTTCTGCGAGGAATTTCCATGACCTACAAAACAGGAACAAAGATGAAGATCCAAACCCTTGAAATGGTCAGTGAATGCATATGATGCTTTATGATGTTTATGATGTTTATGGCGTATGCACAAAACATATGTACAAACAAATCACACCAAACCCTAGTTTCAGGCTTGCATGGGGTTTCATAGGTAAGTACCCTCTTGAGTGTAGTTGGCTTAAAAACCTGTCCTATAAATAGTAACCGGGTTCTAAGGAGCTCAATATCACGGGATTGTTTTCATTGTTCATTGTTTTGGTTTAGCCACTTAACTAGCGACCAAAATATTCCAAGAAAATAACCCTCAATGAGTGTAGTATCGAGTATCTACCAACTTCGGACTGCACCAAAGCCGATCATCTCACTACCCCGAATAAAAGGCCAAGATGGTCAAGTAAGGTTCTAGGTCATTAGTGCTTAGTGACATCACTCAGCGGCCCCGTACTCTCCTTGATTGAACTCAAGGGTTATCGGTACTCACAAATATGTCGCACTAATATAGCTATTGCTTCGACCGTGTCAGTATACCCCGCACAGTTTCCACAACGTATTGCTATCTATGAATGTTTCCCAAAATCCGGGTGTAGGATTTTAAACCCAAACAATAGAGCCAAGATATAAAGAAAACAACTCAAACAATTTGTCATTCAAGAGGGTGATCTAAGCCCTAAGGTTACTCCACTTATAAAATTTTCCCCAGCAGAGTCTCCAGTTCTGTGATACGGTGGGAGAACTGATTAGGGTTTTGCGTTTGTTTTCGCAAATGTTTCGGTTGAGCAAGAGTCGCCACCGACTTTTTATTTTATCCTAAGGAAAGGTCTAAAAAGCACAGCAAAAACCTTTGAGATTTTTCTTGGGTTCGGGGAGTAGATTATAGAAAGGGAAGGTATTAGCACCCTTTCTATCCATGGTTATCCATGGGCTCTTAGGTACTTGCTTAGATCACCTTGCCTTGGTTTTCAATTGTTTGAAATGGTGCTTGGTGTGTGATTTTGAAAATGTTTGAAAAGATGCCTTGTGTAGGCTACCCTTGTAACAATTCTTTACTCGAATGTTTTACAAGAGGTGTTTGTCTTTTGAAAAGATGTTTCAAGGTTTTTGAAAGTTTGTTTTGAAAGTGTTTGTGAAGTGTAGTTTGAAATTAGGCAAGTATTTTCTTTGTAAATTGGCAAGTACCTAAGAGTTATCTACCCTAAAGTTTTCTCAAGGATTTTTGTTATGTTTTAAACCTTTTGACAATTTTGTTCCACCATTGTATTTGGTGGACAATCTTGTCTTAGGAGGTGAAAGGGACGGGCGCGGGTCATCGTTTAGACCATAATTGCAATAGTGTTAAATGTCTTTGGGCAATTTTTCTTTAAAAAGGGACTTGATCATTCATTTAGGCAACATTTTGAGGGACTATGATCATTTGATTGTTTGTTTTACCCAAAGAAATTCAACATGCAATATGGCCCAATTATTTGAAGGCAACAAAGTGGAATACCCTAGGGGTGCAAGTGTGAAATGTGTTGTCCATTTTCATGCTTATTTATCTTGAAATTAGGTCCAACTATTTTGTTCGTTTTATTCGCATACAAACCCTAATTCTAGCATGGTATGTTAGAAAACATTTAAAGTGCGAAAATTAAATTCCTACACTATTACAACACAATGATATGGGAAAGGGGGTACAAATGTTTCAAATGGGGATTATTTAGACAAGAATTTAAACCTAACTATTACATCATTTTCTTTGAATATTTACAAGACAAATAATTGTATAATTAAATGAAAATTGAAATAAATATGCAAAATGTAAAAAGAATTTTTATGTGTATGAAAAAAAAAATATTATTTATGTGAAATAAAAAGAGAAATAAAAAGGTATTATTTTTGGAGTATTTTCATATTTTATGGCAAAACCCTAATTTAATCAAAAAAGGGATATTAATCAATTAATTCATATAATATTTACTATTTACATACAAAAATAAAATAAAATATAGTATATTTATAAAAATGTCGTTTTAGTGTTAAATATTAATAAAAATAAGAATATGTATATTTTTGATATCTTTACCCTAAATGTATTAATATATATATATATATATATATATATATATATATATATATATATATATATATATATATATATATATATATATATATATATATATATATATATATATATATATATATATATATATATATATATATATATATATATATATATATATATATATATATATATATATATATATATATATATATATATATATATATATATATATATATATATATATATATATATATATATATATATATATATATATATATATATATATTTATATTATTTACAAGATATGTATTATATATATTAATTAATAATATTTAATATTAAAATAAAAAAGTATTTTTCTATAAAATATTTTCAGGAAGTAAAAATAAGATAAAAGTGTATAAAATATATTTGTGCTATTTTAGTATTTTAAACAAAAAATATATATTTATTTATTTATGTACAAACTAAAAGAAAAAATCAAATAAATACCTAATAAATTCAAAAATGATGAGAATTTTTTTTTTATATTTTTAATATGCTGAGAAAAAATAAATAAGTCAATTAAAAAAGAAAAAGTCAAAAAACATTAAAAATAAAGCAAATGGGCTCAGGGGGTGTAAAACCAAAAAGGTGGTGTGAATAAGAAAATAACTCAGGCCCAGCCCAAGAAGACATTGTCTTCAACCTTCAGACAAAACCAGTTCAAAACGCGCGCCCTTCTTCTCAAACATCTAACTCCTGATTCCTGGCTTATTAATGAAAACTCATAACATAAAAAATATTCAGCATCAAGAGACGAATCCAACCATATGCAGAACTTGATCTAACTCTCTAAGATGAGGGAGAATTTCTTCTCCCCCAAATCCTAACCTAGATTTTCTGTCATTTTCAAACCTTAAATTCTCACAGCTCGAGCAAAAGAAATGAAAAGTAAAAACATGTACATGTTCAGTGGCATGAGTAGAACATTGTTTATTCACAAACTTAGAGCTAATGATGCCTAATAAGAGAGATAGAAGTTCACCAAAATACCTGTTCAGTTGAAGTTCTATCTGGCAATGGGGAAGCTTTCAGTGCAAGGTGATGATTGGTAAAGCTTCCTTGAGGTCCAGGGATGCTATTCCAATGTTTACTTTGTCTTGAAAGCTTTTGAATCGTGCTAGAGCACTTCACCTGCAAAACAAGAAACTGAAAATGGTGGAACGGGTTAGAGGGATTACAGGTCGTGTTTCAAGTCATGGTTAGCTTGCATAGATGCTAGGGAATGTGTGTGAACTGGTTTGGGCAAGAGAGCTTGAGGGAAATGGAAGATGGCACTCAAACTGCAGGCTTGACCCTGTTTTTGCAGTTTGAAGGTGATTCTGAGATTGGGAGTGTATGAGAGATGTTTTGGTCGTGCACTAGCTTGGTTGGGATGTCTTGAGTGTGTTTTTTAAGTTTTCTTAAGTGTTTGCAAGCTGATATGAGAGTTGTGTTACAATATGCCAAGTTACTTACACTTTAAGCATCAAATGCCCAAGTTGAGTTCTAGGTCAGTAGAGACCCCCTAATGAGCTGCATAATCTCTCCTTGATCAGAGTGTTTTGCTCATAATCTTGTGCCAATTAGATCTCATTTGTACTGCTTGGATTTTCAATTGGACATAAAGTTACCTTTTGCAAAAATGGAAGAAATGCTTTATCTATAAATGGATTAATCCTTTAGGCAATGCTTGAACTCATGAAATAAGGCCTTGGCACAAAGGTTTTGCATTGAATTATTGAGTGTCAAAGGGTTTTAGGACCTGTAATTTAGCACAAACTATGCTGACTTGAAAATGGCTTAAGTTATGAACATGTTCATGATCAATTCAAAAGTGAGTTTTTGCCAAATTGTGAAATTCGATTCTCTCAAGTTATGAGGTTGTTTGAGAAGTTCTTGGACATTTTGGAAAGCTTGGAATGTGTACTACAATCAATTTTTGAAATGCAAATTGAAATTCCAAGTGGAAGTGTATGGAAAATGGCCTTGAAGTTGGGTAGAAAACCTTGTCAAAATAGGTTAAGATTTCACTAAGTTAAGAATGGTTTAGTGCCCTTATTCAAAAATTTGTAACTTGAGATACAAGCCTCAAATGGGAAAACTTTGTGAATCAAAGTTGTAGATTATGCAACAAGCTACAACTTTCATGTTTTGACTTTTATTTTAATCCAAATGGATCTTGGTGAAAAAGTGGGGCAAAGTTGGGAAAAAATTAGGGTTTTTTATAACTTAGAAAAATTCTAAGTTATGAAAAATTCTAATTTCTAACCCTAATTTGCATTTTGTGATTTCTTGGTGAACAATTTTCATGATTTGGCATGTTTTGATGAAAAATGAATCTTGACACTTGATTTTGACCAAAAAGTCAAAGTTTGACTTTTCAGTATACAGTCAAAATTGATCAATTGACTGGGAAATTCAACTGTCAATCTTGTGTATTTGGGATCTTTTGAACTTGTTGAGCATGTCAAGATAATTCCATGGGGTCCTTGAGTCCATATATGAGCTTGGTTTGCCATTGGCTAGGTCAAACAGTCAAAAATTGCCTTTGTGCAGTCAAAACCCTAAAAATGACCATTTTGCCCTTTTGGTGATCTGATCAAATTTCCTGTGGAACTGTGATCCAAACTTTATCAAATGGTCCATGTGAGTTTATAATGTTGATGTGGGTCAATTTTCATGAGATTTGACTGTCAATTGGCCACAATTGACTTTTCCCCAATACATCTGATTTCTAGGTCAACTGTCCAATTGACTGGGCAAAATTTGGAATCAAGACTTGAAACTTGATGTGGATAAACTTGGGAGTCCAATATGAAGCATGAAAGTCATCTTAGGCACTTTAGGTCAAAACATCTTGGTGCAAACACAAACCCTAATTTGGGTCAACAGTGCAAGGAGAAGTCTTGAGCAGATGAAACCCTAACTGGATCTTGAGCTTCAAGGGCTTTGTGGTGAGAAATCAATGAGAAATGGGAGGGCAAATTTTGGGGTACAACACCGACTATCAACTTGTGCCTACTTTGGAAGAATTATCCCAACTCTTGAGGATTCCCATTCTCAATCAACTACCTTTCAACGGTATGGAAAAATACCCAAAGCCAAAAGAGATTTCTCAAGCTCCGCACTTGCACTCATCTGATGTCACAACTCATTGGGAAACTAGAAGTGGTGTCAAAGGCTTCTTAGAAAAGTTCCTGTTTGAGAAATCCAAAGCTGTTGGAATTCCTTAGACTTGCAAGCCTTTGAGGAAATTGTGGCTCTTCTTATCTATGGGATGGTCCTATTTCCCAATCCTGACCAACTCATAGATGTGAGCACCGTCAAAATCTTCATATCACGCAACCCGATGCCTACATTGCTAGGGGATATCTTACACTCTTTTCACACTCGCACAATGAGGAAAAGAGGTGTCCTTATGTGTTGCACTCCTCTCCTGGCAAGATGTTTTATTTCTCATCTTCCCCAATTGGTCTTAAAGAATGAGCAAGGTTCAAGGTGGTCACAAAGGTTAATGACGCTCAAACATTCAAACATTCATTGGTGCTCCCGATCCAAAGAGGATGTTATCATTGTTGACCGTTATGGGGAATTCCATAATGTCCCTCTACTTGGATTAGGGGAGGCATCACCTACAACCCATGCTTATCTCTAAGATAGTTTGGTTATGCCCAAAGGGATGGCCCGCACGAGATGCTGATTCAAGGTTTGGTATTTGACTACGACAACGACGATCAAGGTCTTCGCCAGAGATTCATCCGAGTTTGGAGGATGCTAAACAAGGTGGATAGAAAGACTTTGGGGCACAAGAATTCCATCCCTCTTGAGCCTTACCTCAAATGGGTACGAACCCGTGCTCAAAGTCTTATGATGCCTTACCCCTCCATTCTCCCGGTGATCATTGAGCCTGTTAAGGAGGGAGATATTCTATACACTATCCTACATCCTGACATGCCCACATCTCTTGAAGACCTACAAAGGGATTGGATACAGCTCAAAGGAGAGTGAGATACTTTTGAGGCCCAATTCTACGCAAGAGAGAAAAAGGTTTTGGAACTCACTAGGATACTTCATGAGGAGCGGACTCTAAATGCCTACATTGCACCAAAGAGGATGCGCATTACTTTTTTATCTTAGAGTTTTGTATTATTTTGTCCAAGGGGCATTGATGTACTCAAACTTTATCTTATTAATATAACATGTGTTTTCTTTTTGTCTAAAACGAACTTGAATCTTGGAAATCCTTGAAAACATTGCATACGCACATATCATTCATCATAACATAAACAGGTCTTTTGGCAACAAGTTTCCTCATCTCTCTACTGTTTATTTCAATAAGATGGATCGCGAACAAATAGTCAAAGATCTCCCAACTCAGAACACACAGTTTCAATAGTTGCTCATGACCCTATCCAAGGGGAAAGAAGAGTTTAAGACTCTGCTGGCTGAAGAGAGGAAAAAGAAAACAAAGAAAGTCACCGGGGTCCTAAACATGGGGAGAAGATTTCATGGGCAGACTAGAAGAACCTTGAATTTTGCAACAACATCCGGTGAAGGAGAGGGGAAAGGAAAGGAAACATCGGTCCCGTCAGAATCTGAAGAGGAGGAAAAAGAGGAAGGCTACTCTGAGGAACAGTATCCTCCAGCTGATGATAAGTACAGACATCTCGAAGAGCGTTTGAGCGCAATGGAAATACAAAAGGTGCCAGGATTAGACTTTGAAGAATTGGGACTAGTGTCGGGCATTGTGATTCCTCCAAAATTTAAAGTGCCTTTGTTCGCAAAATATGATGGGGTGTCATGTCCTAAGATGCACCTCCGATCATATTTGAGAAAGATCCAACCACACTCCGCTGATAAAGACTTGTGGGTACATTTTTTCCAAGATAGTCTATCTGGAACATAACTCTACTGGTTTTACCAACTAGAAAGAGCCAACGTCCATAATTGGGAAGATCTTGCCGCAACTTTCTACAAGCAATATCAATATAATGCTGATTTAGCGCCTACCCGTACTCAACTTCAGAGTATGGCTATGGCTTCCAATGAGGGTTTCAAGGATTGCGCGAGAAATAGAGAGATCTGGCTGGAAGAGTTCAACACCCTATGTCTGAAAGGGAATTAGTGGGCATGTTCTTAGGTACTTTATCGGGCCCTTTCTTCAACCATTTGATTGGGAGCTCATCTGCAGGATTTACTGAGTTAATATTGACCGGAGAGAGGGTGGAAGCTGGCATAAAAAGTGGAAAGATTCAGAAGGATTCGTCTTCTTCTACAGCTGTGAGGAAGCCATTTATTAGGTAGAAAGAGGTAGCTGCTGTTTATCCACAAAGAAACCAAGGGAGAGCGAACGCCGAACAATGGTAGGGGCTGTTATGATTCTAAAGCCTACATCTGATCAACCAAGAAGTAATCAACCAAGGGTGGAAAGGCCAGTCAGGAAATTCACCAGAATCAATATGACTCTGTCTCAAGTATTACCGCATCTTCTGAAATCCAATTTGGCAACCTTGAAAGAAGCTCCAAAAAACCCCAACACAACGTCCCCTCATTATCACCCCAATGCCCGTTACGCATATCACTCTGAAAGTCCAGGTCACGATACTAACAACTGTTGGGCCTTGAAAAACAAAATACAAGACCTCATTGAAGCAAAAGAAATTGAGTTTGATGCGCCTGAGAAGCCAAATGTCAATTCCGCTCCCATGCCCAAACATGGTCACAACACCAATTCTATTGAAGAAGATTTGTTTGTTACCACAGTTGACGAACTTGTGACTCCACTTCCAACCATTAAGATAAACTTGTTAAAAGCCGGTGTATTCCCGGGTTGTAATGAAGACTGCCACCTCTGCTTATCCTCACCAATTGATTTCCCTTTGTTGAAAACAAGAATTCAACGCTTGATAGACAACAAAGAGATTCTATTTGAAAGTACTCCTGTTTTACCTGTTCCTATTGAAGATGTTTCAATCATTACCATCTCCGCCAATTCTTCCAGGGTCCCCAAAAGACCCATTAGAATTACATCGGTTCCGAAAACTACTCCTCTAATAATCATAAGGCCTGGGCCAGTCCCATATGAATCAGACAAAATTGTGTCGTGGAATTGCGGTGGGGATATTTACTACCATGGCATCAAACAAGATGGGCTGGACGCCGAAGAGATAAACTCCAAAGAAGAAGATTCCGACATTAGAAATATTTCCAGAACTAGTAAAATTACCCGAAGCGGTAAGATCTTTTCTCCAGAAATCCCCCCCCCCCCCCCCCCCCCATTTGGACCCGTTTCTGCTCCAAAGGTTACTTCCGTACCCGTAATCATATCTGCAAGTGCTCCTATCAACGAAGCCGTTACAACCCCCATTGTCATTCCTACCAACGCTCCTACTGCTGAAACCCGAGGAAAAAGTATTCATGTAGAGTCTGTCCGGATGAAGGCTCAGTCACTGACTATTTCCGAGACTTCCAAGAAAGAAATGGAGGAGATCTTAAAAATTATAAAAAAGAGCGATTACGACATAGTCGAACAGTTGGGGAAAACCCCTCTAAAATCTCCATGTTGGCATTACTAATGTTTTCCGAGGCACATGCGAAAGCCTTGGTGAAGTTACTAAAGACAACCCATGTGCCTCAAGAGACGTCTGCTGATCAATTTCAAGACTGCGTGGCCAGCTTGACAGCGGATAACGGGCTAGGCTTCTCGGATGCTGATCTGACACCAAGGGGAAGAAAGCACAACGAGGAATTGCATGTCTCTATGGAATATAGGGGCACCACTTTGGCCCATGTCTTAGTGAACACTGGCTCATCTATGAATGATTTACCTAAGAAACCTCTTGACAGACTTGAGTGCGAAAGACTGACGCTAAAGCCAAGTAACATAATAGTGAGGGCATTTGGTGGCTCGAAGAGGATGGTACACGGTGAGGTGGATATCTCCATAAAGGTTGGGACTCAAACTTTCAATTCAACCTTTTATGTAATGGACATCTGCCCCTCTTACTGTTGTCTGCTAGGACGACCATGGATCCATAATGCTGGTGCTGTCACCTCTACATTGCACCAGATGCTGAAGTATCCGGTTCAAGGAAAGATTATCATTGTCCACAGAGAGGAAGAATATATGATTAGCCATCTAAATTCCTTCAGGTATGTGGAATTGGACGGTGAGTTCATTGAAACTCCTTTTCAACACTTCGAAGAGGTCCCCCAAGAGGTAGCAGTGATCAAGACTGTGTCCAAGATTCCTAAGATTACAAGACCTCCACTCCGGATGTCATCTCTGAAGGACGCCAAAGCAGTAGTAGAGGAGGGTGGATGCACCATCTGGGGGAAACTTCCGGATATTCCGTATAAGTCTGACAAATTTGGCTAAGGTTTCACTTCAAGTGCTCAAAAGGCTGTACAACGTGCCCGTCCTGGAGGGCCACCCTTGAAGATTAGCAACCGAGAAGTCAACGCGGTAGAAGATGGTGAAGAGGGTTGCAGCTTGGAGGATTGGATCTTTCCGACTGTCAATGGAGGACTCCACAACTGGGAAGCCAGAGACTTTGTCCCAATAACTTTCATCCCTCAGTAATTTATCTTTACATTTTTGTTGGATCTGTAATATGCAAAAACAATTCGCACTCTTAAAACCTTGTGTCTTGCCCGAGGCACAATGGTCCATTTGTAAGGGTTATTATTTCATCTTCATATGACATTCAATGAATCATGGACGTTTTTCGCATACAAACTTTTGTGCTCATTGTTTTTCTTTTACATTTTATTTTCTTTTAAAAGATGGTTATACCCTTACACACACCCACACTCACAAATGCAGGTACCCCTCCATTCTGGATCCCATGGGTAACGATACTGCTATGGCCTTTTGTGACTCTGAGGATCTGATCTACCAAGCCAAAGACGAAGGTGAGGAAGATTGTAAAGTACCAGGGGAACTTTCCAGACCACTACAACAAGAGGAAAGAACCATTCAGCCTCACGAGGAACCTGTCGATACAATCAATCTGCGTACCGAGGAGGATAAAAAAGAGGTCAAGGTGGGTGCCAATCTGGAACCTAGTGTCAAGGAGCGTCTGATTCAGCTGTTGCATGATTATGTTGAGATCTTTGCCTGGTTATATGAAGACATGCCAGGACTTGATACAGACATCATGGTACATCGTCTGCCTACAAGAGAAGATTGTCCGCCAGTGTAACAAAAAGTCCTCTGCATGAGACTTGATATGTCAGAAAAGATCAAAGCGGAGGTCATGAAGCAACTCAATGCTGGATTCTTGGCTGTCACTTCCTACCCTCAATGGGTTGCCAACATTGTTCCCGTACCTAAAAAAGACGGCAAAGTACGAATGTGTGTGGATTACAGAGATTTGAATAGGGCGAGCCCTAAAGATGATTTTCCACTCCCCTACATTGATATCCTGGTTGACAACACAGCACAACACAAAGTGTTTTCCTTCATGGACGGATTCTCAGGTTATAACCAAATCAAAATGGCACCTGAAGACATGGAGAAAACAACACTTGTCACACAGTGGGGCACATTCTGCTACAAGGTAATGCCATTCAGATTGAAGAATGCTAGGGCAACTTATCAACGCGCCATGGTAGCTTTATTTCATGACATGATACATCATGAAATAGAGGTCTACATAGACGATATGATAACCAGGTTGCAAACGAAATAAGAGCACCTTGATCACTTACAAAAATTGTTCGAGAGACTGAAGAAGTACAAGCTGAGGTTGAATCCAAACAAGTTCACATATGGAGTACGGTCCGGTAAACTCCCAGGCTTTGTCGTTAATAACATAGGTATTAAGGTCGATCCTGCCAAAGTTAAAGCAATACAAGAGATGCCTGCTCCTCATACTGAGAAGGAAGTCAGAGGATTCTTGGGACGCTTGAACTATATTGCCAAACTCATTTCTCATCTAACAGCTACTTGTGAGCCAATCTTCAAATTACTGAAGAAAGATCAAGTGCTCAAATGGAATGACAAATGCCAAGTTGCTTTTGACAAAATCAAAGAATACTTACAAGAACCTCCTATGCTGATTGCCACCAGTCGAGGGAAGACCGTTGATCATGTATCTGACTGTTTTAGGAAACTCAATGGGGTGTGTATTGGGGCAGCATGATGAGTCTGGCCGAAAAGAACACGCTATTTATTACCTAAGCAAAAAGTTTACCGAATG
Organism: Vicia faba; assembly: GCA_948472305.1. Taxonomy (NCBI): domain Eukaryota; kingdom Viridiplantae; phylum Streptophyta; class Magnoliopsida; order Fabales; family Fabaceae; genus Vicia; species Vicia faba. The sequence continues at coordinate 1,023,326,280 of OX451736.1, read as the reverse complement.
TGAAACTAGATATTCAGTGCTCGAGAAAACTTGCTGCGCTCTGGCATGGGCTGCTCGCCGGCTAAGACAGTATATGTTGACTCATACTACCTTATTGATATCTAAGATGGATCTGATAAAATACATCTTCGAAAAGTCTACTCTTTCTAGCAGAATAGCTAGATGGCAGATGATCCTAACAGAGTACGACATACAGTATACTACCCAGAAAGCTATAAAGGGCAGTGTATTGGCTGATCACCTTGCTCACCAGGCTGTAGAAGACTATCAGTCCATGAAGTTTGAATTCCCGGATGAAGACATCATGACATTGGACAACTGTGAAGAAGTCAGACCATATGACGGACCTGAACAAGGATCCCGATGGACCCTGTTCTTTGATGGAGCATCCAATGCACTCGACAATGGTATCGGTTATGTACTCATATCTCCAGAAGGGTGTCATACTCCATTTATTGCCAGACTTTGCTTCAAGTGTACAAACAACATGGCAGAATACGAAGTGTGCATCTTCGGTCTCAGAGCTTCCATAGACCTGGGGATCAAATCTTTAGATGTATTCAGAGACTCAACTTTGGTCATCAGTCAGATCAAAGGGGAATGGGACACCAAACACCCAAACCTTATCCCTTACAAAGAACATGTTTTGACATTGCTACCACATTTTGAGAAGATTACCTTCGAGCATTTCCCGCGAGAAGAAAATCAGCTAGCAGACGCTCTAGCCACAATGTCATCTATGTTTAAACTTAATTGGGATAACGAGGCTCCCTAGATCACCATCGAACGAATGGATGAACCGACGCACTGTCACGAGATTAATACTGAAGAAGTAGTGGACCAACCATGGTTTCACAAAGTCAAAAGGTATCTCGAGACTCAAGAATATCCAAAAGGAGCTTCAGTCAATGATAAGAAGTTCTTAAGGAGATTCTCTGCTAAATTCTTCCTTAGTAATGGAACTTTGTACAAACGCAATCATGACTCCATTTTGCTTCGGTGTTTGGATAAGGTTGAAGCTGAAAAGATCATGGCTGAATTACATGAAGGTACTTTTGGCACCCACTCCAGTGGGAATACGATGGCAAAGAAAATCCTACGGGCAGGCTATTATTGGTCTACCATGGAAGCAAATTGCTATCAACATTCTCGAACCTGTCATAAGTGTCAAATTTATGTTGACAAGGTGCACGTACCTCCGGTTCCTCTGAATGTCTTGACGGCTCCTTGGCCCTTTTCTCTGTGGGGAATTGATATGATTGGAGAGATCAAGCCTACGGCCTCCAATGGACACCACTTCATCCTAGTGGCCATTGACTATTTTACAAAGTGGGTTGAAGCAGCTTCCTTCGCCTCCGTTACTAAGAATGTTGTTGCCCGCTTCATCAAGCAAAACCTTATTTGCCGGTACGGTATCCCGGAAAGGATCATCATTGACAATGGTACAAATCTCAATAACACTATGATTACCGCGTTATGCGAGCAATTCAAAATCCAGCATCATAATTCTTCTCCCTATCGGCCAAAGATGAATGGTGTTGTCGAAGCTGTGAATAAAAATAATAAGTAGATCATACAGAAAATGACAGTCACATACAAAGACTGGCATGAGATGTTACCATTCGCTCTCCACGGGTATCGTACCACGGCTCGCATATCAACCGGGGCAACACCCTATTCTCTGGTTTACGGCATGGAGGTTGTCCTACCTATTGAGGTTCAGATCCTCTCTCTGAGAATTATGAAGGATGCATGGTTGAATGAAGACGATTGGATCCAGACTCGGCTTGATCAACTGAATTTGATTGATGAAAAGAGACTTACCGCTGTTTGCCATGGTCAAATGTATCAAAAACGAACGATCAAGGCTTTCAACAAGAAAGTCAGGAGCCAATTATATCAAGTTGGGGATCTAGTGATCAAACGTATCATCTTGCCACAAAGTGATCCCAGGGGCAAATGGGCTCCTACCTATGAAAGACCATTTGTAATCAAAAGCATATTCTCCGTTGGGGCAATGATCTTGACTACCATGGATGGTGACAACCTACTACACCCTGCGAACACGGACATAGTTAAAAGATACTACGCATAAGAGACCCGCTAGGTTGACACACCTAGGCAAAACAAGAGGCATCCTGACGAACCAAAAGGTTCGGGCAAAAATTAGGGATAAAATGAAAAAAAATCTGTACACCCGGCAAGTTGAAAACCCGAAAGGGTGACTTAGGCAAAAAAGGGTTTCCCGGTGGACTAAAAACCCGAAAGGGCGGTCCAGGCAAAAGTTAGGGAATTAAAGCTTATGACTATGTCCCGTCGGATCACTTGACGGACAACCTTTGACTTTCACTGACAACCTCAGAGTTTCTCATCAATTCAATCATCTTCGAACGAAGCAACAAATAGACAGGATGCTCAGAGATACGAAGGCTATAGCATAATGGGAACTCCATGGGATTATTACACGTAGCTATCTTTCGTTGTATAAATTTTTCTTGTTTTACGACAACATTCTCTTACTAGAATGTTTGTTCCCTTTGTATAAAATATTTATTCAAAGTCAATACAAAGATATCCCTTTGAAAGTGTAAAAAACTATTTGTCTTTTTCTTTACGCTTGTGCTTTGTTTACAAAAACGTCCAATGATTCATTGTCGAACATATGCATTTGAACATGATCACTGTTTACAGATAAACAACATGAGGAAGATAATTACTGATAAGTTGAAAGAATAGGAAAACGTCTCTAGGCTATTCCATAAATGATTCCCTACAATACGTCATTTAAATCCCCAGCGGAACAAAATTTCAAATTATTAATCCCCAGTAGAAGTCGTCAAATTTCTCAGGATTCCCCAAGCAGATCTTACAAGCAGTACATGGCATTGCCCTCACAACAGGATTTACTTCTCTCAACAAAAGTTCATCAGTACTTCAACTTCAAGACATAAAAATTCAACATATCCTCAGCAGCATTCAGGGATTTATTTTCCCCAATCAAACACAATACAACAAATCAACTCACATACACATACATTACATCCATATATCATAAACATTGATAAAGAAAATACATTGCATCATACATTTCATGCAATATAACTTTGTGTTTTAGCTAACATTTTACCCTTTTTAGGATAAGATTAACAGTCACCATTGACAATATGCAATCATATATAGTTCAGATACGCTCCAGACACGGATGTCATTCTGATACTCATTCAGATTCAACCTTTCAGATACAGTTCAGATACGCTATAGACACGGACGCCATTCTGATACTCATTCAGATACAACCTTTCAGATACAGTTCAGATACGCTCTAGACACAAATGCCATTCTGATGCTCATTCAGATTCAACCTTTCAGATACAGTTCAGATACGCTCCAGACACAGACGCCACTCTGATACTCATTCAGATACAACCTTTCAGATATGGTTCAGATACGCTCCAGACACGGATGCCATTTTGATACTCATTCAGATCTCAGCTTTAAGATATAGTTCAGATACGCTCCAAACATGGATGCCATTCTGATACTCATTCAGATACAACTTATAGATACAGTACAGATACGCTCCAGACACAGACGTCATTCTGACACTCATTCTTTCAGATTACAAAATTACAATTCAACAATCACTCTTGGATGGCATCTTGAAGCCCGTCTCCTACAACTTTCTATCACCTCTCCAAATGGCATCTTTAAGCCCATTCCCTCAACCACACATCGTCGAGTGAAAATTTTTGGGCACTCTAGTGTCTAATCATTCTCTCACCTTCGAGTCACGAATGGCAAAACTCGCCAATCTAACTCTTCAGGTTTAAGAAGATTGAACAGGGGCAGCTGTTGTACCCCAAAATTTGCCCTCTCATTTATCAAGATTTTCTCACAAGATCTCTTTGATCCAAAATTAGGGTTTGGGATTGCACAAGAATTTTTGGAATATCAATGTTTCATATGGCTTTCAAGTATCATTATGCACCCCTAAGATTATTCATGTCAAGTTTCAAGCCTTGAATCACATTTTTGATCAGTTGACCTAAAAATCAACTATATTGGGGCAAAAGTCAACCATGGCCAATTTACAATCAAACTTCTTAATTTTTGATCCACATCAACATTTTATACTCACATGTATCATTTGATCAAGTTTGGACCATAATTCCTCAAGAAATTTGATCAAATCATCAAAAGGGCAAAATGGTCAAAATTAGGGTTTTGACTGAGAGAGGGCAATTTCTGATTTTTGACCTAGCAAATGACCAATTGGTTTGAAGCATGATTTCAAGGGTTCGATTGCATCATCTTGACCTAATTACATGGTTCAAAACATTGCAATTTCATTGGATTGACAGATGAAATTTGCAGTCAACTGATCAAAAGTCAACTGAATACTGAAAAGTCAAACTTTGACTTTTTGGTCAAAATCAAGTGCCAAGGATCACAATTCATCAAAGCATGTAAAAATTTGAAAATTTTTCATTAGGAAATCAAACATTGAAGTTTTTGTTTTAAAATTTGAAATTTTCTTAACTTAGAAATTTTTCTAAGTATACAAAATTTCTTATTTTTTCTCAACTTTAAGCCAAATTCTCACCATGATACAAGATGATTCAAAGAAAGTTCCCAACATGAAAGTTATAGATCTACATGAAATATAAAACTTTTCTCCACATATTTTTCCATAAAGATGCTTGGATCTCAAGATATAATTTTGTGAATACATGTTCATGAACTAAAATAACTTAGTGAAATTTTGCCCTAATTTAGGCAGGTTTTTGACCTAACTTCATGGCAATTTTTCACCTAGTTCCAATAGGAATCTTGAAAAGCATTTCAAAGATTAGTTATAGAGCACATTGCAAGATTTCCAAAATGTCCAAGAACTCCTTGAGATCATTCTTGAGTAGGGAGAATCGAAGAGAAGAAGTTGGCAATTTCTCACTTTGATTTCAAGCCATTTCATGAAGAACAAAATTCAAATCCAAACCTAGGCTGCATAATCCTTGCTCTACAGGCCTCAAACTTGTTTCTCACTTCATAATTTAATAATTACACAATTGATAAAGCCTTAATCCAAGCATAATAGTCTTTGTCCAAACTTTAATTCCATAAATGGCACAAAGTTGCCATTGCCATTTTAGAAAAGCACAACTTTTGCATTTGTCAACTCCTTGCGCATTGCACCTGTTCTCTCTATACACACAAGTACTATAAACCAAAAGCAAAGTGTCTAGGACTTGTACCAACTCAAACCAGGCCTGTACAAGCATGTAGAGAGTTGTATCTTCACTTTTCTTAAAAGGCAAGCAATAGAGCAAAAAGCCTACAACTGAGAAATCCGGTGTGGATTTGATTTGAAACCTTCTCTATACTTATACACAAACACAATACAACCTAACACACGATTTCTAAAGGCCAAAAAACTCCCCCAAACTCTCTATCACAAAAAACCTGCCATAACTTGCAATTTTGCATCAAGCATAGCAATCCAAAAATCTATTCGTGCGTTTCAAGTTCTAATCATCTAAACACTTAACCTACATCATATCTAAGTGTTCCAGACCATCACCCCTTCACTGTAACTCCTCCTTCTCCATCTGCCACTTTTGAATTTCAAGCTTGCAGGTTGACTTGGATAGGGAGATTCAGACACTTTCAAGACAAGGTAAAGATTGGAACATACTCAGGGAGGTTCAGGCAAGCTAAAGGAATCCTCAGGCCTTCTCAAAACTCACTCAAACTCCATTCACGATATTAGTTGAAAGAGGTAAGAACTCTAACTTCTATCTCTTCATACAGGCATCTCTGGGTCTCGATTTGTGAAGATAAAATGTAGATATCTTTGTGCTAAAACCAACCATGTTCATAGATTTCATTTATATTCATTGTGCATAGAGAATTTTAGATTTCAAATTTCTGTAAAAATTAGGTTTGAAATTAGGGCCAATGAAATTAGTTTTGATCTTTGATTGTTAGCTTACATGAGTTACATGGTTGAAATCGTGGAAAAGAGTACTACCATTTTCATGGAGAAATGAGAGAGATATGATTGGTCTGGATAGCTAGAGGAAGAAGACGAAGTACAGGGCAAGGAAGAGATTCATGTTATGTATTTTTGTTTCCATTTGAACTAACGGATGTACATCCACCCCAGTGGCAAGGCAGCACGCTGAAAATGCTAAGGTAATGGGTTCGAGCCTTGGTGCCCGCCTTTTGCATATTTTCTCATATTTTTGCTATTTGTTTTGTCACTATGCAACGCTGGGCCTTTGTTTATTTGGGATGATGTTTTTTTCTTCTAATATTACCTCCTGATTACTCAGGACACCCCTGGCCCAATTTATTTTCATTCATTTATTTTATTTTTGTTTATTTCATTAAATATTTTTCTTTAGCAAAATCATAAAAAATATAAAACATAATAAATATAGCATTTTGTTTATTTTATTTTATTTTCACATAAAAAATATTTTTATTAAATTATATACTAACTATTTTTCTTAAATAAACTTGTAAAATAAAATAGACTTAGATTAATTTTTATTTCTTTTCCTTCATACTTGTAAATATTTATTTTGACATATAAAAAGACTAAATATTTTCATAAATATAATTTATTATTTTAAGACAAAAATAAACAAAAATAATACTTAAAGAACTTTATTTTCTTTTAACAAATTAGAAATTATGGTTAACCAATTTCTAAAAATAACTTCCTTTTCTTAAATTATTAGGTTTAGTTCAAAAACTCTTTTTTCATATAAAAAACAAATCAAATTTCTTTTTTTCTTGCATATACATAAACATTGCATATTTAATTTATATTGTATATTATTTATTCAAATACTTGTACATATTCGATTTGGTTGTAATAGATTAAATTAGGTTTACATTATTGCAAATCCCAATTCATAATTTGTATACCCCCTCCCATAAAATGTTGTAATAGCGTAGTAATATTTAAATTACACAATTTACCGCTTCTTTATACCATGCTAGTAATTAGGGTTTGAATGGCAAGATCAAAACAAATCAAATAGAAAACCCTAATCTAAGACAAAATCAAGCATGAAAATAACACACTTGCATACAAGCACCCTTAGGGTTACTCCACTTGGTTGCCTTATACAAAAATGGCCATATTACGCATGTGAAGTATCTTAGCAAAACAAACAAGTATAAGATCATAGTCCCTCGATGACGCTATTCAAAGTTGCCTTACAAAATGATCTTGGTCCCCCAATAATGCTAAGATACTTTGCAACATTGCTAATCATGGTTATACGATGACCCGCGCCCGTCCCGTTTACATCCAAATATAGGGTTGCTTACCAAATCAATGGTAAGACAACAATGTCAAAGGAAAAGAAAATGAACAAGAAAGACATTTGAGAAGGTATATTACTTCTAGTTACTTGCTCCATTTCAAAACAACTATCCTTGCTATTTTAAAAAACAAACACTCACAATTCAAAAACATCTTACAAACAATGAAAACATTTTCAAAAATACAAACATCTTTGTATACATTCTTACGAACGAGAATCATTACAAAGGTCGCCTAGACAATAGCCTCTTTTACAAAATACTTTCAAAAACCACACAAAGCCCAAATTTCAAAACAAAAGCAAGTGATCTAGCAAGTAACTAAGAGCCCATGGAAAACCATGGATGAAAAGGGTGCTAATACCTTCCCTTTTCATAATCTACCCCCCAAACTTAAGAAACAATCTCAAAGGTCTTTCCTGTGCTTTTTCACCTTTCCTTTTGGATAAAAGAAAAGTCGGTGGCGACTCTTGCTAACCGCAACATTTGCGATAAAACGCAAAACCCTCAAGTCAGTTCTCCCACCGTATCATACAAGGGTGATCACGAAGTTAAACAAAAACTTTTCAAAACACACACAAGCAATTTCAAAATGAGCAAGTACCTAAGAGCCCGTGGAAAACCACGGATAGAAAGGTTTCTAACACCTTCCCTTTCTATAATCTACCCCCCGTACTCAAAAACATCTTGAAAAAGGTTTTTCTGTTCTTTTACCTTTTCCTTTGTTGGATGAAATAAAAGTCGGTGGCGACTCTTGCTTACCGTAATATTTGCGAATACAAAATGAAAACCAGTATTAACAGTCGGTTCTGCCACCGTATCACAGAACTGGCGACTCTGCTGGGGATTTAAATAAGTGGGGTATACCTTAGGATCTAGGTCATTTATAAAATTGCTTTCTTGTTTTACTTTTCCTGCTTTATATTCAAGGGTTTTGTTTGGGTATTATTGAAGATCCTACACCCGGATCGGGGAACACCTTTTAGGTAAGTAACAATAAACTATGAGGGAACTGTGCGGGGTATACCGACGCGGTTAAAGCAGTAGCTATGTTAATGTGACAATTTGGTTGGCACCAGTAACCCTTGAGTCAATCAAGGAGAGTACGAGGCCGCTGCGTGGTGTCATAAAGCATCAGCTGGCCTTAGAACCTTTAATTGCACAACTTGGACAGTAGGACGTAGCGAGATGGCCGACTTTAGTGTATTCCCAAGGTCGACAGATACTCGATGCTACACTCATTGAGGTTTGACTCCCGAGTTTTGTTTGGTTGCGAGTCAATCGCCTATTGAACGAAGCTTGGGGGAAAGATCAGTGATATTGAGATCCCTTAGAACTTGGTTACTATTTATAGGACAGGTTGAACCAATCCAGCTTCAAGAGGGTATGACCTTAAAAATCATGCAGGCCTTAAACCTAAGGATACTTGTGTGACTTCTTTGCTTTCTTTGCCTAACAATTTGAACTCATTACAGGGATTTGTTTGTATTCCTTGCAGGACCTTGTTTGTATAAATCCAATAAATTGGTTTCTTACCCTGCATTTTTGCTTGATGCATAACATACACATCATAACATCATACCATAGCATTTCCTTAACCATTTCAAGGATCTCAAGGGCCTGTGATTCAGGTTATAATAAAGCAGACGCCTAGCAAGGGGCAAGTGGATTTATTTTCCTCTAGCCAATGTCGTCAAAAGACCAAAACATGACAACTTGAGTCAGGGGATATGACCCATTTGATATGGTGAGCTTGACTCTTGTAGAAAGACCTTCAACGATACGAAGTGCTTCAATCAAAGCGGCAAAATTTCAACTTCTGACATTTTCTTGTTTACCCCGCGAGATCCTTGAAAACATTGCATACATATATCATACATATCATTGCATAATAGGTCTTCAAGTACAAGTCTCTCATGTTCTCGCTAATTATTTCAGCAATGGCTTTCCAACAAGACAACAGAGATCTCCAAACTCAAGAAGCTCAGTTCAGGGAAATGTTCCTAAACCTATCCAAGAAGCAAGAAGAGTTAAAAACACTCCTTGCTGGGAACTTGGTCAAGAAGAGTCCTGAAGACAATAGGGACGAATGGTTGGAACAACTCCAAGCTGAGGTAGATGCAATGAGAACCCATATGCTGGGGTAGATGGCTCTTATCTAAGGCCTAGCCCCGGGACAAGAAGAGCTGAGAGTCATTATCAACCAACTTCATCAAGACGGATACAACAATATGAAGCAAACAGTCGAGGTCGGGGACCAAGTCATTGATCAACCTCGAAGAAGACAAAAGGTTGGTTTGGTGAAGAGTGGACCTTTCCAAATTTCTACCACGTCACGGGTCCAACAACAACCTCGCCAAAAACAACGGGTTAATCAGAGTAAGCCGGATATACCCAAAAGGCAGTTTACCAAACTCAACGTGTCGTTGTATCAAGCTTTGCAACACTTGTGTAGGATGAATCTGATTACGTTGATAGGACCTCATCCAATTCCTAAGACTTCCTCTCCTAACTACAATTCAAATGCAAGGTGTGCTTATCATTCTGGAAGCCCGGGGCACGATACTAACGATTGTTGGGCGCTTAAATACAAGATTCATAATATGATTGATGCCAAGGAGATTGAATTCGACCCTCCTGAGACTCCCAATGTGATTACTGCTACCCTTCCAAAACATGGCTAGGATCAAAATCATTTTTGTTCATTTGAATTCTCAAGTTGTATTTTCTTTGTTTATTCGAACAATTATTGTCATGTCAAAACTTTGTTATTTCATTAATGCATTACACATGTTTGTCTTAAATTAATCTGTTTTCACTATGCTTAAACTGCTTTATACTTCCTTTTCGTGATATTCAACTCTCGATTAAAATCTCAAAGCCTTAGAGGGAGGATGACAAAAACGATACCACAATCTCTACAATATGCTTTTGAACAGACCTTGCTGACGATGTACAGGCGTTGTTTCAAATCCTAAATAGTGGAGTTATAAGGAAGATAATCCCTAGTCAACCCCTTTGAGCCAAATAAGTAGGAGTTTTTATTTCACACAAAAACCCTTAATCACAACCTGGGGAAGGGTTATTTTCTCGATTAATTCAGGTGCGCATTTAGTCACAATCTGCCGCTTCGTACACAACGAATGGCATCGAAGACGTCCTTCCAAAACAAAAGACGGTGATGGTTCCGCATAATCGTCAAGACATGCAGTCATTATCTCTCGAAATAAAAGCCCATTAAGTCAAAAATCTATGAAGGAGACTTAGGAAAAAAAGTTGGGGCATCCCGCTGACTGTAATCACAAAAAGAAACAGTTCAGGCAAAAGACAGGGATAATAAAATAAAAAAGAAAGAGGTCCTACAAATCCTCAACAAAAAAGATTACAAAAATGACTGCCTATGCAAAACAAACTTTCAGTATCCGAACCATTACCAGAACATCAAGGACAATACTTCAGGACCCAACTAGGATTCTAAACGTGTAATTAGCTGAGCATAAGACTGAAGGACATCACGAAGAACATGTGGGTACAAATAAATTTTGAGCCTTTATCATTTGTTTCTTAAACCGTGAACCAGGACACATTATAACCCTTAAAAGTCGTAGCTGAAGCATGGGTTAGTTTGAGAGCACACTGTTACAAAGGTATCCTGACTCCTGTAGGACTTGTTACGAATCCTGAGTTGATATCACATTCTTGAAAATTTTGTTTTACTACACAAAACACATTTTCAAAAAAATTTCAAGACAAACATGAGTTTGCATTCTTTAAATGACATTGTTTGCATATGACTAGTTGTTTGACAACAGAGAAATCCGCACAATGGATATTCAATGAACAAACATCCTCTCAATGGACATAATTACCTCAGCAGGAAAGACACTTCCAATAACAAGTCTTCCATAAGCAAGGGGCATGACATGATGTCTAACACAGCTGGGGCAGTCTCTCCAAAAGTGCCAAATAACCAGGGGCAGATCTCCATCTGAATCACTTGGGGAATTACGCACTCATTCCAATAATGAATCATGTGCCATCAAGAAAATATATTGACAATAATACAACACAACACTACGGACAGTGATAACTCCCTACATCCTGAGAGCGTGGACATAGTCGGAAAATACGACACATGAACAAAGACCCTCTAGGTTGACTGGCCTAGGAAAAAAAATAAGGGCATCCCGGTGAACCAAAAAGGTTCGAGCAAAAGTTAGGGATATGCATATGGAAAAAAAACTGTACACCCGGCAAGTCGAAAACCTGAAAAGGCGGCTTGAGCAAAAAACGGTATCCCGGTGGACTGAAAATCTGAAAAGACAGTCCAGGCAAAAGTTAGGGATCAAAGTGTACGACTATGTCCTGTCATCTTGTCACTTGCCTATCAATAGAAGACTTATCAATCCGATCGGCAATTACCAAGCACTTCATGAGTTGGGATAACACTCAAGCTATCCACAAAGGCTCCGCAGGTACTTTCTCCAGCAGGTACATGAGCAGAAAAGTCCTGATGCAAAGTCATTGTCGTATCCTCAGCATACGTCCCAATAACATCTACACTCCCTACATAATAGAGGCAACTAAAGCTTTGACATCGGCTTCCCCAAACAAGAATTATTATCCCCAGCCAAGTTCCTTAAGAGAATCGACGTCTATATTCTCTAGCTAATTTTTTATAAGTCGCAAGCGGTTCATAAATTTGTCTCTCGAGTAGAGTTTATTTCTCTGAATACAGAAGCTCAATCCCCGATAGAGTTTATCCCTTCAGCTATGGAAGTTCATCCTCCAACAGAGTCATCCTCCCGTAGAGTAATTCTGAAACAGAGTCTCTCCCCGACAGAATATTCATAAACAAGAGTAAATCTACAGCATAGTCATCTCCGTTCACCATCCCCAGCGGAGGTAGAAGAACCACTTTTTCTACAACGATCAGTAATGACATTTCCAGTATTCTCCAACAGCAGTCAGGGATTTATTTTCCCAAACTCGGATGTGCCACAATAGCATTTCATGATCATACATCATGATGTGCGCACACATATTGCATACAGCATAATCTCATTTATTTTGAGAACATCATCATACAATGCATTCCATGCATAACATATAATTAATCATGTACCTTTTTAGGAAAGGTGGTTATCATCAACAATTTCCCGCAGGTCCAAGATTAGTTCCTGAAACTAAAACAGAGTAATTATCTGCGCAACCAAATGTATCTTTACACGAGTTCGTCACAAAGCAATCTTACACGGGTTTCTCCTAAATGCAGCTTTACACGGGTTTGTCACAAAGCAATTTTACACGGGTTTCTCCTAAATGCAGCTTCACACGGGTGTATCCTGAAAATCTTACACGGGTCCCTTCTCATACATTTCCAAATAAAGTTTCACACAGACTCATCACAAAGTAACCTTACCCAGGTTCTTTCTGAAGTTTTACACAGACTCATCACAAATTAACCTCACCCAGGTTCCTCCTAAAGTTTTACGCGGACTTATCCCAAAGTGACCTTACCTAGGTTCCTTCTCGGTTCTAATGTAGTTTTACCTAAAATCCTCACGAAGTAACCTTACCTAGGTTCCTTCTCGGTTCAAATGCAGTTTTACCTAAACTCCCCACGAAGAAACCTTACCTAGGTTCCTTCTCGGTTCAGATGCAGTTTTACCTAAACTCCTCACGAAGCAACCTTACCTAGGTTCCTTCTCGGTTCAAATGTAGTTTTACCTAAACTCCTCAAGAAGCAACCTTACCTAGGTTCCTTCTCGGTCCAGATGCAGTTTTACCTAAACTACTCACGAAGCAACCTTACCTAGGTTCCTTCTCGGTTCAGATGCAGTTTTACCCAAACTCCCCACGAAGTAACCCTATGACCCATGTTCCTTCCCATAAGCCCTACTATCCAGGAATTCATTTCGAAGTAACCCTACTATCCAGATTCCTTCTCATAGCCCTACTATCCAGGCTTTCATTTTGAAGTAACCCTACTATCCAGGTTCCTTCTCATAGCCCTACTATCCAGACTTTCATTTTGAAGTAACCTTACTATCCAAGTTCCTTCTCATAGCCCTACTATCTAGGCTTTCATTTTGAGGTAACCCTACTATCCAGGTTCCTTCTCATAGCCCTACTATCCAGGCTTTCATTTCGAAGTAACCCTACTATCCAGGTTCCTTCTTATAGCCCTACTATTCAGGCTTTGTTTTCGAAGTAACCCTACTATCCAGGTTCCTTCTCATAGCCCTATTATCCAGGCTTTCATTTCGAAGTAACCCTACTACCCAGGTTCCTTCTCATAGCCTACATATCCAGGCTTTATTTTCGAAGTAACCCTACTATCTAGGTTCCATCTTATAGCCCTACTATCTAGGCTTTTATTTTGAAGTAACCCTACTACCCAGGTTCCTTCTCATAGCCCTACTATCTAGGCTTTCATTTAGAAGTAACGCTACCATCCAGGTTCCTTCTCATATCCCTATTATCCAGGATTTCATTTCGAAGTAACCCTACCACCCAGCTTCCTTCTCGTAGCCCTACTATCTAGGCTCCTTTTCATGAATTACTTGACGCAATTTTGCATGGACTTATCCCGAGAAAGCCCTATACAGGTTCCTTCTATTTTATCTCAGGACAACAGTTTACAACACTGTAAAACCTGGACCCGACCATATACGGTCGATTTCATATTCCCCAGTAGAGTAATGGACAACCGAAGCTCTTATACTCTATTTCCCAAGACATAAATCAACATTCCCCGGCGAAGTCCTCCTCAACGGCAGGTACAGGAATTCTCGCAAAGGAATCTCTTATGCAACCGATATCTTTTCTAGATGGCATATTTATGCCCGTCTCCGAAGATTCTCCGTCACCTTCCAAATGGCATATGTAAGCCCATTCCTGATATTACCGATCAGTATTTCTTCATGCGAGTGCAAATTTCTGGGCACTCTAGTGTTCAATCATCTTCCACCTTCAAATCACGAAAGGCAGACCAACCAATCTATATCCTCACATTTAAGAAGATTGAACAGGGGCAGTTGTTGCACCCCAAAATTTGCCCTCCCATTTTCACACCAGATAAACTCCTAGAGGTCCTCAATTGTTCAAGTTGACTAAGGATTTGCCAAACAAATCCTCCTCCTAAGATAATGAGCCTCAAACTAGGGTTTCACTCCTCATCAAGATGTTTGAGTTCCAAGGGTCCTAAGTGGTTTCCATTTCCCTAATATGTCCTCAAGATCATCCTTCATGCCTTGCACAAGAAGTTTGCTCAGTCAACTGCTCAAATGCCTGAAAATCAACTGTACTAGGTCAAAAGTCAATTGTGACCCACATATAGTCAAACTTCAAGATTTTTGGTTAACATCAACATTTTAAAGTGATATCCATCATTTGATCAATGGTTGATCATGATTCCTGAAGGAATGCTCCTAATTCATCAAAACTCAAAAGTTGCTAAATTAGGGTTCATATAGGAAAAGTCAACCAAACTTTGACCAGGCATAACTTTCTCATACATTATCAGAAATTTCTCATCCAAGGCTCATATTTAAGATAATGCAATTATCTATAACTCATCTTCAGCCCTCAAGTTCAAGAAATGCACTCATGAAAAGATATAAATTCAGACATTATAGGACCTTTTCAAAAGTCAACAAAAACACCTTTTGGTCAAAGCTTCTTACATGAACATGAAAGATCCAATTGAGATGAAACCAAATAGGTTGCTTAGGGGATATCCTAATATTTCTAAAAAGTCCAAGAACACTCTCATAGGGTTAAAATTAAGAGAAATATGCATTGTCAAAGTTGGCTAATTTTTGGAAAAAAATGCATGAAGCAAATATTGACCAAACTTGGATTTTTTCTAAATGGGCCTATCTTTTCAAGTTTCAAACTCATTCCTAACATGGTCCACGACCTCTAAGCCCACCCATACATTTTTCTACTATTTATGCTATTTATTTTGGTATTTTAATCATTAAAATTCAGAATTAAATAAATAAATAATAGAAATAATGAAAATTTTGATGTGAATCCATTTTGGGAAAGTTTTATGCTGGTTTACGTCAATTGATTTCGTGCAATAACCCTTCAAATATGTCCAGGTTCATCCACATGTGAAAATGGCATAAAATCATCAAATATGGCATTTTTTCGAATTTTGATCATGGTCTTAAAACACAACATTATGAGGGAGATTCTTTTCATACTTTCTTGTATCCTCATTCTCCTATATAAATATAGAGGCATACAAGCTTGAAACACACGAAATTCCTCTCTAAAAATCTCTCAAAAAGCTCTTCAAAAAGCTCTCCTAAAGCTCTTCAAAAAGCTCTCCAGAAATCAAAGAATTGGTGCAAGTCATATCTCGAGGTTCCGGTCTCTCTCGATTGACATCAAGCCTCAAACCATCCTCTTGAAGTCCTAAGGAGTCTTACATGGCCCAAGAGCAATTCATCACATGCCTAGCACGCCCCCATTTGACAACATCGGTTTGTTATGGATGGTTGAATCAGAGGTTCCACGCAAGAATCTGAAAACACCATGGTTAGAGCATGAAGCTTTTGAAGATTCAGACCTAGGGATTTTTGATGATTGCACCCCCTATTTACTTTTTCTACTAGGCCCATCTTTATTTTCTTGTTTTATTCATTTCATTTATTTCTTTTAATCCTTTTTTATTTTAATCAATAAACAAATATAAAAATCACATAAAAATAGATTTAGGATTTTTCTTAATTAATTTTTAATATTGGTAAATTAATTAACTAATCACTTTAACATTTTTTTTAAATTAAAATTAATGGAACTTAGGTTTAATTTCATTTTAATTCATTTTCCTTTTCGTAACAAAAATACCAAAAAAACATAGAATTAATTTCTTTATTTAAATTTCATGTTTATTTAATAATTAACTTTTTTTTTTAAAATATAGATCTAGATCAATTATTTTTTAACTTAAACCATTTTCATAAATTAAAACAAAAAACAACAAAAATATTTTTTATATCTTAGGATTTTTAGACGTCTTTTCAAATTTGCGTGTTATTATTCTTTCGCACTTCCTTTTATTATTGTAACTATATATTGGGATGTAATAGATGATTAGTAGGACCTTTACCGCTTTTATTTATTTTTTACCCCAGTTTTGGATATGTACATAATCTCCCTCCCCGAAGTCTTGTAATAGCTAGGTTTTATATTTCTGCACTTTTAAATTACTGCAATTATTAACTGCTAGATGTATGATTAATAGGATTGTATGGCAAGAATAATCAAACATTAGCAAAATTAACACAAGACTAAAATAACTGAACATAACATACCTTGCACATATACACCCTTAGGGTATACCTCACTTGGTTGCCTCGGAAAATAATGGTCATGTCCCTCGAACGTAGGGATGTCTTAGTAAAGACCCTTAATTCTAAAGTCATCATAAAGATCATGGTCCCTAACATCCCTCGAGTTGCCTACGAAAAATGACCTTGTCCCTAGATGTTGCCTATATGATGATAGTCCCTTTGAATGCTAAGATATCTTTACATGTTGCCTTTGATGACCATAGCGTCCCTTTCGATAGTCCCTCAACATCCAACAATAGGGCTACCTACTCACTAATAGTAGGATAACACTGTCTAAAGGAAACGAGAAAATGAAAAATCTTTTTTGAGTAGGTAGAAACTCTTAAATACTTGCTCAAAGCAATAAAAACTCTTTTTCACAAATACTTTCAAAACAATTTTCAAAAACAACTTCGTCACACTCTTGAGGATAGATACAAGGGTGATCACGAATTTAAACAAAGACTTTTCAAAACACACATAAGCAATTTCAAAATGAGCAAGTACCTAAGAGCCTGTGGAAAACCATGGATAAAAAGGGTGCTAACACCTTCCATTTTTATAATCTACCCCCCGTACTCAGAAACATCTCGAAAAGGGTTTTTTCTGTTCTTTTTCCTTTTCCTTTGTTGGATGAAATAAAAGTCAGTGGCGACTCTTACTTACCGCAATATTTGCAAATACAAAATGCAAACCAATATTAACAGTCGGTTATGCCACCGTATCATGGTCTCCATTATTATAGAAATAAACTATGTTGGGTAAGGGAAACACCTGTGCATTGCTTGTGGACTTTGTGAAACCCTGCTGGGGAATCCTGAGAAGCTGGGCGACTTTCACCGGGGAATGTTGATTTTGCTTGAGAAGAAAACTCTGTGGAAAGTGTTAATTTCCGCTTGGGGAGAAGAATTCAAGAGTTTTAGTTGTCCGTTGCTCTACTGGGGAGCTATCTCTTGATGGAAGAGAAAGGGAGCTAATAATTTGTTGGGGACAAAGAGGTTAACTGTTATCTGGTTTGGCTTCCAAGTTCTACAGCAAATCACTGGTGATTGTAAAGAGGAATAATGGGGAAGAAGAATTGTGGTCCCTTGATTTGTGATAGTCTGGGAGGAAGATTCAAGCTGGGGAGTCCTACCGTTTGTTGGGGAAATAAACCTTGTTGCTAGTCTGTTGGAGAGGCGTTTTCTTTTGGCAGAAATCCTCGAGGATTCTTTAGATCAACTTAGTTGGGGAGATGCTTTCAGAGATTGAAGCTCTGGATGGGGATCATCCTATTAAAAGGACTTTGTGGGAACTTTCCACTGCCCCTAATGGTAGGTGTTGTTGTACAGCCAGAAAATGTTTGATTGACCGTGCGTAACTCTTTGTTGGAATTCACGTTTAATGCCCCCAAGTGATTCAAATAAATACCTGCCCCTGGTTACTCGGCACTTCTTGAGAGATTTCTTGGAATCTTGACTTGACTGCTCCAGATGTGCTAGATAACGATCATGTCATGCCCCCTTGCTTAATAGGAGATTTTTCGTTGGAAGTGTCATCCCATTTAAAGTTATTTTGTTCACTGAGAGAGCTTTCGTTTGCTGAATATTCATCGTGTGAATTGCTCTGTTGTCAAACAATTAGCCATATGCAAACAACGATATTCAAAATAATGCAAAGTTTATGCTTGTCTTGAAGTTTTGAAAATGCATTTTAGCAGATAAAAGAATTTTTGTAAGAATGTGAATTCAAATCAGGATTTAGAGTAAGCCTTACAGGAGTTAGGATACCTTTTGTAACAGTATGCTTTCGAACTAACCCAGGCTTCAATTAGGACTTTGAAAGGTTGTATCGTGATCTGGTTCATAGTTTAAGAAATAAACGATAAGGCTCAAAGTGTATTTATACCCACCCATTCTTCGTGATGTTCTCCAATCCTAAACTCAATTAATTGTTCGTTTGAACTCCTATTGAATTTGGAATGATGGTTCAAATATTTAGAAGTTGAGAAGGAAGTCATTTTTGCAAAAATTTTCGTGTTTGTTGAGGATCTATAGTGTCCTCTTTTTTTAATTTACTATCCCTGATTTTTGCCTGACTGTTCTTGTTTTGAGATTACAGTCAGCGGGATGCCCCCGTTTTTCTTAAGTCTCTTTCGTAGGTTTTGAATTAGTGGGCTTTTATTTTGAGAGATAATGACTGCCTATTTGATAGGGAACCATCACCATCTTTTGATTCAGAAGGATGTTTTTGGTGTCATTCGTCGTATACGAAATGAAAGTTTGCGATTGAGCGCACGTTTGAATTAACTGAGAAACTACCATGCCCTAGGTTTTGATTAAAGGTTTTAATTTGTGTAAAAAAAGAAAACTCCTAATCCTTTGGCTCAAAGGGGTTGACTAGGGATTATCTTCATTATAACTCCACTGTTTAGGGTCTGAAACAACGCTTGTACATCGTCAGCAAGGTATGTCCAAAAGCATATTGTATGAGATAACGGTATTGTTTTCGTCATCCTCCCTTTAAAGGCTTGCAACTTTTAAAACAAGAGTTGAATATCATAAAGGGAGTAAAAAGCATAGTTTAAATAGAATGAAAATGAATGGATTAATTCAAGACAAACATATTTAATGGATTAATGAAAATGACCAAAGTTTGACATATAGATAAGTGTTTAAGTAAACAAAGAAATTACAACTGAAAATTTGAATAAATAGAAAATTTATTTTCCCAGATCGTCACTTCATATGGATGCCCTTAAGGGGTGATAGAAAAGCTCCAGTTGACCTTCTTGTGTGAACTCCAACGCTCCTTCGTCGATCAGGTCTTGAATCTTGTTTTTTAATGTCCAACAACTATCAGTATCATTCCCCATACTGTTGGAGTGATATGCACATCTTTCATTGGGATGATAACTAGGAGCAACAGTGTTAGGATTCCGAGGAGGACCCTTCAGTGTGACCAAAATCAGATTCAATATGTGTAGCACGACATTCGACATTGGCATGTTGAGTTTGGTATATTTCCTATTGGGTGCATTTCATTTACGCCGATTACCCTGTCCTTGTTAACGAGGTGGTTGTTGGGCTCTTGACATGGAAGCAAATTGGAAAGGTCTACTTTCCACCAAACCGGCTCCTTGCCTCATGGGAGGATGAATTATGACTTGATCCCCAATCTCGACAATTTATTTCATACGGTTGCAACTGTCTAGGTGAAGTTTATTGACGAGGGTCCTTAGCCCCTCTTGTCCCCGAGCTAAGTTTTGGATAAGAGCCATCTGGCCCACCAGTTGTCCTATCATCTGGACTTTCATTATTGTCATTTCAGTTTGTAGCCGTTCCAACTGGTCATCCTTGTTGTCCTTAGGATTCCCCATGATCATGCCCCTAGTGAGGAGTGCTTTCACCTCATCTTGTCCCTTGGACAGGTTCAAGAACATTTCCCGAACTTGAGCATTTTGAGTCTGAATGTCCTTGATAGTCTGCTTTAGTGCCATCTCTACTGAAATAAACAGTAAGCAGATGAGAGACCTGTGTGGGAGAAACCTGTCATGATATTATGCATGGCATGTGGATGCATGTTTTCAAGGATCTCGTAGGGTAAACACAAGAAGATGTTAGAAATTGAATTTTGATCAACAACTTTGATTGGAGAACTTTGTATCAGTGGATATCCTTCCACGAGAATGAAGCTCACCATGTTAAGTGGGTCATAGCCCTTGACTCAAGTTACTGTGGTTTGGTCTTTGACGGTGTTTGATTGAGAGGAGAATAAATCCTCTTTCCCCTTTATAGGTGTCTGGTTCAACATGACCCTGCATCATAGGCCCTTGAGATCCTTGAAATGGTTGTTGAAAATGCTATAGTATGATGTCATGATGTTATGTACAAGTATGCAAAGCAAGCAAGTTGTTATGTACAAATAGTCATATAAACACAAAGCAGACGAGTCCTTAGGTGTAGGCTTGCATTGGGTTTGTAGGTAAGTACCCTCTTGAAGTTTAGTTGGCTCAACCTATCCCAATAATAGTAATTGGGTTCTAGGGGATCTCAATATCACTAATCTTTCTTCATCAGGCATTATTTCAGCACAAGCCTCTTTAATGGAGACCGAAATATCCCAAAAGTCCGATCTCAATGAGCATAGTATTGAGTATTAACCAACTTCAGACTGCACCAAAGCTGGCTACCTCACTACTTCCTAATGGCCAAGTTGGTCAAGTAAGGTTCTAAAGTCAGTTAGTGCTTCATGACACCACACAGCGGCCCCGTATTCTCCTTGACTACTCAAGGGTTACCGGTACCAACAAATATGTCACACTAATGTAGCTATTGATTTGACCATGTTGGTATACCCTGCACAATTTCCACAATCTATTGCTACTTACCTAAAAGGTGCCCCAGATTCGGGTAGAGGATCAAAACAAATCCAAACAAGGAACCATAATGTAAAGCGAGCAAGTCAAACAATGAAAAGCAAGTAAAGGTGATCTAGACCTAAGGTAACCCCACTTTTAAGTCAATTCCCCAGCAGAGTCGCCAATTCTGTAACACGATGGGAGAACTGACTTGGGTGTTTTGCGTTTGATCGCAATTGCTGCGGATAGAAAAAGTTGCCACCGACTTTTCTTTTATCCAATAAGGAAAGGTTCAAAAGAACAGGAAAGACCTTTCGAGATTATTTCTTGAGTTCGGGGCTAGGTTATGAAAAGGGAAGGTATTAGCACCCTTTACATCCATAGTTATGTACAGGCTCTGTGTTGCTTGCTAGATCACTTGCTTTTATTTTGAAAATGTGCTTGTGGTGTGGGTTTTGAAAGTATTTTGAAAACGTCTTTGTAATGGCTCTCGTTTCTATAAGAACGCGTACAAAGTATTGTTTTGAAAATAGTTCAAAGAGGTGTTTATGGAATATGTTTTTGAAAGTGATTTTCAAAAGTGTCTTTGTAATAGTTCTCGTTTCTATAAGAACGCGTACAAAGTGTTTTGTCTTTTGAAAATGTTTCAAAATAAAAGTGTGGGTGTATAAAATGTTTTTGTTATGAGCAAGCGAGCAACTAGGAGCATCCTACCTACTCAAAAGATCTTAATGTTCTTTTCCTCCTCCTTTAGATGTTGTTATCTTACCATTGATTTGGTAAAAAGCCCCATCATTGGATGTAAAGAGACGGGCATGGGACGTCGTATGGTCATTGAAAGCAACCTTGTAGGATACTTTAGCAATTTGTCGTGAGGGACTAAGATTGTTTCGTAGGTAACATCGAAGGGTCATCGAGGGACTACGATCTTATATTTGAGGGTTCATTGCTAAAGTATCCTACATTTGAGGGATATGACTATTTTATTCGAAGGCAACAAGTGTGGGTTACCCTAGAGGTACAAGTGTGCAAGTGTTTATATTTGCATTCATTTTTGTCTTGGATTAGAGTGATCTAAGATTGATTTTTTATCTTGCCATGCACATCCTAATTACTAGCATTTATATGAAAGCAATAAAAATATGGAAAATAAATCCTAATCTATTACATCATTAGGGGATAGGGTGTACAAATTTACAAATGGGGATTGCAAGAAATTAAATCCTAATTATCTATTACAACCATATTAAAATTTGAAAAAATGTACAAGGCAAAATGGACAAAAGGAAAGGGCTTGTTTTGTTTTGTTTTGAAAAGATTTTTATCCTAATAAACTAAAAAGAAATAATTAATTAACAAAATACAATTAAACTAATTTAATTTTAAAAGGGAAATGTTTTTATGTCTTTTTTTATTAATTAAAAAAAAGATATTAATGATAATAATAATAATAAAAAAATAAGAAAAAAAAATAATAAAGAAAATGAGTCAAGATGGGAGAAAAGTTGAATTTGGGGTGTTTTTGTGTAGAAAACAGTTTTTATGTTCAAAAATAGTTTTTGTATTTGGGCCTAAGGGGGTCTGTTTGTTAGTTAGTAAACAGGGGGTCAGAGTATGAAAATCGAAGCCCAACTTGAAGGAGATCCAAATATGTTCCCTGCAAATAAAACAAAGTGAGAAAATATGAAAAAAGGGTATGGCTGGGAGTTTCGAAATCAAGACCCTTCAATATAATAAGCCTTAACGCGTTATGTTTATACCACTGGGGTATTCTGTTTCATCCATTCATGGGATCACTTTGATGGAATATAGGATGAATTCGTTCCTGGATGTCGAAATGCCCAGCTTCGAAGGCCATGATGCTTCGATTGTCGGGCTCCTAACCACTCCTTTTCTCAATCGAAACAAATAGTGAAGACACCAAAACAAAACTAACACTTAAACAAAAATCGAAACAAAAAACATAGACATTAAATATGTCTAAAAAATTGGATGTGAATCGAAGAATACATATTTCGAAAGCTAGGGGTCGAAGGTCAGCATGGATTTTGTTCAATATCAAAAACGAAAACTAACTGTACAGGTAATGATAATTGAAAACTATGAGCAGCATGATATCTACATTTTCGAAGGATGCTTGAATGAAGAGTTCTAAGTTTGAAGAAAACTTACCTCTTGGAGTTAAACTTTGAAGGTACTTTGATGCAACTTCGAAGAATGGTTAGATGATGGGTGAATTAAACCTGCTTCGTTTGGAAGATAGTTGAAACCTCCAACTCAAGTCAAGTTGTAAGTTTCAGTTTCTTTGAAGAAAAACGAAAGGGGAAGTAAGTGTAAGTCCGAAGTGCGCCTAGGGGGGGGGGTGAATTAGGTACTTTAAAATATTTCTGATTTTAGTGATGATGGATATTATTTTTCTGGTTTATGGTGAGTCTATGAAAGAGAGTAAAGTGCATAAAAATAAAGAGACACAAGCGATATATCTTGGTTCCCCTCACAGTCCGAGAGTACTCCAGTCCCCTTTCAACATGAAAGATATTTCCTTATTGTGGTAAACTTAAACAGGAACTACCCAAAACCAAGAACAATCCTCTTGGACCAAGAAAAATCCTCTTGGATCTTCACTATTCCAACAATGAGAATAATCCTCTCAAAGTGATTTTACTTGTATCCAACAATCCTGGAAAAACAAGATTTATAAAACTACTTAAACTTATTTTCAACAATCCTGGAAAAATAAGCAAGTATATAGCAATATTTGATTTGAGTGAGTTTGAGTAGCAATGATCACTTTGAGTGATTTAATCAATGAATTAATCTTCTCTTTCAATGATAATAGTATACAATGACTCAAGATATATAATGCTCAAAGTTTTCTGGTTAACAATATGTGAAAGTGTGCAGAAAACTTGTGTATGAAAATGTATAACAGCTTATGTTTAATTTTTGAAAATTCAAAAAATATGATTGGAAGAGATGTTTAAAAATTATTTTGAAAATTAGTATTTATATGTTTATAGCACCCTTTTGAAACATCATAAAGTTATGTAAATGAATCATGAACAATTGTCAAGATTTAGTGAAAGGTTTCCATGAATTGGTGTTATGAACAGGCATGAGTAAAGCTGCTGTTTTTCAAAATCGTTCAGCATGCAATCGATTTCACCCTTTGTGTAAATCAATTGCACGGGGTTTCAACAGCTAGAAATTCAAATATTTTGAGTATGCAATCGATTGCACAAGTATGTAAATCGATTGTACTTAAAGTCAATAGCAAAAATTGATTGAGAGCAATCGATTGCACAAACATGAAAATCGATTGCACTTAGAAACAGTAGCAAATATTTTGAAAAATTATAGCATGCAATCAATTGCACCAATGTGCAAATCGATTGCACTCAAGTGAAAATTGAATTTTTCCTTAGAAAAAAATTGAGTAAATATTTGGACAATATAAAATATTTCTTTTGACCATTGAGCATCTATGTCTTAAGTTCAAAGTAAGTATGATCATTATACCATGAAGTTTTGCTAAGTGCTTGAACCAAAGACTTTATCCACATATGCTTTTAGCTTAATCAATAATATTTGCCTTCTTGTCAACATGGTTTGTCTTCACCAAAACAAAAGTGCATTTGAGAAGCTTGATTTTACATTCTCCCCCTTTTTGATGATGACAAAGGATCTCTCTTGACGCGTGGTAATTTCCGGAAAGAAGCTTCTCCCCCTAAGATGCATAACTTCCCATTTGTATGAGAAGGTTGGAATCCTTTGAATTTGTTCATCTTGGTTGAAGAGTACCTTAGAATTTTAAGACAGGAAATATACAAGCATAAAGTGCCACATCCTTCTCCCCCTTTGACATTATCAAAAAGAAGGGAAAGATGCAAAAAAATGGACAATAATAAAGAAATATTGAAAAAACTTAATTAATCATGTATCACAAATAGTCATAGACATAGTCATAGTATCATAATGATTACAAAGAAATCTGAACAACAACAAACAAAACGTAGAATAACTTAACAAAGACATAACATAAAACAGTAGACATAACAAAGTTGGACATAACTTTATGGTTGATTCATGTCCCGGTTGTTATAGAACCAATATCCTTGATTGGGAAATTATTGTTGTAGTGGAGGTTCTATGTAATGTTGTGGAGGTGCAGCAGGATTATTTGGGTCATATGGAGGAATGTGAAGGTGAGAGTAAAGGTAAGAAAATTATTGATTCACATCTGCACGGAAGTCATTAATCCGGGTTGTTGTAGAATCATTGATATCATTCCATTGGTTGTTCATGTTGGTATTCATGGAAGCAAATTGTTGAAACATAAAATCCATAAGATCTTGATTGCTTGAACCAGAGGGAGAAGTAGGTGGAGGAGGTACAACTTCACCACCTTCAACTTCTTGATCGTTTCGTTCATCACCGACCACATCTTCACCAATGTAAGTTATAGTTTTTGTTTCCGGATTATAATGAACACCCATTCTTGAGTCAACATTTTTTATTGAAATATTATGCAGATTTGGATCCATATTAACTTTCTCAAAACTAGCAAAGTCAAATCCAAATTCTTCCATTATTAATGTAACAAAGTAAGCATATGGTAGAAATTTCTATTTTGCATCAACCCCCAGCATATGGACCATTATGAGCCTTGCCCAATTAACACTTCTACCTTTCTTCCTCGCATAGATCAACTGCATTTCCAGATCAGTCACGGTGCAGTGGTTTCCAGCCCGTGGAAACATAATATAGACCATGAAATAATGAAATAGTCGATCGTCTATATAAAAGTTACCTACACTCCATGAGTCTCTATATGGAATCACTCATCCTAGACCACGAATCCTTTTGGCACGGAATTCAGCTTCGCTCAATCTGCCAATGCTGTAATAAAATTCCTTTTTCCTGTAATCATCCCATGCCTCGTTTTCAGGGTCATACAAGGAGCTTCCAGTATAGGGAATATGTAGAATCTCACCAACAATCTCAGGGGTTAGAGAGATTCTTGTACCCAACACATATGTAACCATCTTGCCTTTGTGAGGAGTCAAATTGCTGAAGAATACTCTTACCAGATCCGGATAATATGGACCAAATGATGAAATTAATGGTTCTAGTCCATATGAAATTAAATCATTTTGAAAAGAGAAACATTCCTAGGGAAAAGATGATAGCATACCATGTTTAGGAGTGGACACTATCTATCTTTGAAAATCCTTTGTAAATATTTCTTCTTGTTCTTCAGTGAGAGTGCAGATTAATGGATTCTCGGAGGATGAACCAACCTTTTTCTTCCCTTTCTCTGAAGCTGACACCTTTCGTTTTTGCCTTGAAGCGTGGGTAAGGTGTTTTTTAGGGTTTGGAAGGTTTTAGGTTTTGAGAGGAAGATGTTTGATGAGCTGAAGTTTGGATATGATTTATGAGTAAATATAAATGAGTGGGTTGTAATATATGTAATGAAATTTAATTGACTTTTCAATAATAGAAATGAGCTTGGGAATATGAGAGAGAGGAATTCTGACCAACAAATATTTCTGTCATAAAAGCATGTTACGGTGGGTGCAATCAATTTGCATATAGATGCAATCGATTTGCACACAAAATAGAAGCAAAAGAAAACTGAAACGCACAGTATGCAATCAATTTGCACTATGATGCAATCGATTTGCACTGAAACAGAAAGGTCAAAAATAAAAACATTCAGTGAGCAATCGATTTACAATATTGTGCAATCGATCTGCACCACTTAACATATATATTCACATATAACAAGGTTAAAACAAGTATATAAAATCATAACAAGGATAGGAAGCACCTTATATGTCGTGTTCATAAAGAATTCCAAGCTCTCGTCTAATCTTGTAAAACGATTCTCTTGCCAAAGGTTTAGTGAAGATATCGACAAGTTGATTATGAGTATCTATAAATATGACCTCAACATCTCCTTGAAGTACATGATCATGAAGCAAATGATGTCGTATATCTATGTGTTTGGTTCTTCAATGCATAACGGGATTATTTGTAATGTTTATTGCACTTGTATTGTTGCACCATAGAGGAATATATCCTAGATCGAGTCTGTAGTCACGAAGTTGTTGCTTGAGCCACAATATTTGAGCGCAACTACTACCTGTTGCAATATATTCTGCTTCATCCGTGCTAAGAGCAACACATTCTTATTTCTTGAATGCCCATGATACTAATGCATTTCCAAGGATGTGACAAGTACCACTTGTGCTTTTTCTATCAGTTTTACAACCTGCATAATCCGTGTCAGAATAACCAACTAAATTACAAACACTACCTTTAGGATACCATAATCCAACATTTGTTGTTCCTTTGAGATACTTCATGATCCGTTTCACCGCCATGAGATGAGATTCCTTTGGATTTGCTTGAAAGCGAGCACATAAACAAACACTAAACATTATGTCAGGACGGCTTGCCTTCAGATATAATAAGGAGCCAATCATACCTTGATATTTTGTAATGTCAATGGAAACAACTGATTCATCTTGATCAACATATGTACCAGAACCCATTGGTGTAGACGTTTCCATACAGTTATCCATGTCAAATCTTTTCAATTGTTCCTTGCAATACTTGGATTGGTTGCTGAAGATGCCATCCTTTAATTTCTTGATTTGAAGTCCAAGAAAATAATTCATTTTACCCATCATGGACATCTCAAATTCTCCTTGCATAATTGCTGAAAATTCTTCACACATTTCTTTGTTTAAAGAGTCGAAAATGATATCATCAACATAGACTTGAACTAGAAAAGTGTCATCTTTGATTTTCTTAATAAACAATGTCTTGTCAACATTACCCTTTTCAAAACCCTTTTCGTAAAGGAAGTTACTTAGTCGATCATACCATGCCCTTGGTGCTTGTTTCAAACCATAAAGAGCTTTTCTCAATTTAAATACACGAGATGAATTCTTGAAATCTTCGAACCCCAGGGGTTGCTTAACGTAGACTTCTTCATTGACATGTCCATTCAAGAATGCACTTTTGACATCCATTTGGAAAAGCTGAAAATTTAATGAACAAGCATAGGCAAGTAAAAGACGAATAGCTTCTAACCTTGCAACCAGAACGAAAGTTTCTTCAAAATCTTTTCCTTCTTCTTGATTGTAGCCTTGTGTTACCAACCTTGCTTTGTTCCGGACAATTACTCCATTTTCGTCAAGTTTATTTTTAAACATACATCTTGTTACATTAATGTGTTTGTTACTTGGCCTAGGGACAAGTTCCCAAACTTGATTCCTTTCAAATTTATTTAACACTTCTTGCATATTAATAATCCATTGGTCATCGCCTAAGGCTTCATCAACTTTGGAAGATTCAATTTGAGAGACAAACGCCATGTTTAGACAAGAATATTTTAGATTTAGTCTTGTTGTCACACCTTGACTTATATCACCAATTACTTTATCGATAGGATGATCTCTATGAGTTCTCCATTCTTTTGGCAGATCATTGAAATTTGATTCTTGTTGGGGTGATTCTTCTTGCTGGGTTGGTTGATCTTTGGAAGTATTTTCTTGAGGATCTTCTAGTATTTCATCATCATCATCATTAAAAACAATATTATCCTTCTTGGAGGGGTTAGATTCATCAAAAGATACATACATTGATTCTTCAATTGTTAAAGTTCTTTTGTTATAAATTCTATATGCCTTACTAGAAAGAGAGTAGCCAAGAAAAATACCATCATCAGATTTTTCAGCAAACTTACCAAGGTTATCTTTGTCATTGTTTAAGACAAATCATTTGCAACCAAAAATGTGAAAGAAAGAAATGTTTGGTTTCCTCCCTTTGAAAAGTTCATATGGAGTTTTCTTCAAGATCGATCTTATGTTAACTCTATTTCCAACAAAGCATGCCGTGCTCACCGCATCCGCCCAAAAATATTTTGGAAGGTTTGAATAGCTAAGCATTGTTCTTGCAAGCTCTACAAGAGACCTATTCTTTCTTTCCACCACTCCATTTTGTTGAGGAGTCCTTGGTGCCGAGAAGTTGTGAGATATTCCATGTTCTCCACAAAATTATTAAAATATAGTATTTTGAAATTCTCCGCCATGATCACATCTTATGGAGGAAATTGTTAGAGACTTCTCATTTTGAATTTGTTTAGCATACTTCTTGAACAACTTGAATGCATCACTTTTCTGCACTAAAAAGAATGTCCAAGTATATCTAGATAAATAGTCAACAATAACCAAAGCATATACATTACCTCCGAAACTTCTTGTTCTTGATGGACCAAATAAGTCCATATGTAATAATTGTAGTGGACTTGTAGTAGACACCACATTCTTAGATTTGAAAGTTGATTTTGTTTGTTTCCCTTTTTGACAAGCATCACAAAGTCTATCTTTGACAAAATTTCTCTTAGGCAACCCAATGACAAGATCATGCTTGATTAGTTTATTCAAGTGTTCCATGTGAATATGAGCAATTCTTTTGTGCCACAACCATGAATCATCGTTGTTCGCCGTGAGGCATTTTACCTTCAAAGATGGATCATCAAGGGAAATCATGAATATATTATTGATTCTTTTACCTTTAAGTATAACCTGGTGTGTGACTTCGTCTTCTATCAAGCATTCATCCTTGGTGAATTTGATCTTGAAGCCTTTGTCACAAAGGTGGCTAATACTAAGAAGATTGTGCTTTAGTCCTTCAACATAAAGAACATCTTCAATGGATGTGAAAGGTGGAGCACCAACTTTTCCTTTTCCAATAATTCTTCCCTTATTATTGCTCCATAAGTGACAAAACCCTTGGCCTTTCGAACTAGATTTGAAATTGGTTTATGTCTCCCGTCATATGCTTTGAACAACCAATATCAAGATACCAAAGATTGCATGTGGTCTTCAAGCATACCTGTAAAATAAATTAGGTTTTTTTAGGTACCCAAGTTGCTTTGGGTCCTTCATAATTAGTGCCTTTCTTTACCCACACATAATTCCCACTTGCCACACTAAAGTTTCTAACATATCAAGCATTAGGTGTATGGCCTTTAATACCACAATAAAACAAGTAGGTTCAAAGTTACTTCTATATCTAGAAGGATAAGATTACTTCTTAGGAAATGTTTTCTTTTTAGGATAGTGATGAACAATTTTAGGTTTGTTCACTTTCTCTTTGGATGATTTATCACTAGCCTTAACAAAGATAATTTTATTAGAACTTGGTTTTGAAAACTGTTAATATCCAAGTCCACTTTTATCATTGGAATATCTTTGTTGGCTAAGAACACCTTCCAATCCAATTTTACCTTTTTCATATTTTTCGATAACTCTTTTTAATTGGACAATTTGGAAAGAGAGTCATTCACAACTTTTGCATACAAAATTTTGTTGTTGTTCATCACTTAATTTTTGTTTTTCTTCTTTTAAATCTTTTTCCATAGTTTCACATTTTTCTTCTAAAGATGAAATTTGTTTCTTTTGAGATGAAATAGTTTTATACAGAATTTTGCATTCATTTAATAGTTCATCTATAACACCTTGTGCATCACTATAAAAAAGAGAAAATTCATTACCAACCTCATCATCTTCATTATCGGAATGGTGTGAGGCCATCAGTGCTAGATTTGCACTTTCATCACTATCGAAGTCAGATGAAGAGCTTATTTCATTATCCTCCCATGCAACATAAGCCTTTTTGTTCTTGAATCCCTTTTTGCTTTTGTAGCCACCTTTCCTGGAGAGTTTTGGACAATCCGACTTGATATGACCTTGCTTACCGTATTCATAACATGTGACTTCTTGTGTTGATGTGGAAGCTTAATTTTTCTTGAATTGTTTCTTTCCTTTTGAATGAGAAAAGGATTTGTCATTTCTACCAAAGAACTTACCAAGCCTTTTAACAAGAAGCATTAAATTTTCATCTTCTTCCGGATTGTCTTCCTTTTCCACTTCCTTAGAATTTATCTTTAAAGCAATATTCTTGGATTTCTTCTCTTTATTTTCATGATTTTCAAGTCTTCCGAGTTCCATCTCATATTCTTGAAGTTTTCCAAACAACATTGCGGAAGTCATGGAGGAGGGACTTTTCTTTTCTGAAATTTCCATTACCTTTGGTTGCCATTCCCTAGTTAAGGACCTAAGTACTTCCAGATTTAGTTCATCATTCGTCAAAGTCTTACCAAGAGCACTTAGATGATTTGTCAAGTGCACGAATCTCTTTTGCAAGTCAAGGATGGTTTCTCTAGGCTGCATTCGAAATGATTCATATTCTTGACTCAAAGTATTAAGTCTTGATCTTTTAACTTCAGCAGTTCCTTCATGAGTTTGTACCAAGGTATCCTATATTTCTTTCGTTAGTTTTCATGCCGAGACACATAAGAATTCATCCATGCTAAGTGCACCTTGAAGAAGATGTATTACCTTTTTATCATAGAGAACCTTCTTCTTATCATCTTCGTCCCATGTAGCTTTAGGCTTTGATGATCCAACACCATTGATTATCGTTATACGGATAAATGGACCATTCTCGACAGCATCCCATATTTCTTCTCCTTGTGCTTCTAGATGTGCCTTCATGCGTATTTTCCAGAAGTCAAAATATTCACCATAAAATAGAGGAGGCTTGTTGTTACTACCACCATCTCTGAAAATGTGATTTTGATTTGCGTAAGCCATTCTGGATATTTTAGGAACAAGTTACCTATAACCTGCTCTGATGCCAATTGTAAGTACGAAGTGCGCCTAAGAGGGGGGAGGGGGGTGAATTAGGTACTTTAAATTTTTTCTGGTTTTAGTGATGATGGATATTATTTTTCTAGTTTATGGTGAGTTTATGAAAGAGTAAAGTTCATAAAAATAAAGAGACACAAGCGATATATCCTGGTACCCCTCACAGTCCGAGAGTACTCCAGTCCCCTTTCAACATGAAAGAGATTTCCTTATTGTGGCAAACTTAAACAAGAACTACCCAAAACTAAGAACAATCCTCTTGGATTTTCACTATGTCAACAATGAGAGCAATCCTCTCAAAGTGACTTTACTTGTATCCAACAATCCTGGAAAATAAGATTTATAAAACTACTTAAACTTATTTCCAACAATCCTGGAAAAATAAGCAAGTATATAACAATATTTGATTTGAGTGAGTTTGAGTAGCAATAATCACTTTGAGTGATTTAATCAATGAATTGATCTTCTCTTCCAATGATAATAGTATACAATGGCTCAAGATATATAATTCTCAAAGTTGTCTGGTTAACAATATGTGAAAGTGTGCAAAAAACTTGTGTATGAAAATGTATAACAGCTTGAGTTTGATTTTTGAAAATTCAGAAAATATGATTGGAAGAGATGTTTAAAAATGATTTTGAAAATGAGTATTTATATGTTCATAGCCCCCTTTTGAAATAGCATAAAGTTCTGTAAATGAATCATGAACAATTGCCAAGATTGAGTGAAAGGTTTCCATGCATTGGTGTTATGAACAGGCATGAGTAAAGTTGTTGTTTTTCAAAATCGTTCAGCATGCAATCGATTTCACCCTTTGTGTAAATCGATTGCACGGGGTTTCAACG
Organism: Vicia faba; assembly: GCA_948472305.1. NCBI lineage: Eukaryota > Viridiplantae > Streptophyta > Magnoliopsida > Fabales > Fabaceae > Vicia > Vicia faba. The sequence goes on along the minus strand of OX451736.1, from coordinate 1,023,293,687 downwards.
CCTAGAAATTCAAATATTTTGAGTGTGCAATCGATTGCACAAGTGTGTAAATTGATTGTACTTAAAGTCAGTAGCAAAAATTTATTGAGAGCAATCGATTGCACAAACATGCAAATCGATTTCACTTAGAAACAATAGCAAATGTTTTGAAAAATTGAAGCATGCAATCGATTGCACCAATATGCAAATCGATTGCACTCAAGTGAAAATTGAATTTTTTTCTTAGAAAAACTTGAGTAAAGATTTGGACAATATAAAATATTTCTTTTAACCATTGAGCATCTATGTCTTAAGTTCAAAGTAAGTATTATCATTATACCTTGAAATTTTGCTAAGTGCTTGAACCAAAGACTTTATCCACAAATGCTTTTAGCTTGATCAATAATCTTTGCCTTCTTGTCAACATGGTTTGTCTTCATCAAAACAAAAGTGCATTTGAGAAGCTTGATTTTACAGTAAGTTTGAAGAGTGTTTGATAATTTTGTGTTTAAGAGTGTTTGATGATTTTGTGTTTGAGAGTGTTTTATGATTTTGTGTTTGAGAGTGGAATTAGAATTTCAGTTTCCTATTTCTGACTCTCTATTTTTTGCAAACCTCCCTCCTCTTTTTTGATATGCAATGGACTTTCATATTTATATGAAAATGTTGAGATGTTTTACACAAAGGATCTTTCTCCCGTACTGTTTTGGCTAGCTGACTTGATAAGTGAAAAACAAGTACATTATGTCTCTAGCACTGATCACGCTTCTTGGAAATGGCGATGCTATTATTCCTCAAAGTAGGCCAATCATATCATGTCCTTAATAGCTTGTGGGTGAGGGCTTTTCCCCCAATGTCTCTGCTGCAGAGTCTCTTATGTACTTTTGCAAGCATCAGTGAAGTTTCATGCTCTCTGATACATCCTAACATGGGAGAAGCCTTCCCCATTCTAAAAATTTTCCCAGATAGGAGGGTGTTCTTGGAAGCCTGTTTTTTAATTCTCCTTTCTTCCCCATCGCCTAGTGGAAGTTTTTCTGTTAGTTGGTAACGCAATATGAGCGATATCCAACTAGACTTAGGGACAACTTCTAGTTAGTACACCTCGCCCGACTCGATGTTGGTAGAGGTGAGAGTCTCTTGGATAACTATTTTGTTAAACCCTATTGTCTTCAACGTGGAAATCTTGGGCATAAGGTCTGCTCTGAAGTTTTTTTCACGAGGAACGCGTTCTATTTAAAAAGAAGTAAAATGAGAGGATAAACTTCATACATTTTACATATATTTTATCAATCATGGTTCTTTTGCCTGGTATTGCTCGAAGACTTGGTTATAGACTAGTTGGGAGTCTCTTTTGGCCTTCAGTTAAAAGGCTTCCATCTCCAAGGCAACAACCGGTTAATCAGAGTAAGCCGGATAGGCCCAAGAGGCAGTTTACCAAGCTCAACATGCCGCTGTCTCAAGCTTTACAACACCTGTTGAGATTGAATCTGGTGACATTAAGGGACCCTCCTCAGAATCCCCATATAGCCTCCCCAAACTACAATCCTGATGCAAGGTGTGCATACCATTCCAACAGCCTGGGGCATGATACTGATGACTGTTGGGAATTGAAAAACAAAATTCAAGACCTAATCGATAAAGGAGCATTGGAATTCACACAAGATGGTCAACTGGAATGTTTTTGTCAATCCTCCAAGGCTCACCATTTGAAGTGACAAGTCTTGACACGAGAATACTTTTTGTTCATTAGAATTTTCAATTTGTAATTTTCTTTTGATTGTTCAAACATTTATTCATGTCAAACTTTGTTACTTTATCAATGCATTGCATATGTCTGTTTTGAATCAATCCATTCGTATTCACTATATTCAAATTGCTTTCATTTTTGTGATGTTCAACTCTCGATTAAAAATTCTAAGCCTTTAGAAGGAGGATGACGAAAACGATACCATCATCTCTATAATATGCTTTTGAACAGACCCCGCCGACGATGTACATACGTTGTTTCAAATCCTAAAAAATGTAGTTATAAGGAAGATAATCCCTCGTCAACCCCTCTGAACCAAAGAAGTAGGAGTTTTTCTTTTCACAAATTAAAACCCTTAATCACAACCTGGGGCAGGGTAGTTTTCTCAGTTAATTCGGGTGCCCAATGAATGGCATCAAAGAGGTCCTTCCAAAACAGAAGACGGTGATGGTTCCCTATAATCGTCAAGATAGGCAGTCATTATCTCTCGAAATAAGAGCCCATTAAGTCAAAATTGATGAAGGAGACTTACAAAAAAAATGGGGGCATCCCGCTGACTGTAATCACAAAAAGAAACAGTTCAGGCAAAAAACAGGGATAATAAAATCAAAAAAAAGAAAGAAAGAGGTCCTACAAACTCTCAACAAAAATGACTGCCTGTTCAAAACAAACTGTCAGTATCCGAACCATCACTGGAATATCAGAGCAAAGACTCAAACAAGATCTAAATACACAATTAGCTGAGTTTAGGATCAAAGAACATCACGAAGAATGGGTGGGTACAAATAAAATTTGAGCCTTTATCCTTTGTTTCTTGAACCGTGAACCAAGCCACGTTATAACCCTTAAAAGTCCTAGCTGAAGCATGGGTTAGTTCGAAAGCATATTGTTACAAAAGGTATCCTGACTCCTGTAGGACTTGCTGTAAATCCTGAGTTGACATCACATTTTACAAAAAATCACTTGTTTTATTGAAAACTGCATTTTCAAAGAACTTCAAAACATACATAAGCTTTGCATTCTTAAAATAACATTGTTTGCATATGACTATTTGTTCAACAGCAGAGAAATTCGCACGACGAATAACTAGTGAACAAAAACCTTTTCAATAAAAAGGGTCACCTCAAGTGAAAAAACACTTCCAACCAAGGAGCACGACATGAGCATTGTCTATGATCCGGGGCAGTCAAGTCAAGATTCAAGGAGTCTCTCAAAGATGCCAAATAGCCAGGGGCAGATGTCCATCTGAATCACTTGGGGCATTGGACATGAATTCCAGCAACGAATCTTGTATGATCAAACGAACATCTTCTGGTAGTATGGCAACACAACACTACCGACAATGACAACTCCCTACACCCTGAGAGCGTGGACATAGTCAGAAAATACTGCGCATGAACAAAGACCCACTAGGTTGACAGACCTAGGCAAAAATAAGAGCATCCCGACGAACCAAAAGGGTTCGGGCAAAAATTAGGGATAAAAACAAAAAAATATTTGTACACCCGGCAAGTCGAAAACCTGAAAAGGCGGCTTGGGCAAGAAATGGTATCCCGGTGGACTGAAAATCTGAAAAGACAGTCCAGGCAAAAGTTAGGGATTAAAGCGTACGACTATGTCCCGTCATCTCGTCACTTGCCTACCAGAAGAAGATTTGTCATTTCAATCGACAATTACCAAGCACCTCATAGTGTGGAATAATACTCGATCCACAAGGCCTCCGCAGGCACCTTCTCCCGCAGATACAGGGGCAGAAAAGTCTTGATGCAAAGTCATTGTCATATCCTTAGCCCGCGTCCCAGTAACATCTACACTCCCCGCAGAGTAAGAAAAGGACAGTGGTGTTAATTCTCCCCAGCTGAGGCTCGCAACCACGAATGGGTCGGTTAGATTCTTCCCAAGCAGAGTTTATCTATCACCAGCACTGAAAGATTATCCCCAGTGGATTCTGGAAGATTATCCCCAGTAGAGTCTAAAAGATTATCCCCAGTGAATTCGCCATTGGAAAATCATCCCCAACGGAGTTCATTCCTTTCACAGATAGAAATTCAATCCCCAACAGGGTTCACTGTCACCAGCAACAGTAATTCATCCCCAGCTGAGTTTTATTTCTCCAAATCAGCAGATCTTCTAGCAGAGTATATACTCCCCACAGAGTCATTTCCTCGTCAGTCCATTCCCCAACGGAGTTATTCTCTCCTTCAGGATTATTCTCCCAATCATCTTCGGTCGTTATCTCCAGCGAGCGAATCTCTTTATTCTCCAACAACAGTCAGGGATTTATTTTCCCAAACTTGGACGTACCACAATAGCATTTCATGTTCATATATCATGATGTGTACATACATATTCCATACAACATAATTCCATTTATTTAGAGAACATCATCATACAATGCATGTCATTCATCATATACAATTAATCATGTAGATTTTCAGGAAAGATGGTTATCATCAACAACTTCCTGCAAGTTCAAGATTAACTCCGGAAACTAAACAGACTTTACAAGGGTTCGTCACAAAGCAATCTTACACGGGTTTCTCATAAATACAGCTTTACACGGGTTCGTCACAAAGTAACCTTACCCAGGTTCCTCCTGACGTTTTACACGAACTTAACTTATCACAAGGTGACCTTACCCAGGTTCCTCCTGAATTTTTACACAGACTTATCCCGAAGCAACCTTACCCAGGTTCCTTCTCGGTCCTGATGTAGTTTCACCCAGACTCATCCTGAAGTAACCTTACCTAGGTTTCTTCCCGGTTCAGATGCAGTTTTACCTAAACTCCTCATGAAGTAGCCTTACATAGGTTTCTTCCCGGTTCAGATGCAATTTTACCTAAACCCATCATGGAGTAACCTTACCTAGGTTCCTTCTCAGTTCAGATGTAGTTTTACCTAAACCCATCGTGGAGCAACCTTACCTAGGTTCCTTCTCAGTTCAGATGTAGTTTCACCTAAACCCATCATGGAGCAACCTTACCTAGGTTCCTTCTCTTTCCCGATGTAGTTTCACCTAGACTCATCCTGGAGAAACCTTACCTAGGTTCCTTCTCTTTTTTGATGTAGTTTCACCTAGACTCATCCTGAAGCAACATTAACTAGGTTCCTCCTCAGTCCCGATGCAGTTCTACCCAAACTCTTCACAAAGAAACCTTACCCAAATTCCTTCTCGGTTCAGACGCAGTTTTACCCAAACTCCTCACAAAGTAACCTTACCCAGGTTCCTTCTCGGTTCAGACACAGTTTTACCCAAACTCCTCACAAAGCAACCTTACCCAGGTTCCTTCTCGGTTCATACGCAGTGTTATCCTAACTCCTCATGAAGCAACCTTACCCAGGTTCCTTCTCATAACCCTACAATCCAGGTTCTTTTCTCTTATCTCCAGACAGTAGTCCACAACACTGTAAGACCCAGACCTATCAAACACGATCAGTTTCACCTTTCCCTAGTAGGTCGCAGTGCAACCTGTTCACTTCCACTTCCTCAAGCCGGAGTTAATTCCTCAATTGAATAATGGATGACTGAAGTTCCTAAATATCAGCATAGATGATTCCTCAGTTGAATAATGGATGACTGAAGTTCCTAAATGTCAGCAGAGATGATTTCTCAATTGAACAACGGATGACTGAAGTTCCTAAATGTCAGCAGAGATGATTCCTCAGTTGAACAACAGATGACTGAAGTTCCTAAATGTCAGCAGAGATGATTCCTCAGTAGAATACGGACGACCAAAGTTCCTAAAATTCAACAGAGATGTTTCCTCATTGGAATATGGACGATCGAAGCTCCTAAAATTCTACTTCTCTCAACAAAGATCAGCCCTCCCCAGCGGAATCTTCCTCAACGATAGGTATACAAGCTCTCGCTAAGGAATCTCTTATGCGGTCGACACTCCTTCAGATGGCATCTTTAAGCCCATCCCCTCGTCAGAAATTTCCAAATGGCATCTGTAAGCCCATTCCCGACATCACAAGACAATTACCACTTCATGCGAGTGCAAATTTCTGGGCACTCTAGTGTTCAATCCTCTTCCACCTTCGGATCACGAAAGGCACGAAAGCCAATCTAAATCTTCAGGTTTAAGAAGATTAAACAAGGGAAGCTATTGTAACCCAAAATTTGCCCTCCCGTATTTCTCAAAACATTTCAAGAAAGATCCCTAAGTTGCTCAAGGTAGTCCAAGGGTTGGCCAGACAAGCTCTCTCCTAAGGCAATCTACCTCAAATTAGGGTTTCATGTTACATCAAGATACTTGAGTCCAAGGGACCCCAAATTCTCAACATTGTCCTAATATGTTCTCAAGATCATCCATGTCAAGTTTCAAGCCTCGCATAGGAAGTTTGCTCAGTCAATTGCTCAAAGGCTTGAAAATCGATTATGCTAGGGCAAAAGTCAATTGTGGCCCACATACAGTCAAAATTCAATATTTTTGGTAAACATCCTCATTCTGAAGTATATTTAATCATTTGATCAAAAGATGCTAAATTAGGGTTTTGCAGGAATAGTCAACTCAACTTTGACCAAGCATAACTTTTTCATACTTTATAAGAAATGACCCATCAAAAGCTAATTTTGAAGAGGATGCAATTCCCTACAATCCATCTTCATCTCCCAAGTTCAAAATATGCACTCACAAGAAGTTATGAATTTGGACATTATAGGTCATTTTGGAAAGTCAAGAAAAACACCTTTTGGGTCAAAGCTTCTTACATGAACATGGAAGATCCAATTGAGATGAAACCAAAGAGGTCTCTAAGGAGACATCCTAAGCTTTCTAAAAAGTCCAACAACACCCTCATAAGGTTAAAATCGAGAGAAATATGCATTGTCAAAGTAGGACAATTTTTGAAAAAATGCATGAAGCAAATATTGACCAAACTTGGATTTTTCCAAATGGGCCTATCTTTTCAAGTTTGAAACTCATTCCTAACATGCTCCACGACCTCTAAGCCCACCCATACATTTTTCTACTATTTATGCTATTTATTTTGATATTTTATTCATTAAAATTCAGAATTAAATAAATAAATAATAGAAATAATATAAATTTTGATGTGAATCCATTTTGGGAAGGTTTTATGCTGGTTTATGTCAATTGATTTTGTGCAATAACTCTTAAAATATATCCAGGTTCATCCACATGTGAAAATGGCATAAAATCATCAAATATGGCATTTTTTCATATTTTGATCATGGTCTTAAAACACAACATTATGAGGGAGATTCTTTCCACGCTTTCTTGTCTCCTCATTCTCCTCTATAAATATAGAGCCATACAAGCTTGAAAGGGACGAAAATCCTCTCTAAAAAGCTCTCAAAAAGCTCTTCAAAAAGCTCTCTAAAAGCTCTTCAAAAAGCTCTCCAGAAATCAAAGAATTGGTGCAAGTCATATCTCGAGGTTCCGGTCTCTCTCAATTGACATCAAGCCTCAAACCATCCTCTTGAAGTCCTCAAGAGTCTTACAAGGCCCAATAGAAATCCATCACACGCCTAGCACGCCCCCCATTTGACAACACCGGTTTGATAAAATTTTAAACTTTGAATCTCTAATTTTAATCACATTTTATGGTATGCTAACATTTATTTGAGTTTATATAGAACAGTTATGGATGGTTGAATCATAGGTTCCACGTAAGAATAAAAAAACACCATAGTTAGAGCATGAAGTTTTCGAAGATTCGGGCCTAGGGATTTCTGATGATTGCACCCCCTGTTTACTTTTGCTACTAGGCCCATCTTTATTTTCATGTTTTATTCGTTTTGTTTATTTCCTTTAATCCCTTTTATTTTTTTATCAATAAACAAATATAAAAATCACATCAAAATAGATTTAGGATTTTTCTTAATTAAATTTTAATTTTAGGTAAAACTTTAGTTTCTTTTTGTAAATAACTTAAAAATAATTAGAATAAATAGGTTTTATTACTATCTTAATTATATTTTATTTTTTTCTTAAAATAACCAAAAAATAAAAAATATTTCATTTAATTATTTTTATTAATTAATTTAATAACTAATAAATTTAGCATTTAATTTAGAAAAACTTATTTCTTTTATTAAAAACAACAAAAAAACAATTTTCTCTTTTAATTAGGTAAGGAGGGTCAAAACCTTAGCTTCACATTCGATCTAATTTTTTTCGCTCGTTTTATTAGTATTTTGCCCAATTATTGTATCTGCTCCCGGTTTGTAATAATTTAATTAGGACATTTATTTATTTTTACCGCTTTTAATTTCAAAGGGTTTGTTTTTGGCTATGTAAATACCCGAAGCCTTGTAATAGCTTAGTTTAAATTCTGCACTTTAATTCCTGCAAATATTTAACTGTTAGACGTTTGATAATAGGGTTTGCATGACAAGAATGAATGTCTAAATTTAAAACAGTTAGATCACCCTAAATGTGCAAAGATAAAATAATCTGAAATTGACACACTCGCACATGCGCACTCTTAGGATACACTCCCAGTTGGTTGCCTTCGATAAACGATCATTGAGTATAGGATGTTTTAGTGGTCGTCCTTTTATCCAAAGATCATAGTTGCCTCAGAAAGGTTGCCTCAGGTATTGTTGCCTCGGATAAATGATCTAAGACATTAGGGTTACTACTAAGACGTCCTAACATTGCTTTAGTGACCATACGTCCCTTTTCGAATTGACCCTCAAACTCCAACGACGGTGCTACCTACTCACTAATAGTGGGATAGCGTTGTCTAAAGGAAACGAACATAAAAAAAATATTTTTTTGAGTAGGTAGATTTGTTCTTAAGTACTTGCTCATTTCAAACAAATTTTTCACACTTACACTCCTTTATAAACAAAGTTTTCAAAAAGACTTCATTACACTCTTGAAGACAGAAGCAAGAGTTAAATCAAAGTCAAAACAAAAACTTTTCAAAGCGCACAAACACAAAGAAAACAATTTTGAAAATGATGAGCAAGTACCTAAGAGAACGTAGATAACTACAGATAGAAAGGGTACTAATACCTTCCCTTTCTATAATCTACCCCCCGTACTCAAAAATATCTCGAAAAATGAATTTTTCTGTGCTTTTTTCCTTTCCTTGTTGGATAAAATAAAAGACGGTGGCGACTCTTGCTTACCGCGACATTTTGAGAAAACAAACGCAAAACGCAAACCAGCAAAATTTATTTAACAAAAATAGGGAAACCACGATCCCGGTTCTGGCCACCGTATCACAGAACTGGCGACTCTGCTGGGGAGTTAATAAGTGGGGTGTACCTTAGGAATAGTTCATCATATTGTTTTCAATTGTTTGATTTGTTTGCTTTATTTTGTGGGCTTTGTATCAGAGTTACTATAGATCCTAACTCGGATCTGGGGGACACCTTCTAGGTAAGTAGCAATAGACTGTGAGGGAACTGTACAACGTAGACCGCTACGGTTGAAGCAGTAGCTATGTTGGTGCGACACATTAGTTGGTACCGATATCCCTTGTGGAGGAACAAGGAGAGTATGTGGCTTCTAATGGGTCATTAAGCATCAACTGACCTTAGAACCTATAATTGACCAACTTGGCCATAGAAAAGTAGCAGCATGCTACACTCATTGAGACCATACTCTCACGATGACTCCGGCCGTAAGAAAAGGTTGCTAAACTGGAATTATGACCGATCAAGGATGGTCAGTGATATTGAGAACCTCTAGAACCCGGTTACTATTACTAGGACAGGGTGAACCTACTAAACTGAAAGAGGGTAATACCTAGACCCCATTCAAGCCTAAACTTAAGGATGTTTGTGTGACTTGTGTGCTTTCAAACTTGAACTACTTGCACATTTTTGTTATCTGACAACATGAGTTCCTTGCAGGTTTTGTTTACAGTCCTTATCCAATAACTTGGATTTCTTTCCGGATTTACTTGTTTACATCACCTCGTACTTTTGCTTAAACACATAGCATGCACATCATAACATCATGCCTTAATATTTCCTTAACCATTTCAAGGATCTCAAGGGTTTGTGATGCAGGTTATGGTAAATCAAACGTCTAGAAAGGGGCAAAGGGGATTTATTTTCCTCTAGCCAATGTCGTCTAGAGATCAAAACACGATAACTTGAGTCAGGGGCTATGACCCACTCGATAAGGTGAGCTTGACTCTTGAAGAAGGACTCTTGACGACACGAAGTTTCTTCAATCAAAGCTGCAAAATTCAAAATCTAACAGTTTCTTGTTTACCCAGCGAGATCCTTGAAAACATTGCATATATATATATATATATATATATATATATATATATATATATATATATATATATATATATATATATATATATATATATATATATATATATATATATATATATATATATATATATATATATATATATATATATATATATATATATATATATATATATATATATATATATATATATATATATATATATATATATATATATCATACATATCATTGCATAACAGGTCTCTCATTACAGGTCTCTCATATCCTCATTGTTTATTTCAGCAATGGCTCTCAAACAAGACAACATAGATCTTCAAGAAACTCAGTTCAGGGAAATCTTCCTAAACCTATCCAAGGGGCAGGAAGAGTTGAAAACACTCCTCGTCAGGAACCTGGTCAAGAAAAGTCATGAAGACAATAAGGACGAACGACTGGAACAACTGCAAGCTGAGGTAGATGCAATAAGAACCCAAGTGCTGGGGCAGTTGGATCTCATCCATGGCTTAGCCCGGGCACAAGAAGAGATGAGAACCATTATCAACCAGCTTCATCAAGACAAATGCAACAGTATGAAGCAAACAGTCGAGGCCAGGGACCAAGTCATTTATTAGCCTCCAAGAAGACAAGGGTTTGGGTTGGTGAAGAATGGACCCCTCCAAGTTGCTATTACCTCACGGGTCCAACAACAACCTTGCCATAAACAACCGGTTAATTAGAGTAAGCCAGATAGGCCCAAAAGGCAGTTTACCAAGCTCAACATGCCGCTGTCTCAAGCTTTACAACACCTGTTGAGATTGAATCTGGTGACGTTAAGGGACCCTCCTCAGAATCCCCATATAGCCTCCCCAAACTACAATCCTGATGCAAGGTGTGCATACCATTCCAACAGCCCGGGGCATGATACTGATGACTGTTGGGCATTGAAAAAGAAAATTCAAGACCTAATCGATAAAGGAGCATTGGAATTCATACAAGATGGTCAACTTGAATGTTTTTGTCAATCCTCAAAGGCTCACCATTTGAAGTGACAAGTCCTGACACGAGAAGACTTTTTGTTCATTAGAATTTTCAATTTGTAATTTTATTTTGATTGTTCAAACATTTATTCATGTCAAACTTTGTTACTTTATCAATGCATTGCATATGTCTATTTTGAATCAATCCATTCGTATTCACTATATTCAAATTGCTTTCATTTTTGTGATGTTCAACTCTCGATTAAAAATTCTAAGCCTTTAGAAGGAGGATGACGAAAACGATACCACGATCTCTACAGTATGCTTTTGAACAGACCTCACTAACGATGTACAAGCGATGTTTCAAATCCTAAACAGTGGGGTTATAAGGAAGATAATCCCTCGTCAACCCTCTGAGCCAAAGAAGTAGGGTAGTTTTCTCAGTTAATTCGGGTGCCCAATGAAAGGCATCAAAGAGGTCCTTCCAAAATAGAAGACGGTGATGGTTCCCTATAATCTTCAAGACAGGCAATCATTATCTCTCAAAATAAGATCCCATGAAGTCAAAATTGATGAAGGAGACTTACAAAAAAACTAGGGTATCCCGCTGACTGTAATCACAAAAAGAGACAGTTCAGGCAAAAAACAAGGATAATTGTGATCGGTGGATCTGGAACTGACTGTTTAACGCTGGTTCGCGAAATGTCGCGGAAGCAAGAGTCGCCACCATCTTTTATTTTCTCCAAACGGAAAGGACAAAAGCACAGAAAAATTCCTTATAGAGATTGCTCTCGGTTCGGGAGGTAGGTTATAGAAAGGGAAGGTGTTAGCACCCTTTCTATCCATGGTTATCCATGGGCTCTTAGATACTTGCTCATCTGTGTTTTCAAAAATGGTTTGTTTGCTTTTCAACTGTGGGTTTTAAAAAGTTTCTTTGAAAATTTCAGTTCGACTCTTGTATCAGTCCTCAAGAGTGTTTGAAAAATTGCTTTCGAAAGCTTTTTGAAAAGGTGTCGGTGTGAAAAGTATTTTTGATTTGTTTTTGAAATTAGATCAAGTATCTAGAGTCGTTTACCTACCCTAAGGAATTCGTCTGTGTAAATGTCCTTTAAAGTAGTGCCATCCCACCATTGAGAGGTAGGTAGCACCACCGTTGGAGGTGTTCGGGTCAATTCGAAGGTTCGGGACATGGTGATCACCAGAGTAATAGGAAGATACCTTAGAAGCTACCCTCATGCCAGGTTCCCGGATCATGAGGACTTACTAAAACATCCTCTACTCGACGATCACCTTTCGAGAGGCAAGGCAACAGTGAAGCGTACCCTAGGGGTGGTGTGTGATTTGTGTGTCGTTTTCAGATATTTTGTCTTGTTCATGTCATGGGTGATCTACACTTTTGTTTTTATTTTAACATTCATTCTTGCATGCAATTTATTAGCAGTTAAAAAGTTGCGAGAAATATAAAGTTCCTAAACTATTACAAAGGCGTGGGTCCACATCGCCAAATTAAATCCAGGACCCGATTTGACATAAAATAAAGTAAAGTGCGAGAAATATAAATATCGAATTTACATGGCTTTGGGAGAGTTACATAAAAGGAGGAAATAAAATAAACGCGTGAATTGGAATTACGATCGAATGCGAGGGCGTTGGACCCTTTTTTTAATGAAATTAAATTACGATTAACCAATTAATTAAATTAAAGTAAAAAGAAAAGATTTTTGAGTTTTTGTATTTATGGATTTTTAATAAGAGAATTAAATGAAACTAAGAAATTAATTAACCCTAATTCTAACTATTTTTATTTATTAAGAAAAAAATATTAAAATTGAACCTAAAATTAAACCTAATTAATTAATGCAATTTTATTTACAAAAATAAATAATTAATTATTAATAATGAGAAAAAAGAAAGAAGGATAAAAGTCTTTTAAAACCCTAATTCTACAAATTTTAGTTTATTGAGAAAATGTTAAAGTGAAACCTAGAATTTAAAAACTAAATTAATTAACAAGATTTTACTTACAAAAATATTAAATCAAATATATTTTATTTTTTTGTCTTTTCTGATTTTTATTATTTTTATATGAAATTAATTTTTATTGAGTTAAAAAGAAAATAATTGAATTAAGACAAATAATAAAGAAAAATAGAATAAAGAAAGGAGAAAGAAATACAATACAAGGGGGTTCTGCCCCAATCAGGAGGTGTTGTCCAGCATTTTTGGCCCATCTTTGGAGGCCTTTTATTGACTTTTCAGCGCGTATGTGGCACCTTTGACTTATGCCCATGGTACTCTTCCAACATTGGCCTTTGGATTAGGACTATAGGACAAGTGGCGTGCCTGGATTGTGAGCGTATGGTGGACGCTTGGATTGAAGCTGCACAGAAGCATGATTAGAAAAATAATATGGAATAAGAAAGGGGGACCTGGGATTCGAACCCAGGTCCCAGAGATTACCAACCCAACGCCTTGCCACTTGAACCACCTGAACGCTTTGTATATAATATAACCAATAAATAATATCAGTCAAAACATGAGTTAGTGACATTTTTCCGCGCGAAATTCAAACACGCTAATCATTGGCCTACACATCACCATCTTCCCCAAGTGTCCTGTGTTTGCCTGAAAAAACATAAACAAGATTGTGGGGGTTTTAAACCCCCACTATATGATATATGCAAAAATAGCGAATAGGCCATCTTTGATCAAAAATTAGGCGCGATAGGATGGTTAGGTTCGTGTGAAGTTTCTCGTTCCAATGGTACAAGTCTTGTAGCCTAATTTTTCCTTAAACGCAAAGCCCCAATTTTGAACCCCTGCAACCCTAAAACACTCCAATGGTGGATTCTCATATGATGCACGAAAACTCAATTAGAATATATGGTTAGCTTTAGAATGAGTCAATTAGTATGAATCCACAAAAAAATGCAATGAGAATGCTTGAAAACTGAAACACGAATATGCATATTTTTATGGAAAGTGAAACATATTTCTACCAATTCTTTGTGTTAAAACTAGTGGCTTTGATCCAGGAATGTTCACTGATGCTTCAGGAATGTAATGGAGTCAATATTTTGCCTTGAAACTCCTTGAAATCGTGATTTCAGTTTTTGAAAATTTGGAAAAAATGCCAACTTTGTTCTTCAGATGGGGCGCAGCTTAGAGGTCTCTTGCACTAGGGTTTTGATCAGTCTTATATGAGGATGGATTAGGGTTGAGTTTTTGATCCAAAGAATCCTTGCATTGATGGAATGGATATTTGATTTTCATGCATAACTTTTTCAATCTTTTCCATGCATATTTGATACCAATCATGTCCAATCTTCCCCATTTGAGTTGTGCACGAATCTTGAGTGAATCATGAGTGATTGTACTGCATAAAAAGATTTGATTACATTGGTTTAGTATTTTTTCCACATTTTAATTAATTAAATGAATTAATTGTAATTAAAAATTCAAATAAATAATAAAAATGATGAAAAAAAATCCCCTTTGGGCCAAATGGTCGTGCATATGCTTTGGATTATGAATCTTGGAAGAAAATGTGGCCCATTAGCAATTTTAAGGCATTTGAAGCGAAGCTGACTTTTCAAAATACCCAAAAATTTCCCAACTTCCACAAGGCATATCTTGCTCAATTTTTAAGCTTTGGTCATGTTCTTGGACATTTTGGAAAGGCCTTGAAGTCCTCTAACCAATGCCTTTGGTCCCATGTCATTTGGATTTACCAATCCCAAGTTATGGCCTTTGACTTAAAGCCCCTTTCTGTTGACTTTTGAAAATGACCTATAATGTTGAAATTGATAACTTTTTGTGAGAGCATTTCTTGGACTTGAAGTGTGAAGAGGAGTTGTAGGAAATGTCTTTCTCTTCAAAATGAGCTTTGGATGGAATTTTTCTGATAAACCATGTGGAAGTTATGCCTTAGTCAAGTTACAGTTGACTTTTTCAACTGTCCAAATATGGAAACTTTTGCATCTTGAGACTTTTTGAGCCATACCTTGAAAATCATGATCAAGCATTGATCAAATGATGTTTGTGGCTTCAAAATGAGATGTTGACCAAAAATTTGAACTTTTGACTGTCAAATGACCATTTTGCCCCTACAGTTGACTGTAGGGCAATTAGGGTTTTTGACTGTGCAATTTTGTGTTGTGAGTCTTGAAACTTGACATGAGGATACTTGACAATGTTTATAAGCATGTGGGACTTGATTGGACCCTTAGAAACTTCCTTTTCTTTGTCAGAACCAAAACCCTAATTTTTGACTGTTAGGAGGCCCTGAACTGTGCAACCCTTGGGGAGATTTTGAAGCTTTGACTTGGCAAATTTTGAAGAATATGGGAGGGCAAATTTTGGGGTACAACAGTTGCCCCTGTTCAATCTTCTTAGACCTGAGGATGCAGATTGGCTGACGTGCCTTTCGTAATCCGAAAGTGGAAGATGATTGAACACTAGAGTGCCTAGAAATTTGCGCTCACATAGTAGTGTGATAGTGGGGAATGGGCTTACAGATGCCATTTGGAGATTGATGGATAGGATGATGGGCTTATAGATGCCATGCTGAGAGATGATGGATGGTGGATGAGTGGATGAGCTTATAGATGCCATCTGGATGTTGATCGCGTAAGAGATTCCTTAGCGAGAGCTTGCGTACCTGAAAAAGAAAAATGATTACCTGACCTGTTACAGGAGCTGGTCTTCAAATTCTTTGTGTAGATGTGTCCTGACTGGTTACAGGAGCTGGATCTGGAGCTTCAAAAGGTGATGAATGAACCAGGGATGGTTACTACCTCAACGATACGGTGAGAGAACCTTGGACGATTACTACCTCAACAGGAACGCTGAGAGAAACTTGGATGATTACTACCTCAACAGGAACACTGAGAGAACCTTGGGCGATTGCTACCTCAACAGTAACGCTGAGAGAATCTTGGGGTGATTACTACCTCAACAGGGACGCTGAGAGAATCTTGGGGGCGATTACTACCTCAACAGGGACGCTGAGAGAATCTTGGGCGACTTCAACCTTAACAGTAACGCTGAGAGAATCTTGGGCGATTGCTACCTCAACAGTAACGCTGAGAGAATCTTGGGGTGATTACTACCTCAACAGGGACGCTGAGAGAATCTTGGGCGACTTCAACCTCAACAGTAACGCTGAGAGAATCTTGGATGTCTTCTACTGAGTCTTTATCAGGAAAATCTGTTAGGGGTCGATTTAGCTGGACTAGAGAAGGCCTTTGACTGGATAAGAAACAGAAAAAGCTTAGGGTCGATTTAACTGAACCGGTCTAGGTCTTGAAATCTTCAGCTGGATAAGAAACAGGGAGATCTTAGGGTCGATCTGACTGAACCAGAGAAGGCCTTTGACTGGATAAGAAACAGAAAAATCTTAGGGTCGATTTAACTGAACCGGTCTAGGTCTTGAAATCTTCAACTGGATAAGAAACAGGGAGATCTTAGGGTCGATCTGACTGAACCAGAGAAGGCCTTTGACTGGATAAGAAACAGAAAAATCTTAGGGTCGATTTAACTGAACCGGTCTAGGTCTTGAAATCTTCAACTGGATAAGAAACAGGGAGATCTTAGGGTCGATCTGACTAAACCAGAGAAGGCCTTTGGCTGGATAAGAAACAGAAAAATCTTAGGGTCGATTTAACTGAACCGGTCTAGGTCTTGAAATCTTCAACTGGATAAGAAACAGGGAGATCTTAGGGTCGATCTGACTGAACCAGAGGAGGCCTTTGACTGGATAAGAAACAGAAAAATCTTAGGGTCGATTTAACTGAACCAGGCTAGGTCTTGAAATGTCTTCAACTGGATAAGAAACAGGGAGATCTTAGGGTCGATCTGACTGAACCAGAGAAGGCCTTTGACTGGATAAGAAATAGAAAAATCTTAGGGTCGATTTAACTGAACCGGTCTAGGTCTTGAAATGTAGCTGAGAACTTAACTGGATCTTTCCTGAAAGGTAAAGGTCAGTCATATGCAATGCATGATATGGATCAAGCAAATGATGTTCTCAACATAAATGAGATTTGTAAGATATGATGCGTATATGCATGCTATAATGTATGAAGATGTTTATGAATATATGTTTTCGTCTTAGGAAAATAAATCCTTGACGGGTGTCGGGAAGTCACTCCTGGGCTGATGTTGAAGAATAGATCGTTGCTTCCGCTGGGGATGATAGTTGCAAGAATACCGGTAGGAGAAGATGACTCTGTTGGGGAATAGACTTGGCGAATGGATTACTCTGCAGGGAGAAAAGTACTCTAGCGATCTTGCTGGGAAGTAATACTCTGTGGGGAGAGAGGTACTTTGTTGAGTTGTTGATAATATCTTGCTGGGGATACCCTTGTTGTGTTGGAAGTGTTAATAGACTTCGCTGGGGATAAGAAAACTTCGTCGAGGACACTCTTTCCGTGGCTTTTGGCTGAGGATAACCCAGTTATATCCTGGTAGGGAAATAACTCTTTGAATAAATCCGAGAGACGCGTTCGTGCTCCGCGAGGGACAAGCTTCCAGAATCTACTGGGGATAAGCTTACTGCTTGGGGAGATGGATTCCAACTTTTCCTGGGGAAACTGGATTGGAATCTCCTGGGGAAGTTTTGAGATGCTGGGGAAGTAACTCCACTGAATGTTTGATATACCTCCGGGGAACAATCTTTAGGCCAGGATTGTCGGGGATGTTTGTTAAGAATGCATATATGATGTGCTGGGAAATGTTGAGATCTGCTGGAGGATACTCAACTTCTTAAGGTTGACTGTAGCTTTGCTTGGGGAGAGTGCACTGACTTGCTGGCTCACCCTCTGGGGAATTAAGATATCTGGTTATGTTCTTCAGCTGAACCTACCTTGGTACCTTGGAGGATAGAACAATTAGATTGCTTAGACAACTCTTTATTGCCCCTGTTTCTAATGTTACCTGTAATTAATCCTTTGTTTCATATGCAAATATTCATGAGTTAGCAAATTATCGTCAATGCATATATCACAAATTGAACCTTGGATGTTCTTCGCAAAACAAAACAGAAAAGGAAAAACAATTGGCAATTTTAACTGAAAAGTGATTTTTTTGTATTGATTTTGAATTTGCCTGTAAAATAGGCGTTTATGTACAAGAGGCTGACATCCTAGTAAGAGAACGCCGCCGAACAAAAGAGTTTATTCAATTTTGTACAAGAGAAAATAAAACAGCTGTGTGAAATGAATGATCCCACTGGGTTTCAACTCTGCTATTGCCCTTATATCTCCGAGCGTCTCATCACTTGATGACCTTAGTTGAAGATGAAGCTGACTGATTGATGCCGTCTGAACTTGATGTAGATACCGGATTCTGGATGCAAGGTGATCCAATGAGACATACTATTACGCTTTTATCCCTAACTTTTGCCTGGGCCGCCCTTTCGGGTTTTCAGTCCACCGGGATACCCATTTTTGCCCAAGCCGCCTTTTCAGGTTTTCGACTTGCCAGGTGTACAGATTTTTTTTCATTTCATCCCTTCATTTTGCCCGAAACCTTTTGGTTCGTCGGGAAGCCCTAATTTTTGCCTAGGTATGTCAACCTAGCGGGTCTTTTTCATGCGTAGTATCTTTTTACTATGTCTGCATTGGCGGGGTGAGGAAGGTCGTCACCATCCATGTTGGTTAGAATCATGGCTCCTCCTGAGAATACATGTTTAACCACAAATGGCCCTTCGTACGTAGGGGTCCATTTGCCCCTTGGATCACTCTGAGGAAGGATGATTCGCTTGATTACCAAATCCCCAACTTGATACTCTTGTGGTCTGACCTTTTTGTTAAATGCCCTGATCATCCGTTTCTGATACGTCTGACCATGACAGATAGCAGCAAGTCTCTCTTCGTCAATAAGGTTTAACTGATCAAGTCGTGTCTGGATCCAATCATCTTCATTCAGATCGGCATCCTTCATTATCCAGAGAGAGGGTATTTGCACTTCGATCGGTAAGACTGCCTCCATACCGTAGACCAAGGAGAAAGGAGTTGCCCCGGTTGACGTCCTGGCTGAGGTGCGGTACCCATGTAGAGCGAACGGTAACATCTCGTGCCAATCTTTGTAAGTCATTGTCATCTTCTGCACGATTTTCTTGATATTTTTATTTGCTGCTTCTACAGCCCCATTCATCTTCGGTCTGTAAGGAGAAGAGTTATGGTGTTGTATCTTAAACTGCTCGCAGAGCTCAGTGATCATCTTGTTATTCAGATTGGTACCGTTGTCTGTAATAATTCTTTCTGGGATGCCGTATCGACAGATCAGGTTATGCCGAATGAACCGTGCCACAATCGTCTTGGTTACCGTAGCGTAGGAAGCTGCTTCGACCCACTTCGTGAAATAATAAATTGCTACCAGGATGATGCGATGTCCGTTAGATGCCGTAGGTTTAATCTCACCGATCATGTCTATGCCCCACATTGCAAACGGCTAAGGCGCAGTCAGAACATTTAGAGGAACTGGAGGAACATGCACCTTGTCTGCATAAATCTGGCACTTATGGCATGTCCGAGAATGTTGGTAACAATCAGCTTCCATTGTGGGCCAGAAATACCCTGCCCGAAGGATTTTCTTTGCCATAGTGTGCCCACTGGAATGTGTTCCGAAGGTCCCTTCATGTAGCTCTTCCATGATCCTTTCTGCTTCTGTCTTGTCCACACAACGCAGTAAGGTCGAATCATGGTTTCGCTTGTACAGGATGCCGTTGCTAAGGAAAAACTTGGCTGCGAATCTTCTTAGAAACTTTTTATCGTTGACAGACGCACCTTCAGGGTATTCCTGAGCTTCCAAATATCTCTTCACCTCATGGTACCAAGGCTTCTCAGTCACCAATTCAGTCTCAAGATCACAACAGTATGCCGGTTCGTCCAGTTTCCAGATGATGATCCGGGGAGCCTCGTTATCCCATTTGACCTTGAACATAGAAGACATTGTAGCTAACGCGTCCGCCATCTGATTCTCCTCTCTTGGAAAGTGTTCGAAGGTTATCTTTGTGAAGTGGGGGATCAAGGTCAACACACATTCTCTATAAGGAATGAGATTCGGATGTTTCGTATCCCACTCTCCTTTGATCTGATTGATCACAAGAGCGGAATCTCCGAAGACACTCAGAAACTTGATCCTTAAGTCGATCGCAGCTTGGAGACCCATGATGCATGCCTCATACTCCGCCATGTTGTTGGTGCAGTTGAAACATAGCCGAGCAGTGAGTGGAGAATGAGTGCCTTGAGGGGATATTATCACAGCGCCGATACCGTTACCCAAAGCGTTGGAGGCTCCGTCAAAGTGCATAGACCATCGAGATCCTTCCTCAGGTCCTTCATCCGGTCCAGGTACTTCACAATCAGTCACTATCATGATGCTCTCGTCTGGAAACTCGAAGTTCATTGACTGATAGTCGTCCACTTCCTGATGTGCCAAGTGGTCTGCCAATACACTTCCCTTGATGGCTTTCTGGGTTGTATACTGGATGTCGTATTCTGTCAAGATCATTTGCCATCTTGCTATTCTCCCAGACAGAGCAGGCTTTTCAAATATGTACTTTATAGGAACCATCTTTGAGATCAACAAGGTAGTGTGAGTCAGCATATACTGTCTCAGCCGGCGAGCAGCTCATACCAAAGTGCAGCAAGTTTTCTCAAGCAGTGAGTATCGGGTCTCACAGTCGGTAAACTTTTTGCTAAGGTAATAAATGGCATGCTCTTTTCGGCCAGACTCGTCATGCTGCCCCAGCACACACCCCATTGAGTTGTCAAGTACTGTCAGGTATAATATCAGAGGTCTCCCTTCAACCGGTGGCATAAGGATGGGTGGTTCTTGGAGATATTCCTTGATTCTGTCAAAAGCAGCCTGTCATTCATCATTCCAACGTACTACCTGATCTTTCTTCAGCAGCTTGAAGATTGGCTCACAGGTAGCAGTCAGGTGTGAGATGAATCGAGCAATGTAATTCAGGCGTCCTAAAAAGCCTCTGACCTCTTTCTCTGTCCTAGGAACTGGCATCTCTTGAATAGCTTTGACCTTGGAAGGGTCCACTTGAATTCCCTTATCACTTACAACGAAGCCCAGCAACTTCCCAGATCTTACCCCGAAGGTGCACTTGTTCGGGTTCAACCTTAGCTTGTACAATTTCAGACGGTCAAATAGTTTCTGTAGGTGATCCAGGTGTTCTTCCTCGGTTTGGGACCTTGCAATCATGTCGTCAACATACACTTCTATCTCATGATGGATCATGTCATGAAATAAAGCAACCATGGCGCGTTGGTAGGTTGCCCCAGCATTTTTCAGTCCAAAAGGCATGACCTTGTAGCAGAAGGTGCCCCACTGAGTAACAAAGGTAGTCTTCTCCATGTCTTCAGGTGCCATCTTGATCTGATTATAGCCTAAAAAGCCATCCATGAAAGAAAACACCTTATGCTGAGCATTATTGTCAACAAGGACATCAATGTGAGGTAGGGGGAAGTCATCTTTGGGGTTGGCCCTGTTCAGATCCCTGTAGTCGACACAAATTCTGACCTTTCCATCTTTCTTAGGTACCGGCACCACATTAGCAACCCACTGAGGGTAAGAAGTCACTGCAAGGAACCCGGCATCAAACTGTTTCATAACCTCAGCTTTGATCTTCTTAGACATTTCTGGACGCATACGGCAGACCTTTTGCTTAACCGGAGGGCAGTCTTCCTTGGTAGGCAAGTGATGGACCACAATATCGGTATCCAACCCAGGCATGTCTTCGTAGGACCAGGCAAAGATCTCCATATAATCATGTAGCATCTGAGTCAACCGTTGCTTCACGCTGAGCTCTAGATTGGCGCCAATCTTTACCTCCTTTCTGTCTCTCTCAGTACCCAGATTTATTGTCTCCACTGGCTCTTCGTGTGGTTGAATTGCCCTCTCTTCCTGAAGTAACAGTCTTGCAAGCTCGCCAGGCACTTCGCAGTCATCTTCACCTTCGTCTTCGGCTAAGTTGATCGGATTTTCGAAGTCATAACTGGCAGTAGCAGAGTCGTTACCAGTGAGATCCAGAGTGGATTGAAACCTGTATGAGTGAGTGTGTGTAAATACAGCTGTTTTGAAATATATAAAGGAAGGAAAGACAGAAAAGGAGCATAAGATTTGAAATGCGAGAAAACGTCCAAGATCTTTATTCATGATATATGAAATGACAATTTATATGCCCTCACAAATGAAGCCACGGTGCCCCGGGTAAGACACCGGGCCATAGAGTTTTAATTGTTTATTACAAATAACAAAACAAAGAAGTTTATTACTGCGTAACAAAAGTAACAGGAGTATGGTCTTTGGCAATCCAATTGGTCAATCCGCCCTCAGTTGTCGGGTAGATCCAGCTATTGAACTCTGACTCTCCCACTTCATCTTCATCTCCCACAGCATTCACTCCTGGGTTGGTAATAATCACAGGAGGTCTTCTGGTCTTTGCCTTCCGCATAGCTTTCTGACCCTCTGCAGTAAAACCCAGTTCGAACTTGTCAGTTTTCTGTGTAAAATCAGGGAGCCTGCCCCAGTTAGCACATTCACCTTTCTTGACCACAGCCCGGGCATCCTTCAAGGAAGCCATCTTCAAAGGAACATCCTCTTCGACCACTGTTTCTGCTGCTGCTAAAGTTGGAGGTACCTCTTCGAAATGCTGAAAGGGGGTTTCAATAAACTCCCCGTCCATCTCAATATACCTGAAGGAATTCAAATGGCTCACCATATACTCCTCCTCTCCCTGCACAGTGACGATCTTCCCTCTGACGGGGTACTTGAGCTTCTGGTGCAGGGTAGAGGTCACTGCCCCAGCTTTGTGGATCCAAGACCGACCCAGTAGACAAGAATACGATGGGCGGATATCCATCACATAGAAGGTAGAGTCGAACACTTGAGAACCCACACGAATAGGGATGTCAACCTCTCCATGAACCATCCTTTTAGAACCGTCAAAGGCTCTGACGATGATACTGCTAGGTTTCAGCTCCAGGCCTTCACAATCCAACCGGTCTAAGGCCTTCTTGGGTAGCACATTTAGGGAAGAACCAGTGTCCACCAACACGTGCGCAAGAGTAGTGCCCCTGCATTCAATAGAGACATGCAGGGCATCATTGTGGTCTCTTCCCTTGGCAGTTAGGTCAGCATCTGAGAAACCCAAACCATTGTCCGCTGTCAGATTTGCTACGCAATCAGTGAACTGGACTGCAGATGTCTCCTGTGGCACGTGGGCCGTCTTGAGAAATGAAATCAAGGCCTTAGCATGGGCCTCTGAATACAGTAGCAAGGAGAGCATGGAGATTTTAGAGGGTGTATGCCCCAGCTGCTCCACAACATTAAAGTCACTCTTCTTGATTATTTTCAGGATTTCCTCCATTTCTTGTTGGGAGGCCTCAACATTTACAGGTCTTGGTGCCTCCATCCGGGCAGGCTCATCTTCAATCCCTTTGCCCCGAGCATTAGATGACTCGGCAGCAGGGGAAACAACTTGATCAGAATTGGGAACAGGTACACTTGCAGGTGTTATAGTGAGGGGTCTTCGAATAGCGGGCGGTGCAATGTCAGGCGAGAAGAGCCTGCCACTGCGGGTAACCTTTGCTGGACCAGTGATATTGCTGATGCTGGTGCCAGTGTTGAACTCTTGTTTGATTCCATTCACATACACATCTGCCCTATAGTGCCAGGGGATAGCCTTATCAGATTCGTAGGGGAGAGGCCCCGGAACAGTAATAATAACAGGTGCGATAGTCATGATTTGAACCGGCTTCCTTGGGAGAGCCTTGATTGGATTATTAAAGATTGTAACAACAGAAATTTCTTCCACCGGAAAAAACTGAACAGCAGTCTTCTTAAACAGAATCTCCTTGTTGTCCATTAGGCTTTGGATGCCCAACTTCAGCAAAGGACAACCAGATAGGGAAACAGCATAGAAAAGGCAACCTTCTCTACAACCCGGAAATAAACCGGCCAGCAGTAGGTTCCTCTTGACAGTCATTAAGGGAGTAGCTACATCATTCACCGAAACAGCGTATACATCTTCATCAACGGCACTTACTCCATGCTGGGGCATAGGAGCAGTCACCACATTTGGCCTTTCAGGCGCTTCAAACTGTATCTCTTTTACGTCGATAAGGTCTTGCACCTTATTCCTCAAGGCCCAACAGTCATCAGTGGAATGCCCCAGGCTATCGGAGTCATAAGCACAGCGGGCATTCGGATTGTACTTCGGAGAGGCAGTATTCACAACCTTTGGGGCCTCTCTGACAGTCACTAGGTTGGTGGACAGCAACTGCAGCAAGATTTGCGATAGAGTCATACTCAAACGGGTAAACTCCCTCCTGGCTCTTTCAGCCCTTTGAGGATTGGTTTGACGAGGAGCGGCAGCAGGCTTGGCAATCATCACCGCATTGACAGATTGGCGGCGCTCAGGTTTCTCTTGTCTTCTAGACCCATATACAGCACTGGCCTCTTTCTTAAAGGGCTTTTTCTCAGAACTTGACGATGCACCTTTCTGAATTTTACCAGACTTCATCCCAGCCTCTATTCTCTCTCCAGTCAGAATAAGATCAGTAAACCCTGCAGACGAGTTACCGATAAGATGGTTGAAAAATGGCCCAGATAGGGTCCCCAAGAACATGTCTACCAACTCTCGGTCAGTCAACGGAGGCTGCACCCTGCCAGCCAGATCCCTCCACTTCTGTGCATACTCTTTAAAACCTTCGCTTGACCCTAGCGACATACCCTGGAGTTGGGTACGCGTAGGAGCAAGGTCGGCATTATATTGATACTGCTTGTAAAAAGCAGTAGCCAACTCCTCCCAGTTACGAACCTTGGTCCCATCCAGCTGATAGAACCATTCGAGATGAGTCCCTGAAAGACTCTCCTGGAAGAAGTGGATCCACAAATTCTTGTCCACTGAGTACGGCTGAATCTTCCGCACATAAGACCTGAGGTGTAGCTTGGGACAAGACGCCCCGTCATACTTGGTAAAAGATGGTGCTTTGAATTTATGAGGAATGATCACACCAGTGGACAAACCCAAGTCTCCAAAATCCAGCCCATGCACCTGTTGGATCTCCATTGCATTCAGTCTGTCCTCCAACTGCTTGTACCGGTCTTCAGCAGGAGGATACTGTTCCTCATCGAAATCAGTCTCGTTGTCAGAGACTACCGGACTAGGACCTTTTCCCTCTTGGGGACTACCATTGCCTATAGAAGAACCATCCTCTTCATTCTGCAGAGTGTTGCCAAACCTTCGGCCCGTGTTGAAAAGAACAGTTCTCTTTTTCTTATTCTTCTCCTTCTTCAGGAGCAGAGCCTTCAGCTCTTCTTGGCCCTGAGCCAAACCCATGATTAGTTCCTGAAATTGCGCATTCTGCGCCTGAAGAGCCTTGATGGACATCTCGGTTGATGATGAGTCAGGATTCATGATGCTGAAATAAACAGCAAAGAACGGTAAGCAACCTGAAAAGAAGAAAACCTGCTATGCACATGATGAATGATATGTGTCTATGCAATGTATTCAAGGGTTCGAAAGTTCAAATTTGTTGTAGACAAAAAGGAACACACGTTATCATTAAGGAAATAATTGTTCAGTACATCAAAGCCTCATGGGCACAAATTACAAAGCAAATCAATCACAAAAGACACTACGCATCCTCTTTGGAGCTATGTAGGTGTTGAGATTCCTCTCCTCATGCAATAGACGGGTGAGCTCCAGGACCTTCTTTTCACTAGCATGTAGACTGGTCTCAAGACAATTCCGTTCTTCCTTAAGCTGGATCCAGCTCTTCTGCATCTCTTCCCAGGATGTGGGCATATCAGGATGCTGAATGGTGTAGTACACTTCTCCTTCCAAGACTGGCTCTTTGATCACAGGGAGCATATGAGGATATGGCATCACTAACTTCTGGGAGCGGGCCCGTACCCACTTGAGATAAGGTTCCAACGGGATGGAGTTCCTGTGCCCCAGTGTCTTGCTGTCTATCCTATTTGGCATCCTCCAAGCTCTGATAAATCTCTGGCGAAGTCCTTGTGCATCGTTGTTGAAGTCAAAAACTATGTCAGGAATTAACATGTCATGAGGACCATCCCTCCGAGCATGACCAAACTGTCTCCAAGCCAGGCATGGGTTGTAAGTAATACCTCCTCTGATTCCAAGTAAAGGAACATTAGGGTACTCCCCGCAACGATCAATGATAGTGACCTCCTCTCTGGACCGAGGGCACCAATGTATATCTGCATGTGTAAGGGTCATCAACCGTTGTGACCATCTCAAACCCTGCTCATTCTTCAAAACTGATTGTGGAAGGTGTGAAATAAACCACCTTCCCAGGAGAGGAGTGCAACACATAAGGACACCTCTTTTTCTCATGGTTCGAGTGTAACATGAGTGAAGGATGTCCCCCAGCAACGTAGGTATAGGATTCCTGGACATGAAGATCTGGACAGCACTGATATCTATAACCTGATCTGGGTTAGGGAACAACACCAAACCATAGACAAGGAGGGCCACAACTTCTTCAAAAGCTTGTAAGTCAAGGGAGTTCCAACATTCATGGGCCTTTTCAAACAGAAACCTGGCTAAGAACCCTTTGATGCCACTTCTAACTTCCCAATGTCCCTTGAGGTCAGATGATTGCAGGTGTAAGGCTTTAGCAATCTCTTCCAGTTTGGGTTCTTTTTCCGTACCGTTGTAGGGTAGTTGATCAAGGATAGGGATCTTCAGGAGCCAGGAGAATTCCTCCAATGTAGGTACCAGCTGATAATCCAGGAAAGTGAAACAGTGATGCAGAGGGTCAAAGAACTGGAACAGGACCTTTATCATATCTTCCTCAATGTTGGTATTGACCAAGCTGATGAGTCTTCCATGTCTTTCACTGAATGAAGAGCTCTCGGGAATCCTGGATATAAGCTCCTTAAGCTGAGGAGGGATCCTTACAAGGTTGATTTGAATTGTCTTTCTGCGAACAGTCTCCATGTCCTACAAAACAAGAACAAAGATGAAGATTCGAATCCCTGAAATGGTTAGTCGATGCATATGATGCTGGATGATGTCATGATGCTATGATTAAACACAACATAGATATTTACAAAGGCAAAACATGTAAGGCACACAAGTCACACAAGACAAGCCCTTAGGGTTTAGGCCAGCATGGGGTCTGGGTATTACCCTTTTGAAGTTGGTGGGCTCAACCTGTCCTATTAGAAGTAACCGGGTTCTAAGGGTCCTAATATCACGGGATTGCTTTCATTGTTCATCGTTTCGATTTAGCCACTGAACTGGCGACCGAAATATTCCAGGAAAGCAACCCTCAATTGAGTGTAGTATCGAGTATCAACCGACCTCGGACTGCACCAAAGTCAGTTATCTCACTACCCTAAAGAGGCCAAGATAGTTCAATTAAGGTTCCTAAGGTCTGTTGATGCTTCACGACACCACGCGGAGGCCCCGTACTCTCCTTGACTGAACTCAAGGGTTACCGGTACACACCAAAGTGCCACATCAACGTAGCAGACTGTTTCAACCATGTCGGTATACCCCGCACAGCCTTGTTGCTACTTTCTAAGAAGGTATACCTCAGATCCGAGTTAGGATCTATAGAACTCCCAAGACAGTCCAACAATTTAAAGCAAGCAAATCAATACAATTGAAAACACAGTTATGAACTAACCCTAAGGTACACCTCACTTTAAGTTCATCCCCAGCAGAGTCGCCAGTTCTGTGATCGGTGGATCTGGAACTGACTGTTTAACGCTGGTTCGCGAAATGTCGCGGAAGCAAGAGTCGCCACCGTCTTTTATTTTCTCCAAACAGAAAGGACAAAAGCACAGAAAAATTCCTTATAGAGATTGCTCTCGATTCGGGAGGTAGGTTATAGAAAGGGAAGGTGTTAGCACCCTTTCTATCCATGGTTATCCATGGGCTCTTAGATACTTGCTCATCTGTGTTTTCAAAAATGGTTTGTTTGCTTTTCAACTGTGGGTTTTAAAAAGTTTCTTTGAAAATTTCAGTTCGACTCTTGTATCAGTCCTCAAGAGTGTTTGAAAAATTGTTTTCGAAAGCTTTTTGAAAAGGTGTCGGTGTGAAAAGTATTTTTGATTTGTTTTTGAAATTAGAGCAAGTATCTAGAGTCGTTTACCTACCTTAAGGAATTCGTCTGTGTAAATGTCCTTTAAAGTAGTGCCATCCCACCATTGAGAGGTAGGTAGCACCATCGTTGGAGGTGTTCGGGTCAATTCGAAGGTTCGGGACATGGTGATCACCAGAGCAATAGGAAGATACCTTAGAAGCTACCCTCATGCCAGGTTCCCGGATCATGAGGACTTACTAAAACATCCTCTACTCGACGATCACCTTTCGAGAGGCAAGGCAACAGTGAAGCGTACCCTAGGGGTGGTGTGTGATTTGTGTGTCGTTTTCAGATATTTTGTCTTGTTCATGTCATGGGTGATCTACGCTTTTGTTTTTATTTTAACATTCATTCTTGCATGCAATTTATTAGCAGTTAAAAAGTTGCGAGAAATATAAAGTTCCTAAACTATTACAAAGGCGTGGGTCCACATCGCCAAATTAAATCCAGGACCCGATTTGACATAAAATAAAGTAAAGTGCGAGAAATATAAATATCGAATTTACATGGCTTTGGGAGAGTTACATAAAAGGAGGAAATAAAATAAACGCGCGGATTGGAATTACGATCGAATGCGAGGGCGTTGGACCCTTTTTTTAATGAAATTAAATTACGATTAACCAATTAATTAAATTAAAGTAAAAAGAAAATATTTTTGAGTTTTTGTATTTATGGATTTTTAATAAGAGAATTAAATGAAACTAAGAAATTAATTAACCCTAATTCTAACTATTTTTATTTATTAAGAAAAAAATATTAAAATTGAACCTAAAATTAAACCTAATTAATTAATGCAATTTTATTTACAAAAATAAATAATTAATTATTAATAATGAGAAAAAAGAAAGAAGGATAAAAGTCTTTTAAAACCCTAATTTTACAAATTTTAGTTTATTGAGAAAATGTTAAAGTGAAACCTAGAATTTAAAAACTAAATTATTTAACAAGATTTTACTTACAAAAATATTAAATCAAATATATTTTATTTTTTTGTCTTTTCTGATTTTTATTATTTTTATATGAAATTAATTTTTATTGAGTTAAAAAGAAAATAATTGAATTAAGACAAATAATAAAGAAAAATAGAATAAAGAAAGGAGAAAGAAATACAATACAAGGGGGGGTTCTGCCCCAATCAGGAGGTGTTGTCCAGCATTTTTGGCCCATCTTTGGAGGCCTTTTATTGACTTTTCAGCGCGTATGTGGCACCTCTGACTTATGCCCATGGTACTCTTCCAACACTGGCCTTTGGATTAGGACTATAGGACAAGTGGCGTGCCTGGATTGTGAGCGTATGGTGGACGCTTGGATTGAAGCTGCACAGAAGCATGATTAGAAAAATAATATGGAATAAGAAAGGGGGACCTGGGATTCGAACCCAGGTCCCAGAGATTACCAACCCAACGCCTTGCCACTTGAACCACCTGAACGCTTTGTATATAATATAACCAATAAATAATATCAGTCAAAACATGAGTTAGTGACATTTTTCCGCGCGAAATTCAAACGCGCTAATCATTGGCCTACACATCACCATCTTCCCCAAGTGTCATGCGTTTGCCTGAAAAAACATAAACAAGATTGCGGGGGTTTTAAACCCCCACTATATGATATATGCAAAAATAGCGAATAGGCCATCTTTGATCAGAAATTAGGCGCGATAGGATGGTTAGGTTCGTGTGAAGTTTCTCGTTCCAATGGTACAAGTCTTGTAGCCTGATTTTTCCTTAAACGCAAAGCCCCAATTTTGAACCCCTGCAACCCTAAAACACTCCAATGGTGGATTCTCATATGATGCACGAAAACTCAATTAGAATATATGGTTAGCTTTAGAATGAGTCAATTAGTATAAATCCACAAAAAAAATGCAATGAGAATGCTTGAAAACTGAAACACGAATATGCATATTTTCATGGAAAGTGAAACATATTTCTATCAATTCTTTGTGTTAAAACTAGTGGCTTTGATCCAGGAATGTTCACTGATGCTTCAGGAATGTAATGGAGTCAATATTTTGCCTTGAAACTCCTTGAAATCGTGATTTCAGTTTTTGAAAATTTGGAAAAAATGCCAACTTTGTTCTTCAGATGGGGCGCAGCTTAGAGGTCTCTTGTACTAGGGTGTTGATCAGTCTTATATGAGGATGGATTAGGGTTGAGTTTTTTATCCAAAGAATCCTTGCATTGATGGAATGGATATTTGATTTTCATGCATAACTTTTTCAATCTTTTCCATGCATATTTGATACCAATCATGTCCAATCTTCCCCATTTGAGTTGTGCACGAATATTGAGTGAATCATGAGTGATTGTACTGCATAAAAAGATTTGATTACATTAGTTTAGTATTTTTTCCACATTTTAATTAATTAAATGAATTAATTGTAATTAAAAATTCAAATAAATAATAAAAATGATGAAAAAAAAATCCCCTTTGGGCCAAATGGTCGTGCATATGCTTTGGATGATGAATCTTGGAAGAAAATGTGGCCCATTAGCAATTTTAAGGCATTTGAAGCAAAGCTGACTTTTCAAAATACCCAAAAATTTCCCAACTTCCACAAGGCATATCTTGCTCAGTTTTTAAGCTTTGATCATGTTCTTGGACATTTGGGAAAGGTCTTGAAGTCCTCTAACCAATGCCTTTGGTCCCATGTCATTTGGATTTACCAATCCCAAGTTATGTCCTTTGACTTAAAGTCCCTTTTTGTTGACTTTTGAAAATGACCTATAATGTTGAAATTGATAACTTTTTGTGAGAGCATTTCTTGGACTTGAAGTGTGAATAGGAGTTGTAGGAAATGTCTTTCTCTTCAAAATTAGCTTTGGATGGAATTTTTATGATAAACCATGAGGAAGGTATGCCTTGGTCAAGTTACAGTTGACTTTTTCAACTGTCCAAATATGGAAACTTTTGCATCTTGAGACTTTTTGAGCCATACCTTGAAAATCATGATCAAGCATTGATCAAATGATGTTTGTGGCTTCAAAATGAGATGTTGACCAAAAATTTGAACTTTTGACTGTCAAATGACTATTTTGCCCCTGCAGTTGACTGTAGGGCAATTAGGGTTTTTGACTGTGCAATTTTGTGTTGTGAGTCTTGAAACTTGACATGAGGATACTTGAAAATGTTTATAAGCATGTGGGACTTGATTGGACCCTTAGAAACTTCCTTTTCTTTGTCAGAACCAAAACCCTAATTTTTGACTGTTACGAGGCCCTGAACTGTGCAACCCTTGGGGAGATTTTGAAGCTTTGACTTGGCAAATTTTGAAGAATATGGGAGGGAAAATTTTGGGGTACAACAATAATAAAAAAGAAAGAAAAGAAAGAGGTCCTACAAACTCCCAACAAAAATGACTGCCTGTTCAAAATAAACTGTCAGTATCTGAACCATCACTGGAATATCAGAGCAAAGACTCAAACAGGTTCTAAATACACAATTAGCCGAGTTTAGGATTGAAGAACATCACGAAGAATGGGTGGGTACAAATAAAATTTGAGCCTTTATCCTTTGTTTCTTGAACCGTGAACCAGGCCACGTTATAACCCTTAAAAGTCCTAGCTGAAGCATGGGTTAGTTCGAAAGCATACTGTTACAAAAGGTATCCTGACTCCTGTAGGACTTGCTATAAATCCTGAGATGACATCACATTTTACAAAAAATCGCTTGTTTTATTGAAAACTGCATTTTCAAAGAACTTCAAAACAGACATAAGCTTTGCATTCTTAAAATAACATTGTTTGCATATGACTATTTGTTCAACAACAGAGAAATTCGCACGACGAATATCTAGTGAACAAAAAACTTTTCAATAAAAAGGGTCACCTCAAGTGAAAAAAACACTTCCAACCAAGGGGCACGACATGAGCATTGTCTATCACCTGGGGCAGTCAAGTCAAGATTCAAGGAGTCTCTCAAACATGCCAAATTGCCAGGGGCAGATCTCCATCTGAATCACTTGGGGCATTGAACATGAATTGCAATAATGAATCTTGTATGATCAAACGAACATCTTCTGGTAGTATGGCAACACAACACTACCGACAATGACAACTCCCTACACCCTGAGAGCGTGGACATAGTCATAAAATACTGCGCATGAACAAAGACCCGCTAGGTTGACAGGCCTAGGCAAAAATAAGGGCATCCCGACGAACCAAAAGGGTTCGGGAAAAAATTAGGGATAAAAACAAAAAAATATTTGTACACCCGGCAAGTCGAAAACCTGAAAAGGCGGCTTGGGCAAGAAAGGGTATCCCGGTGGACTGAAAATCTGAAAAGACAGTCCAAGTAAAAGTTAGGGATTAAAGCGTACTACTATGTCCCATCATCTCGTCACTTGCCTACCAGAAGAAGATTTGTCATTTCAATCGGCAATTACCAAGCACCTCATAGGTTGGAATAATACTCGATCCACAAGGCCTCCACAGGCACCTTTTCCCGCAGATACAGGGGCAGAAAAGTATCGATGCAAAGTCATTGTTATATCCTCAGCCCGCGTCCCAGTAACATCTACACTCCCCACAGAGTAAGAAAAGGACGGTGGTGTTAATTCTCCCCAGCTGAGGCTCGCAACCACGAATGGGTCGGTAAGATTCTCCCCAAGCAGAGTTTATCTATCACCAGCACTGGAAGTTTATCCCCAGTGGAGTCTGGAAGATTATCCCTAGTAGAGTCTAAAAGATTATCCCCAGTGAAGTCTCCATTGGAAATCATCCCCAGCGGAGTTCATTCCTTTCACAGACAGAAATTCAATCCCCAACAGGGTTCACTGTCACCAGCAACAGTAATTCCTCCCCAGCTGAGTTTTATTTCTCCAAATCAGCAGATCTTCTAGCAGAGTATATACTCCCCACAGAGTCATTTCCTCGTCAGTCCATTCCCCAGCGGAGTTATTCTCTCCTTCAGGATTATTCTCCCAATCATCTTCGGTCGTTATCTCCAGCGAGCGAAACTCTTTATTCTCCAACAACAGTCAAGGATTTATTTTCCCAAACTTGGACGTACCACAATAGCATTTCATGTTCATATATAATGACGTGTACATACATATTGCATACAACATAATTCCATTTATTTAGAGAACATCATCATAAAATGCATGTCATGCATCATATACAATTAATCATGTACCTTTTCAGGAAAGATGGATATCATCAACAACTACCTGTAAGTTTAAGATTAACTCTGGAAACTAAACAAACTTTACACGGGTTCGTCACGAAGCAATCTTACATGGGTTTCTCCTAAATACAGCTTTACACGGGTTCGTCACAAAGTAACCTTACCCATGTTCCTCCTGAAGTTTTACACGAACTTAACTTATCACAAGGTGACCTTACTCAGGTTCCTCCTGAAGTTTTACACAGACTTATCCCGAAGCAACCTTACCCAGGTTCCTTCTCGGTCCTGATGTAGTTTCACCCAGACTCATCCTGAAGCAACCTTACCTAGGTTTCTTCCCGTTTCAGATGCAGTTTTACCTAAACTCCTCATGAAGCAGCCTTACCTAGGTTTCTTCCCGGTTCAGATGCAGTTTTACCTAAACCCATCATGGAGCAACCTTACTATTGTCAAGGATCATCTTCAAGTGGTTCAAGATTCCTCAAGGATTGCACAGTCAAACCACCTCCTAAGCCAGTTCAAAATTAGGGTTTTGGTTCCTTCCATGAATTTGAGATTTTCAATGGCTCAATCAAGTCTCATAGGTCCATATATATCCTCAAGCACCTATATGCCAAGTTTCAAGAGTCACAATGCCAATTTGCACAGTCAAAAGCTCCATTTGCTTCACAATCAACTGCAGGGGTAAAATGGTCATTTCACAGTCAAAAGTCAGAATTTTTGGTCAACATCTTATTTTGAGGTCAAAATCATCATTTGATCAAGTCTTGATCATGATTCAACAAGGATAGCTCAAAAATCATCAAGATACCAAAAGTTACTATTTTGGGACAGTAGAAAAGTCAACTGTACCTTGACCAAGGCATAACGTTTTCATGGTTCATCAGAAAAATTCCATCCAATTCTCATTTTGAAGGGGATGACATTTCCTACAACTCATCTTCACATTCCAAGTCCAAGAAATGCTCTCACAAAAAGTTATCAATTTCTACATTATAGGTCAATTTCAAAAGTCAACAAAAATGCACTTTAAGTCAAAGACCATAACTTGAGATTGGTAAATCCAAATCACATGGGACCAAAGGCATTGGTTAGAGTACTTCAAAACCTTTCCAAAATGTCCAAGAACATGTTCATTGGATCAAAATTGAGCAAGATATGCATTGGAGAAGTTGGGAAATTTTTGTGAATTTGCAAAAGTCAACTTTGCTTAAAACACCTTCTTTTTGCTAATGGGCCTCAAATTTCTTCTTGAAACTTTATCCAAGGCTTATGCAAGACCCATTGAGATTATTTGGATTTATTTTCTTATTTTTTAATAATTAATTGGATTTTTAATTGATTTTAATTCATTTAATTAATTTAAAATGTAGGAAATACAAAGATTTGATTTTTCAATCTTTTTGTGAAGCAAACAAGCTCAAGATATGCTGGCAATTCGTGTGCAAATCAAAGGGACAAGAATATCCAAGTTTGGCAAGTTTTTCCAATCAAAAAGATTCAAAAATATATGATTGCAAATCAAATATACAAACCTCAATTCCATGGATTTCTTGGCAAAGATTTAACCTAGTTTCATTCTCCTATAAGTACACAAGCTAATCCTACTCATACAGACGTAAAATCTCTGCAGAAAAAAGCCATAGCCATTCAAAAAAAAAACTCAAGAAAAGTCAAAATTGATTTTCATATTCCAGGCCAATTCAAAGCATTATAGTGATTCAAACACATTGCTGGAGGTGTGAGGAACGTGTAGCAATCAAACTCACGTGCTAAAGCTCAAGAAATCGTCAAGAACAGACCCATGGTTTGAAGCATTTTTCCAAAATCGTAATCATTGATTCATGCATATTTAACATCTTTTTGTGATCGTTTTGTGTTGCTAGGGACTGTACGAAGCGTTTGGCATATGTTAATTGGATTAAAACACCCAGAATCCAAAGACACCATGAACGTTTTCTAGGGTTTCCAAGCTTTGAATTTGGGGCTTTGCTATACAAGAAAAATTGGAACCCTTAAGACCTATGGTTGAAATCGTTGAGACTGGATGAACGTGAAGCAACCATCGCGAAATATTTATATGCAACACAGGGCTAATCGCTATTTTTCCTTTTTGCAGTTTGTGGGGGTTAAAAACCCCCGCTATCTAATATGTTATTTTGCAGAACAGCGAAGAAGATGACTAGGTGTTAATCTCCTATTGGGTAATTCAAAAAAGGCACGCGTTTGTTTGTTTTACAGCCTAGTGGGTTGTTTCTTAATATATTAATTGTTGGTTATTTTATTAACGAATGAACGCGTTGGTTGGAGTGGTTAAGGCAAGAAGCATATGAGCTCTGGGACCTGGGTTCGAATCCCAGGTCCCCCAAAACCTTTATTTCCTTTTCCTTTACATGTTCACGTGCAGGTTCCCGTGCAAGGTCTACCATATACCTCCAGTGATCAGCGCTCCAAGTGGCATTAAATTCAAATCATGTGGCCTGGATTGGAAGACTAGCGTACTCTCTGGTCAATGCATGTGTGCAGATGGGCCTGAAATTTCCAATAACACCTCCTATTGGGCTATCACCCCCTGGTTTCTTTATTCCTTTTCCTTTTCTATTTTAATTTCTATTTAATTATTTTATTAATTATAATTAGTATTATTATTATTTAATTACCTCACAAATTATATTTTCATAATAAATTCAAAAAATGTAAATATTTTTATTATTATTATTATTTATTAATTTCACTTAATTATTTTTGTAAATAAATACTAATATAACTAATTTAGTTTAATTAGGTTAAATTTGATTTTTTTTTCACAATAAATAAAATTAATATAGAAATTAGGGTTTTTACTAACTTGTGACTTTTTTTATTTTATTTTCATTTAAACATTAAAAACTAAAAAATACTTTTTTTTCTTTTAATTATTTAATTAATTAGAATTAGGTTTAATTTAATGCAAAAAGGACCAAAATTCCATTCTTTTCTCAAAAAGGGTCAAAACCCTAAAGACTTTTCTCGATTCAATTTCTCGCGCGCATATTATTTTTGATCATATTTATGTAACTTCTCAGAGGATGTAATAGATAATTAGGACTTTTTATCGCTTTCTTTATTTTTCTCGCATTTACTTTTCAAGGGTTATGTTTTTGGCGATGTAAATACCCGACGCCTTGTAATAGCGTAGATTTACTTTCCGCAATTTACTTTCCGTACAATCATTAACGGTTAACTATGCATGACAAGACTTGCCTGAAAATTAAAATCAATTTGTAGCTCCCAATAACATGTGCAAAGAAAATTTAACTGAATCCTGACACACTCGCACCACTCTTAGGGTACGCCTCACTTGGTTGCCTCGACGTGGTCATTGAGTTTAGGGTGTTTTAGAGGTCGCCCTCCTGTCTAAAGATCCAAGTTGCCTCGAAACGGTTGCCTTGGATAAAAAGGATCTAGGACATTAGGGTTACCGCTAAGGCGTCCTACTATTGCTTTGGTGACCACACATGTCCC
This sequence comes from Vicia faba, assembly GCA_948472305.1. Lineage (NCBI taxonomy): Eukaryota > Viridiplantae > Streptophyta > Magnoliopsida > Fabales > Fabaceae > Vicia > Vicia faba. The sequence goes on along the minus strand of OX451736.1, from coordinate 1,023,257,020 downwards.
TATAATCGAATTGACCCGAATAACTCCAGCGACAGTGCTACCTACTTCTCAATAGCGGGATGGTACTTTTTAAAGGATATTTACACAGCTTAATTTCTTTTGAGTAGGTAGAGGTTCTCAGGTACTTGCTCTTTCAAAATAAAACAAACTTTTCGCACTTACACTTTTCTGACAAAAGTTTTCAAACAAATACTTCATGACACTCTTGAGGACAGATACAAGAGTCAAAACGAAGTTTTCAAACAAACTTTTTCAAAACCCACAAACACAAGAAAAGCAAACATTTTTGAAAACATAGTAAGCAAGTACCTAAGAGCCCGTGGATAACCACAGATAGAAAGGGTGCTAACACCTTCCCTTTCTATAATCTACCTCCCGAACCCGAGAAACATCTCGAAAAGGAATTTTGCTGTGCTTTTGTCCTTTCCTTGTTGGAGAAAATAAAAGACAGTGGCGACTCTTGCTTACCGCGACATTTTGCGAACCAGCATTTCAAAACAGTCAGTTCTATTTCCACCGATCATAGAACCGGCGACTCTGCTGGGGATATTTATAAGTGAGGTGTACCTTAGGATTAGATCATTCTTATGTTTTCAATTGTATGCCTTGTTTTCTTTAATTTTGTGGGCTTGCATCAGAGTTTCATAGATCCTAACCCGGATCTGGGGAATACCCTTTAGGTAGCAATAAACTGTGAGGGACCTGTCCGACGTAGACCGACACGGGTGAAGCAGTAGCTACGTTAGTGTGACACCTTGGTCTGTACCGATATCCCTTGTGTTGGAACGAGGAGAATATGGGTCTTCTGAGGAGTCATTAAGCACCAACTGACCTTAGAACCTTAAATTGACCCAACTTGGCCATAGAACAGTAGCAGTATGCTACACTCATTGAGGCTAAACTCTCGTGATGGTTCCGGCCGCAAGAAAAGATTGCGAAGCTGGAGTTATGACCGATTGAGGGTAGCCAGTGATATTGAGATCCTCTAGAACCCGGTTACTATTCATAGGACAGGTTTTGAGCCAACCAACTGAAACTGAAAGAGTGTAGTACCTAAACTTCATGCCGGCCTGAAATCTAAGGGCTCTTTTGTGTGACTTGTGTGCCTTCAAACTTGAACTACTTGCACATTCTTGTTATCTGACAACATGAGTTCCTTGCAGGTTTTGTTTACAGTCCTTAATCTGGGCTTATAACAGGGTTTACTTACATCACTCCATGCATAGCATAACATCATACCATCATACCATTGCATACATCCTGCATAAGGACTAACCCATTTCAAGGATCTCAAGGGTTTGTGATGCAGGTCATGATGAACCAAATTTCTGGCAAGGGGCAAAGGGGATTTATTTTCCTCTAGCCAAGGTTGTTTGGAGATCAAAACATGATGACTTGAGTCAGGGGCTATGACCCACTCGATATGGTGAGCCTTGACTCTTGAAGAAGGACTCTCAACAACAAGAAGTTCCTTCAATCAAGCTACCATATTCAAATTCTAACAAGTTTCTCTGTTTACCCCGCGAGATCCTTGAAAACATTGCATGCATACATACATATCATTGCATAACAGGTCACCCTTTTACAGGTCTCTCACGTTCTCGCTGTTTATTTCAGCAATGGCTTTCCCACAAGACAACCAGGACCTTCATACTCAAGAGGCTCCATTCAGAGAGATCTTCCTAAGCCTATCCAAGGGGCAGGAAGAGTTGAGAACACTCCTCATGGGGAATTTGATCAAGAAGAGTCCTGAAGACAGTAAGGACGAACGGCTGAAACATCTGCAAGCTGAGGTAGATGCAATGAGAACCCAGATGCTGGGGCAAATGGCCCTTATCCAAGGCTTAGCTCGGGAGCAAGAAGAGTTGAGAACAGTGATCAATCAGCTTCATCAAGACAAATATAATAGTATGAAGCAAACGGTCAAGGCTGGGGATCAAACCAGTAATCAGCCTTCAAGAAGACAAGAGTTTGGACCTCTCCAAGTTGCTACTACATCAAGGGTCCAACAACAACCTCACCCAGAACAACGGGTTGATCAGAGCAAGCCAAACAAGCCCAGGAAGAAATTTACCAAGATCAACATGTCGCTGACTCAAGCGCTACAACACATGTTGAAGACAAGGCTGATTTCTTTAAAGGATCCTCCCCAGAATCCCAACACCTCTGCTCCTACCTATCATCCCAATGAAAGGTGTGCATACTACTCTGACGGTCCGGGACATGACACTGACAACTGTTGGACTCTGAAGAACAAGATCCAAGACTTGATCGACGGAAGGGTGCTGGAGTTCATGCCGAACGGTGAGATGAAAATCTTCCACTGAGAATTCTCCATCTGAGATGACTAGTTCAAACTAAGAGACTTTTGTTCATTTGAATTCTGAAGTTGTATTTTTCCTTGCTTATTCAAACAGTTATTGTCATGGCAAACTTTTTTATTTCATTAATGCATCGCATATGTCTGTTTTGAATCAATCCATTTGTATTCACTATATTCAAATTGCTTTCATTTTTTGATGTTCAACTCGATGAAAAATTCTAAGCCTTTTGAGGGAGGATGACGAAAACGATACCACGATCTTTACAGTATGCTTTTGAACAGACCCCGCTGATGAGGTACAGGCATTATTTCAAATCCTAAACAGTGGAGTTATAAGGAAGATAATCCCTAGTCAACCCCTTTGAGCCAAAGAAGTTGGATTTTTTCTTTTCAAAAATTAAAACCCTTAATCATAACTTGGGGCAGGGTAGTTCTGTCAGTTGATCCAGGTGCACAATGAATGGCACCAAAGGAGTCCTTCCAAAACGAAAGACAGTGATGGTTCCCTATAATCGTCAAGACAGGCAGTTGTTATCTTTCAAAAAAAATAAAAAAATAAAAGCCCAATAAGTCAAAACCTATGAAGGAGACTTACACAAAAACTGGGGCATCCCGCTGACTGTAATCACAAAAAGAAACAGTTCAGGCAAAAAGACAGGGATAACAAAATCAAAAAGAAAGAGGTCCTGCTAACCCTCAACAAAAAGAAATGACTGCCTATTCTAAATGAACTTTCAATATCCGAACCATCACCGGAATATCAGAGCAAAGACTCAGACAAGGTCTAATGCACGATTAGCTGAGTTTAGGTTTGAAGAACATCACGAAGAGCGGGTGGGTACAAATATACTTTGAGCCTCTATCCTTTGTTTCTTAAACCGTGAACCAGGCCACGTTATAACCCTTAAAAGTCCTAGCTGAAGCATGGGTTAGTTCGAAAGCATACTGTTACCAAAGGTATCCTGACTCATGTAGGGCTCGCTGTAAAATCTTGAGTTGACATCACATTTTACAACAAAAAAAAATCACTTGTTTTATTGAAAACTGCATTTTCAAAAACTTCAAGACAGACATAAGTTTTGCATTCTTAAAATAACATTGTTTGCATATGACTATTTGTTCAAACAGCAGAGAAATTCGCACGACGAATATCTAGTGAACAAAAACCTTCTCAATAAAAATAGTCACCTCAAATGGAAAAAACACTTCCAACCAAGGGGCAGACATGATCATTTTCCATCATCTGGGGCAGTCAAGTCAAGATTCAGGGAATCTCTCAAAATGCCAGATAGCCAGGGGCAGATCTCAATCTGAATCAACTGGGGCATTGGGCATGAATTCCAGCGACAAATCTGGTACGATCAAAGATCTTCTGGTGGTATGGTAACACAACACTACCGACGGTGACAACTCCCTACATCCTGAGAGCATGGACATAGTCGAAAAAATACTACGCATAATCAAAGACCCGCTAGGTCGACTGGCCTAGGCAAAAATAAGGGCTTCCCGGCGAACCAAAAGGGTTCGGGCAAAAATAAGGGATAAAAAATGAAAAAATCTGTACACCCGGCAAGTCGAAAACCTGAAAAGGCGGCTTAGGCAAAAATGGGTATCCCGGTGGACTGAAAACCCGAAAGGGCGGTCCAGGCAAAATTAGGGATCAAAGCGTACGACTATGTCCCGTCATCTCGTCACTTGCCTACCAGAAGAAGATTTGTCAATCGGCAGTTATCAAGCACCTCCACAGGTACCTTCTCCCACAGAAGCTGGGGCAATAAGAATTGTCTGAACTGTACAAGCTGCCCTGTCCACCAAGTACGAGTTAGATTCAGCTGAAGAATGTAACCAGGATACCTCCACTCCCTGCAGAGTAAGACAAGATTCAGCAAGACTCTCCCCAAGCAGAGTTGGCCTTCCATCAGCCCTAAAAAGGCACAGTATCCCCAGCAAGTCAACAATTCCCCCAAGCAGAGTTGATCTACCATCAGTCTTGGAAAGTTGGGTATCCCCAGAAGATCTTAATATTCCCCAGCGGAGTATACAGATGTTCCTCAACAAGCATCCCTGGCGTTCTTAATAATCCTCAGCTGAGTATAAGAATGTTCCCGGGCGGAATACAGACACCCTAGTGAAGCCATTTCCCCAGTGCAGTCCAAAAAGTTTCCCCAGGAGAGTTGAACCATCTCCCCAGTAGATCCTGGAAGCTTGTCCCCTGCAGAGTACAAATATCTCTCCCTAGCCATATTCAGAGGTTATCCCCCACCAGAGTCTAACTGGGTTATCCTCAGCAAATTACAACGGAAAGATCGTCCTCAGCGAAGTTCTTCCTATCCCCAGCGGAGTTCATCAAATTCCCCAACAGAGCTTATCAACGGTATCCCCAGCGGAGTTATCGTTAAAATCTCAGCGAAGTATCTCTTCCCCACAGAGTAGTTCCCCGCAGAATAATCTCTTCACCAAGTTTATTCCCCGACGGAGTCATCTTCTCCTACCGGTTTATTCTTGCAAACATCTTCATTCATCATCCCCAGCGGAAACAAAGAACTCTACTCTTCAACATCAGCCCAGGATTTAACAAACTTCCCGGCATTCGTCAAGGATTTATTTTCCCAGACGAAAATACATTCATAAACATATCACATCTCATACCTCCTATTTACATACATGATAAAGTGCATACGACACGATCTCATTTTTGAGAACATCATGACATCATGCATTTCATACATCATGACATTGCATACGACTAATGTTTTGCCTTTTCAGGAAAAGGTCAATCCAAAGATAATTACCATCAACCTTTTGAAGTTCCAGATTCGATACCTGTATCTAGCCAGGGCATATCTGTGAGCGATTGATTGTAGGTCTATACCTGTATCTAGCCAGGAAAGTATTTGCATGAAGAGATTGAAGATCAACACCTGTAACAGGCCAGGAAATTATCTTTCATTCTCAGGTCAGAGATCTACACCTGTATCCAGCCAGGAAAGCTATCTCGACCAACCTTTTTTAAGTACCAGATCAACACCTGTATCTAGCCAGGAAATATCTGTGGACGATTGATTGTAGATCTATACCTGAAACCAGACAGGAAAGTTATCTACATTGAAGAGATAGAAGAGATAACTTAGAGATGCTCCAGATCCGGATGCTATTCTGTTGCTTATTCAGGTTTCCTTTCAAGAGATAGCTTAGAGATGCTCCAGACCCGAATGCTATTCTATTGCTTATTCCAGACTCCTTCTAGAGATAGTTCAGTTGTGACCCAGGCATGGCGACATTCTGATACTTATTCCAGATTCCTTCTAGAGATAGTTCAGATGTGACCCAGATTTGGCGACATTCCGATGCTTATTCCAGATCTCCTTCTAGAGATAGTACATATGTGACCCAGATTTGGCGACATTCCGATACTTATTCCAGATTTTCCTTCTAGATATAGTTCAGATGCGACCCAGATTTGGCGATATTCCGATACTTATTCCAGATTTCCTTCTAGAGATAGTTCAGATGCAACCTAGATATGGCGACATTCTGATACTTATTCCAGACTTCCTCTCAGAAATAGCTTAGAGATGCTCCAGATCCGGATGCTATTCTTTTGCTTATTCAGAGTTTCTTTTCAGAGATAGCTTAGAGATGCTCCAGATCCGGATGCTATTCTTTTGCTTATTCAGAGTTTCTTTTCAGAGATAGCTTAGAGATGCTCCAGATCCGGATGCTATTCTTTTGCTTATTCAGAGTTTCTTTTCAGAGATAGCTTAGAGATGCTCCAGATCTGGATGCTATTCTTTTGCTTATTCAGAGTTTCTTTTCAGAGATAGCTTAGAGATACTCCAGATCCGGATGCTATTCTATTGCTTATTCAGATTCAAACTTCTAAAGATAGCTTAGAAATGCTCCCGACCTGGATGTTATTCTATTGCTTATTCTAGATTCCTTCTAGATATAGTTCAGTTGTGACCCAGGCATGGCGACATTCTGATACTTATTCCAGATTCCGTCTAGAGAAAGTTCAGTTGTAACCCAGACATGGCGACATTCTGATACTTATTCAGAATTCCTTTCAGAGATAGCTTAGAGATGCTCCAGATCCGAAGGCTATTCTATTGCTTATTCCATATTCATTCAAGAGACAGTCCAGATACGATCCAGATTCGGATGACATTCTGTCACTCATTCAGATACAGTATGGATATACCCCAGACACGACGGTCATTCTACTACTCGTTCAGACGTCAGCAATTAGGTACAGACTAGATATGCTCCAGACACGGAAGCCATCCTATGTCTCATTCAGATTCAACTATCAACTTCAAGTGTAGATACATTCCAAGACACGGAAGTCATTCTGTCACTTATCCAGATCCCAGTTACAGCACAGATACATTCCATACCCGGAAGTCATTCTGCTACTCATACAGATATCAATTTCAAATAAAGTCCAGATACGATCCAGATTCGGATATCATTTTGTCACTCTCTCAAAAACTCGTCAACGAAGACAAAACTATCTGCCAACAATATCCAGATGGCATCTATAAGCCCATCCACCTACCAACGATCTCCAGGTGGCATCTATAAGCCCATCCTCCTATCCATCATCTCTCCAAATGGCATCTGTAAGCCCATTCCCGACATCGCATTGCTGATACCACACTATGCGAGTGCAAATTTCTGGGCACTTTAGTGTTCAATCATCTTCCACCTTCGGATCACGAAAGGCGCGCAAGCCAATCTACATCCTCAGGTTTAAGAAGATTGAACAGGGGAAACTGTTGTACCCCAAAATTTTCCCTCCCATATTCTTCAAGATTTGTCAAGGATCATCTTCAAATGGTTCAAGATTCCTCAAGGATTGCACAGTCAAACCACCTCCTAAGCCAGTTCAAAATTAGGGTTTTGGTTCCTTCCATGAATTTGAAATTTTCAATGTCTCAATCAAGTCTCATAGGTCCATATATATCCTCAAGCACCTACATGCCAAGTTTCAAGACTCACAATGCCAATTTGCACAGTCAAAAGCTCCATTTGCTTCACAATCAACTGCATGGGTAAAATGGTCATTTCACAGTCAAAAGTCAGAATTTTTGGTCAACATCTTATTTTGAGGTCACAATCATCATTTGATCAAGTCTTGATCATGATTCCACAAGGATAGCTCAAAAAACATCAAGATACCAAAAGTTACTATTTTGGGACAGCAAAAAAGTCAATTGTACCTTGACCAAGGCATAACTTTTTCATGGTTCATCAAAAAAATTCCATCTAATGCTAATTTTGAAGCGGATGAAATTTCCTACAACTCATCTTCACATTCCAAGTCCAAGAAATGCTCTCACAAAAAGTTATCAATTTCTACATTATAGGTCAATTTCAAAAGTCAACAAAAATGCACTTTAAGTCAAATACCATAACTTGAGATTGGTAAATCCAAATGACATGGGACCAAAGGAATTGGTTAGAGGACTTCAAGGCCTTTCCAAAATGTCAAGGAACATGTTCATAGGATCAAAATTGAGAAATATATGCATTGGAGAAGTTGGGAAATTTTTGTGAATTTGCAAAAGTCAACTTTGCTTAAAACACCTTGTTTTTGCTAATGGGCCTCAAATTTCTTCTTGAAACTTTATCCAAGGCTTATGCACGACCCATTGAGATTATTTGGATTTATTTTCTAATTTTTTATTAATTAATTGGATTTTTAATTGATTTTAATTCATTTAATTAATTTAAAATGTAGGAAATACAAAGATTTGATTTTTCAATCTTTTTGTGAAGCAAACAAGCTCAAGATATGTTGGCAATTCGTGTGCAAATCAAAGGGACAAGAATCTCCAAGTTTGGCAAGTTTTTCCAATCAAAAAGATTCAAAAATATATGATTGCAAATCAAATATACAAACATCAATTCCATGGATTTCTTGGCAAAGATTTAACCTAGTTTCATTCTCCTATAAGTACACAAACTAATCCTACTCATGCAGACGTAAAATCTCTGCAAAAAAAAGCCATAGCCATTCAAAAAAAACTCAAGAAAAGTCAAAATTGATTTTCATATTCCAGGCCAATTCAAAGCATTATAGTGATTCAAACACATTGTTGGAGGTGCGAGGAACGTGTAGCAATCAAACTCACGTGCTAAAACTCAAGAAATCGTCAAGAACAGACCCACGGTTTGAAGCATTTTTCCAAAATCGTAATCATTGATTCATGCATATTTAACATCTTTTTGTGATCGTTTTTTGTTGCTAGGGAATGTACGAAGCTTTTGGCATAGGTTAATTGGATTAAAACACCCAGAATCCAAAGACACCATGAACGTTTTCTAGGGTTTCCAAGCTTTGAATTTGGGGCTTTGCTATACAAGAAAAATTGGAACCCTTAAGACCTATGGTTGAAATCGTTGAGATTGGACGAACGTGAAGTAACCATCGCGAAATATTTATATGCAACACAGGGCTAATCGCTATTTTTCCTTTTTGCAGTTTGTGGGGGTTAAAAACCCCCGCTATCTACTATGTTATTTTGCAGAACAGCGAAGAAGATGACTAGGTGTTAATCTCCTATTGGGTAATTCAAAAAAGGCGCGCGTTTGTTTGTTTTACAGCCTAATGGGTTGTTTCTTAATATATTAATTGTTGGTTATTTTATTAACGAATGAACGCGTTGGTTGGAGTGGTTAAGGCAAGCAGCATATGAGCTCTGGGACCTGGGTTCGAATCCCAGGTCCCCCAAAACCTTTATTTCCTTTTCCTTTACATGTTCATGTGCAGGTTCCCAGGCAAGGTCTACCATATACCTCCAGTGATCAGTGCTCCAAGTGGCATTGAATTCAAATCATATGGCCTAGATTGGAAGACTAGCGTACTCTCTGGTCAATGCATGTGTGGATGAGCCAGCAAGTCAACAAGGCTTGTGTGCAGATGGGCCTGAAATTTACAATAACACCTCCTATTGGGCTATCACCCCCTGGTTTCTTTATTCCTTTTCCTTTTCTATTTTAATTTCTATTTAATTATTTTATTAATTATAATTAGTATTATTATTATTTAATTACCTCACAAATTATATTTTCATAATAAATTCAAAAAATGTAAATATTATTATTATTATTATTATTTATTAATTTCACTTAATTATTTTTGTAAATAAATAATAATATAACTAATTTAGTTTAATTAGGTTAAATTTGACTTTTTTTCACAATAAATAAAACTAATATAGAAATTAGGGTTTTTACTAACTTGTGACTTTTTTTATTTTATTTTCATTTAAACATTAAAAACTAAAAAATACTTTTTTTCTTTTAATTATTTAATTAATTAGAATTAGGTTTAATTTAATGCAAAAAGGACCAAAATTCCATTCTTTTCTCAAAAAGGGTCAAAACCCTAAAGACTTTTCCCGATTCAATTTCTCGCGCGCATATTATTTTTGATCATATTTATGTAACTGCTCAGAGGATGTAATAGATAATTAGGACTTTTTATCGCTTTCTTTATTTTTCTCGCATTTACTTTTCAAGGGTTATGTTTTTGGCGATGTAAATACCCGACGCCTTGTAATAGCATAGATTTACTTTCCGCAATTTACTTTCCGTACAATCATAAACTGTTAACTATGCATGACAAGAGTTGCCTGAAAATTAAAATCAATTTGTAGCTCACAATAACATGTGCAAAGAAAATTTAACTGAATCCTGACACACTCGCACATGCCACTCTTAGGGTACGCCTCACTTGGTTGCCTCGACGTGGTCATTGAGTATAGGGTGTTTTAGAGGTCGCCCTCATGTCTAAAGATCCAAGTTGCCTCGAAACGGTTGCCTCGGATAAAAAGGATCTAGGACATTAGGGTTACCGCTAAGGCGTCCTACTATTGCTTTGGTGACCACACATGTCCCTATAATCGAATTGACCCGAATAACTCCAGTGACAGTGCTACCTACTTCTTAATAGTGTGATGGTACTGTTTAAAGGACATTTACACAGCTTAATTTCTTTTGAGTAGGTAGAGGTTCTCAGGTACTTGCTCTTTCAAAACAAAACAAACTTTTCGCACTTACACTTTTCTGACAAAAGTTTTCAAACAAATACTTCATGACACTCTTTAGGACAGATACAAGAGTCAAAACGAAGTTTTCAAACAAACTTTTTCAAAACCCACCAACACAAGAAAAGTAAACATTTTTGAAAACATAGTGAGCAAGTACCTAAGAGCCCGTGGATAACCACAGATAGAAAGGGTGCTAACACCTTCCCTTTCTATAATCTACCTCCCGAACCCGAGAAACATCTCGAAAAGGAATTTTGTTGTGCTTTTGTCCTTTCCTTGTTGGATAAAATAAAAGACGGTGGCGACTCTTGCCTACCGCGACATTTCGCGAACCAGTATTTCAAAACAGTCAGTTCTATTTCCACCGATCACACTTACCTAGGTTCCTTCTCAGTTCAGATGTAGTTTTACCTAAACACATCGTGGAGAAACCTTACCTAGGTTCCTTCTCAGTTCAGATGTAGTTTCACCTAAACCCATCATGGAGCAACCTTACCTAGGTTCCTTCTCTTTCCCGATGTAGTTTCACCTAGACTCATTCTGGAGCAACCTTACCTAGGTTCCTTCTCTTTCTTGATGTAGTTTCACCTAGACTCATCCTGAGGCAACCTTACCTAGGTTCCTCCTCAGTCCCGATGGAGTTCTACCCAAACTCTTCATAAAGCAACCTTACCCAGGTTCCTTCTCGGTTCAGACACAGTTTTACCCAAACTCCTCACAAAGTAACCTTACCCAGGTTCCTTCTCGGTTTAGACACAGTTTTACCCAAACTCCTCACAAAGCAACCTTACCTAGGTTCCTTCTCGGTTCATACGCAGTGTTATCCTAACTCCTCACGAAGCAACCTTACCCAGGTTCCTTCTCATAACCCTACTATCCAGGTTCTTTTCTCTTATCTCCAGACAGCAGTCCACAACACTGTAAGACCCAGACCTATCAAACACGATCGGTTTCACCTTTCCCTAGTAGGTCGCGGTGCAGCCTGTTCACTTCCGCTTCCTCAAGTCGGAGTTAATTCCTCAGTTGAATAACGAATGACTGAAGTTCCTAAATGTCAGCATGGATGATTCCTCAGTTGAATAATGGATGACTGAAGTTCCTAAATGTCAGCATAGATGATTTCTCAGTTGAACAACGAATGACTGAAGTTCCTAAATGTCAGCAGAGATGATTCCTCAGTTGAAAAACTGATGACTGAAGTTCTTAAATGTTAGTAGAGATGATTCCTCAGTAGAATACGGACGACCGAAGTTCCTAAAATTCAACAAAGATGTTTCCTTATTGGAATATGGACGACCGAAGCTCCTAAAATTCTACTTCTCTCAACAAAGATCAGCTCTCCCCAGCGAAATCTTCCTCAACGACAGGTATACAAGCTCTCGCTAAGGAATCTCTTATGCGATCGACACTCCTTCAGATGGCATCTTTAAGCCCATCCCCTCGTCAGCAATTTCCAAATGGCATCTGTAAGCCCATTCCCAACATCACAAGACAATTACCACTTCATGCGAGTGCAAATTTCTGGGCACTCTAGTGTTCAATCCTCTTCCACCTTCGGATCACGAAAGGCACGAAAGCCAATCTAAATCTTCAGGTTTAAGAAGATTGAACAAGGGCAGCTATTGTACCCCAAAATTTTCCCTCCCATATTTCTCAAAACATTTCAAGAAAGATCCCAAAGTTGCTCAAGGTAGTCCAAGGGTTGGCCAGACAAGCTCTCTCGTAAGGCAGTCTACCTCAAATTAGGGTTTCATGTTGCATCAAGATACTTGAGTCCAAGGGACCCTAAATTCTAAAAATTGTCCTAATATGTTATCAAGATCATCCATGTCAAGTTTCAAGCCTTGCAGAGGAAGTTTGCTCAGTCAATTGCTCAAAGGCTTGAAAATCGACTGTGTTAGGGCAAAAGTCAACTGTGGCTCACATACAGTCAAACTTCAAGATTTTTGGTCAACATCCTCATTTTGAAGTATATTTCATCATTTTATCAAGGGTTGATCATGATTCATAAAGGATTCCTCATAATTCGTCAAGACTCAAAAGTTGCTAAATTAGGGTTTTGTAGGAAAAGTCAACTCAACTTTGACCAAGCATAACTTTCTCATACTTTATGAGAAATGACCCATCAAAAGCCAATTTTTAATAGGATGCAATTTCCTACAATCCATCTTCATCTACCAAGTTCAAAATATGCACTCACAAGAAGTTATGAATTTGGACATTATAGGTCATTTTGGAAAGTCAACAAAAACACCTTTTTGGTCAAAGCTTCTTACATGAACATGGAAGATCCAATTGAGATGAAACCAAAGAGGTATCTTAGGGGACATCGTAAGCTTTCTAATAAATCCATGAACACCCTCATAAGGTTAAAATTGAGAGAAATATGCATTGTCAAAGTTGGACAATTTTTGAAAAAATGCATGAAGCAAATATTGACCAAACTTGGATTTTTTCCAAATAGGCCTATCTTTTCAAGTTTGAAACTCATTCCTAACATGGTCCACGACCTCTAAGCCCACCCATACATTTTTCTACTATTTATGCTATTTATTTGGATATTTTATTCATTAAAATTCAGAATTAAATAAATAAATAATAGAAATAATATAAATTTTGATGTGAATCCATTTTGGGAAGGTTTTATGCTGGTTTATGTCAATTGATTTCATTCAATAACTCTTAAAATATGTCCAGGTTCATCCACATGTGAAAATGGCATAAAATCATCAAATATGACATTTTTTTCATATTTTGATCATGGTCTTAAAACACAACATTATGAGGGAGATTCTTTCCATGCTTTCTTGTCTCCTCATTCTCCTCTATAAATATAGAGCCATATAAGCTTGAAAGGGACGAAAATCCTCTCTAAAAAGCTCTCAAAAAGCTCTCTAAAAGCTCTTCAAAAAGCTCTCCAAAAATCAAAGAATTGGTGCAAGTCATATCTCGAGGTTCCGGTCTCTCTCAATTGACATCAAGCCTCAAACTATCCTCTTGAAGTCCTCAAGAGTCTTACAAGGCCCAAGAGCAATCCATCACACGCCTATCACGCCCCCCATTTGACAACACCGGTTTGGTAAAATTTTAAACTTTGAATCTCTAATTTTAATCACATTTTATGGTATGCTAACGTTTATTTGAGTTTATATAGAACAGTTATGGATGGTTGAATCATAGGTTCCACGTAAGAATAAAAAAACACCATAGTTAGAGCATGAAGCTTTCGAAGATTCGGGCCTAGGGATTTCTGATGATTGCACCCCCTGTTTACTTTTGCTACTAGGCCCATCTTTATTTTCATGTTTTATTCGTTTTGTTTATTTCCTTTAATCCCTTTTATTTTTTTATCAATAAACAAATATAAAAATCACATAAAAATAGATTTAGGATTTTTCTTAATTAAATTTTAATTTTAGGTAAAACTTTAATTTCTTTTTGTAAATAACTTAAAAATAATTAGAATAAATACGTTTTATTACTAACTTAATTATATTTTATTTTTTTCTTAAAATAACCAAAAAATAAAAAATATGTCATTAAATTATTTTTATTAATTAATTTAATAACTAATTAATTTAGCATTTAATTTAGAAAAACTTATTTCTTTTATTAAAAACAACAAAAAAACAATTTTCTCTTTTAATTAGGTTAGGAAGGTCAAAACCCTAGCTTCGCATTCGATCTAATTTTTTTCGCGCGTTTTATTATTATTTTACCCAATTATTGTATCTGCTCCTGGTTTGTAATAATTTAATTAGGACATTTATTTATTTTTACCGCTTTTAATTTCAAAGGGTTTGTTTTTGGCTATGTAAATACTCGAAGCCTTGTAATAGCTTAGTTTAAATTCCGCACTTTAATTCCTGCAAATATTTAACTGTTAGATGTTTGATAATAGGGTTTGCATGACAAGAATGAATGTCTGAATTTAAAAAAGTTAGATCACCCTAAATGTGCAAAGATAAAATAATCTGAAATTGACACACTCGCACATGCGCATTCTTAGGGTACACTCCCACTTGGTTGCCTTCGGTAAACGATCATTGAGTATAGGATGTTTTAGTGGTCGTCCTTTTGTCCAAAGATCATAGTTGCCTCGGAAAGGTTGCCTTAGGTATTGTTGCCTCGGATAAATGATCTAAGACATTAGGATTACTACTAAGACGTCCTAACATTGCTTTAGTGACCGTACGTCCCTTTTCGAATTGACCCTCAAACTCCAATGACGGTGCTACCTACTCACTAATAGTGGGATAAAGTTGTCTAAAGGAAATGAACATAAAACAATTCTTTTTTCGAGTAGGTAGATTAGTTCTTACGTACTTGCTCATTCCAAACAAATTTTTCACACTTACACTCCTTTATAAACAAATTTTTCAAAAACACTTCATTACACTCTTGAAGACAGAAGCAAGAGTTAAATCGAAGTCAAAACAAAAACTTTTCAAAGCGCACAAACAAAAAGAAAACAATATTGAAAATGATGAGCAAGTACCTAAGAGCCCGCAGATAACTACGGATATAAAGGGTGCTAATACCTTCCCTTTCTATAATCTATCCCCCGTACTCAGAAATATCTCGAAAAAGGAATTTTTCTGTGCTTTTTTCCTTTCTTTGTTGGATAAAATAAAAGACGGTGGCGACTTTTTCTTACCGCGACATTTTGCAAAAACAAACGCAAAACGCAAACCAGCAAAATTTCCTTAACAAAATAGGGAAACCACGATCCCGGTTCTGGCCACCGTATCACATTCTCCTAGGGTTCTCAAATGCTCAAGGTTGCTCAAGAATTGATCAAACAAATTCTCCTCCTAGGCAATGGGTCCACAACTAGGGTTTCATATTTCACAAGGAAATTTGGGTTTCAAAGGCCTCAAACGGTTTCCATGGATCCTCATATGTCTTCAAGAATGCTCATGTCAAGTTTCAAGCTTTGCATCACAAGTTTGCTCAGTCAATGGCTCAAATGATTGAAAATCAACTACGTTGGGCAAAAATTCAATTATGGTCAACATATAGTCAAACTTCAAGATTTTTGGTCAACATCAACATTTTGAAGTCACATTCATCATTTGATCAAGGGTTGATCATGATTCATCAAGAAAAGCTCTCAAATCATCAAAAGTCAACTAAAATTTGACCAAGCATAACTTTCACACGCTTCATCGGTTTTTCCCCAACCAAAGCTCATTTTGAAGGAAGTTCAATTCTTTACAACTTTGTCTTTCCAAGCTCAAATTGAAAAATACTTCATTTGAGAGATATGGACCAATACATTATAGGTCATTTCAAAAGTCAACAAAAAGACACTTTTTGTCAAGGTAACTTGTATCAAGGTAAATTCTTCAAATGCCAAAATGATCAACATAGAGATTGTAGAGGACATCTTGGGCTTTCCAAAGAGTTAAAGATCACCCTTAAAATATGAAAATTGAGAGAGAGTTATGACCAGTGCAAGTTGGGAAATTTTGAGTAAATGCATGAAGTTCAAATTGAGCAAACTTGGTATTTTAGGCCATTGGGCTATTGGTTTAGAGTCCAAACGTGTGCTACACTCCTTATGCACCTAAAGACTTATTCATACATATCCCTTTGATTTATTATATTTTATTTTTGATTTTTTATTATTTTAAAAGTCAAAATAAGATAAGATAAGTCAAGCCCTCTTACACAAGTCCAACCCCATATATGTTGACCTAATGCTTCATTATATATTCTAAGTAAACTCATACAAGAGGCCACGAAAAACCTTGTCCAAGAAAACTCCCAAAAAATCAAAAAAAAAATTTCAAATCTAGGACAACTTGCAAAACCTATTTGCAGCCTTCCTCAAGATTAACCAACCCTCCCAATCAATTCCAGAAGTGCTATAAAGTAAGTATGGGTCGATTGTGATGATCCAAAGAGCCTAAAACTCGTACTATGCATCAATGGTTTTGGTTTTTTTTCATGAAATTCATATTGTCATTTTCATTATGTTTTAATGCATACTAACATCACTAATGTGCTTATGAGATGTCAATATGCAGGATAAACCCATCACATGAGTCCCATAACGACTGAATCATGATTTATCATGTTTGAACCAATCAACCTTGTTTGATTCGTATATCATCATACAATGTGATTTAGCCTAAACTAAGGTCATTAATGGATTCACAAGGGTCAATTTAGGGGCATATGAATCTTTTTGATCATTAACATTTGTTATTTGTGCAGGAATAAAAAACACCTCGCCGGAGAAGACGACCAGAGCTAGTGCTCTAACGCCTCTCTGATCCACTTTTATATTATATTTAATTTGGTTCATTTAATACACGGATGAGGGCGTAGTACTGCTGGTCAAGGCAAAGGCGTGTAACATTTGGGGCGTGGGATCGACCTCTGTGTGTTGTAAATAATTTTTGTTATTTTTTCATGTAACGTGCAGGTTCACAACATAACAATCATTGCTTGTTTCCTAACACCAACGCATGGTTGGCTCAATGGTGAGGCACGTGCTTGTGAAGGGTAGAGGGCGTGGGTTCAACACCCATCCCTGGTAACTTTTTTTGAAACCCTTATTTTCTTACTATTTTCACTTATAAACCCTAAATTCACCAAACCAAAAAACTATTTTTTTAACAAATTAATTTTTCTAAAAAACTTTTCACAAACCCTAATCAAAATTAGGGTTTAGTTTTTGTTTAATTAATAAATTTTCATATTTTTTAAATTAAAATTAATTATTTTTTTAAGGTTTTAATTAATTAATCAATCTAGGTTATTAGGTTAATCATCAAACCTTTTTTATCAAGAAAATCGCCGAAAACAATTTCCTTCTCCTTTTGCTTTCTTATCTTATATTTTCGCATAGTTTATTCTTTTTGCATTTTTTATGATTATGTAACTGCTCATGACTTGTAATAGATAATTAGGATTTTACTTTTTTTTCCGCATCTTTATTACTTGTACCCCCATTCCCGAAGCCATGTAATAGCGTAGGAACATTTACTTTCCGTAATTTATTGCTTTATTATTTTCACTATTATTGTTAGTAATTAGGATTGTATGGCAATACTAAAAACCATATAGCAAACCCTAATGCAAGATAAATAACTGAATCACGACACACTTGCATATGCGCACCTCTAGGGTAACCTCCCTTGTTGCCTTTCGATAAAAAAACAGTCATGTCCCTCGAACGTGGGGACGCTTTAGCATTGCCCCTTGAAATTAAAATATCATAGTCCCTCGATGACCCTTTCAAATGTTGCCTTCAGTAAATGATCTAGTCGCTTAACGATAATTTGCTAAAGCGCCCCTACAAGTTGCCTTCGATGACTGTATGATGACCCACGCCTGTCCCTTCACATCCAACGACAGGGCTTCCTACTAACTAATGGTAGGGTAGCACTATCTAAAAGAGGAGAAAAATTACAAGAAAGACCTTGAGTAGGTAGATCGCTCGTAATCGCTTGCTCACAAACATTTCAAAACAAAAACATGTTTTCACAAACCCTTTCTCAAAATATTTTCAAACAAACACTTTGTACGCATTCTCGAGGATAGATACGAGAATCATTATAAAGTTCGCCTTACAATCGGCATTTTAAAAATGTTTTCAAATAGATTCACAAAGCAATTTTCAAAAACAAAAGTGAGCTAGCGATTTAGAGCCCGTAGATAAATACAGATGAAAAAGGTGCTAACACCTTCCCTTTTCATAACCTACCCCCTGAACTCAATAATATCAAGGTCTTTCTTGTTCTTTTCACCCTTTGCTTATTAGATAAAATAAAAGTCGATGGCGACTCTTGCTATCCGCAACATTTGCGAATAAAAACAAAAATAAGTTAGTTTTCCCCCCGTATTACAGAACTGGAGACTCTGTTGAAGACTACTAAAAATATGGGTTACCTTTAGATTTATATCACTTTTAAATGCGTTCTTGTTTACTTTGTATGCTTTACATTTGAGGGTTGCTCGAGTTTACTTTTCTTGCAAAGATCCTACAACCCAATCTAGGGGAATTTTAGGTAAGTAGTAATAGATCATGGAAACTATACGGCGTATACCGATATGGTTAAAGTGATGGCTACATTAGTACGACACATTGGTTTGTACTGGTGTCTCTCGAGTCAGTCGGAGAAAATACTAGGCTATCGCATGGTGTCACAAGCACTAATTGACCTTTAGAACCTTAATTGACCCAACTTAGCTATTAGAAGGTAGTGAGATAGCCGGCTTTGGTGCAGTCTGAAGTTGGTTGATACTCGATACTACGCTCATTGAGATTCAACTCTCAGGTTTTATTTGGTAGTTGATCGCGACTTTGAGAGTATGTCGGGTGTAGTGACTGCAAGTGCACAGTTTAATCGCGTAGTTTTAAAAGATATTGAACCCACAAGGACTAATGGTAAAACTACTGTTATCTAGGGTCACTGTGTAACGCTAAGGCTAATTACAAAATTGGGGTGTTGGGGTTTAAACGAAAATTAAATAAATCTAATAATTGATAAAGGGACACCGATATGTAATTTGTCGACTTCAGGGATTCAATAAGTCATTGGCATAGTTTTAAGTATTAAAACACTGTTTTAGTCGAAACTATTAATTTAAAAACCCTTGCCTCACACTTTCGTTCTATCGATTCAGGCCATATTATTAAAATCAAATGAGCACTCTCACTGTTTCATTTAAAATTCAAAATTATTTTTTGAAAACAAAGAGTCCAATTAACTTTAAAGCGCTCTCGTTGTATTTAAAATTAATGTTCAATTACCACTCTCTGGTTAAATCTCAAACTATCACTCTGTTGATTTTATCCTTAGTCTGTCTTTTACTCTCATACAAAAATAATTTAATGTCCAAATTGGAAATGGAAACCAGAAAAGCATTTTTGTAAAATGTTTATGCCAATTAATTATCGAATCCCTTTGGTTTAGGACTTCACATATCGGTATCGGGGAATTTAGCCAGACATAATTTTATTGCGTGATAACATAAAATAAAAACATATATTCAATAACATAGGCATGGTAAAAATAAATAAACTATATTTAAAATTGGAACATGGAATAAAATAATAAAGAATAATTTTGCAGTATGTTATCCTCCACAAGCCGGCAGGATTAACTTCGGAATAAAATATCTTAAAGAAATAAAAATAAACTTAAACGAAATTCTGGAAGCTAGAAGGAAAACTAAAGTTGCAGTATTCCTTCTATGTGAAGAAATACTTCTTTAATGGTGATGGATTTCTTTTCTTATGGAAATTCTAAATGAAACTGGAAAATAATAGCAAAAACTATGAAATTGGAATAAAATAACAATGTTGCAGTATGCAGAAAAAAGTAATAAAATTGGAGCAGGTCTCGAACGTTTCAAAAATTGGCAATTATCTTCGTTTTATAGATTCCATAAGCAAAGAAAAAGTAGGAACAATCCCTTAATCTTTGTTCTTCAATCATGGAGAAAAATCAGCAAATCGTGCATTTCGTGCGTTTCATGGAGATAATCTCGCAACTGATGTGTTATCTATGGCGAGTGTCATGTGCTCTATTGCGTGGGGCACATATCTTCATTTCATGCCGGTCGAGACAAGAACTGTGCCAAGGGGCACACTTTTGGACTTTGTGATAGGCGGCATGCGCTTGTGACGGGCGTCATGGCTTCTAATACAGAATCATTTCCATTTAGCTGATAAAGTGCCATTTCTTCTTCATTTCTCCATTATTTTTATTCCTTTTCTCATTTATGCTTTGCAAAAACTAAATACCTGAAATATGCTGCAAATACTACAAATAGAGATATAATGCGACATAATAAACGAAGAATCAGAAGCTTTATCTATGTAAATCGGGCGGAAAATTCTATAACTTTTTGCTTTATGAAACTCGCCTAAGCTTGATACTTTGCTTGTCCTCAAACAATATAGTTAGTGTAAAAATAATAGAGCACAAGTTAAATATGAATACATGATGCAATTCGAATCGTAAGGGGTTGCCAATGTTTTTGCGGAAACATAAGATCAACATAATATAAAAGATACGGTAATAACACTAAACGCCCCCATTGTGAAGACCAATTCCAATCGTGCCTTTATAGCTGAACCTAATTATTTTCACTAAATTTCACCCGTTTTCATTCTAGCACAATCACATTAAGCCCTTTATCTTTACACACACATAGTAGAGTAGCCGGTTAGTGAATATGATCCTTTTAAGCATGAGGTTCTGGAACATATATGTGGTAACCTACTTTAATTCACCCAATTGCAAGTTGCGGGGGATCAGACCATAGTCCTCCCTACCAAGTTCAGTACCACACACCTCTGAACCAACCGACAATGGGTTTCTATGTTATATTGTCTATGTTCTGCATCTGTTAAATTAAGTGATCAGGTGAGGGTCGCCTAACTTAATTGGTGCATTCCATATTTTCTAATAGTAGAGCATGTATCTTTTAAATACTTGGGATCATTCACTTATATTAATCGACTCCCTACGTAGTTTATGTTTAAGACAATGTTGACTGCTAAATAAACTACTCGGGGTTAATTTAAAACTAAAGTTTAAGGTTACGGTATAAAGGGTACTAAAATTGATCTAGCGTAATATGGGGATTTAGAGTGTTACAACGGTATCCATCGAGCTTCTATTTTACTCAGGGTTTCTCATATATCTTAAAAGTGAGCAACTTGTATACTCTTCGAATGCGTCAAGTTATGCAAGTAACGAACAAATTTTTTGTTATCGCTCAAGAAAGTGGGGAAATTAGATAATAGTGGAAAAGTTTGCATAATAAAACTCAAAAGTACATAAATATTTTGAATTACAGGAAATGCAAGCGGGAATGAAAAATCTACCTACAAAGCAGTAAAGAGTTTCCTAACGAACTAACTTCCCTAAGCTTGAAACAAGGAGTGTCCCAATGCTTAAAAGCAAAGAGGAAACGGGAAGAGAGGCTGCTTTGATCTATTCTTGCTCATTATCATGTCATCTTCCTCTCCCTCATGCTTGTCCACGTCTATCACGTACAACTGGAGGATGAGACATACCCACATGGTACATATATTCTTGAAAACCATCCATGCGTACAGTTAAACCTTCCATTTCCTTGGTCAATCTTGCAGCCCGGCGCTCATTCCTTTGGCTATAATCTTGATGCTGAGTTTGCATAGCTAGCAGAAGTTGCATCATTGCATTTTGATAGTTCTGCATAGCTTGCACTCTCTCATCTTGTTGCATGATGGCAGCCATAATGTCATCATTTGAGGCCGATACTCTTTTGTGTCTTCTTTTGGTTCTTGTGGACGTGCTTTCCATGTTCTCAGAAGGAGCTTACTGTTCAACATCCCATTTCTCCATCTCTTGCTCCATCTCATCAGATTAGGAATTACCTAGGTTGTTTTGTGCATTATCTCCAGGTGCAAGAGCATTAAGGTCATAAAGCCACTTTTCCATGTTTGTAACATCGGGAAGTGCAATGTTTGGAAAAATGACACTAGGAACTACTCTGTTATGCACCATAAGATTATACCTCCCATCTCCTTTGACCTTAATCAAGTGGCCAGCCTGACAATTATCGATGTCAATGAATATGGGCGGCAGTGGAAGCAGATTTGCAAGCTTGTCTTCGAGGCGGATGCCAAGTTCTATAGAGGTAACTAGCCCTCCAATGCAGAAAGGCGTAGAACCTCTTGCACACAAAGACTAGATATGCGATAAGAGGAATGTGCTCGCATTGATCTTCTGGTTAGGAGTGAAGGTACAATGGAGGAGGAAGAATTCTTTAGAATTAACTTTGTTGTTATTGATCCTCCCAAATATAGTGTTAGAGATAACACGGTGAAAATACTTGATTGCGGGATTATGTATAGATGATGCATAAAGTCCCTCCCAACTGTTTGGTTCCTCATTAGAGATAGCTTTCCAAATCTTGAAAGATGTAGATGCCCAGTCTGTGTCTGTAGGTATTCGGTGGTGTACCACCCCCTCACGAGGGAAGCGGAAGAAACCACTCAGAGTTGTTTGAGTTATAGAATATTCATCATTGAACATTTTGAAAGTTGCTGAGACGGATAGGTGCTGGATTTCGTCGCATGGTGGGTTGTATAAGAACGAACATAAGAATTCCAAAGTTAGCAGCTCATACGTAGGAAGATTCTGTGTGCATACGACTGTTAAATCAGAGTTTTAGAGTAACCACTGCACACTATCAAGCAATCATAATTTACACAAACACTCAATATTAACATATTGTGTAAGGATTACAGAGCATTGATAAAATTTAAGATACTGAGCCCTCTGGTGCTCTCCGGCTTCACCATTTCGAAATGTAATCCCTGAAAGGTCAGGCTCTGGTCTTGAGTTTATGCGTGCCATTATTAAATCAAAGATGGAAGATGGTTAGGTGTTTTACGTGAGAATTTGAGGCTTTTGGAATGGAAGAGGGTTTGGAGAGTGTATATGTAGAGAAAAATAATGAGGGTAATGTGTGGGGATTTATTAGATTTGATGATAATGATAATGGAGGGAGTGAAATAGGAAGTGGTTTAATGGAGTTTAAGAGAAGTTTGAAGAAAATAAGAAGAAGAGAAATCGATAAGGGTTTCTGTGTTAAAACAGAAGCGCTTCTGTTTCTAACTCTGTGCCGAGGGGCACGCTTTTCTGCCGGGCGAGACCTATTTGTGAAGTGTGATAGACGTCACACTTGTATGGAAAACGGCACAAAGCACGGAAACAGAATAAAAATTAAAATTTTGTCTCCCAGAGTTCCCATATATTTCAAACATTAAACGTATATTCTTCAATACTTGCAAGCAGTACGTGTATATATATATATATATATATATATATATATATATATATATATATATATATATATATATATATATATATATATATATATATATATATATATATATATATATATATATATATATATATATATATATATATATATATATATATATATATATATATATATATATATATATATATATATATATATTGGAAATATTAAAGCATAGTAAATATATGTAAACATGATAATAGTGAATTTAATGAAAAGTAATGTAGTGTAAATTCCAAAAGTAAGCGAAGGAAAAATAAAATAGAATATAACTGAAAGTAAATGATAAAAATGTACTTAAGAATTTAAAATAGCAAATAATGGAAATTCTAATCTAATAGGTCTTCTCCCCACACTTAAATAAAACATTGTCCACAATGTTTAAATGTGAAAAGAAGATATGTAGTAAGTCCGAAAAATTAGCCACGACGATTTTGGAAGAGAAGCGGAGTAGACACGCTGATAAATATGGTCCAATTGTTCTATTACCACATCCATGAAAGAATGGAAGTCGATCCTCAAAATAATTATTTCATCTCTCAATAAATCCATCTCAGATTATAAAGCATGTATAGCAGGAGCTTGGTCAAATATGGGAGGTGGAGTAGCAACTGGAGCAGCGAATGTGTTTGAGTCAGCCTGATCGGAAGATGAAAAATAATGGTAAAATGGAGGGGTTTTGGGGTCGGTTTCTTCATCAAATAAGAAGGAATCAAGGTGGTCATAAATTTAGGGTGTTTCAGGAGTAGGTGGTGGAATTTGTGGTTCGACCCAATCATATAGCCAATTGTTCCTGTCATGAACGCTAGTCCTAGGGTCAGGTAGGGTGAAAAGAGGCATTAACTAATTGTTAATGAGAATTTCAAAGATACTTGGGCCTAGGTTTCCAATTATTCCCCTATTGAAGAAAAATGGATATTCATTGGTTGGAATCTACCTAGAGGGACAAGGTTTAGCAGTGGTTGTCTTAAGCCGGTAGAATTTGCTATCATGGTTACTAAGCCTCCTATCAGGATTGGTTCATGGGCAGTTCTCACAAGACGGTGAAAGTTGGCTATCATAAAGGTAACGCCATTTACGGGATGATTTTGTGATGCACAGAACATAATGAAAAGCTCGGCTCTGGATACTGTCGTTATGTTTTCTAGCTTTCCAAAAAGGGTATGTGCTAAGATCTTATGAAAATACCTTAAGGCAGGGTTATGAATGTTTTCTGAGTGCACGTCATTAGGCTCAGGGTTACTTATACCTGTAATATCACCCAAGAAATAGTCGAGTTCACCCACATCAAAAAGTTCTTCTTAGATTATTGTAAATGCATCAAGGACGTGTGGAAATCCTAACAGTTCTGCCATTTCTCTTTGGGTATAGGTGTATTCAATATCAAACAGCCTAAACCTAATTAGTCCCCTGTTAAACCCTAGACCATGGTTAGGTTTGTAGACAAGAGAGATCAGAAACTCTAGGGTTAATCTATGGTAGGAACTAAACCTTCTTCTTAAGGCAAATGTGTCCCAGCTTATTTAGCTTAACAGATACAAGACGATGTCTCGAATTCCTAATATGGTCATAATAGGTCCATTAGGGTAGATACTCAATCCTATCTCCCTATCATATAAAGACTCAAAATGCCTCCTCTGATTTCTTCCTCTGAAAATGATTCCCATTGTGTCAACTTGATTCATTGTGGTTAGTGGAGTTAGCTAATAGTTAAGTTAGTATGAAGTAAGTTGACAATTAGAATTAAGTTAGTAGTGAGTAATAGTAGAGAAACAATACTGCATAATTTTATAAAAATAAGCAATAACAAAAATAAGAAAATAAAAACTAAAAGTTAGTAAGCAAAAAGAAAAGACTAAAAAGTGGGTTGTCTCCCAATAAACGCTTTGTTTTAAGTCGTAAGCTCGGCATAACAGATAATTAATCTAACGAGTGGGGTGGAAGTGCGTCTAACCTAAATTTTGTGGAATATTATTTATTATAGATGCAATGATAATGTTTTAAATGCTGTCTATTTACGATAAAAGGTTCATTAGACATTCCTTTAATTTCTACTGTGCCATTTTGAAAAACTTTAGTGACTTCGAAGGGACCGGACCATCTAGAGCAATGTTTTCTCGGAAATAGTTTAAGTCTGGCATTAAATAGGAGTACTATATCGCCTTAATTGAATTCTTTCCTAGATATGCGTTTATTGTGACATTTTTTAGTTCTCTCCTTATATATCCGAGCATTCTCGTAAGCGTCTAGTCTAAGTTCTTCTAGTTCATGGATATCTAAGATTCTTTTCTCACCCACCGTGGTGTAATTTAAATTAAGGGTCTTAATGGCCCAATAAGCTTTATGTTCAATTTCTACCGACAGATGACATGATTTCCCATAGACTAATTTAAATGGCGTGGTTCCAATTGGAGTTTTGTAGGCCGTCCTATATGCCCATAGAGCTTCGTGTAACTTAGATGACCAATCTTTCCTAGAGATTGCTATCGTTTTTTCTTAGATTTGCTTAATCTCTCTGTTGGAGACCTCTACTCGCCCACTTGTTTGTGGATGATAAGGTGTTGCGACACAATGTCGGACTCCATACTTCACTAATAATTTTTCTTAGATTTTGGAAATGAAATGGGAGCCACCATCACTGATGACGAGTCTCAGCACACTGAATCTTGGGAAGATTATGTTCTTGAAAATTCTGACTACTACTCGTGCGTCATTTGTTGGAAAGGCTACAACTTCGATCCATTTTGAAACATAGTAAACAATAACTAGTATGTAGTGATTTCCAAAGGAAGACGGGAAGGGTCCCATGAAATCAATGCCCGATACGTCAAAGACTTCAACTTCTAGAATGCCTTTTTGAGGTATCTCGTCATGTCTAGATATGTTTCAAGTGCATTGGAATTGGTCACAATTTTTAACCGCGATATGGACATCTTTCCACAAATTACGCAAATAGAGGCCAGCTTGAAATATTTTAGCGCATGTCTTTGAAGTGCTTGCATGTCCTCCATATGGAGCAACATGATAGTGGAAAATTAGGGTTTCCATTTCATTTTCGGGAACACATCAACAGAAAATACCATCGGTGCCTCTCTTGAAAATAAAAGGCTCATCCCAATAATATTGTTTAAGATTATGAAAGAATTTCTTATTTTGTTGATAAGACATATCAGGTGGAAGCACTCCAGCAGCTAAGTAGTTGACAAAATCTGCATACCATGGCAATATGGTTTTAGTGTAGACTGCTTCCACGATTTCATTTGTGTCCGTGTCTTCATAAGTCACATGGTATTTGGTTGTACCACTTTCCAATTCTAATTGGGCTACAAGGCGTTCGTAAGGAAAATCATCATTGATAGGTACATGATCTGATTTGATGCCTTCTATTCTGGATAGGTGGTCAGCTACTAAATTCTAAGTGCCTCTCTTGTCTTTTATTTCTAAATTGAACTCTTGTAGAAGTAAGATCCACCTTAGTAATCTTGGTTTGGCGTCTTTCTTACTTAAGAGGTACCAGATTGCAGCGTGATCGATATAGATAATTATTCGTGCTCCTACTAATTAAGAACAAAATTTATCTAAAGCAAACACAACAACTATCAGTTCTTTTTCTATGGTGACGTAATTCATCTGCGCAAGATCTAGGGTTCTACTTGCTTAGTAAAATTCATGAAGCTTTTTATCCTTTCTCTGTCCTAGAATTGCACCTACAACATAGTCACTAGCATCATACATTATCTCGAGTGGCTCGTTCCAATCAGGAGATTGCATAATAGGTGCTGAAATTAATGCATTTTTTAGTGTTATAAATACGTCCAAGCATTTGTCGATGAAGATGAATTCATCATCTTTCATTAGAAGTTCAGTTAGAGGTTTGGTTATTTTAGAGAAGTCTTTAATGAAATGTCGATAAAAACCATCGTGTCCTAGAAATCTTCTTATTTCTCTAACAATTTTGGGTGGTTGAAGATTTTCTATTACTTCAACCTTTTCTTTATTTACTTCAATTCCCCTATCGGATACGATGTGCCCTAAGATAATTCCTTGTCGGACCATGAAGTGACATTTTTCCCAGTTTAGCATGAGGTTGACACTTACGCATCTTTTTAGTACCATTTCAAGGTTCGAAAAACATCATTCAAAACTTTCTCCACCGACAGAGAAGTCATCCATAGAGACTTCCATCATACCATCTAGAAAATCAGATGAAATAGACATCATACATATCTGGAATGTTGAAGGGGCGTTACATAATCCGAATGGTATTCGTCGATAAGCGAATGCACCATAAGGATAAGTGGAAGTTGTATTTTCTTGGTCATAAGGATGAATAGAAATTTGGAAGAATTCTGAGTAACCGTCTAAATAGAAGAAGTGAGAGTGTTTAGCTAGTCGTTCAAGCATTTGATCAATGAAAGGTGAAGGAAAATGATCTATATGAGTGTCTTTGTTTAGCTTTCTATAATCGATGCACATTCTCCACCCGGTGTGAGTTTATTACGCTACGGATTCTCCCTTAGCGTTGCTTAAAATTGTAACACCTCCTTTCTTAGGTATGACATGTACTGGGCTAACCCATTTACTATTAGACATTGGATATATGATTCCTGCTTCCAATAGCTTTTCTACTTCCTTTTTGACTACATCGCTCAGAATAGGATTGGTTATTCTTGAGGTTCCCTAGAGGTCTTACAGTCTTCCTCCAGCATAATATGGTGCATGCGGATAGAAGGGATTATTCCTTTTAGATCTGAGATGTTATAACCTAAAGCGGTTGGGTATTTTCTTCGCACATCTAATAATTTTTCAGTTTCTATTTGTCCTAGGTATTCATTGACTATAAATGGTCGTTCAAGTTTTGTGTCTAGGAATTCATATCTTAGGTATTTGGGTAGTGTTTTGAGCTCTATGGCTGGCTTCTTTGGACAAGGTATAGGATCAGGAGTTAGAGCTAAGCATTCACTCATATTTTCATCTTGATTTTCAGGGCACCAATTATCATCTTCGAGAATTGGAGGTATAGGAATTTTTAACACTTCTGAATATGTGGTTTGTTGTTTCTCCATTTCTTTTACGAATTTATCGATTATATCTAAGAAACAACATGAATCATCGATGGCAAGTGCCTTAAAGAATTTAGACAAGATGAGTTCAACTTTTTCGTCTCTGACTTTGAAAGTTAGTTTTCCATTTTTAACATCTATGATGGCTTCGGTAGTGGCTAGGAATGATCTACCTAATATAATAGGAATATTGGGGTCTTCTTTAATGTCCATGAATATAAAATCAGTTGGGATATAGAATTGTCCTATACGTACATGAACGTTTTCTAACATACCTAAAGGAAATTTCATCGATCGATCCGCTAATTGTACGAACATCCTCGTTGGTCTTAGTTCTCCCATGTTGAGTTTCTTGCAAATCGATAAGGGCATCATACTAATACTGGCTCCTAAATCGCATAGTGCTTTGTCTATGAAAAAAGATCCGATTACGTAGAGTATGGAAAAACTACCTGGGTCCTTAAGTTTAGGAGGGATGTTGTTTTGGATTATAGCACTACATTCAGCAATGAGCAATACAGTTTCATTATCCTTAAGCTTTTTCTTATTTGATAAGATTTCTTTAAGAAATTTAGCGTATGAGGGCATTTGTGTGATAACTTCTGTAAAAGGTATGGTAATGTTAAGTTGTTTCAGAAGTTCAACAAATTTCTTGAATTGCCCTATATTCTTAGACTTAGAAAATCTTTGAGGATATGGGATAGGTGGTTTATAGGGTGGCGGAGGCACATAAGGTTCTTCTTTTTCCGCGGCCTCTTCACCATCATAATCTTTTTCTACTTCCTCCGACTCAGCTTCTTTCTTAGTTCCTTTTCCATGTTTTTGTTACATGGATGGGTTCTCAATTCTAGGTTTAGTTGGTCCTCCTAGTTCTGTCCCACTCCGAAGTGTTATGGAATTAGCATGTCCCTTTGGATTTGGTTGGGTTTATCAAGGAAAAGTTCCAGCTGGAGCTGCTTGCTGTTGAGCCACTTGGGAGATTTTTGTTTCTAACATTTTCTTGGGTGTCGCAAGAGAATCAATCTTATTTGTCAGTTGCTTAATTTGTTCACTGGTGTGAATATCTTTATTCATGAAATATTTATTAGTTTGAGCTTGGGTAGCTACAAAGTTTTCTATCATTATTTCAATGTTGGACTTCCTAGAGATATTCAGAATATTTGAGACATTTTAGGTGGCTTTTTGATATCCTGGGGGTGTAGTAGGAGCTTTCCTAGGTGCGTACAAAGCATTGTTGCTTTTGTATAAGAAGTTTGGATGGTTCTCCCAAGCAGGGTTATATTTATTGCCATAGGGGTTTCCTTGAGTGTAATTCACTTGATCAACTGGTACTCCTATTAAGAGTGGACATTCGGGTGCAGCATGTGCGTGAAGTTCGAATAAATCACAGGTTGGAGCTACTGCAGCCACGGTGGCTATGGGAGTTGTGGTCAAGCTTTCTATATTTTGGGTAAGGGCTTCTACCTTAGCGTTAACTTGTTCTAAGCTACTAACTTTGTGCATATCGCCTTTCATTTGAGGTTTCTCCACCATGGTTCTATCGCTTCCCCATTGATAATAACTTTGAGCCTTACTTTTGATAAGTTGATAGGCATCGTGGTATGGTTTATCCATTAGCCCACCGCCAGCAACTGCATCAATCGTTAGTCTTGTGTTGTACAAGAGACCATTATAAAAGGTGTGGATGATCAGCCATTCTTCTAGACCATTTGCTTTCACTGTGTCTGTGTACTGCATAAACACAGACAAACAAAGGTTTGGATTGTCCGTAGGATATCCTGAAAATTAGTTTTGTTGGACAGCTTATAATAATGAAGGTTTTAACTCGAAATCATTCCGTGCAATGGCGGGAGTAGCAATACTGTTGTGGGTTTCCTCTTGCGATGGGGAAACATAATCCTTTAGAGGACGATTTTGGGGTCCTTCAGCCATTCTTGGTTTAGGAAGAGAATAGTCAGGAAGATTCAATTCAGGAAGGTTGTACTTGGTTTGGTATTCTCTAATTCGACTTCTTAAACTAACAAAACGCTCGACCTCGTCAATTGGTTGCTCCAATTCTTTGCCCTGAGAGCGAGTGCTTGGCATACAATCAATGGTTAAAATAAAATAAAATTGTTTTCCTTAGTCTATACTGCGTAACAAGGGATTTACAATATTAAGTAAATCAGTCCCCGACAACAGTGCTAAAAACTTGATCGCGACTTTGAGATCCTTGTCTCACACTTTCGTTCTATCGATTCAGGCCATATTATTAAACTCAAATGAGCGCTCTTGCTATTTCATTTAAAATTCAAAAATATTTTTTGAAAACAAACAGAGTCCAATTAATTTTAAAGCGCTCTCGTTGTATTTGAAATTAATGTTCAATTACCACTATCTGGTTAAAATCTGAAACTCTCGCTTTGTTGATTTTATCCTTAGTCTGTCTTTTACTCTCGTACAAAAACAGTTTAATGTCCAAATTGGAAATCGAAACCAGAAAAGCATTTTTGTAAAAATATTTATGCCAATTAATTACCGAATCCCTTCGGTTTAGGACTTCACATACCGGTATCGGGGAATTTAGCCAAACATAATTTTATTGCGTGATAATATAAAATAAAAACATACATTCAATAACACATGCATGGTAAAAATAAATAAACTATATTTAAAATTGAAACCTTGAATAAAACACTGAAGAATAATTTTGCAGTATGCTA
This sequence comes from Vicia faba, assembly GCA_948472305.1. Taxonomy (NCBI): domain Eukaryota; kingdom Viridiplantae; phylum Streptophyta; class Magnoliopsida; order Fabales; family Fabaceae; genus Vicia; species Vicia faba. The sequence goes on along the minus strand of OX451736.1, from coordinate 1,023,226,035 downwards.
TCCTCCACAAGTCGGCATGATTAACTTCGAAATAAAATATCTTGAAGAAATAAAAATAAACATAAACGAAATTCTGGAAGATAGAAGGAAAACTAAAGTTGCAGTATTCCTCCGATGTGAAGAAATACTGCTTTAACGAGGATGGTTTTCTTTGCTAACGGAAATTTTAAGCGAAACTGGAAAGTAATAACAAAAACTATGAAACTGGAATAAAATAACAATGTTGTAGTATGCAGAAAAAAGTAATAAAATTGGAGCAGGTCTCGAACATTTCAAAAATTGGTAATTGTCTTCATTTTATAGATTCCATAATTTGAGCAAAAGTAGGAACAATCCCTTAATCTTCGTTCTTCAATCGTGGAGAAAAATCAGCAAACTGTGTGTTTCGTGCGTTTCATGGAGATAATCTCACAACTTATGTATGCTCTATGGCGAGTGTCATGCGCTCTGTTGAGTGGGGCACATATCTTCATTTCGTGCCAGTCGGGACAAGAAGTGTGCCGAGGGGCACACTTTTAGACTTTGTGATGAGCGACGTGCGCTTGTGACGGGCGGCATGGCTTCTAATACAAAATTGTTTCCATTTAGCTCCTAAAGTGCCATTTCTTCTTCATTTCTCCATTATTTTTCTTCCTTTTCTCATTTATGCTTTGCAGAAACTAAATACCTGAAACATGCTGCAAATAGTATAAAAGGATACATAATGCGACATAATAAACAAAGAATCAGAAGCTTTATCTAAGTAAATCTGGCGAAAAATGCTATAACTTTTCGTGTTATCAGTGGCAAGTCAATTTCCATGTTAAATGAAACCTGTGGGAAAAATCAGTGATATTGATATCCCTAGAACCTGGATACTTCTTTAGGATAGGTTGAGCCAACTAAACTTCAAGAGGGTACTTATTTACGAACCCCGTGAAAGGCTTAAACCTAAGGCTCTTGTGTGATTTGTTTGTGTTTGTTATCTGTTTAAACATAACATCATAACATCATAACATCATATCATGACTAACCATTTCAAGGATCTATGGGATTTATCTTTGCTCTGTGTTGCAGGTTCATGGCTTCCAGTTGCAGGAATACTATCCATATCAACTTCGAAAGGGTACCTTCCAAGCTTGAGGAATTAGTCTCAAAGGTCCCCAAAAATTCTCAATTCACCAAAAGACATGGTCATCTACCCAGTCTGATTACTACCGGTTTCAAAGAAGACATGATGAGTGTCCTGTTCCAGTTCTTTGATCCTAAGCATCACTGTTTTACATTCCCGGATTATCAGTTGGTTCCCACAATGGAAGAATTCTCTAAGTTACTCGAAGTTCCTATTCTTGATTAGATACCTTTCACTAGTCTAGAGCACAAGTTCTAAAACCTGAAGACATTGCAACAACCTTACATCTGAAACGATCGGACATCATAGCTAATTGGGAAACAAGAAATGAAGTCAAGGATTTTTCTCCTAAATTTCTGATAGAGAAGGCTCATTGGTGAAACAACCGCTGAACAAATCATCGAGATGAAATCAATAAAGTCATTGTCGAACATCTTTTTATCCTACAGGAAGGGAAAGGTAAAAATCGAGTAAACCTGAGAAGGGTGAAATCAAGGTCGAATGACCAAGAGATACGGGTAAGGGAGTCTATTACGTGAGGGGAAGGTATTAGCACCCCATATTCCCGTAGTACTCTATGGTATCCACTCATGTTGTTCTAATATAATGGGTGTGTTTCAAATCTATATCTAGTTGTACAGGGAATGCATGCAAAAGAAAAAAGAGAAAATAATGTAGGGAAAAATGAAAAGTTGTGCTTGTTCGGGCCCTTACCCAATGCCTACGTATCCCTTTTAAGGAATCAAAGCAGCCGTAGTTCGACTTAAAAGCTTATGTTGGTTTGTATTTGTTTAATGAACAAATATTAATTTCGCCTTCTGCTGCAACTCGACCTTTGAAGACTCAGACGTCAGCACATAAGTGAATTAACATGTTCTTTTTAAAAGTTTGGAAAGAAAATCCCAAAGGCGCAAAAGAGTTTGCATTGGTTGATGGTTTTTCACCTTGAAAAATGATTTTGAAAATCGTTAGATGTCTTATGCTTTTTCAAGAAAAAGAGAGTTTTTGTTTTAATGCATGGATGCAAAAGAAAGAAAAATATCTAAGGGGACTAACCTAAATTTATCCCTAATATTATCATATAATGGTCGATCCTAAGGTTTAGGATGAAAGGGAAATCTCTACCCTATGTTAGCATGCATGGATACCTATCCTAATGTCTAGCTCGAAAGCTACTCTAATCGAGCGATCCTAAGGGAAGCATACCAATTCCTATCCTAAGGGAACATGGTATAGCAAACGAATAAGCAAACAAGTGCTTTGGAAAAAGCACACAAACATAAGCAACACATACTGGCTCAAAGGGATGGGGGAAACAAGAGAAATACTTTAGCTAAGTGGAGCGGATCACCCGAAGCAAATAGGCGGGAGACAGATTTAAAATAAAAAGGTGAGGTCCAAAGCGACTAAATACCTAACCAAGATATAGAAGATCGAGGTAGGCAACAGAAGACAATATGAACCATCATGGAGTGTCAGCATCGGCCAATGTGAACTCTTGAGAAAACATGAGGGTTTGATTGCAAAACCCTTCCCCACATGACGAACTCGATACACAAGATCTGTACGACTCTGAAGCATCAACGTATAACGTGAGCTAAGGATGACACAGACTAGAATGTGCGAGGGTTGATTATGGACCCTCCCCACTTGCCTCCTTTTGGGGACTTATCATCTGTAATATAATGCGGGAACAAATGTAAACACACGTGCAAAATACCTACTTTAAAGGTAGGATTTTAAACAAACACAAATAGTATACAAAAAGCAGTGCCTACTACAGGACTTTAAACAGATACTTTGAGTGCACGCTCTTTATATCTTGCTTCCTACTTCACATTATCTCTAGAAAGCAATAAATTCCCCTACTATACATGATCTCTAGAAGCGATAAAATGCTGAAAATGAGAAACCAGAGAAATACCAAACAAACAAAATTTTGTAGCATGGCAAGCAAAGCAGAGAAACCCAGAAAATTTCGTGCAAGCTTTATATCAACCAAAGAGAAATAATCATAAAATCAGACGTAAAAGATAAGCGTCGAAGCCTCCATGTGAAAACAAATCACATACATCCGAATCATCATAAGATAATCCTGCACGAAGATACAAAATTATACAACGCAAAATACTCTATTGTTGTCTCATGGTGCGAGAAATATCCGTTGGAAGCTGTGATACGGTGGGAGAACTGACTTGAGGTTTTGCGTTTGTGTTTGCAAATGTTGCGGTTTAGCAAGAGTCGCCACTGACTTTTCTTTTATCGAATAAGGAAAGGTGAAAAAAGCACAAGAAAGACCTTTTAGAGATGTTTTTTAGTTCGGGGGGTAGATTATGAAAAGGGAAGGTGTTGTACCCCAAAATTTGCCCTCCCATATTTCTCAAAACATTTCAAGAAAAATTCACAAGTCCAACCCGGCGCGTCATATTCAGGTATTCTTTCGCCAAGATATCTCTGATAACGTATTCTCAAATTCAGGTTCGGCTCAAGAGTCAATTCTTTAAAGAAGGTATCCGAATGTGTGAGTTTTCTCGAAGAAATATGGTGAAAAAGTATGCTGAAAGTGCAGTTTTTACGCGCTAAAAAATTCATAACTTGAAGATCGTGGCTCGTTTTGAACCCGTTCCGGTGGCCAAAATTCCGTCTTGACATTATCTACATTTTCATCTCTCACGGCTGGAAGCCAATTTCGATCAGAAGGTCTTCAAAAATGTGAATTTATCAAGTATTTTCGTGCAGAAAATTTGTGACAGAAGTTTATTTGCGTCATGTTCAAAAAATCATAACTTGGTCGATTTTCATCGTATCGAGCTGGTTCCGGTGCCAAAATTTCAAAAATTGAGTGGGATACATTTTCACAGAAGGTATTAAGTTCAAACGGTATTCAAAAGGCCTTCATTTTTTGCTCAGAGTGCGTGACACGCCGAAAATCCTGAATGCTGAATATTATTTCATCTGGGCCGAAACTTCGAAAATTCATTACTCGGTCAATTTTTATCGGATTGGGCTCATATTTTACACAAGGTCCCTGACTCGTAGATCTACAACTTTTCTTCAAAAGTCGAGACCGGATTATGCTCCGATCAATACCAGTTTTTTATTGAAGAACGTGTCAGAGTCGACACTGGAGCCCAAAATAAGTTTGTCTGAGCTGAAACTTCAAAAATTCATAACTAATTCACCGTTTATCCGATTGAGCCGATTTTCGGACAGGAGTTAGTTCTCGATATCGGCTACATTTTGTTTTCACATTTCAACTTCAAAAATTGCACTTAAGTCCCTGCGATTTAGCCTGGAAAGTGACGAACTCAAGTGAACATTGGAGGCCCAATTGCACATTCAAAGCCCATTTTCTTTACCCTAATTTCCATTATATAATCACCTTCTTTTCACACAAACCGGAGAGAAAAAAAAGAGAGGAAAAAGAGAGAAAAAATCTTGCCACAACACTGTTAGAATATCAAATTCTTTCAAGAACCCTAAAACCTTGAAATCCTTATTACAAATCCCCCTCTCACTACAAACAAGTCATCACAGTTACAAACCAATACCTCACTACTTCTTCAGTAAGGATAAGGCTGGCTTGATCTCCATGATCCTAATTTTCCAGTAAGGCATAAAAGCATTCAGGTCACTAATTTTCCAGTAAGGGTAAGATTGATTTGATCTCCATGATCAAAAGGGTATAATCATTCATACATACCATATTGTGCCTAAACATTAAATTTCTTCATATATTGGCTTTATTTTCATTTTATGATTTTATTTAATGTGTTCATGAGATTCAACACTGCAGATTTAGACAAGATCCCATGCAGGTTCATTAAGGAACGTTGAGGGCAAAACACAAATGGCCAAAAGCCAAATGGCCAAAAGCCAAAAGCCAAATGGCCAAAGTAGAAAAACTTATGCATGACACCAATACATGGCGAGACAGACATCCTAGAAGATTAAGGAATGTTGAGGCCAGAACATAAATGGCCAACAGCCAGAACACAAATGGCCATGAAACCCAATCCAATGGCCAAAGAATGCAGACCACGGTACTCAGGAGTCAATGAACACGCACGCGATGCCAGAAAGTCAAACAAGGCTTTTTGTCTAATGGGCCAGATTTCTCACAAAAAACCTCCCTTTGGGTCTGAATACCCTCCATGGTTTGCACATTTTTATTTTTTTATTTGATTTTCCTTTTTATTCTTTTAATTGTTTTCAATTGTTTTCTTTAATTTCATAAATTAATTTTCATAAGATAAAAAATCAGAAACTAAAATATATTTAATTATTATTATTTCACTATTAATTTATTTTGTAAATAAACTTTAATAATTAGGTTGGTAAATTAGGTTTTAAAACTTTAATCTTTTTCTCAATAAATTAAAATATGTAGAAATTAGGTTTTTTAACTTTTTATCACTTTTCTTAATAAATAATTTTTTCCTATTATCATTATTAGTAATTATTAATTTATTTTGTAAATAAACATGTACATAAATTCTTTAGTAAATTAAGTTAAACTTTGACGTTTTTCATTAGTAATTAAAAATAACTTAGAATTAGGGTTTCTTTTAATTTCAATTTTCTTTATTTTCATTAAATACCAAAAACCTAAAAAATATTTCTTTCCTTTTATTAAATAATTAATTAGCTGTTAATTAAATTTAATTTCAAAAGGGTCCAACGCCATCGAACGTGCAACTTTAATTCTTTCGCGCATTTTATTTTATTTCTTATAATATTAATGTAACTCTCCTAAAACCTTGTAAACTCGGACATTTATCTTTCGCACTTTACTTTATTTACTTTCTGTCAAATCGGGTCTTGGATTTTAATTTTGGCGATGTGGACCCGCGCCTTTGTAATAGTTTAGGAACTTTACGTTTCTCGCAAATTTTTTAACTGTTAATCAATGCATGCAAGAATGAATGACAAAATAAAAACAAACGCATAGATCACTTTACCATGACAAGATAAAATATCTGAATTTAACACACAAATCACACACCACCCCTAGGGTACGCCTCACTGTTGCCTTGCCTCGAAAGGTGATCGTCGAGTAGAGGATGTCTTAGTAAGTCCTCATGATCCGGGAACCTGGCATGAGGGTAGCTTCTAAGGTGTCTTCCCATTGCTCTGGTGATCACCATGTCCCGAACCTCGAATTGACCCGAACACCTCCAACGGTGGTGCTACCTACCTTTCAATGGTGGGATGGCACTACTTTAAAGGATATTTACACAGACGAATTCCTTAGGGTAGGTAGACGACTCTAGATACTTGCTCTAAATTTCAAAACAAATCAAAAATACTTTTCACACCGACACCTTTTCAAAAAGCTTTCGAAAGCAATTTTTCAAACACTCTTGAGGACCGATACAAGAGTCGAACTGGAATTTTCAAAGAAACTTTTTAAAAACCCACAATTGAAAAGCAAACAAACCATTTTTGAAAACACAAATGAGCAAGTATCTAAGAGCCCATGGATAACCATGGATAGAAAGGGTGCTAATACCTTCCCTTTCTATAATCTACCTCCCGAACCGAGAGCAATCTCTATAAGGAATTTTTCTGTGCTTTTGTCCTTTCCATTTGGAGAAAATAAAAGACGGTGGCGACTCTTGCTTACCGCGACATTTCGCGAACCAGCGTTAAACAGTCAGTTCCAGATCCACCGATCACAGAACTTTCGACTCTGCTGGGGAATATTTTTAAAGTGAGGTGTACCTTAGGGTTAGTTCATAAATGTGTTTTCAATTGTATTAACTTGTCTGCTTTAAATTTGTGGGTTGCATGGGAGTTACATAGATCCTAACCCGGATCTGGGGATACCCTGTTTAGGTAGCATAAGCTGTGAGGGACCTGTCCGGCGTAGACCGACACAGGTGAAGCAGTGGCTACGTTGGTGTGGCACCTTGGTCTGTACCGATATCCCTTGTGTTGCAACGAGGAGAATATGGGTCTTCTAAGGAGTCATTAAGCACCAACAACCTTAGAACCTTAAATGACACAACTTGGCCATTAGAACAGTAGCAGTATGCTACGCCCATTGAGGCTAAACTCTCGTGATGGTTCTGGCCGCAAGAAAAGATTGCGATGCTGGAGTTATGACCGATTGAGGGTAGTCAATGATATTGGGATCCTCTAAGAACCCGGTTACTTTGATAGGACAGGTTGAACCCACCAACTTCAAGAGGGTAATACCCATACCTCATGCTGGCCTTAAACTCTAAGGGCTTCTCTTGTGTGACTTGTGTGCCTTCGTACTTGACTATTTGCATGCTTGTTATCTAACACAGGAACTACTTGTAGGGTTTGCTTATAGTCCTTAATTGGGACTCATAGCAGGGTTTGCTAAGTTTTTTTTGCAGGTTTTGTCCATAGTCCTTAATTAGGACTCATGGCAGGTTTATCGAGTTTGCTTGCAGCTTTTGTTTATAGTCCTTAATAAGGGCTCATAACAGGGTTTATCCATACTACCCCATGCATCATGACATCATACCATTGCATACATCCTAACCTATTTCAAGGATCTCAAAGGCTTGTGATGCAGGTCATGATAAATCAAACATCTAGCAAGGGGCAAAGAGGATTTATTTTCCTCTAGCCAAAGTTGTTAGGGGCTATGACCCACTTGATATGGTGAGCTTTGACACTTGAAGAAAGTTCCCTGAGCCCAGATTGTCAGGGGCTATGACCCACCGGATATGGTGAGCCTTTGACCCTTGAAGAAGGACTCTCAACAACATGAAGTTCCTTCAATCAAGCTACCAATTCAAATGATAACGATCTTCTTGTTTACCCCGCGAGATCCTTGAAAACATTACATGCATACATACATATCATTGCATTACAGGTATCCCTTTTACAGGTTGCTCACCCTCTTCGCTGTTTATTTCAGCATCATGAATCCTGACTCATCATCAACCGAGATGTCTATCAAGGCCCTCCAGGCCCAGAATGCCCAGTTCCAGGAGTTGATTATGAGCCTAGCCCAGGGTCAAAAAGAATTGAAGACTCTGATTCAGAAGAAGAAGAAGAGGACTGTTTTGTTCAGCCCTAGACGCAGATCTGGGAATACACTGTAGGATGAAGCTGAGAGGACAACTCCATCTGTGGGGAAAGGCAGTCCCCATGAGAGAGAGGTTCCCAGTCCAGTGGTCTCTGACAACGAGACAGATTTCAACGACGAACAATACCCTCCTGCTGAAGACAAGTACAAGCAGTTGGAAGACCGTCTGAATGCAATGGAAATTCAACAAGTACCTGGTTTGGATTTCGGAGATTTGGGTCTAACTTCTGGTGTGGTGATCCCATACAAGTTCAAAGCACCCTCCTTTGCTAAGTACGATGGGGCATCCTGTCCCAGGCTGCATCTCAGGTCTTATGTGCGGAAGATTCAACCATATACTGTGGACAAGAACTTGTGGATCCACTTCTTCCAGGAAAGTCTTTCAGGGACTCATCTCGAATGGTTCTATCAGCTGGATGGAACCAAGGTTCGTAACTGGGAGGAGTTGGCTATTGCTTTTTACAAGCAGTATCAGTATAATGCCGACCTCGCTCCTACGCGTACCCAACTCCAGGGTATGTCGCTAGGATCGGGAGAAGGTTTTAAGGAGTATGCGCAGAAATGGAGAGACCTGGCCGGTAGGGTACAACCACCGCTGACTGACCGTGAACTTGTGGACATGTTCTTGGGGACCCTGTCTGGTCCGTTCTACAACCACCTGATTGGGAATTCGTCTGCTGGATTCACAGATCTTATCTTGACTGGAGAGCGAATACAAGCTGGCATCAGGTCTGGGAAGATTCAAGAAGCTGCACCTTCTGATAAAAAGCCTCATCATGGAAAGAAAGAGTCCAATGTTGTGCACGGTAAAAACAGCCGTCATGAGGTAGGGGCAACCCAAATCTCCAATCCTAGACCTGCTCAACAAGGACAGGGGCAGCAGCGCAAGGAGGTCGCACCCAAGCGCCAGTTCACCAAGATCAACATGTCGTTGGATCAAGCACTACAACAAATGTTGAAGGCAGGGTTGATCACCTTAAGGGCTCCTCTTCGGAATCCAAACACTTATGCTCCTAACTATCATCCCAACGATAGGTGCGCATATCATTCCGATAGCCCGGGGCATACCAGGGACAACTGCTGGCCTCTCAAAAACAAGATTTAAGACATGATCGACGCTGGAGAGATTCAGTTTGAAGTACCCGAGACTCCAAATATAATCACTGCTCCGTTGCCCAATCATTGAAGACCTTTTTCTTATTTGAATTCCCGAGTTGTATTTTTCGTTGCTTATACAAACAATTAATGTCATAGCAAACTCTTTTATTCCATTAAAGCATCGCATATGTCTGTTTTGGGAATTAATACAATTGTTTTCATTATATTCAAAATTATTTTCATTTTTCTGTGATGATCAACTCTCGGTTAATAATTCTAATCCTCTTGAGGGAGGATGACGAAAACGATACCACAATCTACAGTATGCTTTTGAACAGACCCCGCTGATGAAGTACAGGCATTGTTTCAATTCCTAAAACACTGGAGTTATAAGGATGATAATCCCTCGTCAACCTCTCTGAGCCAAAGAAGTAGGAGTTTTTCTTTTCGAAAATTAAAACCCTTTATCATAACCTGGGGCAGGGTAGTTTTCTCAGTTGATCCGAGTGCATAACGAATGGCACCAAAGAGGTCTTTACAAAACAAAGAAAGACAGTGATGGTTCCGAACAATCAATAAATAAAGGCAGTCATTATCAAAAGAAAAATTGATAAATGAAAAGCCCAAAAAGTCAAAACCTATAAAGGGGACTTACGAAACTAGGGCATCCCGCTGACTGTAATTCCAAAAAAGGAAACAGCTCAGGCAAAAAACAGGGATAAAAAAATCAAAAAGAAAAGGTCTTATAAACCCTCAACAAAAAGGAAATGACTGCCTATTCCAAATAAATCATCAATATCTGAACCATCACCGGAAAATCAGAGCAAAGACTCAGACAAGGTCTAACGTATGATCAACTGAGTTTAGGTTTGGAGAACATCACGAAGAGTGGGTAGGTACAAATAATTTGAGCCTTTATCCTTTGTTTCTTAAACCATGAACCAGGCCACGTTATAACCCTTAAAAGTCCTAGCTGAAGCATGGGTTAGTTCGAAAGCATACTGTTACGAAAGGTATCCTGACTCCTGAAGGCTCGCTGTAAAATCTTGAGTTGACATCACATTGTTTTACGATAAAATGCATTTTTTTAAATCTTCAAGACAGACATAAGCTTTGCATTTTTAACATAACTTTGTTTGCATATGACTTTTTGTTTGAACAGCATGGAAATTCGCACGACGAATGCCTAATGAACAAAAGTACTTCCAATCAAGGGGCACGGCATGAGCATTGTCCATTATCTGGGGCATGACAAAACACTGCTAACAGGGGCAACTCCCTATATCCTGAGAGCGTGGACATAGTCGAAGAAAAATACCACGCGTAATCAAAGACCCGCTAGGTTGACATACATAGGCAAAAATAAGGGCTTCCCGACGAACCAAAAGGGTTCGGGCAAAATGAAGGGATGAAATGAAAAATCTGTACACCCGACAAGTCGAAAATCTGAAAAGGCGGCTTGGGCAAAAATGGGTATCCCGGTGGACTGAAAACCCGAAAGGGCGGTCCAGGAAAAAGTTAGGGATTAAAGCGTACGACTATGCCCTGTCATCTCGTCACTTGCCTACCAGAAGAAGATTGGTCAAATCGGCGGTCATCAAGCACCTCCACAGGTATCTTCCTCTCCCACATCAGAAACAGGGGCAATAAAGAGTTGTCTAAGCAATCTGATTGTTCTGTCCTCCAAGGTATCAAGGTAGGTTCCGTTGAAGAATATAACCAATACAGTTCAATACTTCCCCAGGAGAGTCCAATCCAGTTTCCCCAAGAAAGTTGGAATCCATCTCTCCAAGAAGTAAGCTTATCCCCAGTAGATTCTGGAAGCTTATCCTCATAGAGCACGAACGCGTCTCCCGGCTTTATTCAAAGAGTTATTTCCCTAACAGGATATAACTGGGTTATCCTCAGCCAAAAGCCACGGAAAGAGCGTCCTCGATGGAGTCTTCTTATCCCCAGTGAAGTCTATTAACACTTCCAACACAACAATGGTATCCCCAGCAAATTATTATCAACAACTCAACAAAGTACCTCTCTCCCCATAGAGTATTGCTTCCCAGCAAGATCGCTAGAGTACTTTTCTCCCTGCAGAGTAATCCATTCGCCAAGTTTATTCCCCAACAGAGTTATCTTCTCCTACCGGTATTCTTGCAACTATCATCCCCAGCGGAAGCAAAGATCTATTCTTTAACAGCAGCCCAGGAGTGACTTCCCGGCACTCGTCAAGGATTTATTCTCCTAAGCCGAAAACATATGTTCATAAACATCACATCTTCATACATTATAGCATGCATATGCATCATACTACACGAATCTCATCAATTTTGAGGACATCCTGAAATCATGCAGTTCATGCATCATGATCTTGCATGCAACTGATGCTTTACCTTTTCAGGAAAGGTCAATACAAAAATGATTACTATCAACTATCACAACTCTTTCTAGATATAGTTCAGATGTGACCCAGATATGGCGACGTTCTGATACTTCTTCCAGATTTCATTCTAGATATGGTTCAGATGTGACCCAGATATGGCGACGTTCTGATACTTCTTCCATATTTCCTTCTAGATATGGTTCAGATGTGACCCAGGCATGGCGACGTTCTGATACTTCTTCCAGATTTCCTTCTAGATATAGTTCAGATGTGAACCGGATATGGCGACGTTCTGATACTTCTTCCAGATTTCCTTCTAGATATAGTTCAGATGTGAACCAGATATGGCGACGTTCTGATACTTCTTCCAGATTTCCTTCCAGATATGGTTCGGATGTGACCCAGGCATGGCGACGTTCTGACACTTATTCCAGTTGAAGATTTCAAGACCTAGACTGGTTCAGATTTTTCTGTTTCTTATCCAGTCCAAGGCCTTCTCTAGTCCAGCTAAATCGACCCCTAACAGATTTTCCTGATAAAGACTTAGTAGAAGATACCCAAGATTCTCTCAGCGTTACCGTTGAAGTAGAAGTTATCCAAGATTCTCTTAATGATTACTGTTGAGGTTGTAGTCGCCTGTGGTTCTCTCCCCGATACTGCGGAGGTAGTAATCACCCCAAGATTCTCTCAGCGTTACCGTTGAAGTAGAAGTTATCCAAGATTCTCTCGATGATTGCTGTTGAGGTTGTAGTCGCCTGTGGTTCTCTCCCCGATACTGCGGAGGTAGTAATCATCCCCAGATTCGCTCAGCGTTACTGTTGAAGTGAAGTCATCCAAGATTCTCTCAATGATTACTGTTGAGGTTGAAGTCGTTCAAGATTCTCTCAATGATTACTGTTGAGGTTGAAGTCGCCCAAGATTCTCTCAATGATTACTGTTGAGGTTGAAGTCGCCCAAGATTCTCTCAATGATTACTGTTGAGGTTGAAGTCGCCCAAGATTCTCTCAATGATTACTGTTGAGGTTGAAGTCGCCCAAGATTCTCTCAATGATTACTGTTGAGGTTGAAGTCGCTTATGGTTCTCTCCCCGATACTATGGAGGTAGTAATCGTCCCCAGATTCTCTCAGCGTTACTGTTGAGGTTGAAGTCGACCAAGGTTCTCTCAGCGTTCCTGTTGAGGTAGTAATCGTCCAAGGTTCTCTCACCGTTCCTGTTGAGGTAGTAACCATCCCTGGTTCATTCATCACCTTTTGAAGCTCCAGATCCAGCTCCTGTAACCAGTCAGGACACATCCATACAAAGAGTTTGAAAACCATCTCCTGCAACAGGTCAGGTAATCATTTTCTTTTGCAGGTACGCAAGCTCTCGCTAAGGAATCTCTTACGCGATCAACATCCAGATGGCATCTATAAGCCCATCCACCTTCCATCACCTCTCAGCATGGCATCTATAAGCCCATCATCCTATCCATCACTTCCAAATGGCATCTATAAGCCCATTCCCCCTACATCACATTGCTGATACTACACCATGCGAGTGCAAATTTCTGGGCACTTTAGTGTTCAATCATCTTCCACCTTCGGATCACGAAAGGCACGCAAGCCAATCTACATCCTCAGGTTTAAGAAGATTGAACAGGGGCAACTGTTGTACCCCAAAATTTGCCCTCCCATATTTCTCAAAACATTTCAAGAAAAATTCACAAGTCCAACCCGGCGCGTCATATTCAGGTATTCTTTCGCCAAGATATCTCTGATAACGTATTCTCAAATTCAGGTTCGGCTCAAGAGTCAATTCTTTAAAGAAGGTATCCGAATGTGTGAGTTTTCTCGAAGAAATATGGTGAAAAAGTATGCTGAAAGTGCAGTTTTTACGCGCTAAAAAATTCATGACTTGAAGATCGTGGCTCGTTTTGAACCCGTTCCGGTGGCCAAAATTCCGTCTTGACATTATCTACATTTTCATCTCTCACGGCTGGAAGCCAATTTCGATCAGAAGGTCTTCAAAAATGTGGATTTATCAAGTATTTTCGTGCAGAAAATTTGTGACAGAAGTTTATTTGCGTCATGTTCAAAAAATCATAACTTGGTCGATTTTCATCGTATCGAGCTGGTTCTGGTGCCAAAATTTCACAAATTGAGTGGGATACATTTTCACAGAAGGTATTAAGTTCAAACGGTATTCAAAAGGCCTTCATTTTTTGCTCAGAGTGCGTGACACGCCGAAAATCCTGAATGCTGAATATTATTTCATCTGGGCCGAAACTTCGAAAATTCATAACTCGGTCAATTTTTATCGGATTGGGCTCATATTTTTACACAAGGTCCCTGACTCGTAGATCTACAACTTTGCTTCAAAAGTCGAGACCGGATTATGCTCCGATCAATACCAGTTTTTTATTGAAGAACGTGTCAGAGTCGACACTGGAGCCCAAAATAAGTTTGTCTGAGCTGAAACTTCAAAAATTCATAACTAATTCACCGTTTATCCGATTAAGCCGATTTTCGGACAGGAGTTAGTTCTCGATATCGGCTACATTTTGTTTTCACATTTCAACTTCAAAAATTGCACTTAAGTCCCTGCGATTTAGCCTGGAAAGTGACGAACTCAAGTGAACATTGGAGGCCCAATTGCACATTCAAAGTCCATTTTCTTTACCCTAATTTCCATTATATAATCACCTTCTTTTCACACAAACCGGAGAGAAAAAAAAGAGAGGAAAAAGAGAGAAAAAACCTTGCCACAACACTGTTAGAATATCAAATTCTTTCAAAAACCCTAAAACCTTGAAATCCTTATTACAAATCCCCCTCTCACTACAAACAAGTCATCACAGTTACAAACCAATACCTCACTACTTCTTCAGTAAGGATAAGGCTGGCTTGATCTCCATGATCCTAATTTTCCAGTAAGGCATAAAAGCATTCAGGTCACTAATTTTCCAGTAAGGGTAAGATTGATTTGATCTCCATGATCAAAAGGGTATAATCATTCATACATGCCATATTGTGCCTAAACATTAAATTTCTTCATATATTGGCTTTATTTTCATTTTATGATTTTATTTAATGTGTTCATGAGATTCAACACTGCAGATTTAGACAAGATCCCATGCAGGTTCATTAAGGAACGTTGAGGCCAAAACACAAATGGCCAAAAGCCAAATGGCCAAAAGCCAAAAGCCAAATGGCCAAAGTAGAAAAACTTATGCATGACACCAATACATGGCGAGACAGACATCCTAGAAGATTAAGGAACGTTGAGGCCAGAACATAAATGGCCAACAACCAGAACACAAATGGCCATGAAACCCAATCCAATGGCCAAAGAATGCAGACCACGGTACTCAGGAGTCAATGAACACGCACGCGATGCCAGAAAGTCAAACAAGGCTTTTTGTCTAATGGGCCAGATTTCTCACAAAAAACCTCCCTTTGGGTCTGAATACCCTCCATGGTTTGCACATTTTTATTTTTTTATTTGATTTTCCTTTTTATTCTTTTAATTGTTTTCAATTGTTTTCTTTAATTTCATAAATTAATTTTCATAAGATAAAAAATCAGAAACTAAAATATATTTAATTATTATTATTTCACTATTAATTTATTTTGTAAATAAACTTTAATAATTAGGTTGGTAAATTAGGTTTTAAAACTTTAATCTTTTTCTCAATAAATTAAAATATGTAGAAATTAGGTTTTTTAACTTTTTATCACTTTTCTTAATAAATAATTTTTTCCTATTATCATTATTAGTAATTATTAATTTATTTTGTAAATAAACATGTACATAAATTCTTTAGTAAATTAAGTTAAACTTTGACGTTTTTCATTAGTAATTAAAAATAACTTAGAATTAGGGTTTCTTTTAATTTCAATTTTCTTTATTTTCATTAAATACCAAAAACCTAAAAAACATTTCTTTCCTTTTATTAAATAATTAATTAGCTGTTAATTAAATTTAATTTCAAAAGGGTCCAACGCCATCGAACGTGCAACTTTAATTCTTTCGCGCATTTTATTTTATTTCTTATAATATTAATGTAACTCTCCCAAAACCTTGTAAACTCGGACATTTATCTTTCGCACTTTACTTTATTTACTTTCTGTCAAATCGGGTCTTGGATTTTAATTTTGGCGATGTGGACCCGCGCCTTTGTAATAGTTTAGGAACTTTACGTTTCTCGCAAATTTTTTAACTGTTAATCAATGCATGCAAGAATGAATGACAAAATAAAAACAAACGCATAGATCACTTTACCATGACAAGATAAAATATCTGAATTTAACACACAAATCACACACCACCCCTAGGGTACGCCTCACTGTTGCCTTGCCTCGAAAGGTGATCGTCGAGTAGAGGATGTCTTAGTAAGTCCTCATGATCCGGGAACCTGGCATGAGGGTAGCTTCTAAGGTGTCTTCCCATTGCTCTGGTGATCACCATGTCCCGAACCTCGAATTGACTCGAACACCTCCAACGGTGGTGCTACCTACCTCTCAATGGTGGGATGGCACTACTTTAAAGGATATTTACACAGACGAATTCCTTAGGGTAGGTAGACGACTCTAGATAATTGCTCTAAATTTCAAAACAAATCAAAAATACTTTTCACACCGACACCTTTTCAAAAAGCTTTTGAAAGCAATTTTTCAAACACTCTTGAGGACCGATACAAGAGTCGAACTAGAATTTTCAAAGAAACTTTTTTAAAACCCACAATTGAAAAGCAAAAAAACCATTTTTGAAAACACAAATGAGCAAGTATCTAAGAGCCCATGGATAACCATGGATAGAAAGGATGCTAATACCTTTCCTTTCTATAATCTACCTCCCGAACCGAGAGCAATCTCTATAAGGAATTTTTTTGTGCTTTTGTCCTTTCCATTTGGAGAAAATAAAAGACGGTGGCGACTCTTGCTTACCGCGACATTTCGCGAACCAGCGTTAAACAGTCAGTTCCAGATCCACCGATCATAGAAGGTATTAGAACCCTTTTCATCCATGGTTTTCCATGGGCTCTTTGTTACTTGCTAGATCACTTGATTTTGTTGAAAATGTGCATAGTGTGGTTTTTGAAAGTATTTCGAAAAGGTGCCATCGGTTAGGCAAACTTTGCAATGATTCCCGTTCGTAAGAATGTATGCAAAGTGTTGAGCTTTTGAAAATATTTCAAGGTTTGGAAAATGTTTTGAAGTTGTTTTGAAAGTGTATGTGATTGTTTTTTTTTGTTGAAAATAGCAAGGATGTTTATTTTGAAACTAAAATTAATTTACCTAGTCAAAAAGGTCTTAGATGTGCTTTTTTCACCTTTAGATGTTGCTACCTTACCATTGACTTGGCAAGAATCCCCATCATTGGATGTGAAGGGACGAGCGTTGGGTCATCGTATGACCATGATATCAATGTTGTGATATGACTTAACACTTTTTCTTTAGGGACTAAGATCATTTTGAAAGGAAACTTTGATAGCATCATCGAGGGGCTATGATCTTGTATTTTCGATTCGTTTGTGCTAAGACATCCCACATGCATAACATGGCCACTTTTATAAGGCAACAAGTGGAATTACCCTAAGGGTGTAAGTGTGCGAGTGTATTTTATTGGATGCATAATTTGTCTTGATTAGGGTGATCTATTTGTCAATTTTCATATCTTGTCATACACACCCTAATTACTAGCATATATTGAAAGTAATAACAGTGCGGAAATGTAAAGTCCTACGCTATTAAAATATTTTGGGGGGTGGGGGTACATTTTTGTGAATGGGGGTTGCAAGTTAAAATTCTAGGTTACTATTACAACCATATTGAAATAGATAAGAATGTATAGGAAATGTAAAATGCTTAAAAAGAAGTAAGTTTTGTTTAAGAAAATATTTTGTCTTTTTATGTTAAAATATAATATGTAAAATATAATATGTAAAATATAAAATATTTTGGTGTTTTTTTTATTAACAATAAAAAATAATATGATGGAAAAATAATAAAAAAGAAAGAAAACCAAAATCAGCGCAAATGCATGAGAATAGAAGAGGTCAGAAGTTCTAACTCTGCCTTGCTACACAAATAGAAACATGTTAGCAAAAATATGGAAGTTCAGAAGTTCTGAATATTCTGAGAATTCAGAAGTTTTCAGAAGTTCTAACGCAACTGTCAGAACTTTGCTTCTCTCCATGCCAGTCAGAACATCTGCAGCTTAGTCATTTACAGAACGGAAGTTACATGTATAACAGTTATGACAAATTTCATGAAATATCAGAAGCACAAATCAGAAGCAACATGTATTTGCTAATTCTAATTCTGAGTCCTAATTTCTTTATGAATCTCTGAACTGGGATTTCTTTTACTTAGGCAAGAAAATGCAGGAATTTTCAGAATATGTACATCATCAAGATCAGAATATCTACATTGTGCTAAATATGCAAAATCTGACAATGCTTAATCACTTAGGATGAGGGTCAGCAAAAAACTTACCTTGCAGCTGGAAAGGGTTCTGTGAACTGGAGATTGGTCTTGAATTCTGGTGATGTTCTGAGCAACTTCTTCACGTACTCAGCAGGATGGACGTTTGCAACTTCTGAAGCAGCCAAGGGGTGATATTCTGACTCCTTTGTGGTGAAAGTGAATGGAGAGTGTATGGCAATAGGAATACAGAAGTTAAGGTAGCTTCTAATGTATGAATCAGCAACTACGTGGATGGCTTTAGTCAAGAACACTTGAGGAAAAATGGAGTTTGAATATAAGGAATCAATGCTAAGATTTTTGTATTTTGTGTTTATATTTTCCTGGGTTCTTGGAATTTTTGCAGTGGTTCAAAGCTTTCTTCCTCAATTCTTTCGTCTCTTTCACAAATTTTTTTGGCCCCTTCTCAGTGGCCAATGGTGTTCTATTTATAGGCAAAGCTTTTGTAGTTTGGAGATGTCAAGTGGCGCCAGCATCATATGCTAGATGCTGACTTACTCTTGAAGTAAGCTTAAACAAGTGGGGGTTCAATGCATTCAAGTTGAATGGTTAGCAATGCCTCAGCTGGATTTGGCAGCTTGAATAAAGGAAAAGTAGAAACAGCGCATAGGTCTAGCATACTTTTGCACAGAAGTTTGTCTTCCCAAGACAGTAGGGGTACATGTGGGGAAAATCCATTGGATAAAGGCTCAGAGGCGGTTGTGAGCATTAAATGAGTTCCCATGTGAAACTCTGCATCCTTGCTTGACTCTGGATCAGAAGTTCTGCTTCAGCGTAACATCTCATCTTCTGATCCTCTTACCTTATGGCTTCAGCATATTCGGAAGGATCCTTCAGAACTTCCAATATACTTACAGCACGCTTTGTTACCTTCTTTGATTTACCCTTGCAAACTCTGACCGAACCTTTGTGAAAACTGGTCCAGAAGTTCTGACCAAACTTTGTCTTGAGACTATCCAAAATTTGCTGAGTGTGAACACTGACCCAGAAGTTCTGAAATTATCATATTTTTTAAAACACTTAGAAAATTTCTAAGTATTTAGAATTTGACTTTTCCAAAGTAAAATTTGACTTTTGAAATT
Organism: Vicia faba; assembly: GCA_948472305.1. Classification (NCBI taxonomy): domain Eukaryota; kingdom Viridiplantae; phylum Streptophyta; class Magnoliopsida; order Fabales; family Fabaceae; genus Vicia; species Vicia faba. Next base: position 1,023,206,836 of record OX451736.1, on the reverse strand, counting down.
CTTGATGAAACAAACTTCATATTCCAACATGTATTGATGAAATATGACTTTTGAGATTTGATTTTGATCCAAAAGTCAAAGTTAGACTTCTTAGTGTGCAAATGACCATTTTTACCTTGTGAATGGTTTTCTTGGAAAAATTGATAATTCAAGGCCTGGAGACTTGATGAAGGAAAACTTGAGGATCCAGGGTGATTCCTTGATAAATGAGAGGGCAAATTTTGGGGTGCAACGGCTGCCCCAGTTCAAACTTCTTAAACCTGCAACAGCTGCCTCTGTTCAAACTTCTTGAAGGTTGGTAAACGCTAGAAGAAGTATTAGCACAAATCTCTTGTTGATTCATACTAAACTTGATGTTCTACCTGTGAGAAAAGGGGTTAGAAAAATGCAGATGCTTGCATGATGTTCACCAGATGTGGTATCATGCTAAATGAATTGGTATATACATGCTATGATGTATGAATGTGAAATGTGTGTTTTCGTCCTGGAAAATAAATCCCTGACTGCTACTGTGGAGATTCTGGGGGTTGAATCCCTGATTGCCTGCTGGAAATGAAGAATATGCATATCTTCAAATTTTATGGGAGGGATGCTCTAGCTGGGGAACATCACTCAGATATCAACTGTTATCTGGTCGGATCCAGGCTTCACAGTTGCTGAGGATGAAGTAGTCGGTTGCTATCTTGGTCGGATCCAGGTTTCACGGCGACTTACTGGGAGAATAGATGAATTAACTATTATCTGGTCGGATCCAGGCTTTGTAGAAAATTCCTTGAAATTGAATAGTCATTTGGTCGGGTCCAGGCTTCACAATAACTTTCTGGGGATGTGGAAGTTAATTGTTATCTGGTCGGATCCAGGCTTTACAGTAACTTGCCGGAGGAAAAGACGATGTGGTGTTCTAATTGTCTTCGTCCAAATGTGCTGATCACAACCATGGCCCTGTGGTGTTCTAATTTTGCCTCATCTTGAAACCCCTATTTCGAAACTCTGCAAACCCTAAAAAGCAACAATGGCATATTTGTACACAATGCATAAAAACGCAATTAATTCACATGGTAAGCATCAGAATGCATCGTTTAGTAAGAATACCTAAACTAAATGTCATGAAAATGCCTCAAAATTAAGATACGAGTATGCAATTTTATGAGAAAAATTTTGATTCTGTACAATGATTCTTGAGGTTTGGATGACTATTTTTGATTGGGAATCGTTCAATGATGCTTGAGGAAGCTAATGAGATAGGTTTGGAGGCTTGAATCGCCTTGCAAGTGTATTTTCAGAATTGAGATTTTTTGCTAATTTTTCCAAGTTTGATCAATGGCTTCTGCGCAGCTTCAATGGTCCCTGAGATTAGGTTTATGTTTTGGCTTATGTACTGAATGAATTAGGTTAAAGAAACCACTCCAAATCTCTTGCATTCATGATTTTGGAAATTTGATTTTCAAGATCTTTTTTTCAAATATTTTTCATGCAATTTTGTACAAATCATGCTCAATCAATCCAAATCTTTCCACATTTAGCTAGGCACGAAATCTTGAGGATAAAACATGCACAAAAAGATTGAAAAAACTTAGGTTAGCATTTTTCATGTATTTATTTTAATTTAAATGAATTATTATTAATAAAAATCCAAATAAATAAATAAAAAATGAATAAAAACTTCCCTTTGGGCCAAGTGGTCGTGCACATGCTTTGGATAGTGAATTATGGAAGAAAAATGGGCCCATTAGCAATTTTAGGTCATTTGAATCAATGTTGACTTTTCAAAATATCCAAAACTTTCCCAACTTCTACAAGGCATAACTTGCTCAATATTTAAGATTTTCTCATGTTCTTGGACATTATGGAAAGGTCTTTGAGTCCTCTAACCAATGCCTTTGGTCCCATGTCATTTTGACTTACCAATCTCAAGTTATGGCCTTTGACTTAAAGTCCCTTTTTGTTGACTTTTGAAAATGACCTATAATGTTGAAATTGATAACTTTTTGTGAGAGCATTTCTTGGGCTTGAAGTATGAAGATGAGTTGTAGGAAATGTCTTTCTCTTCAAAATGAGCTTTGGATGTAATTTTTCTGATAATCCATGTGAAAGTTATGCCCTGGTCAATTTACAGTTGACTTTTTCAATTGTCCAAATAAGGAAACTTTTGCATCTTGATGATTTCTGAGCCAAACTTTGAGAATCATGATCAAGCATTGATCAAATGATGTTTGTGGCTTCAAAATGATATGTTGACCAAAAATTTGAACTTTTGACTGTCAAATGACCATTTTGCCCCTACAGTTGACTGTAGTGCAATTAGAGTTTTTGACTGTGCAATTTTGTGCTGAATGTCTTGAAACTTGGTATGAGGATGCTTGACCCTATTTGTAGGCATGTGAGACTTGATTGGACCTTTGAAAACTTCATTTTCTTGACCAGAACACAAACCCTAATTCTGGCTACTTAGGAGCCCTTTGCACTGTGCAACCCTTGGGGAATTTTGAAGCTTGACTTAGCAAATCTTTGAAGAATATGGGAGGGCAAATTTTGGGGTACAACAGTGCCCAATTATGTAACGAAAGTAGTTTTTTTCTATATCTTCGGGAGCCATCTTTATTTGATTATAGCTTGAGAAGCCATCCATGAATGAGAAGACTTTATGCTGAGCGGTATTGTCGACTAAGACGTCAATGTGTGGTAGAGGGAAATCGTCCTTGGGGCTTGCCCTATTCAGATCCCTATAGTCTATGCACATGCGAAATTTCCCGTCTTTCTTTGGTGCTCGCACTATATTGGCCACCTATTGAGGATAGGATGTTACAGATAGGAATCCTGCATCAAACTGTTTCATCACTTCGGCTTTGATCTTTTCAGACATGTCAGGCCTCATGCGATGAACTTTTTGTTTAATAGGAGGGCCGTCTTCTTTAGTTGGCAGTCGATGAACCACGATGTTGGTATCCAACTCGGGCATGTCTTCATACGACCAAGCAAATACTTCCATATAATCACACAAAATCTGCACCAAGCGGCTCTTAACACTGCTTTCCAAATTAGCGTCGATCCTGATTTCCTTCTTATCTGACTCAGTACCCAAGTTGATAATCTCAATCGACTCTTCATGTGGTTGAATAGCCTTTTCTTCTTGTAATAGAAGTCTGGCTAGTTCTCCTGGTATATCACAATCTTCCTCACCTTCGTCTTCGGTTTGGTTGATAGGATATTCAAAGTTATAGTTGGTAATAGTAGAATCTTTGGTAATATGATCCAGAGTGGATGTAGACCTGCAAGAGTGTGTGTGTGTGCATGTAAGATACATGGCTATTTATTTTTTGAAAATTTATTTGAAAGAAAAGAAAGATAATGAACACAAATATTTGAATGCAAGAGAGTCTAATGTGCTGAATGATCATATGATTTGATGAACATAAATAAAACCCTTGACAAAAGGACCAAAGTGCCCCAGGCAAGGCATATGGCTTAAAAGTCATTATCAAAATATTACAGACAACGAGTTCTTGAATTGATTAGAAAGAAAAAACAAGTAGATTACTCCTCAATGAAGGAGATGGACAAAAAGTCATTTGTATGCCAATTGTTGAGTTTCCCTTTAGTTGCTGGGTAGATCCAGTCTTCAAAAGCATACTCATAATTGGAGTCTTCTACAATGTTTACTTCATGATTTTTGAGGTGGAGAGGCGGCTTTCCCGTACGAGCACCTCTAATTTCTTTACGAGATTTGGAGGTAAAACCTAACCCAAACTTGTCTGCCTTGAACGGGATATCGAGGAGTTGGCCCCACGTCTCATTGTTTCCTTCTTCTACCACAACACGGGCATCCTTAAGAGAAACCATCTTGGGGATAACTTTATCAGCTCTTGGAGTGTCGGAGGAGATTTTGGTGGTTGCCACAACTTCAAACGTATGGCAAGGGGTTTCTATGAATTCTCCATCCATTTCTACGTACTTGAAAGAATTGAGATGGCTTACCATAAATTATTCTTCACCGCAAACAGTAACAACCTTCCCTTGAACTGGATATTTTAACTTCTGGTGGAGAGTAGAAGTGACCGCACCTGCCCCATGGATCCACGGGCGTCCAAGCAAGCAAGAATACGCAAGTCGTATGTCCATTATGTAGAATGTGGAGTTTAAAATATGTGAACCAACCTTAATTGGGAGATCCATCTCTCTATGAACCATCCTTTTCGACCCATCAAATGCCCTCACAACAATATCACTTCGCTTCAAAACCAAACCTTCACAGTCTAGCCGATCTAAAGCGCCTTTAGGTAACACGATTAAAGATGAGCCGGTGTCCACCAAAACATGTGCCATAGTGGTCCATTTACATTCAACAAAAACATGCAAGGCTTTATTGTGATTCTTTCCCGTGGGAGTTAAATTTGCGTCAGAGAACCCTAAACCATTGTCAGCTGTCAGACTTGCTACGCAGTTCTCAAATTGGTCGACTGTGGTTTCTTGAGGCACATGAGCCTTTTTCAGGAACTTAATCAAAGCTTGTGCATGGGCGACGGAACATAGTAATAAGGACAACATTGATATTTTAGAAGGGGTTTTCCCCAACTGCTCTACTATTTTGAAGTCGCTTTTCTTGATGATCTTCAGAATCTCCTCCATCTCTTGAGTGGATGGTTCTTCCATAACAGACTTTTTAGCAGGTGCCTCTTCCCTAGAAGGCTCACCTTCTTTCCCTTTCCCTTTAGTACTGTCATTAGAATTGTCATTGGTTATGTGGACTGGAACTGTGGTAGTGGTTGGTGGTGAGATAACAGGGGAAAAGACCCTTCCTGTTCTTGTGACTTTACTAGAACCAATAATATTAGTAACACCAGCTTCATTATTATCAATCCAAGAATCTTGTTTTACCCCATGGTAATAAACCTCGTCATTGTATTTCCATGGTACCGCTTTATCAGAGGTGTATGGAACAGGTCTGGCAGTAGTGATTATGAGAGGAGCAATGATTGGTTCATTCGAAATCCTGATAGGACCTTTTGATGAGATCCTAAGAGGTTTTTTTGAAATTGTTATGATGGCCAAATCTTCAGCTTTGTCGATTGAATTCTCGATGGCGGGAATCTTTTCGAATAGGATTTCGCGGCCATCCATTAGGCGTTGTATACCTTTCTTCAGTTCCTCACACCCATTGGGTTGTCTCATACAACACACACAGTCTTTTTCACAGCCAGGGAAAATCCCAGCTTTCAACAGATTGCTCTTGATTACATTCCACGGAGTAGTTAATTCTTCAACAGAGGAAATGAACATTGTGTCTTCGATAGCATTAACACCTTTGTCGTGCTTCAGCATTGGAGCGGTAATTACATTTGGCATAGGAGGAGGATCAAATTCAATAGTCTTGTTGTTAATTAAATCCTGGTTTTTATTCTTCAAAGCCCAACACTGATCAGTCTCATGCCCGGGGCTATTTGAATGGTAAGCGCACTTTGCATTTGGATTATATCTTGGCGACGAAGTGTCAGGGTTGGCGGGAGGATCCCGCAATGTCACTAAATTGGCCCTGAGCAGATGTTTAAGGGCTTGAGATAATGACATGCCTAACCTTGTAAACTGTCTTCTTGGAGCTTCAACACGTTGATGATTTGCAGATGGTCTTTGAGTAGAAGTCGAATTGGAGATTCATACAGCATTGACAGACAGATGATTATTCATTTTGGTATGGGCCTTTACTCCATACAAAACATTAACTTCTTTCTTCGCGGAAAAATATTTCTTGACAAGATTTGGAGTGGAAGTAGATGCCACATAGATCTTTCCACTTTTAATACCACTTTCGACTCTTTCACCGGTTAGAATTAATTCGGTGAAACCAGAAGAAGAGAAGCCAATCAATAGATTAAAGAAAGGACCACATAATGTGTTTATGAACATCTCAATGTGTTCCTGTGATTGGTGGGAATAGAACTGACTGTTTTGGAATGCTGGTTCGCGTTTGCGTTTCGCAAAATGTTGCGGTAAGCAAGAGTCGCCACCGTCTTTTATTTTCTCCAACAAGGAAAGGACAAAAGCACATCAAAATTCCTTTTCGAGATGTTTCTCGGGTTCGGGAGGTAGATTATAGAAAGGGAAGGTATTAGCATCCTTTCTATCCGTGGTTATCCACGGGCTCTTAGGTACTTGCTCACTATGTTTTCAAAAGGTTTTTCTTTTCTTATGTTTGTGGGTTTTGAAAAAGTTTTGTTTGAGAACTTCGATTTAACTCTTGTATATGTCCTCAAGAGTGTATGAAGTGTTTGTTTGAAAACTTTTGTTTTGAAAAGTGTAAGTGCAAAAAGTTGTTTTGTTTTGAAAGAGCAAGTACCCGAGAACCTCTACCTACTCAAAATAAATTAAGTTGTGAAAATGTCCTTTAGACAGTACTATCCCACTATTGAGAAGTAGGTAGCACCGTCGCTGGAGTTTTCGGGTCAATTCGATTTTAGGGACATGTGGTCACTAAAGCAATGGTAGGACGCCTTAGCGGTAACCCTAATGTCCTAGATCATTTTTATCCGAGGCAACTGTTTCAAGGCAACTTTGATCTTTAGACAGGAGGGCGACCTCTAAAACACCCTATACTCAATGACCACGTCGAGGCAACCAAGTGAGGCGTACCCTAGGAGTGGCATGCGTGAGTGTGTCAGGTTTCAATTATGTTATCTTTGTACATGCTATGGTGAGCTACAATTGATTTTAATTTGAGGATAAGTCTTGTCATGCATAGCCTAATTAGCATACATCTAACAGTTAATAGTTGCGGAAAATAAAACTAAGCTATTACAAGGCGTCGGGTATTTACATCGCCAAAAACAAACCCTTGAAAAAGTAAATTGCGGAAAAGTTAAAAAAAGCGATAAAAAGTCCTAATTAAAGCTATTACATCCTCGGAGCAGATACAATTATATGGATAAAAAATAATCATGAATCAAAAATAATCATACGCGCGAGAAAAATTGAATCGGAGAGTCTTTAGGGTTTTGACCCTTTTTTGAGAAAGAAAGAGATTTTTTGTTATTTTGCATTTAATTAAATTAAACCTAGACTAATTAATTAATTAAATAAAGAAAGATATTTTTTGAGTTTTTTATGTTTTTTAGGGAAAAAAATAAAAGATGGTCAAAAGTTATTAAAAACCCTAATTCTATATTAATTTTAAATTATTGCAAAAAAGTTAGAATTAACCTAATTAAAACCAAATTAATTATATTAGTATTTATTTACAAAAAATAACTAATTAACTTTAATAAATAAAAATATTATATTTTTCTGTGTTTTCTGATTTTTATTATGAAAATAAATATTAATTTGTTAGTGAAAATAATAATTATAATAAACAATTAAAACAAAAGAAATAAAAGAGAAAAGAAAAGAAATAAACTTGAAGGGGGGTGTTGGGCTTAATTATGGAGTGTATCAGCAATTCTGAAGCCCATTATGCTTCCAGCCTGTTTGACTTTTGCAACTCCCTGCATGCTCATTGACTAGGGCGTATGGTGGATACCCAGCTTTAGCCATTGGATCTAATTTGCTAGCCATCTGGCGCTTGGAAACTTGAGACATATGGTAGACCACCTCCTGGGCATAGCATGGGAATACTTGAAGAGAAAAATTAAATAAACGTTTGGGGGACCTGGGATTCGAACCCAGGTCCCAATGCTTCCAGGCTAACGCACCAACCACTCCACTAAGCTGCTTTATTTGTTATTGAAATAAGTGGCAATTATTATATATAAAAACCAATCAATATACTGTAAATAAAAAATAACGCGCGCTTTTCAAATTGGCCAGTGGGATGTCAACACATCATCATCTTCTTCGTTTGTCCTGCATAATCAGAATCAAATAGCGGGGGTTTTTAACCCCCACTACTTCCTGTAAGGAAAAATAGCAAATAGAACCACAGTACATATAAATATTTCGCGAGGTATGGATTCCCTTCATCTTGGCCTCACGATTTCAGTCATGTATCTCACTAGTCCTAATTTTTCCTGGTTCAGAAAGCCCTAATTTAAAGCTCAAGAACCCTAAAAATCCAGTCATGGCATTCTTCGATTCAGGATGCTATGGTTCAATTAAATCATTCCATTAGCTTTGTTCAGTCTCTAGCAATGCAAATCAATCAAAAAAACATGTTAAATGCGCATGAATTAAGATATATAATTCTGAATAAGAAAGGCAAACCGTGAAACTGTGTTCAGTGATTCCTTAAGCTTTGATGCCTGAATTTGATTGCAAAACGTTCCTGGTACCTCCTACAATGTATTTGAATGAATAAAATGCCTTGAATCGACCTAGAATGCAAGAACAGGTTTTCACTTTTCTTGAAATTTCTTGAATATGACAGGGTTGTTTCTGCAGCTTTCTCACGTGTGCTAGGGTATGGTTAGCTTGCTTATGTATAAGGGAAACAAATTAGGTCAAAGTTTTGGATCCAATCCATGCGCATTGATGTTTAAATCTTTGATTGAAAATCAAATATTCTTGATTTTTCATGATTGAACAATGTTGCCAAATTTGGATTTTTTTTGTATCTTTGACTTGTGCACGAATTTGTCAGCATGTTTTGATCAGATTTGCTTCACAAGTTGATTTAAAAAACAAATCTTCTATTTTCTTATGATTTAAATTAATTAAATGAATTAATATATGTTAAAAATCCAATTAATCAATAAAAATAAGAAAATAAATCCAATTCATCTTGGTGGGTCGTGCATAAGTCATGGGTGAAGTTTCAAGAAGAGATTTGAGGCCCATTAGCAAAAAGAAGGTGTTTTGAGCAAAGTTGACTTTTGCAAATTCATGAAAATTTCCCAACTTCTCCAATGCACAACTTGCTCAATTTTGATCATATGACCATGTTCTTGGACATTTTGGAAATCTCTTGAAGTCCTCTAACCAATGCATTTGGTCCCATGTCATTTGGATTTACCAATCTCAAGTTATGGCCTTTGACTCAAAGTGTACTTTTGTTGACTTTTGAAATTGACCTATAATGTAAAAATTGGTGACTTCTTGTGAGAGCATTTCTTGATATCGGAGTGTGAAGATGGATTGCAGGAAATTGCATCCTCTTTAAAATGAGTTTTGGGTGGGATTTTTCTGACAAACCATGAAAAAGTTATGCCCTGGTCAAGATACAGTTGACTTTTCTACTGTCCAAAAATAGTAACTTTTTGCATCTTGATGATTTTTGAGCTATTCTTGTGAGATCATGATCAAGACTTGATCAAATGATGATTGTGACCTCAAAATAAGATGTTGACCAAAAATTCTGACTTTTGACTGCAAAATGACCATTTTGCCCTTGCAATTGACTGTAGATCAAATAGAGCTTTTGACTGTGCAAATTGGCACTGTGAGTCTTGAAACTTGGCATGTAGGTGCTTGAGAATGTATATAGGCCTATGAGACTTGATTGAACCATTGAGAACCCCAAATTCCTTGAAAGAACCAAAACCCTAATTTCAGTTGTCCTAGGAAGTGATTTGACTGTACAACCCTTGAGCCATTTTGAGCAATTTAAGGATCATTCTTGAAAAATCTTTGAGGAATATGGGAGGGAAAATTTCGGGGTACAACAGTTGCCCCTGTTCAGTCTTCTTAAACTTGAGGATGTAGATTGGCTTGTGTGCCTTTCGTGATCCGAGGGTGGAAGATGATTGAACACTAAAGTGCCCAGAAATTTGCACTCGCATGGTGTAGTATCAGCAAGGTGATGTCGGGAATGGGCTTGCAGATGCCATTTGGAGAGATGATGGATAGGAGGATGGGCTTATAGATGCCACATGGAGGTTGTTGGTTGGTAGTTGTCTTCATTGACGGGTTGTCTTCATTGACGGGTTGTCTCTATTGACAGGGTGTCTCTATTGACGGGTTGTCTCTATTGACGAGTTATCTCTATTGACGGGTTGTCTCTATTGACGGGTTGTCTCTATTGACAGGTTGTCTCCATTGACAGGTTGTCTTCATTGACAGGTTATCATCAGAAAAATCTTTAGGAATCGAGTTAACTGGACTTGGCTTCTTTGGATTAGCGTCAGCAAAATCTTTAGGAATCGATTTAGCTGGGTTTTATCTCCATTGATTGGCTCTGCCTCAGAAAAATATTTAGGAATCGATTTAACTGGTTTTTTCTCCATTGACTGGCTTCACCTCAGAAAAATCTTTAGGAATCGATTTAACTAATTTTGTCTCCATTGACTGGCTCTGCCTCAGAAAAATCTTTAGGAATCGATTTAACTGATTTTGTCTCCATTGACATAATTGAGAATTTAACTGCATCCTTCCTAAAAGGTAAAGGTCAGTCATATGCAATGCATGATATGGATCAATCAATGATGTTCTCAACATAAATGAGATTGTATGGTATGATGCGTATATGCGTGCATCATGATGTATGGACATGTAATGTTTTAGCTGGGGAAAATAAATCCCGAATAGATGCTGGAGAATGATGTTGATTTCTTTGCTTCCACTGGGGATGATGGACGAAGATGATAAACTTGCAAGAGAGGATGATTCTGTTGGGGAATAAACTGGTGAAGAGATTACCATGCGGGGAATTACTCTGTGGGGAGGAGATGCTTTGCTGAGATTTCAACGATAACTCGGCTGGGGATTCCGTTGATAAGCTTTATTGGGGATTTTGATGATGAACTCCGCTGAGGATAGAAAGAACTTCGCTGGGGATAGAAAGAACTTCGATGGGGATGATCTTTCCGTTGCAACATGCTGAGGATAACCCAGTTAGACTCTTGTGGGAATAACCTTCTGAATATGGTTAGGGAGATACATTTGTACTCTGCAGGGGACAAGCTTCCAGAATCTACTGGGGAAGATGATTCAACTCTGGCGGGGAAGCTTTTTTTTAGACTGCGCTGGGAAATGGCTCCACTAGGGGTATCCAGTATTCCGCCGGGGAACATTCTTATATTCTGTCGAGGAATATTAAGACTGTCGGGGATGCTTGTTGAGGAATATCTGTATACTCCGTTGGGGAATATTAAGACCTACTGGGGATACCCAACTTTTTAGGGCTGACGGTAGGCTAACTCTGCTTGGGGAGAGTATTGTTGATTTGTCCATGGCTGCAAGTCTCAGTGGGGAGAGCTACCATTACTGTCTTACTCTTGGGGAGTGAAGGTATCTCAGTCACATTCTTCAGCCGAACCTACCTTGGTACCTTGGTGGACAGAGCAACTAGATCGCTTAGACAATTCTTATTGCCCCTACTTTCGATGTCACCCGTAATTAATCCTTTGTTTCGCATGCAAACATTTATGATCAGCAATTAATGTCAAATACATATATCAAAAATAAACATTGGACGTTCTTTGCAAAACAAAACAGATAAAGGAAAAATAATTTGCAATTTGTCTGAAAAATGAGCTTGTATTGATTTTGAAGTTTGCCTGTAAATAGGCGTTTTTGTACAAGAGGTTGACGTCCTAGCAAGAGAACGCCGCCGAACAAATAGGATTTATACAGTTTGTAAAAAGAAAACAAAACAGATATTTGAAAAATCCCACTGGGTTCCAACTCTGCTATCGCCTTTATGTCTTCAAGCGTCTCATCACTTTGCTGCTTAGTTGAAGAGGAATCTGATTGATTGGTGTCGTCCGAGCCTGATGGTCGATACCGAAGTCTGGATGCAGGGTGATCCAATGAGACATAGTATTACGCTTATCCCTAACTTTTGCCTGGACCGCCCTTTCGGGTTTTCAGTCCACCGGGATACCCATTTTTGCCCAAGCCGCCTTTTCAGGTTTTCGACTTGCCGGGTGTACAGATTTTTTTTAATATTTTCATCCCTTATTTTTGCCCTAACCCTTTTGGTTCGTCGGGAAGCCCTTATTTTTACTTAGGTCAGTCGACCTAGCGGGTCTTTAATCATGCGTAGTATCTTTTTACTATGTCTGCATTGGCGGGGTGAGGAAGGTCGTCACCATCCATGATGGTTAGAATCATTGCTCCTCCTGAGAAGATGTTCTTAACCACAAATGGCCCTTCGTACGTAGGGGTCCATTTTCCCCTGGGATCACCTTGAGGTAAAATGATGCGCTTGATTACCAGGTGTGATCGGTGGATCTGGAACTGACTGTTTAACGCTGGTTCGCGAAATGTCGCGGAAGCAAGAGTCGCCACCGTCTTTTATTTTCTCCAAATGGAAAGGACAAAAGCACATAAAAATTCCTTATAGAGATTGCTCTCGGTTCGGGAGGTAGATTATAGAAAGGGAAGGTGTTAGCACCCTTTCTATCCATGGTTATCCATGGGCTCTTAGATACTTGCTCATTTGTGTTTTCAAAATTGTTTGTTTGCTTTTCAACTGTGGGTTTAAAAAAGTTTCTTTGAAAATTTCAGTTCGACTCTTGTATCAGTCCTCAAGAGTGTTTGAAAAATTACTTTCGAAAGCTTTTTGAAAAGGTGTCGGTATGAAAAGTATTTTTGATTTGTTTTGAAATTAGAGCAAGTATCTAGAGTCGTCTACCTACCCTATGGAATTCGTCTGTGTAAATGTCCTTGAAGTAGTGCCATCCCACCATTGAGAGGTAGGTAGCACCACCGTTGGAGGTATTCGGGTCAATTCGAAGGTTCGGGACATGGTGATCACCGGAGCAATAGGAAGACACCTTAGAAGCTACCCTCATGCCATGTTCATGGACATGAGGACTTACTAAAACGTCCTCTACTCGACGACCACCTTTCGAGGGGCAAGGCAACAGTGAGGCGTACCCTAGGGGTGGTGTGTGATTTGTGTGTCGTTTTCAGATATTTTTTGTCTTGTCATGCATTGGTGATCTACGCGTTTCTTTTATTTTGACATTCATTCTTTCATGCAATAGTTAACAGTTAAAAGTTGCGGGAATATAAAAGGTCATACGCTATTACAAAGGCGCGGGTCTACATCGCCAAATTAATCCAAGACCCGATTTGAAATAAAATAAAAATGCAAAAAATAAATGTCTAACTAATCTATTACATAGCTTTGGGAGAATTACATGAATAAAAGGAAATAAAAATGCGAAGAGAATTAAAATCAGGAATGCGAGGGCGTTGGACCCTTTTAAGGAAATTGAATTAAAATTACGAAATTAATTAAATTAAATAAAAGAAAGAAATTGTTTTTTGGAGTTTTTTGTATTTATGGATTTTTAGTAAGAAAATTAAATTGGAATTAAAAAAGAAAAGTTAATTAACCCTAGTTCTAACTATTTTTAATTTATTAAGAAAATATTTAAATTAGACCTAATTTACATTAATTATTTACATGGCAAATTTTATTTACAAAATAATAATAAATAATTAAATAGGGTGAAAAAAGAAAAAAAGATAAAAGTATAAAACCCTAATTCTACATTTTTTAGTTAAAACCTAGAATTAAAGTTTAAACCCTAATTCTACAAAAAATATTAAAGTTTAAACCTAGAATTAACTAAATTAATTAATACAATTTATTTACAAAGAAAATATTTAAATAAAATATATTTTTTATTTTTTATAGTTTCTGAATTTTTTGGGTATTTTTTATATTAAAGAAAACAAATTAATTTAGAGAATTAAATTAAAATTAAACCAAAAAAATAAAATAGAAAAAAGATAAAAAGAATGAAAGAAAGCAAACCAATGGGGGTGCTGACCCCAATCTGGAGGTTATGTGGTGAGTAATTAGGCCCAAGAAGCTTGGCCCTTTCTGACTTTTCAATAATCATGTGTGTATGCGTTGACTGAGACATTCCATAGACCTTGGATCCTGGCCACTGGATGGATGTTGTGGGACAAGTGGCGTGCTGGAGCGTGGAGTGCATGGTAGTCTTTTGGTGAGAAGCTGCATGGGATCAGGTTAAAAGAAAATATATTGAGAAAGGAGGGGGACCTGGGAATCGAACCCAGGTCCCAATGCTCAGAGGACAACGCATCTACCAACCATCCAAAGGCGTTTCTTTGTAAATTATATGGAGTGCAATTATTATAAGAGAAAACAAAAGTTAGTGGTCTGACTCAAAAAATTACGCGCCAACTTTGAATAGACCAATGGCCTTGATCCACGCATGCATCTTCTTCATGTTAAACCTGCAAAATAAAAAGAGATAGCGGGGGTTTTAAACCCCCACTAAGTGATAAATATGAAAATAGCGAATAGGCCCTGGTTGCTCATAAATTGAGCGTGACCTATGCAATGGATTCGTATGGAGCTTCTGATTCTAATGGCCCTGGTCTCGTGTCTCAATTTTTCCAGAACAAGGAAGCCCTAATTCATGACCTCTGAAAACCTAGTAAGCTTCAATGGCAATTTTGCATATAGGCTATGAAAACTCAATTAAAGTATACCATTAGTTTCAGGAAAGGCATATGAGTACAAAACGACCATTAAAATGTATGAACATGGCGTATAAATCAAAGCATGAATATGGAAAAATTTAAGAACATGGCGGCATCGTGTTACCAATTCCTGGTGTTAGAAGCAGTGGTTTTGATCCAGAAACGTTCCTTGATGCCTTGGGAGTGCAATGGAATAGTTATCTTGCTTTGAAACGTACTCTAAGGCAGTTTTCAGTTTTCACTTTTTTCACAAAAATTGCAAAGTTTGTTTTGGTTCTTAGGCGCAGCTTGAAGGTTCTTGTGCATTAGGTTTTGATCAGTATATGTATGCCAATGGATTAGGGTTGAAATTTGAATCCAAAAACCCTTGTAATCATGAATCAAATATTTGATTTTAATGGCATATTTCTTCAAATCTTTTCCATGTGTTTTGATGCCAATCATGACCAATCTCCTTGATTCTTTCCATATTGGATAGTGCACGAAATCTTGAAGGTATTCTATGCACAAAAAGATTTGAAAAGCATGAATGAGTATTTTTTTCATATTTTATTTAATTAAATGAATTAATGGTGATTAAAAATTCAAATAAATAATAAAAAATGATGAAATAACTCCCCTTGGGCCAAATGGTCGTGCATAGCCTTTGGATAATGATTCTTGGAAGAAAATGTGGCCCATTAGCAATTTTGAGGCATTTGAAGTAAAGTTGACTTTTCAAAATTCCCAAACATTTCCCAACTTCCACAAGGCATATCTTGCTCAATTTTTAAGCTTTGATCATGTTCTTAGACATGTTGGAAAGGTCTTGAAGTTCTCTAACCAATGCCGTTGGTCCCATGTCATTTTGATTTACCAATCTCAAGTTATGGTCTTTGACTTAAAGTCCCTTTTTGTTGACTTTTGAAAATGACCTATAATGTTGAAATTGATAACTTTTTGTGAGAGCATTTATTGGACTTGAAGTGTGAAGAGGAGTTGTAGGAAATGTCTTTCTCTTCAAAATGAGCTTTGGATGGAATTTTTCTGATAAACCATGTGGAAGTTATGCCTTGGTCAAGTTATAGTTGACTTTTTCAACTGTCCAAATATGGAAACTTTTGCATCTTGAGACTTTTTGAGCCATGCCTTGAAAATCATGATCAAGAATTGATCAAATGATGTTTGTGGCTTCAAAATGAGATGTTGACCAAAAATTTGAACTTTTGACTGTCAAATGACCATTTTGCCCCTGCAGTTGACTGTTGAGCAATTAGGGTTTTTGACTGTGCAATTTTGTGCTGTAAGTCTTGAAACTTGGCATGAGGATGCTTGACCATGTTTATAGGCATGTGGGACTTGATTGGACCCTTGAAAACTTCAATTTCTTTGTCAGAACCAAAACCCTAGTTTTTGACTGTTAGGAGGCCCTTGAACTGTGCAACCCTTGGGGAGATTTTGAAGCATGCTCTTTGCAAATCTTGAAGAATATGGGAGGGAAAATTTTGGGGTACAACAGTTACCCCTGTTCAATCTTCTTAGACCTGAGGATGCATATTGGCTGACGTGCCTTTCGTGATCCGAAGGTGGAAGATGATTGGACACTAGAGTGCCCAGAAATTTGCGCTCACATAATGGTGTGATGTGGGGAATGGGCTTACAGATGCCATTTGGAGATGATGGAAGGTGGATGGGCTTATAGATTCCATCTGGATGTCGATCGCATAAGAGATTCCTTAGCGAGAATTTGCGTACCTGAAAAAGAAAGATGATTACCTGGCCTGTTACAGGAGCTGGTCTTCAAACTCTTTGTGTAGATGTGCCCTGACTGGTTACAGGAGCTGAATCTGGAGTTTCAAACGGTGATGAACGAATCAGGGATGGTCACTACCTCAACGGGATGGTGAGAGAACCTGGGGCGATTACTACCTCAACAGGAACGCTGAGAGAATCATAGGCGACTTCAACCTCAACAGTAACGCTGAGAGAATCTTGAGCGACTTCAACCTCAACACTAACGCTGAGAGAATCTTGGGCGACTTCAACCTCAACAGTAACGCTGAGAGAATCTTGGATGTCTTCAACTAGATAAGAAACAAGGAGATCTTAGGGGCGATCTGACTGAACCAGAGAAGGCCTTTGACTGGATAAGAAACAGGAAAATCTTAGGGTCGATTTAACTGAACCGGTCTAGGTCTTGGAATATCTTCAACTGGATAAGAAACGGGGAGATCTTAGGGTCGATCTGACTGAACCAGAGAAGGCCTTTGAATGGATAAGAATCAGGAAAATCTTAGGGTCGATTTAACTGAACCGGTCTAGGTCTTGAAATCTTCGACTGGATAAGCATCAGGGAGATCTTAGGGTCGATCTGACTGAAACAGAGAAGGCCTTTGACTGGATAAGAATCAGGAAAATCTTAGGGTCGATTTAACTGAACCGGACAAGGTCTTGAAATCTTCAACTGGATAAGAATCAGGGAGATCTTAGGGTCAATCTGACTGAACCAGAGAAGGCCTTTGACAGGATAAGAATCAGGAAAATCTTAGGGTCGATTTAACTGAACCGACAAGGTCTTGAAATCTTCAACTGGATAAGAATCAGGGAGATCTTAGGGTCGATCTGACTGAACCAGAGAAGGCCTTTGACAGGATAAGAATCAGGAAAATCTTAGGGTCGATTTAACTGAACCGGTCTAAAGTCTTGAAATGTAGCTGAGAAATTAGCTGGATCTTTCCTGAAAGGTAGAGGTCAGTCATATGCAATGCATGATATGGATCAAGAAATGATGTTCTCGACATAAATGAGATTTGTAAGATATGATGCGTATATGCATGCTATAATGTATGAAAATGTGATGTTTATGAACGTATGTTTTCGTCCTAGGAAAATAAATCCTTGACGGATGCCGGGAAGTCATATCCTGGGCTGATGTTGGAGAGTAGTGCTTTATTGTCTCCGCTGGGGATGATAGTTGCAAGAATACCGGTAGGAGAAGATAACTCCGTTGGGGAATAAACTTGGCGAATGGATTACTCTGCGGGGAGAAAATAGTACTCTAACGATCTTGCTGGGAAACAATACTCTGTGGGGAGAGAGATACTTTGCTGAAATGTTGACGGTAACTTCGTCGGGGATACCATTGTTATGTTGGAAGTGCTAATAGACTCTACTGGGGATAAGAAGACTTCGCCGAGGACGATCTTTCCGTGGCTTTTGGCTGAGGATAACCCAGTTATATCCTGGTAGGGAAATAACTCTTTGAATAAGGCCGGGAGACGCGTTCGTGCTCTGCGGAGATAAGCTTCCAGAATCTACTGGGGATAAGCTTACTGCTTGGGGAGATGGATTCCAACTTTCTTGGGGAAACTGGATTGGACTCTCCTGGGGAAATCTGAACTGTAACAGGGAAGTGACTCCTTTGAATGTTTGATATATCGCCGGGGAACAATCTTTAGGCCAAGACTGCCGGGGATGCTTGTTAGGAATATTCGTATGATGTGCTGGGGAATGTTGAGATCTGCTGGAGGATACCCAACTTCCTTAAGGCTTGATAATAGCTTTGCTTGGGGAGAGTGCACTGACTTGCTGACTCACTCTCTGGGGATTTAAGATATCTGGTTATGTTCTTCAGCTGAACTCACCTTGGTACCTTGGCGGATGGAACAATTAGATCGCTTAGACAACTCTTTATTGCCCCTGTTTCTAATATTACCTGTAATTAATCCTTTGTTTCGTGTGCAAATATTTATGAGTTAGCAAATTATTGTCAATGCATATATCACAAATTGAACCTTGGACGTTCTTCGCAAAACAAAACAGAAAAAAGGAAAAAACAAATGGCAATTTTAACTGAAAAGTAATTTTTGTATTGATTTTTGAATTTGCCCGTAAAATAGGCGTTTATGTACAAGAGGCTGACGTCCTAGTAAGAGAACGCCGCCGAACAAAAGAGTTTATACAAATTTGTACAAGAGAAAATAAAACAGCTGTGTGAAATGAATGATCCACTGGGTTTCAACTCTGCTATTGCCTTTATATCTCCGAGCGTCTCATCACTTGATGACCTAAATGACGATGAAGCTGATTGACCGATGCCGTCTGAACTTGCTGTAGATACCGGATTCTGGATGCAAAGTGATCCAATGAGACATAGTATTACGCTTTATCCCTAACTTTTGCCTGGACCGCCCTTTCGGGTTTTCAGTCCACCGGGATACCCATTTTTGCCCAAGCCGCCTTTTCAGGTTTTCGACTTGCCGGGTGTACAGATTTTTTTCATTTCATCCCTTCATTTTGCCCGAACCCTTTTGGTTCGCCGGGAAGCCCTAATTTTTGCCTAGGCATGTCATCCTAGCGGGTCTTTATCATGTGTAGTATCTTTTTACTATGTCTGCATTGGCGGGGTGTGGAAGGTCGTCACCATCCATGTTGGTTAGAATCATGGCTCCTCCTGAGAACACATGTTTAACCACAAATGGCCCTTCATACGTAGGGGTCCATTTTCCCCTTGGATCACTCTGAGGAAGGATGATACGTTTGATTACCAGATCCCCAACTTGATATTCTTGTGGTCTGACCTTTTTGTTAAATGCCCTGATCATCCGCTTTTGATACGTCTGACCATGACAAATAGCAGCAAGTCTCTTCTCGTCAATAAGGTTTAATTGATCAAGTCGTGTCTGGATCCAATCATCTTCGTTCAGATCTGCATCCTTCATTATCCGGAGAGAGGGTATTTGCACTTCGATCGGTAAGACTGCCTCCATACCGTAGACCAAGGAGAAAGGAGTTGCCCCGGTTGACGTCCTGGATGAGGTACGGTACCCATGTAGTGCGAACGGTAACATCTCGTGCCAATCTTTATAAGTCACTGTCATCTTCTGCACGATTTTCTTAATGTTATTATTTGCTGCTTCTACAACCCCATTCATCTTCGGCCTGTAAGGAGAAGAGTTGTGGTGCTGTATTTTAAACTGCTCGCAGAGCTCAATGATCATCTTGTTATTTAGATTGGTACCATTGTCCGTAATGATCCTTTCAGGGACCCCGTATCGACAGATCAGATTATGCCGAATGAACCGTGCAACAATAGTCTTGGTTACTGTAGCGTAGGAAGCTGCTTCAACCCACTTCGTGAAGTAATCAATCGCTACTAGGATGAAGCGATGCCCGTTGGATGCCGTAGGTTTAATCTCGCCGATCATATCTATGCCCCACATTGCAAACGGCCAAGGTGCAGTCAGAAAATTTAGAGGAACTGGAGGAACGTGCACCTTGTCTGCATAAATCTGGCATTTATGGCATGTCCGAGAGTGTTGGTAACAGTCGGCTTCCATTGTGGACCAGAAATATCCTGCCCAAAGGATTTTCTTTGCCATAGTGTGTCCACTGGAATGTGTTCCGAAGGTCCCTTCATGTAACTCTTCCATGATCCTTTCTGCTTCTGACTTGTCCACACAACACAGTAAGGTCGAATCATGGTTTCGCTTATACAGAATGTCGTTGCTAAGGAAGAACTTCGCTGCGAACCTTCTCAGAAACTTCTTATCGTTGCCAGATGCACCTTCAGGGTATTCCTGAGCTTCCAAGTATCTTTTTACCTCATGGTACCAAGGCTTCTCAGTCACCAATTCAGTCTCGAGATCACAACAGTATGCCGGTTCGTCCAGTTTCCAGATGATGATCCGGAGGGCCTCATTGTCCCATTTGACCTTGAACATAGAAGACATCGTAGCTAACGCGTCCGCTAACTGATTCTCCTCTCTTGGGAAATGTTCAAAGGTTATCTTTGTGAAGTGGGGGATCAATGTCAACACACATTCTCTGTAAGGAATAAGATTCAGATGTTTCGTATCCCACTCTCCTTTGATCTGGTTGATCACGAGAGCGGAATCTCCGAAGACACTCAGAAACTTGATCCTTAGGTCGATCGCAGCTTGAAAACCCATGATGCATGCCTCATACTCTGCCATGTTGTTGGTGCAGTTGAAACATAGTCGGGCAGTGAGTGGAGTATGAGTGCCTTGAGGGGATATGATCACATCCCCGATACCATTACCCAAAGCATTGGAGGCTCCGTCAAAGTGCATAGACCATCGGGATCCTTCCTCAGGTCCTTCATCCGGTCCAGGTACTTCACAATCAGTCACAATCATGATGCTCTCGTCTGGAAACTCGAAGTTCATTGACTGATAGTCGTCTACTGCCTGATGTGCCAAGTGGTCTGCCAATACACTTCCTTTAATGGCTTTCTGGGTCGTGTACTGGATGTCGTATTCTGTCAAGATCATTTTCCATCTTACTATTCTCCCAGACAGAGCAGGCTTTTCAAATATGTACTTTATTGGATCCATCTTTGAGATCAACAAGGTAGTGTGACTCAGCATATACTGCCTCAGCAGGCGAGCAGCCCATACCAAAGCGCAGCAAGTTTTCTCAAGCAGTGAGTATCGGGTCTCACAGTCGGTAAACTTTTTGCTAAGGTAATAAATGGCATGCTCTTTTCAGCCAGACTCGTCATGCTGCCCCAGCACACACCCCATTGAGTTGTCAAGCACTGTCAGGTATAGTATCAGAGGTCTCCCTTCAAACGGTGGCATAAGAATGGGTGGTTCTTGGAGATAATCCTTGATTCTGTCAAAAGCGGCCTGACATTCATCATTCCAACGTACTACCTGATCTTTCTTCAGCAGCTTGAAGATTGGCTCACAGGTAGCAGTTAGGTGTGAGATGAACCGAGCAATGTAATTCAGGCGTTCTAGAAAGCCTCTGACCTCTTTCTCTGTCTTAGGAACTGGCATCTCTTGAATAGCTTTAACCTTGGCAGGGTCCACTTGAATACCCTTATCACTTACAACAAAGCCTAGCAACTTTCCAGATCTTACCACGAAGGTGCACTTGTTCGGGTTCAACCTCAGCTTGTACAATTTCAACCGGTCAAACAGTTTCTGCAGATGATCAAGGTGTTCCTCCTCAGTCTGGGACCTTGCGATCATGTCGTCCACATACACTTCTATCTCATGATTGATCATGTCATGAAATAAAGCAACCATGACACGTTGGTAGGTTGCCCCAGCGTTTTTCAGTCCAAAAGGCATGACCTTGTAGTAGAAGGTGCCCCACTGAGTAACAAATGTAGTCTTTTCCATGTCTTCCGGAGCCATCTTGATCTGATTATACCCTGAAAAACCATCCATGAAAGAGAACACCTTATGCTGAGCAGTATTGTCAACCAGGACATCAATGTGAGGTAGAGGGAAGTCATCCTTGGGGCTGGCCCTGTTCAGATCCCTGTAGTCGACATACATTCTGACCTTTCCATCCTTCTTTGGTACTGGCACCACATTAGCAACCCACTGAGGGTAAGAACTCACTGCAAGAAAACCGGCGTCAAACTGTTTCATAACCTCGGCTTTGATCTTCTCAGACATCTCTGGACGCATATGGCAGACCTTTTGCTTAACCGGAGGGCAGTCTTCCTTGGTGGGCAAATGATGGACCACGATATCAGTATCCAACCCGGGCATGTCTTCGTAGGACCAGGCAAAGATCTCCACATAATCATGTAGCATCTGAGTCAACCGTTGCTTCACGCTGAGCTCTAGGTTGGCACCAATCTTTACCTCCTTTCTGTCTGTATCAGTACCCAGATTTATCGTCTCCACTGGCTCTTCATGTGGTTGAATTTCCCTCTCTTCCTGGAGTAACAGTCTTGCAAGCTCGCCAGGCACTTTGCAATCATCTTCACCTTCGTCTTCGGCTAAGTTGATCGGATTTTCGAAGTCATAACTGGCAGTAGCAGAGTCGTTACCAGTGAGATCCAGAGTGGATTGAAACCTGTATGAGTGAGTGTGTGTAAATACAACTGTTTTGTAATATATATAAAGGAAGGAAAGAAAGAAAAGGAGCATAAGATTTGAAATGCGAGAAAACGTCCAAGGTCTTTATTCATGATATATGAAATAACAATTAATATACCCTCACAAATGAAACCACGGTGCCCCGGGTAAGACACCGGGCCATAGAGTTTTAATTGTTTATTACAAATAACAAAACAAAGGAGTTTATTACTGCGTAACGAAAGTAACAGGAGTATGATCCCTAGCAGTCCAATTGGTCAATCCACCATCAGTCGTCGGGTAAATCCAGCTTTCAAACTCTGACTCTTCCACTTCATCTTCGTCCCCAACAACATTCACTCTCGGATTGGTAATGAGCACAGGAGGTCTTCTGGTCTTTGCCTTGCGCATAGCCTTCTGACCCTCTGCAGTAAAACCCAGTCCAAACTTGTCAGTTTTAGGTGTAAAATCAGGGAGCCTGCCCCAGTTAGCACATTCACCTTTCTTGATCACAGCCCGGGCATCCTTCAAGGAAGCCATCTTCAATGGAATGTCCTCTTCAACCACTGTTTCTGCTGCTGCCAAAGTCGGAGGTACCTCTTCAAAATGCTGAAAGGGAGTTTCAATAAACTCCCCGTCCATCTCAATATACCTGAAGGAATTCAAATGGCTCACCATATACTCCTCCTCTCCCTGCACAGTGACGATCTTCTCTCTGACGGGGTACTTGAGCTTCTGGTGCAGGGTAGAGGTCACTGCCCCAGCTTTGTGGATCCAAGGTCGACCCAGTAAACAAGAATACGATGGACGGATATCCATCACATAGAAAGTAGAGTCGAATACTTGAGAACCCACACGAATAGGAATGTCTACCTCTCCACGAACCATCCTCTTAGAACCGTCAAAGGCTCTGACGATGATGTTGCTAGGTTTCAGCTCCAGGCCCTCGCAATCCAAACGGTCTAAGGTCTTCTTGGGTAGCACATTTAGGGAAGAACCAGTGTCCACCAACACGTGCGCAAGAGTAGTGCCCCTGCATTCAATAGAGACATGCAGGGCATCATTGTGGTCTTTTCCCTTGGCAGTAAGGTCAGCATCCGAGAAACCCAAACCATTGTCTGCTGTTAGATTGGCTACACAATCAGTAAACTGGACTGCAGATGTCTCCTGTGGCACATGGGCCGTCTTGAGAAATGAAATCAAGGCCTTAGCATGGGCCTCTGAGCACAGTAGCAAGGAGAGCATTGAGATCTTGGAGGGGGTATGCCCCAGCTGTTCAACAACATTAAAATCACTCTTCTTGATTATCTTCAGAATTTCCTCCATCTCTTGTTGGGAGGCCTCAGCATTCACAGATTTTGGCGCCTCCATCCGGGCAGGCTCATCTTCAATCCCTTTGCCCCGAGTATTAGATGACTCGGCAGCAGGGGAAATAACTTGATCAGAACTGGGAACAGGTACACTTGCAGGTGTTATAGTGAGAGGTCTTCGAATAGCTGGTGGTGCAATGTCAGGCGAGAAGAGCCTGCCACTGCGGGTAACTTTTGTTGGACCAGTGATATTGCTAATGCTGGTGCCAGTATTGAACTCTTGCTTGATTCCATGGACATACATGTCTGCCCCATAGTGCCAGGGGACAGCCTTATCATATTCATAGGGGAGAGGCCCCGGAACAGTAATAACAACGGGTGTGACAGTCATGATTTTAACCGGCTTCCTCGGGAGAGCCTTGATCGGATTATTAAAGATTGTAACAACAGAAACATCTTCCACCAGAACAAACTGAACAACAGTCTTTTTGAACAGAATCTCTTTGCTGTCCATCAGGCTTTGGATACCCAACTTCAGCAAAGGACAACCAGAAAGGGAAACAGCACAGAAAAGGCAACCTTCACTGCAACCCGGAAACAAACCGGCCGACCGTAGGTTCCTCTTAACAGTCATCAAGGGAGTAGCTACATCATTCACAAAAACGGCGTATACTTCTTCATCAACGACATTTACTCCATGCTGGGGCATAGGAGCAGTCACCATATTCGGCCTCTCAAGCGCTTCAAACTGTATTTCTTTTGCGTCAATAAGGTCTTGCACCTTATTCCTTAAGGCCCAACAGTCATCAGTGGAATGCCCCGGGCTATCGGAGTGATAAGCACAGCGGGTATTTGTGTTATATTTGGGAGAGGCAGTATTCATAACTTTCGGGGCCTCCCTGACAGTCACTAAGTTGGTGGACAGCAACTGCGGCAAGATTTGCGATAAAGTCATACTTAGCCGGGTAAACTCTCTTCTGGGTCTTTCACCCATTTGCTGATCGGTTGGCCGAGGAGCAGCAACAGGCTTAGCAATCATCACCGTGTTGACAGATTGGCGGCGCTCAGGTTTCTCTTGTCTTCTAGACCCAAATACAGCACTGGCCTCCTTCTTAAAGGGCTTCTTCTCAGAACTTGCAGATGCACCCTTCTGAATTTTACCAGACTTCATCCCAGCCTCTATTCTCTCTCCAGTCAGAATAAGATCAGTAAACCCTGCAGACGAGTTACTGATAAGATGGTTGAAAAATGGCCCAGATAGGGTCCCCAAGAACATGTCTACCAACTCCCGGTCAGTCAACGGAGGCTGCACCCTGCCAACCAGATCCCTCCACTTCTGTGCATACTCTTTAAAACCTTCGCTTGACCCTAGCGACATACCCTGGAGTTGGGTACGTGTAGGAGCAAGGTCGGCATTATATTGATACTGCTTATAAAAAGCAGTAGCCAACTCCTCCCAGTTACGAACTTTGGTCCCATCCAGCTGATAGAACCATTCGAGATGAGTCCCTGAAAAACTCTCCTGGAAGAAGTGGATCCATAAATTCTTGTCCACTGAGTACGGTTGAATCTTCCGCATATAAGATCTGAGGTGTAGCTTGGGACAAGACGCCCCGTCATACTTGGTGAAAGATGGTGCCTTAAACTTGTGAGGAATGATCACACCAGTAGATAAGCCCAAATCTCTGAAATCCAGCCCAGGCACTTGTTGGATCTCCATTGCATTCAGCCTGTCCTCCAACTGCTTATACCGGTCTTCAGCCGGAGGATACTATTCCTCATTGAAGTCAGTCTCGTTGTCAGAGACTACCGGACTAGGACCTTTTCCCCCTTGGGGACTTCTCTTGCCTATAGAAGAACCAGCCTCTTCATTCTGCAGAGTGTTGCCAAACCTTCGGCCCGAGTTGAAAAGAACAGTTCTCTTCTTCTTCTTCTTCTCCTTCTTCAGGAGCAAAGCCTTCAGCTCTTCTTGGCCTTGAGCCAAACCCATGATCAGTTCCTGAAATTGCGCGTTCTGCGCCTGAAGAGCCTTGATAGACATCTCGGTTGATGATGAGTCAGGATTCATGATGCTGAAATAAACAGCGAAGAATAGTAAGCAACCTGAAAAGAAGAAAACCTGCTATGCACATGATGAATGATATGTGTTTATACAATGCATTCAAGGGTTCGAAAGTTCAAATTTGTTGTAGCCAAAAAAGGAACACACGTTATTATTAAGGAAACAATTGTTTGGTACATCAAAGCCTCATGGGCAAAATAATACAAAAGCAAATCAATCCCAAAAGACACTACGTGTGATACGGTGGGAGAACTGACTATGGTTTCGCGTTCGTATTCGCACTTGTGCGGTTGAGCAAGAGTCGCCGCCAACTTTTTATTTTATCCTAAAGGAAAGGTTAAAAAAGCACAGCAAAAACCTTTTGAGATATTTCGTGGGTTCGGGGGGTAGATTATGAAAAGGGAAGGTATTAGCACCCTTTTCATCCATGGTTATCCATGGGCTCTTAGTTACTTGGTTTTTTAGATCACTTGCCTTGTTTTTCGATTGCTTGAAAATGGTGTGTGTGTGTGTGTGTGCTTTTGAAAATGTTTTGGAAGAAGATGCCTTGTCTTAGGCGACCAATGTATTTGACTCGTGTTTGAGTGTTTTACAAAAGTGTGTATCTTTTCGAAAAGATGTTTCAAATGTTTTGAGGGTTTGTTTGAAAGTGTCGTGGATTGTGGTTTTTGAAAAGAAGGCAAGTGTTTTTGCAAGTTTGATCTCAAGTAACTAAGAGTTTTGTCTACCCTATTGTACTCAAAGGTTTTTGTTATGTTTTAACCCCTTTTAACAATTTTGTTCCACCATTGGATTTGGTGGACAATCTTGCGTTTAGGAAGTTTATTCGGGACGGGCGCGGGTCGTCGTATGGACCATGAATGCAATGGTGCCAAGTGTCTTTGGCAATTTGTTTTGAAGGGACTATGATCATTCCGTTTAGGCAACACTTTGAGGGACTTATGATCATTTTGATTTTGTTTTGCCAAAGATACTCGACGTGCAAGCATGGCCCATTTTGGAAGGCAACATGTGGGATTACCCTAGAGGGTGCAAGTGTGATTGTGTATTGATTTCATGTATTTGTCTTGTATTAGGTTATCTAGCGTTTGATTTTATGTACATGCAAACCCTAGGTCTAACCATGGTATAATTGGAAAACTGTAAATTGCGGAAATGTAAGTCTACGCTATTACAAAATAAGTATCCGGGAGTGGGGGTACATGTGTATGAATGGGGATGAGACTTATAGTATCCAATAAGTTACAACCAAATCGAATTTGCGATCAAATGTAAATGACGAATATCAATATATAAGATAAACAAATGTATAGGAGCAATGTGAATGTATTGTGTAAGTGTACAAGTATATGAGTAGGTGATTATTTACAGGTGCGATAATGTGAATTTAAGAAGGTATTGTTAGGTATTTGTTTTGACCTAAAGAAAAATTAAACGTCTATTTAATTAATTGGTCTTGTATTTTTTAATATGTACAAAAGAAAATGTTTTAATTGAATGAACATGTTTTCTTATTTAATTACATTGTGAAAGTGATGTTTTAAGAAAATATTTCTAGGTTTTAATTATGTATAAAAAGTATTTTTCATTTGTTATGTACAAAAATATTTTAATTAAAAAAAAAGAAAGGGAAAATGCTTTCAATTTTAATTACATGGTGTAAAAATGTATTTTATTATTTATGTACAAAATATGTTTCAATTAAATATTAAGAAATGAATTATGTATATTAAAAAAGAAGTGTATTTTTATATTGTTATGTACAAAAGTATATTTAAGAGAAAAAGATATTTTCAATTATATTGTATGATATGTACAAAATTATATTTAAATTAAATGTTTTAAAATTATGTATATAAGATATTTTAATTAAAAGAATAGAAAAGTATTTTCAATTTTAATTATATGATGTAGAAAAAATGTATCTTAATTAAATGTTTAAGAAAAATGATATATTTTCAATTAATTATGTATATTAACAAGAGTGTATTTTTATTAAAATATATTAAAGTTAGAAAAAGAATTTTTGTATTAAAAAGGTTTTAAGTATAAAAGAAAATGATCTATGGTAATTTAAATAAAAGGCTTGAAATAGGTTAGAAGTGGGCTCAAAGAGGGGGGTGTGAATTGGGGCAAGGATTTGGGCTTAGGCATGCAGAGACGGGCAAGGCCCACATTGGACTCAAAACAATTTAGGGTTTGGAATTGTTGTTCAGTTGGAACAAAAGGCTTAGGGTTTGTTAGGCAGCAGCGGCGGCGTTCATGGAGTTTCGTTCATCTTCGCTCGTTCTGAATGCTGAAACGTAAGCCTCCGCCCAGAGCCACCAGCGACCTCCACCTCTTTCTCCTCCCAACGACATCATCAAGGCGATCGATCTAAGGTACAAATCGTCTCCTAATTTCGTTAGGGTTTTTTTACGATTTTTGCGTGTTTGTGATTTTTCGATTATTGATTCTTACTCCAAATTGTTGTTGTGTTTTGAGGCATATGGTAGAATCAAGAGAAGGGAAAACTACCTGGATGGAGGGAAGGAAGAGGGTGAAGGTGCTTAGGAGGCTCAGCGATGGAGGACTTGCTTTGAACGACACTTCGACACTTGGTATTTCTGTGTTTTCCTTAAGCTTTATGATGTCAAACTGAAGGCTTGATACGCATGTCTTCTTTTCTTCCTCTCTTTCTGTATACTCGTTGCTTACGTTGGTTGCCTCTTGATTGCCTTTGAACGTATTTTGCTTGCCCAATGATGTTTTACTGAGGGCTTTATGTTGCCTTTGTTGCCTTGAACTTTTCCTCTTCTTTTGACTTGTTGCTTTGAATTGTTGCTTTGAGACTGTCTTCTGAGATGATGCTTGATGTGTTATTGTTGCTTCTGTGGGTTGCCTTGGTTGCCTTATTCTGCTTGCCCAATGATGAGCACTTCCTATGAGGGCCCGATGTTTGGGTTTGGAAATAGTGTTTTTGCTTATGCAGTTCTCAGGCAGGTTTGAGGTTTTTGGCATATTTTATGCTTCAGGTTTAGACAGGTATGCTTTGAGGCTTCAGGCTTCATGTTGGTATGGCTTGGGTTGTCTTGTTTGAACTGGACAGGTTGGGTTCTGGCTTGTGAAGTTGAGTTTGATGATAAGCAGATTTTGAGCTTTGGCAGGTTTGTGTTAAGCTTCAACTTAGATGCATCAAGTTGATGGCTTTGGTATCTCTAGCAGGTTAATGGTTGTTTGGTGTATAGTTTTGGTTTTGACAGTATGTGAGTTTTGTGCTTTAGCCTTGAACTTGGTTCTAGTTGCTTAGGCCAAGGTTTTAGTAATGCTTAGGCAGGTTGTGATAATGCAGACAGCAGGTTTCAGGTTTGGCCTTGAACATGTTTTTGATGTTTAGGCCTTTTCTGTAGCAGGTACAGGCTTCAGCAGGCTTGGGATATTCAGGCCTCTTTTGTTCTGTTGAGTTTAACAGGTTATGAGGTTTAAAGGTACAGGCTTAGCAGGTTTATGATTGCTTAGCATTTTTGTATATTTCTTTTGTGTTTTGGAGGCAGGGCTTATGCAGGTTGTGAGTTTGTATATTTTCTGTATCTTCTCTTCCTGAACTGTGTTGTTCTTGTGTGTTATATGCTTCTCCCTACCTAAAAGCCTAAAAACCTGCTCCTTATCTCTTCTTTTTCTCTCTCTTTTTGTACAGCTAAATATTTTAATATGTTTTCTGCTGTACTTTCTGAAAAGGTCACATGGGGAAATGATGAAAGATGTAGCTTGCATATCATACCTTCCTCTGCATATTTGATCTCTTCTTTGACAACTTTTGTACTTTTTTGTCTTCTTTGATATCTTTGTGCAGTAATTTGTACCTTTTGGTATTTGACAGAAAGTTGCATTTGGATTTTCAGTTTGGTTTGAACTTGCTTCTGAACTAATGCAGTTTGGCATTTTGCATTCATGATTAAGTGAATAAAATTCTTCCCTCTTTGTGAACCGGGAGAAATCCCGTGATTTGCAGAGAGGGTTAACTGATCCCCATCAGTGGCCTTTAATGATGAATTTCTTTTTATATGTCTTTATTATTTTATCTGCTTTTTGACTTTTCTCTTTTTCTTTTTGCAGGTGAATAATTGGATGGAGAGGAATAAAGTGAAGCATGAAGAATTAGAAATAAATAGGATAGTTTTCCTTTTTTATTTAAATTTAAATCAATGTAAAACCAATGTTTGTAATTAAATTCCAAACATCAATTGTACAGTTAATTTAAAGATAAATAAAAGTTTCCATTATCCAGTTTAATTTTGTTTTCTCTCTTTATTGTTTATTTATTTATTTAAAACTCTTTGAATTAAAATAATTGAAAAATAAATTTCAATCACTTAATTTAGAATAATAAATAATTTAAATAAAACAATGTCTTAGTAATTGATCAGTTAATCCTGGCTTTTCCAATATTCAAAGCAAAGTAACAGTTAACCGAAACAAACCAAACAGGCGCATTCCCTCTTCACTGATTTTCAACAAACACTGTGAATCCAATACTGCATACTTCTTTTGACTGGCTCAAACTAACTAATGTGAATTCAAACCAACTGTCTCTTTTACTGATCAAAACAATGCGAATTCAAACCGAATCTCGGAATAACTTGCAAAATGCTGTGGAATTTTAACCTTTCTGAGAATATGCCCATAAAACCCTTAATTCCTGATTAAATGCCAAATAACGTTCGCCTGACCAAAATTGAGCCAAAATCAACCAAAACCCTAAGCCAACTTGTGAACTGTTCTAGAGCCATGAAAACCAGTAAAACCCTAATTTTTGTTTGACTGACGAGAAAAGTCCATTTGTCCAATTCTTGAGCCAGTTTGAAAAGTCAGGAAATGCCTGAAGCTGAGATTTCTGGTGGTAAGATGCGAGGGCAAATTTTGGGGTACAACACTACGCATCCTCTTTGGAGCTATGTAGGTGTTGAGATTTCTCTCCTCGTGCAATAGGCGGGTGAGCTCCAAGACCTTCTTTTCACTAGCATGTAGGCTGGTCTCAAGAGAATTCCGTTCTTCCTTAAGCTGGATCCAGCTCTTCTGCATCTCTTCCCAGGACGTGGGCATGTCAGGGTGCTGAATGGTGTAGGACACCTCTCCTTCCAAAACAAGAACAAAGATGAAGATTTGAACCCCTGAAATGGTTAGTTAATGCATATGATGCTGGATGATGTCATGATGCTATGATTAAACACACCACAGATATTTACAAAGGCAAACATGTAAGGCACACAAGTCACACAAGACAAGCCCTTAGAGTTTAGGCCAGCATGAGGTCTGGGTATTACCCTCTTGAAGTTGAACCTGTCCTATTAGAAGTAATTGGGTTCTAAGGGTCCCAATATCACGGGATTGCTTTCATTGTTCATCGTTTCGATTTAGCCACTGAACTGGCGACCGGAATATTCCAGGAAAGCAACCCTCAATTGAGTGTAGTATCGAGTATCAACCAACCTCGGACTGCACCAAAGTCAGTTATCTCACTACCCTAAAGAGGCCAAGATAGTTCAATTAAGGTTCCTAAGGTTTGTTGATGCTTCACGACACCACGCGGAGGCCCCGTACTCTCCTTGACTGAACTCAAGGGTTACCGGTACACACCAAAGTGCCACATCAACGTAGCAGACTGCTTCAACCATGTCAGTATACCCCGCACAGTTCCCTCACAGCCTTGTTGCTACTTTCTAAGAAGGTATCCCCAGATCCGGGTTAGGATCTATAGAACTCCCAAGACAGTACCCACAATTTAAAGCAAGCAAGTCAATACAATTGAAAACACAGTGATCTTAGTCTTAAGGTACACCTCACTTTAAAAGAGTCCCCAGCAGAGTCGCCAGTTCTATGATCGGTGGATCTGGAACTTACTGTTTAACGCTGGTTTGCGAAATGTCGCGGAAGCAAGAGTCGCCACCGTCTTTTATTTTCTCCAAATGGAAAGGACAAAAGCACAGAAAAATTCCTTATAGAGATTGCTCTCGGTTCGGGAGGTAGATTATAGAAAGGGAAGGTGTTAGCACCCTTTCTATCCATGGTTATCCATGGGCTCTTAGATACTTGCTCATTTGTGTTTTCAAAATTGTTTGTTTGCTTTTCAACTGTGGGTTTAAAAAAGTTTCTTTGAAAATTTTAGTTCGACTCTTGTATCAGGCCTCAAGAGTGTTTGAAAAATTGCTTTCGAAAGCTTTTTGAAAAGGTGTCGGTATGAAAAGTATTTTTGATTTGTTTTGAAATTAGAGCAAGTATCTAGAGTCGTCTACCTACCCTATGGAATTCGTCTGTGTAAATGTCCTTGAAGTAGTGCCATCCCACCATTGAGAGGTAGGTAGCACCACCGTTGGAGGTATTCGGGTCAATTCGAAGGTTCGGGACATGGTGATCACCGGAGCAATAGGAAGACACCTTAGAAGCTACCCTCATGCCATGTTCATGGACATGAGGACTTACTAAAACGTCCTCTACTCGACGACCACCTTTCGAGGGGCAAGGTAACAGTGAGGCGTACCCTAGGGGTGGTGTTTGATTTGTGTGTCGTTTTCAGATATTTTTTGTCTTGTCATGCATTGGTGATCTACGCGTTGCTTTTATTTTGACATTCATTCTTTCATGCAATAGTTAACAGTTAAAAGTTGCGGGAATATAAAAGGTCCTACGCTATTACAAAGGCGCGGGTCTACATCGCCAAATTAATCCAAGACCCGATTTGAAATAAAATAAAAATGCGAAAAATAAATGTCTAACTAATCTATTACATAGCTTTGGGAGAATTACATGAATAAAAGGAAATAAAAATGCGAAGAAATTAAAATCAGGAATGCGAGGGCGTTGGACCCTTTTAAGGAAATTGAATTAAAATTACGAAATTAATTAAATTAAATAAAAGAAAGAAATTGTTTTTTGGAGTTTTTTGTATTTATGGATTTTTAGTAAGAAAATTAAATTGGAATTAAAAAAGAAATGTTAATTAACCCTAGTTCTAACTATTTTTAATTTATTAAGAAAATATTTAAATTAGACCTAATTTACATTAATTATTTACATGGAAAATTTTATTTACAAAATAATAATAAATAATTAAATAGGGTGAAAAAAGAAAAAAAGATAAAAGTATAAAACCCTAATTCTACATTTTTTAGTTTATTACAAAAAATATTAAAGTTTAAACCTAGAATTAACTAAATTAATTAATACAATTTATTTACAAAGAAAATATTTAAATAAAATATATTTTTTATTTTTTATAGTTTCTGAATTTTTTGGGTATTTTTTATATTAAAGAAAACAAATTAATTTAGAGAATTAAATTAAAATTAAACCAAACAAATAAAATAGAAAAAAGATAAAAAGAATGAAAGAAAGCAAACCAATGGGGGTGCTGACCCCAATCTGGAGGTTATGTGGTGAGTAATTAGGCCCAAGAAGCTTGTCCCTTTCTGACTTTTCAATAATCATGTGTGTATGCGTTGGCTGAGACATTCCATAGACCTTGGATCCTGGCCACTGGATGGATGTTGTGGGACAAGTGGCGTGCTGGAGCGTGGAGTGCATGGTAGTCTTTTGGTGAGAATCTGCATGGGATCAGGTTAAAAGAAAATATATTGAGAAAGGAGGGGGACCTGGGAATCGAACCCAGGTCCCAATGCTCAGAGGACAACACATCTACCAACCATCCAAAGGCGTTTCTTTGTAAATTATATGGAGTGCAATTATTATAAGAAAAACAAAAGTTAGTGGTCTGACTCAAAAAATTACGCGCCAACTTTGAATAGACCAATGGCCTTGATCCACGCATGCATCTTCTTCATGTTAAACCTGCAAAATAAAAAGAGATAGCGGGGGTTTTAAACCCCCACTAAGTGATAAATATGAAAATAGCGAATAGGCCCTGGTTGCTCATAAATTGAGCGCAACCTATGCAATGGATTTGTATGGAGCTTCTGATTCTAATGGCCCTGGTCTCGTGTCTCAATTTTTCTAGAACAAGGAAGCCCTAATTCGTGACCTCTGAAAACCTAGCAAGCTTCAATGGCAATTTTGCATATAGGCTATGAAAACTCAATTAAAGTATACCATTAGTTTCAGGAAAGGCATATGAGTACAAAACGACCATTAAAATGTATGAACATGGCGTATAAATCAAAGCATGAATATGGAAAAATTTAAGAACAGGGCGGCATCGTGTTACCAATTCCTGGTATTAGAAGCAGTGGTTTTGATCCAGAAACGTTCCTTGATGCCTTGGGAGTGCAATGGAATAGTTATCTTGCTTTGAAACGTACTCTAAGGCAGTTTTCACTTTTCACTTTTTTCACAAAAATTGCAAAGTTTGTTTTGGTTCTTAGGCGCAACTTGAAGGTTCTTGTGCATTAGGTTTTGATCAGTATATGTATGCCAATGGATTAGGGTTGAAATTTGAATCCAAAAACCCTTGTAATCATGAATCAAATATTTGATTTTAATGGCATATTTCTTCAAATCTTTTCCATGTGTTTTGATGCCAATCATGACCAATCTCCTTGATTCTTTCCATATTGGATAGTGCACGAAATCTTGAAGGTATTCTATGCACAAAAAGATTTGAAAAGCATGAATGAGTATTTTTTTCATATTTTATTTAATTAAATGAATTAATGGTGATTAAAAATTCAAATAAATAATAAAAAATGATGAAATAACTTCCCTTGGACCAAATGGTCGTGCATAGCCTTTGGATAATGATTCTTGGAAGAAAATGTGGCCCATTAGCAATTTTGAGGCATTTGAAGTAAAGTTGACTTTTCAAAATTCCCAAAAATTTCCCAACTTCCACAAGGCATATCTTGCTCAATTTTTAAGCTTTGATCATGTTCTTGGACATGTTGGAAAGGTCTTGAAGTTCTCTAATCAATGCCGTTGGTCCCATGTAATTTTGATTTACCAATCTCAAGTTATGGTCTTTGACTTAAAGTCCCTTTTTGTTGACTTTTGAAAATGACCTATAATGTTGAAATTGATAACTTTTTGTGAGAGCATTTCTTGGACTTGAAGTGTGAAGAGGAGTTGTAGGAAATGTCTTTCTCTTAAAAATGAGCTTTGGATGGAATTTTTCTGATAAACCATGTGGAAGTTATGCCTTGGTCAAGTTACAGTTGACTTTTTCAACTGTCCAAATATGGAAACTTTTGCATCTTGAGACTTTTTGAGCCATGCCTTGAAAATCATGATCAAGAATTGATCAAATGATGTTTGTGGCTTCAAAATGAGATGTTGACCAAAAATTTGAACTTTTGACTATCAAATGACCATTTTGCCCCTGCAGTTGACTGTTGAGCAATTAGGGTTTTTGACTGTGCAATTTTGTGCTGTAAGTCTTGAAACTTGGCATGAGGATGCTTGACCATGTTTATAGGCATGTGGGACTTGATTGGACCCTTGAAAACTTCAATTTCTTTGTCAGAACCAAAACCCTAGTTTTTGACTGTTAGGAGGCCCTTGAACTGTGCAACCCTTGGGGAGATTTTGAAGCATGCTCTTTGCAAATCTTGAAGAATATGGGAGGGAAAATTTTGGGGTACAACACCAGGTGTCCGACTCGATATTCTTGTAGTCTGACTTTCTTATTAAATGCCTTGATAATCTGTTTTTGGTACGTCTGACCATGACAAATAGCAATGAGTCTTTTTTCGTTGATTAGGTTTAGTTGATCAAGTCGGGTTTGGATCCAGTCATCTTCACTTAAACCCGCATCCTTCATAATCCGGAGAGAAGGTATCTGAACTTCGATGGGCAGGACTGCCTCCATGCCGTATACCAAGGAGTAGGGTGTTACCCCTGTTGACGTCCGTGCTGAGGTACGGTACCCATGAAGAGCAAACGGTAACATCTCGTGCCAATCTTTGTAGGTCACTGTCATCTTCTGCACAATCTTCTTAATGTTCTTATTAGCTGCTTCTACAGCCCCATTCATCTTCGGCCGGTAGGGAGAAGAGTTGTGGTGCTGTATCTTGAATTGCTCGCAGAGCTCAGTGATCATCTTGTTGTTAAGATTGGTACCATTATCCGTAATGATCCTCTCTGGTACACCGTATCGACAGATCAAGTTGTGCCGAATGAACCGTGCCACGACGTTCTTGGTTACCGTGGCGAAGGAAGCTGCTTCAACCCACTTCGTAAAGTAATCAATCGCTACCAGGATGAAGCGATGTCCGTTGGATGCCGTAGGTCTGATCTCGCCGATCATATCGATGCCCCACATTGAAAAAGGCCAAGGTGCTGTCATGACGTTCAAAGGAACTAGAGGAATGTGCACCTTATCAGCATAGACCTGGCATTTGTGACACGTCCGAGAATGTTGATAACAGTCGGCTTCCATTGTGGACCAGTAATATCCTGCCCGAAGAATTTTCTTTGCCATGGTATGTCCACTGGAATGCGTTCTGAAGGTACCTTCATGCAGCTCTGCCATGATCCTTTCTTCTTCAATCTTATCCACACAACGCAGTAAGATTGAATCATGGTTTCGTTTGTAAAGAATGCCATTGCTAATGAAGAACTTTTCCGAGAACCTTCTCAGAAACTTCTTATCATTGACAGATGCGCCCTCGGGGTATTCTTGAGTTTCAAGGTACCTCTTCACTTCATGATACCAAGGCTTTTCTGTTACCTCTTCGGTCTCAAGATCACAACAATATGCAGGTTCATCCACTTTCCAAATAACGATCCGGGGAGCCTCGTTGTTCCACTTGACTTTGAACATAGAAGACATTGTAGCTAACGCATCCTCCAACTGATTTTCTTCTCTTGGGAAATGTTCAAAGGTTATCTCCTCGAAGTGGGGAAGCAACGTCAATACATAATCCTTGTAAGGAATAAGATTTGGGTGTTTCGTATCCCACTCGCCTTTGATCTGACTGATCACGAGAGCGGAATCTCCAAAGACACTTAGAAACTTGATCCTTAGGTCAATTGCAGCTCGAAGACCCATAATGCATGCTTCATACTCCGCCATGTTGTTGGTGCAGTTGAAACATAGTCGGGCGGTAAGTGGAGTATGAGAGCCTTTAGGAGATATAATCACAGCGCCAATACCATTACCAAAAGCGTTTGAGGCTCCGTCAAAGTGCATAGACCATCGGGATCCTTCCTCAGGTCCTTCATTCGGTCCAGGTATCTCGCAATCAGTTACTACCGTGATATTCTCGTCTGGAAATTCAAAGTTCATAGACTGGTAATCATCCACTGCCTGATGTGCCAAATGGTCTGCCGATACACTTCCCTTGATTGCTTTTTGAGTTGTGTACTGGATGTCATACTCAGTCAAGATCATCAGCCAGCTTGCTATTCTTCCGGACAAGGCAGGATTTTCGAAGATATACTTGATTGGATTCATTTTTGAAATCAATAGAGTAGTGTGAGTCAGCATATACTATCTCAGCCGGCGAGCAGCCCATACCAAAGCGCATCAAGTTTTATCGAGCAGTGAGTATCGGGTCTCACAGTCGGTAAACTTTTTGCTAAGGTAATAAATAGCATGCTCTTTTCGGCCAGACTCGTCATGCTGTCTGAGCACACACCCCATCTAGTTGTCAACTACTGTCAAGTATAAGATTAGAGGTCTCTCTTCAACTGGTGGCATAAGAATGGGTGGCTCTTGGAGATACTCTTTGATTCTTTCGAAAGCGGCCTGACATTCATCGTTCCAACGTACTACTTAATCTTTCTTCAGTAGCTTGAAGATTGGTTCACAAGTAGCAGTTAGATGCGAGATGAATCGGGCAATGTAGTTCAACCGTCCTAGAAAGCCTCTGACTTCTTTCTCTGTCTTGGGAGATGGCATCTCTTGTATGGCTTTCACTTTGGCAGGGTCCACTTGAATACCTTTGTCAATTACAACGAAACCTAGTAGCTTTCCAGATCTCACCCCGAAGGTGCACTTGTTCGGGTTTAACCTCAGCTTGTACAACTTCAACCGGTCAAACAGCTTCTGTAGATGGTCAAGGTGTTCCTCCTCAGTTTGGGACCTCGCAATCATGTCGTCGACGTATACTTCAATCTCATGATGGATCATGTCATGAAACAGAGCAACCATGGCACGCTGATACGCTGCCCCAGCATTTTTTAACCCAAACGGCATGACCTTGTAGCAAAAGGTACCCCACTGAGTAACGAAAGTGGTCTTCTCCATGTCTTCGGGAGCCATCTTTATCTGATTATAACCGGAGAAACCATCCATGAAGGAGAATACCTTGTGCTGGGCAGTATTGTCAACCAGAACGTCGATGTGAGGCAGAGGGAAGTCATCCTTAGGGCTCACCCTGTTCAAATCCCTGTAGTCAACACACATTCTGACCTTACCATCCTTCTTCAGTACCGGAACCACATTGGCGACCCACTGAGGGTAAGAAGTCACTGCTAGAAAACCGGCATCAAATTGTTTCATAACCTCGACTTTGATTTTCTCGGACATCTTTGGATGCATACGGTGGACCTTTTGTTTTATCGGAGGGCATTCTTCCTTAGTAGGCAGGTGATGAACCACAATGTCGGTATCCAACCCAGGCATATCTTCGTAAGACCAGGCAAAGATTTCCACGTAGTTATGCAACATCTGAATCAACCGTTGTTTCACACTAAGCTCCAGATTTGCACCAATCTTGACTTCCTTTTTGTCTGTCTCAGTACCCAGATTTAGCGTTTCCACTGGCTCTTCATGTGGCTAAATGACCCTCTCTTCCTGGAGTAACAGTCTTGCAAGCTCACCAGGCACTTCGCAATCATCTTCACCTTCGTCTTCGGCTAAGTTAATCAGATTTTCGAAGTCATAACTGGCAGTAGCAGAGTCGTTACCAATGAGATCCAGAGTGGATTGAAACCTGTATATGTGAGTGTGTGTAAATAGTTATTTTGCAATATATAATAAAGAAAGACAAGGAGCGCAAGATTTGAAATGCAAAAAACGTCCAATGCTTTTATTAATGATATATGAAAATGACACACAAAAGCCCTCACAAATGAAGCCACGGTGCCCCGGGTAAGACACCGGGCCATAAAGTTTCACAATATTGTCTGTTACAAATTCAAAACAAAGGAGTTCATTACTGAGTGACAAAAGTAATAGGGACGAAGTCTTTCGTTGTCCAGTTGTTTGGTCCACCGTTGGTCGTAGGGTAGATCCAGCTGTCGAATTTAGATTCCTCCATGTCATCTTCGATGGTATTTAATCCCGAGTTGCTGATGAACACAGGAGGTCTTCCAATCTTTGCACTACGAACAACCCTCTGAGCTTCTGCAGTGAAACCCAAACCAAACTTGTCAGTCTTCTGAGCGAAATCAGGAAGTCGGCCCCAGTTTGTACACTCACCCTTCTCAATAACAGCCCAGGCATCCTTTAAGGAAGCCATCTTAAAAGGAGAATCTTCAATCACGGTCTCAGCTAATGCCAGTGTCTGAGGAACCTCTTAAAAGTGTTGGAATGGGGTCTCAATGAACTCCCCATCCATCTCTATGTACCGGAACGAGTTGAGGTAGCTAACCATGTATTCTTCCTCCCCCTGCACTGTCACAATCTTCCCTTTGACCGGATATTTCAGCTTCTGATGGAGTGTGGAGGTCACAGCTCCAGCCTTATGGATCCATGGACGACCCAGCAAATAAGAATAGGACGGTCGAATGTCCATCACGTAGAATGTAGAATCGAAGACTTGAGAGCCAACTCTAATTGGAATATTGACCTCACCATGAACCATCCTTTTAGACCCATCAAAGGCCCGGACAACAATGTTACTTGGCTTTAGCTCCAAACCCTCGCAATCCAACCTGTCTAGAGCTTTCTTGGGCAAGAAGTTCAATGAGGAACCAGTGTCAACTAGCACATGTGCAAGAGTAGTGCCCCTGCATTCAATGGAGACATGCAGGGCATCGTTATGGTTCTTCCCTTTAGCAGTCAGATCAGCGTCGGAGAAACCCAAACCATTATCAGCAGTTAAATTGGCCACACAATCGGTAAACTGATCAGCTGATGTTTCTTGTGGCACATGGGCCGTCTTCAGGAAGGTAATCAGAGCCTTGGCATGGGCCTGTGAACACAACAACAGTGATAACATAGAAATCTTGGAGGGGGTTTGCCCCAACTGCTCAACTACATTATAATCACTCTTCTTAATGATCTTCAGAATCTCTTCCATCTCTTGTTTGGAAGCTTCAACATTGATGGTCTTTGGTGCCTCCGTCTGGGCAGGCATATCAGTGGCGATTCCTTTGCCCCGAGCGTCAGATGACTCGACAACAGGGGTAGAAATAGGAACTTGATCAGGAAGGGAAGTAGGCACACTTGCAGGTGTGATGACAATAGGTCTCTGGATAGTTGGTGGCGCAATATCTGGTGAGAAAAGTCTACCGCTGCGGGTGACTTTAGCAGACCCGGTGATGTTGATGACGCCGGTACTAGTATCAAACTCTTGCTTAACTCCGAGCATATAAACATCTTCCCCATAGTGCCAAGGGACAACTTTGTCGGATGTATAGGGGATGGGCCCCGGAACAGTGATGATTATAGGTGCAATCTTCTGAACAGGCATAATTCTGACAGGCTTCCTCGAGGGAGCCTTGGGAGAATTGTTGAAAATGGTAACAATGGAAACTTCTTCAGTAGGGGTGGCAGGAACAACAATCTTCTCAAACAGGATTTCTTTATTATCCATCAGGTTTTGGATACCTGACTTCAAAGATGGGCAACCAGTAGGTGAAACGGAACACAGATGGCAACCTTCACTACATCCCGGAAATAAACCGACTAGCAACAGGTTCTTCTTGACGGTCATCAGCGGAGTAACAATATCATTCACAGAGGCTACAAAAAAATCTTCCTCTACAACATTTACTCCAT
The DNA here is from genome assembly GCA_948472305.1 of Vicia faba. Classification (NCBI taxonomy): domain Eukaryota; kingdom Viridiplantae; phylum Streptophyta; class Magnoliopsida; order Fabales; family Fabaceae; genus Vicia; species Vicia faba. Next base: position 1,023,166,438 of record OX451736.1, on the reverse strand, counting down.
GTTTGGGCATGGGAGCAGTCACAACATTAGGCCTCTCGGGCGCCTTGAACTCAATCTCTTTTGCATCAATCAGGTCCTGAACCTTATTCTTCAAGGTCAAGCAATCATCCGTATTATTCCCCGGGCTATCAGAGTGATAAGCGCAGCGGGCGTTAGGATTGTACTTTATGGATGTAGTATTCGGATTCTTTGGGGCTTCCCTTAGAGTTACCAAATTGGTTGTCAGTAACTGCGGCAATATCTGGGACAAGGTCATGCTGAGGCGAGTGAATTGCCTTCTAGGTCTCTCACCCCTTTGTTGGTTGTGATGCTGAGGAGCACCAACAGGTTTTGAAATGACCACCGCGTTGACAGCTTGGCGGTGTTCATATCTATTTGGTCTCCTTGAACCATAGACAACACTGGATTCTTTCTTGAACGGCTTCTTCTTGGTGCTCGATAAGGCACCCTTCTGTATCTTCCCAGACTTGATACCAGCTTCAATTCTCTCACCAGTCAAGATAAGGTCTGTAAACCCGGCTGAAGAATTTCCAATCAAATTGTTAAAGAATGGACCAGACAGGGTCCCCAGAAACATATCAACAAGTTCCCGGTCAGTTAAAGGTGGTTGCACCCTTCCGGCAAGGTCTCTCCACTTTTGAGCATACTCCTTAAATCCTTCACCCGTCCCTATTGACATACCCTGGAGTTGGGTACGCGTAGGAGCGAGGTCGGAATTATACTGATACTGCTTATAGAACGCAGTAGCCAGATCCTCCTAATTACGGATACTGGCCCCATCCAGCTGATAGAACCATTCGAGTTAAGTCCCTGAAAGACTATCCTGAAAGAAATGGATCCACAAATTCTTGTCAGCAGTGTAAGGTTGGATCTTCCTTACATACGACCAGAGGTGCAGCTTTGGACAGGAGGCTCCGTCATATTTGGCAAAGGCAGGTGCCTTGAATTTATGGGGAATCACCACCCCAGAGGATAAGTCTAGGTCTCCAAAGTCCAACCCGGGCACATTCTGTATCTCCATGGCGCTCAAGTGGTCCTCCAACTATTTATACCTATCCTCAGCAGGAGGGTACTGTTCTTCATCATAATCCGTCTCGTTGTCGGAGACCACGGGAATAGGAACCCTTCTCTCTTGGGGACTGTCTTTCCCTACAGATGAGGTAGCCAAATCAACCTCATTCTGCAGTCCATTTCCAAATCTGCGTCCAGTGTTGAACAAGACGGTCCTCTTCTTCTTCTTCTTCCTCTCTTTCAGAATCAGGGTCTTCAAATCCTGTTGACCCTGGGCTAGGCTCATAACCAACTCTTGGAATTGGGCATTCTGGGCCTGGAGGGCCTTGATAGCTTGTTCAGTGGAAGGTTCAGTAGACATGATGATTGCTGAAATAAACAGCGAAGAAGATAGGTGACCTGTAAAAAGGGTACCTGTTATGCATATGATGAAATGAAATGCGTATGATTTATGTTTTCAAAGACAATCGGGATCAAATTTGTAGACAAAAAAAGAAACACACTTTATTAGATTTAACTTTGGAATTTAAACTGTTCAACAAATTGCCCTTAGGCGTTATAAGAATGGAAATACATAAAAGTAAATAAAACCATAAAAGAAATCATCCAAGGTCCCTCAATGCTCCCATGGCCTCTTCTTCTCAGTGTGGATATAATTGTTCAGGATCCGTTTGTTCTCTAATTGCTTTGTCAGCTTCTGGATCTTCTGTTCCTGTTCATTGAACCTTTCCCGATAAGAATCCCGTTCTTCCTGCAGTTGCGCCCAAGACCTCTTCAGTGTGCCAACATCAGTGGGCGTATGAGGATGGAGAATAGTTCGAGGAACCCCGTCTTTATCAGCAGCTTCAAGAGTAATAGGCCTGACAGCTTCGTATGGCATACCTAACTTCTGGGCGCGGATGCGGACCCATCTGAAATATGACTCCATTGGCAGAGAAGTTTTTGGTCCCAACTCATGTGGGTCAGATTTGTGAACTTTATCCCAAGCCCCGATGAATCTACGACGCAGCTCGTCGCTATCTACCTGAAAATCAAAGACGATATGAGGTACCAACATCTCATGAGGCCCTTCTCTTCTGGCTCTTCCAAACTGACGGAGAGCTAAACATGGGTTATAAGAGATTCCTCCATGGGTTCCGATCAATGGAACATTAGGATACTCTCCACAATGATCAATGACTGCCACCTCATCTAAGCCTCTGAGAGTCCAAGTAATGTCTTTATCAGCAAGAGACATTATCCTATGGGCCCAACCTCTTCCTTCTTTGTTCTTCAGTACAGATTTAGGGAGGTGCGAAATAAACCACCTCGCCAATAAAGGAGCACAGCACAGCAAAGTTCCCCGTCTTCGGGCAGTACGAGTATAGAGTTGATAAAGGATATCATCCAATAGAGTGGGTACAAGGTCCCGAGAGATGAAGATTCTTATGGCATTAACATCAACAAAGGTGTCAGGATTTGGAAACAATACCAGACCATAGATTAAGAGAGCCAGAATGTCTTCGTACGCTTGGAAGTCTAAGTCATTCCAGAAACAATTAGCTTTGCCAACCAAAAACTTATCCAAAAAGCCCTTAACTCCACTTCTAGTCTCCCAGTTAGCCATTACCTCCTCTTTGGTCAAGTGAAGGGCTGCAGCAATCTCTTCAGGCCTGAGAGTCTTTTCCCAACCCGTGAATGGAGTCTGCTCCAAAACAGGGATATCAAGCAACTCAGAGAATTCTTCCAGGGTAGGGACCAGCTGGAAGTCTTAAAAGGTGAAGCAATAGTATAACGGATCATAAAACTGGACCAGGACACTCATCAGTTGTTGGTCCCACTTTGAGGTGACTAAACCGAGAAGAGAACCATGCCTCCTGATGAAGGAAGTAGTGTCTGGAATCCTGTCAACCAATTCCTTAAGCAAAGTAGGTGGTTGAACAAAGTTGATCCAGATAGTATTCCTACGCATGGGCATCATGATGTCCTACAAAACAGAGCAAAGATGAAACCCTCTTGTCTTTGAAATGGGTTAGTCCTTATGCAGGATGTATGCAATGTTATGATGTTATGATAAAGGCACACAAGTCACACAAAAGAGCCCTTAGATTTCAGGCTGGCATGAAGTTTAGGTACTACCCACTTTCAGTTTCAGTTGGTTAAGACCTGTCCTAAAAATAGTAACCGGGTTCTAGAGGATCTCAATATCACTGACTACCCTCAATCGGTCATAATTCCAGTTTGGCAACCTTTTCTTGCGGCCGGAACCATCGCGAGAGTTTATTCTTAATGAGTGTAGCATACTGCTACTGTTCTATGGCCAAGTTGGTCAATTTAAGGTTCTAAGGTCAGTTGGTGCTTAATGACTCCTCAGAAGACCCATATTCTCCTTGTTCCAACACAAGGGATATCGGTATAGACCAAGGTGTCACACCAACGTAGCTACTGCTTCACCCGTGTCGGTCTACGCTGGACAGGTCCCTCACAGTTTATTGCTACTTACCTAAAAAAGGGTACCCCAAATCTGGGTTAGGATCTATAAAACTCCAATACAAGCCCACAAATATAAAGCATACAAGGCATACAATTGAAAACATAGTGATCTTATCCTAAGGTACACCTCACTTATCCTAAGGAATAGAACTGACTATTTTGGAATGCTGGTTCGCGTTTGCGTTTCGCAAAATGTCGCGGTAAGCATGATTCGCCACCGTCTTTTATTTTCTCCAACAAGGAAAGGACAAAAGCACAGCAAAATTCCTGTTCGAGATGTTTCTCGAGTTCGGGAGGTAGATTATAGAAAGGGAAGGTATTAGCACCCTTTCTATCCGTGGTTATCCACGGGCTCTTAGGTACTTGCTCACTATGTTTTCAAAAGGTTTTGCTTTTCTTGTGTTTGTGGGTTTTGAAAAAGTTTTCTTTGAGAACTTCGATTTAACTCTTGTATATGTCCTCAAGAGTGTATGAAGTGTTTGTTTGAAAACTTTTATTTTGAAAAGTGTAAGTGCGAAAAGTTATTTTGTTTTGAAAGAGCAAGTACCTGAGAACCTCTACCTACTCAAAAGAAATTAAGTTGTGTAAATGTCCTTTAGACAGTACTATCCCACTATTGAGAAGTAGGTAGCACCGTCGCTGGAGTTTTCGGGTCAATTCGATTTTAGGGACATGTGGTCACTAAAGCAATGGTAGGACGCCTTAGCGGTAACCCTAATGTCCTAGATCATTTTTATCCGAGGCAACCATTTCGAGGCAACTTTGATCTTTAGACAGGAGGGCGACCTCTAAAACACCCTATACTCAATGACCACGTCGAGGCAACCAAGTGAGGTGTACCCTAGGAGTGGCATATGCGAGTGTGTCAGGTTTCAATTATGTTATCTTTGTACATGTTATGGTGAGCTACGATTGATTTTAATTTGAGGATAAGTCTTGTCATGCATAGCCTAATTAGCATACATCTAGCAATTAATAGTTGTGGAAAATAAAACTAAGCTATTACAAGGCGTCGGGTATTTACATCGCCAAAAACAAACCCTTGAAAAAGTAAATTGCGGAAAAGTTAAATAAAAGCGATAAAAAGTCCTAATTAAAGCTATTACATCCTCGGAGCAGATACAATTATATGGATAAAAAATAATCATGAATCAAAAATAATCATACGCGCGAGAAAAATTGAATCGGAGAGTCTTTAGGGTTTTGACCCTTTTTTGAGAAAGAAAGAGATTTTTTGTTATTTTGCATTTAATTAAATTAAACCTAGACTAATTAATTAATTAATTAAAGAAAGATATTTTTTGAGTTTTTTATGTTTTTTAGGGAAAAAAATAAAAGATGGTCAAAAGTTATTAAAAACCCTAATTCTATATTAATTTTAAATTATTGCAAAAAAGTTAGAATTAACCTAATTAAAACCAAATTAATTATATTAGTATTTATTTACAAAAAATAACTAATTAACTTTAATAAATAAAAATATTATATTTTTCTGTGTTTTCTGATTTTTATTATGAAAATAAATATTAATTTGTTAGTGAAAATAATAATTATAATAAACAATTAAAACAAAAGAAATAAAAGAGAAAAGAAAAGAAATAAACTTGAAGGGGGGTGTTGGGCTTAATTATGGAGTGTATCAGCAATTCTGAAGCCCATTATGCTTCCAGCCTGTTTGACTTTTGCAACTCCCTGCATGCTCATTGACTAGGGCGTATGGTGGATACCCAGCTTTAGCCATTGGATCTAATTTGCTGGCCATCTGGCGCTTGGAAACTTGAGACATATGGTAGACCACCTCCTGGGCATAGCATGGGAATACTTGAAGAGAAAAATTAAATAAACGTTTGGGGGACCTGGGATTCGAACCCAGGTCCCAATGCTTCCAGGCTAACGCACCAACCACTCCACTAAGCTGCTTTATTTGTTATTGAAATAAGTGGCAATTATTATATATAAAAACCAATCAATATACTGTAAACAAAAAAATAACGCGCACTTTTCAAATTGGCCAGTGGGATGTCAACACATCATCATCTTCTTCGTTTGTCCTGCATAATCAGAATCAAATAGCGGGGGTTTTTAACCCCCACTACTTCTTGCAAGGAAAAATAGCGAATAGAACCACAGTACATATAAATATTTCGCGAGGTATGGATTCCCTTCGTCTTGGCCTCACGATTTCAGTCATGTATCTCACTAGTCCCAATTTTTCCTGGTTCAGAAAGCCCTAATTTAAAGCTCAAGAACCCTAAAAATTCAGTCATGGCATTCTTCGATTCAGGATGCTACGGTTCAATTAAATCATTCCATTAGCTTTGTTCAGTCTCTAGCAATGCAAATCAATCAAAAAAACATGTTAAATGCGCATGAATTAAGATATATAATTCTGAATAAGAAAGTCAAACTGTGAAACTGTGTTCAGTGATTCCTTAAGCTTTGATGCCTGAATTTGATTGCAAAACGTTCCTGGTACCTCCTGCAATGTATTTGAATGAATAAAATGCCTTGAACCGACCTAGAATGCAAGAACAGGTTTTCACTTTTCTTGAAATTTCTTGAATATGACAGGGTTGTTTCTGCAGCTTTCTCACGTGTGTTAGGGTATGGTTAGCTTGCTTATGTATAAGGGAAACAAATTAGGTCAAAGTTTTGGATCCAATCCATGCGCATTGATGTTTAAATCTTTGATTGAAAATCAAATATTCTTGATTTTTTATGACTGAACAATGTTGCCAAATTTGGATTTTTTTGTATCTTACTTGTGCACGAATTTGCCAGCATGTTTTGATCAGATTTGCTTCACAAGTTGATTTAAAAAACAAATCTTCTATTTTCTTATGATTTAAATTAATTAAATGAATTAATATATGTTAAAAATCCAATTAATCAATAAAAATAAGAAAATAAATCCAATTCATCTTGGTGAGTCGTGCATAAGTCATGGGTGAAGTTTCAAGAAGAGATTTGAGGCCCATTAGCAAAAAGAAGGTGTTTTGAGCAAAGTTGACTTTTGCAAATTCATGAAAATTTCCCAACTTCTCCAATGCACAACTTGCTCAATTTTGATCATATGACCATGTTCTTGGAAATTTTGGAAAGCTCTTGAAGTCCTCTAACCAATGCATTTGGTCCCATGTCATTTGGATTTACCAATCTCAAGTTATGGCCTTTGACTCAAAGTGTACTTTTGTTGACTTTTGAAATTGACCTATAATGTAAAAATTGGTGACTTCTTGTGAGAGCATTTCTTGATCTTGGAGTGTGAAGATGGATTGCAGGAAATTTCATCCTCTTCAAAATGAGCTTTGGGTGGGATTTTTCTGACAAACCATGAAAAAGTTATGCCCTGGTCAAGATACAGTTGACTTTTCTATTGTCCAAAAATAGTAACTTTTTGCATCTTGATGATTTTTGAGCTATTCTTGTGAGATCATGATCAAGAATTGATCAAATGATGATTGTGACCTCAAAATAAGATGTTGACCAAAAATTCTGACTTTTAACTGCAAAATGACCATTTTGCCCTTGCAATTGACTGTAGATCAAATAAAGCTTTTGACTGTGCAAATTGGCACTGTGAGTCTTGAAACTTGGCATGTAGGTGCTTGAGAATCTATATAGACCTATGAGACTTGATTGAACCATTGAGAACCCCAAATTCCTTGAAAGAACCAAAACCTTAATTTCAGCTGTCCTAGGAAGTGATTTGACTGTACAACCCTTGAGCCATTTTGAGCAATTTGAGGATCATTCTTGACAAATCTTTGAGGAATATGGGAGGGAAAATTTTGGGGTACAATAGTTCCCTATCAGTCAAGGGAGGTTGGACCCTACTAGCAAGGTCTCTCCACTTCCGCGCATATTCCTTAAATCCCTCATTCTTCCCCATGGTCATACCTTGCAATTGAACCCTTGTCGATGCCAAGTCGGTGTTGTACTGATATTGATGGTAGAAGGCAGTAGCTAGACCCTCCCAAGTATTGATGTGAGAGCCATCCAACTGATAAAACCATTAAAGTTGTGTTCCAGCCAGACTCTCTTGGAAAAAGTGAACCCAAAGTTTTTTATCAGCGGTGTGCGGTTGAATCTTGCGAACATAGGACTTCAAATGGAGTTTTGGGCAAGAAACCCCGTCGTATTTTGCAAAGGTTGGTATTTTGAACTTGTGGGGAATGACTACCCCGAAGATTAAGCCCAAATCGTCAAAATTTAAACCGGGAATGGCTTGGATTTCAACCGCTTTTAACTTGTCTTCTAGCTGCTTGTATTTGATGTCCGCGGGTGGATATTGTTCATTGAAATAATCATCATCAGATTCTTGATCATTGATACAGTCGTCCTGAGTACTCTTGACCTCACCAATTTGGTTCTCGTCCTCTTCGAATGAATCTTCATCTATTGGAATTTGACGGATTGTCTCTTTGAACCTTTTACCCATGTTGAGTAGAGCTTTCTTCTTTGGCTTTTACTTAGCGGCCAACAAGGTCATCATATTTTGCTGCCCCTTGGCCAGGGCGAGTAAAGCTTCTTAAAACTGAGAATTTTGGGCCTGGAGTTCCGTCACAGTTTTCTCTAGATCCATCTTGCTGAAATAAACATCGGAGAGATAAGGAAACCTATTATGCGGAATCCTGTCATGATGCATGAATGTGAAATATGTAAATGATTTCAAGGATTTAAAGAATTTAAATTTGTATAGACAAAGAGTGAACAAACGTTAACTTGCATTAAAGAGTTCTGATTTGAATGCAAACATGCCTCTTGGGCTTACAACAACAGAAATATACATAAAGTAAACTCCTAAGACAAAAAAGTTGTACGCATCCTCTTTGGCGCAATGTAGGTGTTTAAGGTCCTTTCTTCATGAAGCTCCCTTGTAAGCTCTAATATATTCCTTTCTCCCTCATAGAACTTAGCTTCAAAGGTGTCTCGCTCTCCTTTTAAATGAATCCAAGCGTTTTGCAAATCTTCAAGAGTAGTAGGCATATCAGGATAGAGGATAGTATGTGGAACGTCTCCCTCAACTACTAGCTCCCTGATAACAGGTAAGACGGATTCATAAAGCATCTTAAGACTTTGTGCGTGAGCCCTCACCCATTTAGGATAAGGTTCCAAAGGAATGTAATTCTTATGCCCCAACGTCTTGCTATCAACCTTGTTAACCATACCCCAAGCTCGTATAAATCTTTGGCGGTAACCTTGGGTATCGCTTTCGTAGTCGAATGCAATTCCTTGGATGAGTACCTCATGAGGGCCATCTCTCCTGGCGTATCCAAATTTTCGCAAAGCTAAACAAGTGTTGTAAGTAATGCCTCCCCTAATTCCAAGTAGAGGGACATTAGGGAATTCCCCACAGCGGTCAATGATGGTAATGTCTTCCAAAGAACGATAATACCAGTGGATATCAGCATGTGAAAGTGACATCAATATTTTAGACCACTTCATACCTTGTTCATTCTTCACCATGTATCTAGGTTGGTGCAAAATAAACCACCTAGCCAACAGAGGAGTGCAACACATCAAAGTCCCTCTTTTCTTCAAAGTGAGAGAGTGAAGAGAATGCAGGATGTCTCCATGCAGTGTAGGCACCGGATTACGAGATATGAAAACTTTGATTGCATTTATATCTATGAGTTGGTCAGGATTGGGAAATAGTACCAACCCATAGACAAGAAGAGCCAAAATCTCCTCAAAGGCTTGTAGATCCAAAGTACTCCAACATTCTTGAGCCTTCTACAACAAAAACTTTGCTAGGAACCCTTTGACACCACTCCTTGTTACCCAATTTGCTACTATGTCAGATGGTTGTAAATGTAGAGCTCGAGCAATTTCCTCAGGTTTAGGGCTCTTTCAATACCATTGAAAGGTAACTGATTGAGGATAGGGATCCCCATGAGTTGAGAAAATTCTTCCAAAGTGGGCACAAGTTGGTAATCGGGAAAAGTGAAACAATGATAGAAAGGGTGGAAGAATTGGACAAACACCTTTACCAAATCTTCTTCAATACTTGAGGTTACAAGACTAAGGAGTCGACCATGTCTTTTGGTGAATGGAGAATCCTCAGGGACCCTTGATACTAAATCCTTGAGCTGTGGAGGTATCCTCACTAGGTTGACTTGGATAGTGCTCCTACGAGCAGAAGCCATGTCCTACAAAATAGAACAAAGATAAATCCAAAAATCCTTGAAATGGTTAGTGATGTTTATGATGCTTATAATGTCTATAATGTTATGTACAAGTGTATATACAAAGAAAACAAGTCTCTGGGTTTAGGCTTACATGGGGTTTGTAGGTAAGTACCCTCTTGAAGTTTAGTTGGCTCAACTTTGTCCTAGTTAATAGTAATCGGGTTCTAAGGGATCCCAATATCACTGACCTTTCCCCCAAGTTTCATTCAATAGGTGATTGACTCACAACCAAACAAAGCTCAAGAGTCAAACCTCAATGAGTGTAGCATCGAGTATCAACCAACTTTGGACTGCACAAAAGTCGGTTATCTCGCTACTTTCTAATGGCCAAGTTGGTCAAGTAAGGTTCTAAGGTCAGTTAATGTTTCACGACACCACATGGAAGCCCCGTACTTTCCTTGACTGACTCAAGGGTTACCAGTACCAACCAAAGTTCCACATCAACGTAGCTACTGCTTCAACCGTGTCGGTATACCCCCCACAGTTCCCTCACAGTTTATTGCTACTTACCTAAAAAGGTGTCCCCAAATCCGGGTGTAGGATTTAAAACGTACCCAAACAAGGAACCAAAATGTAAAGAAAACAAATCAAACAATATAAGCAAGTAAATATGTTCTAACCCTAAGGTATCCCTACTTTTAAGAATATATTCCCCAGCAGAGTCTCCAGTTCTGTGATACGGTGGGAGAACTAACTTGAGATTTTGTGTTTGTGTTCACAAATGTTGCGGTTTAGCAAGAGTCACCACCGACTTTTCTTTTATCCAATAAGGAAAGGTGAAAAAAGCACAGGAAAGACCTTTTAGAGATTTTTTTGAGTTCGGGGGGTAGATTATAAAAAGGGAAGGTATTAACACCCTTTTCATCCATGGTTTTCCATGGGCTCTTAGTTACTTTCTAGATCACTTGCTTTTGTTTGAAAATGTGCGTAGTGTGGTTTTTGAAAGTATTTTGAAAATGTGCCATCGTTTAGGAAAACTTTGCAATGATTCTCGTTCGTAAGAATGTATGCAAAGTGTTGAGCTTTTGAAAATATTTCAAGGTTTGGAAAATGTTTTGAAGTTGTGTTGAAAGTGTATGTGATTGTTTTTTTTTGTTGAAAATAGCAAGGATGTTTATTTTGAAACTAAAAGTAATTTACCTACTCAAAAAGGTCTTAGATGTGCTTTTTTCACCTTTAGATGTTGCTACCTTACTATTGATTTGGCAAGAAGCCCCATCGTTGGATGTGAAGGGACGAGCGTTGGGTCTTCGTATGACCATGATAGCAATGTTGTGAGATGACTTAGCACTTTTTCTTTAGGTACTAAGATCATTTTGAAAGGCAACTTTGATAGCGTCATCGACGGACTATGATCTTGTATTTTCGATTCGTTTGTGCTAAGACATCCCACATGTATAACATGGCCATTTTTATAAGGCAACAAGTGGAATTATCCTAAGGGTCTAAGTGTGCGAGTGTATTTGATTGCATGCATAATTTGTCTTAATTAGGGTGATCTATTTGTCAATTTTCATATCTTGTCATACACACCCTAATTACTAGCATATATTGAAAGTAATAACAGTGCGGAAATGTAAAGTCCTACGCTATTACAATATTTTGGGGGATGGAGTACATTTTTGTGAATGGGGGTTGCAAGTTAAAATTCTAGGTTACTATTACAACCATATTGAAATAGATAAGAATGTACAGGAAATGTAAAATGCTTAAAAAGAAGTAAGTTTTGTTTAAGAAAATATTTTTTGTCTTTTTATTTTGGTGTTTTTTTTATTAACAATAAAAAATAATATGATGGAAAAATAATAAAAGAGAAAGAAAACCAAAATCAACGCAAATGCATGAGAGTAGAAGAGGTCAGAAGTTCTGACTCTGCCTTACTGCACAAATAGAAACATGTTAGCAAAAATATGGAAGTTCAGAAGTTCTGGATCTTCTGAGAAATCAGAAGTTTTCAGAAGTTCTGACGCAACTGTCAGAAATTTGCCTCTCTCCATGCCAGTCAGAACATCTACAACTTAGTCATTTACAGAACGGAAGTTGCATGTATAACAGTTATGACAAATTTCATGAAATATCATAAGCACAAATCAGAAGCAACTTGTATTTTCTAATTCTAATTCTGAGTCCTAATTTCTTTATGAAACTATGAACTGGGATTTCTTTTACTTAGGCAAGCAAATGAAGGAATTTTCAGAATATGTACATCATCAGGATCAGAATATCTACATTGTGCTAAATATGCAAAATCTGACAATGCTTAATCAGTTAGGATGAGGGTCATCAGAAAACTTACCTTGCAGCTGGAAAGGGTTCTGTGAACTGGAGATTGGTCTTGAATTCTGGTGATGTTCTGAGCAACTTCTTCACGTACTCAGCAGGATGGAAGTTTGCAACTTCTGAAGCAGTCAAGGGGTGATATTCTGACTCCTTTGTGGTGAAAGTGAATGGAGAGTGTATGGCAATAGGAATACAGAAGTTAAGGTAGCTTCTAATGTATGAATTAGTAGCTACGTGGATGGGTTTAGTCAAGAACACTTGAGGAAAAATGGAGTTTGAATATAAGGAATCAATGCTAAGATTTTTGTATTTTGTGTTTATAGTTTTCTGGGTTCTTGGAATTTTTGCAATGGTTCAAAGCTTTCTTCCTCAATTCTTTCGTCTCTTTCACAAATTTTTCTGGCCCCTTCTCAGTGGCCAATGGTGTTCTATTTATAGGAAAAGCTTATGTAGTTTGGAGATGTCAAGTGGTGCCAGCATCATACGCTAGATGCTGACATACTCTTGAAGTAAGGTTAAACAAGTGGGGGTTCAATGCATTCAAGTTGAATGGTAAGCAACGCCTCAGCTGGATTTGCAGCATGAATTAAGGAAAAGTAGAAACATCATGTGGGTCATGCATTCTTTTGCATAGAAGTTTGTCTTCCCAAGACAGTAGGGGTACACGTGGGGAAAATCCCTTGGATAAAGGCTCAGAGGCAGTTGTGAGCATTAAATGAGTTCCCATGTGAAACTCTGCATCCTTACTTGACTCTGGATCAGAAGATCTGCTTCAGCGTAGCATCTCATCTTCTGATCATCTTACCTTATGGCTTCAACATGTTCTGAAGGATCCTTCAGAACTTCCAGTATACTTACAACATGCTTTGTTACCTTCTTTGATTTACCCTTGCAAACTCTGACCGAACCTTTGTGAAAACTGGTCCAGAAGTTCTGACCAAACTTTGTCTTGAGACTATCCAGAATTTGCTGAGTGTGAACACTGACCCAGAAGTTCTGAAATTATCATATTTTTTAAAACACTTAGAAAATTTCTAAGTATTTAGAATTTGACTTTTCCAAAGTAAAATTTGACTTTTGAAATTCTTGATGAAACAAACTTCATATTCCAACATGTATTGATGAAATATGATTTTTGAGATTTGATTTTGTTCCAAAAGTCAAAGTTAGACTTCTCAGTGTGCAAATGACCATTTTGCCCTTGTGAATGGTTTGCTTGAAAAAATTGATAATTCAAGGCCTGGAGACTTGATGAAGGCAAACTCGAGGATCCAGGGTGATTCCTTGAGAAATGAGAGGGAAAATTTTGGGGTGCAACAGAAGCTTGCACAAGAATACACCAACTGAATTAATAATTAACAAGGCAATGTAAGTGCAACTCAAGCATCCATTCAAGGGTCAGAACCTACCATTAAACAATTTATTACACCAAGGAAATTGAATCAAGGATGTGGAATCGACAACAATACGCTAAAATCCTAATTCTAATCATGTACCAAGCATTAATTCAATTAATTCCTAAATCAATAGAAAAATTATGAAAAAAAAATATCATCAAGTCAGGAATCAACATATTAATATTCACAAAAAATTTCAGCCAAAAATTGTACAAGAAACATTAAAAGACTACTTGCTAAAATTTTGAGAACAAGATGAGAATTAGTGTAGAACAGAGGACTGTATGTTGAATCAGGGAGTATGGCTCAGTACAGTGCTTCGGGCACAAGGACCACTGAGTCCATAAGCTTTTTCGCGTCAATTCCTTTTCAGGCTTCAAAGAAAAAACTTGTGCATGGGTCTAAGGAAGAGATTTTCGGTCCACCAAGTCACCGGTCCATGATCACCTTTAGAAAATGTTTTAACCTGTTATCTAATTCCCTTTTTTTGGTGCTAAATTGAACAAAAGAATAAAAATAAAAATAAAATGGCAAAGGGATTAGGGTTAAGAGAGATAATGTGTCTCTTCATCTCCTTCACTAAGCACGGAGACTTCCTCTCGATTCTCTCCATCTTTTTCACTTCTCAGCCTTCCTCTCGCTCTAAACGTTGCTATCCGGTTTTCTTCACCATCATCGTGTTATTATTTCTCCCTTTCGATTCGAACTCACCTCCGTCTATTCGTTTACACGATCTCCATCATGGATTTACAGAAGAAAAAAAAAGGCGAAATTGATTCAAGAGAGAAGAAGAGGAAAGTTTGGATTTTAGGTTCCTTTTCTCTTCTTCTATTTCTTCTGTGAATTTACTATCATTGCGGTATTGTTGATGTTGTAGATGCATGAGCGATAAAGATGCGCGAAGATAATTGATGCGAAGGATGTGGAATCGAGGTGTGATGAAGTTGATGGCTGAAGTTGCGTGAAGTTGCAGATGATTTGTTGATGGAAGTCGGAGCGAAAAACAAGAAGGGCGAGTTTCAGAGAAGGGAGTGAGAGATGAAGATTACAGAGAAAAGGTTATGTGATTCTTCTATGAAGATTGAAGGATGAAGATGTGATAATGAATCTGCGCGAGGAGAGTGAAGGAAGAATGATGAATGGTTTCTGATAATGGTTTAGTGAAGAAGGGAGGATTGAATGTTGAATATATGAAGGTGGAATGGTGGTGATGAAATAAGATTAAGATTGGTAGAGAAAATACGGAGATTAGAAGGAGAGAGAATAGAGAGATTTTTCTGATTTATCTACATAATTTAGAATTCCCCGTGAAAGGTGAGTTTTCCCTCTTTAACAGTTCTATTATGACAGTTAGAGTTTTTTTAGAGTCAGTTAGGAAGTTAGTTGGTTTATTAAATCTAGACCTTTGTATATGAAGTTTGTTACAAAAACTAGAGGGACGATATTGATCCAAAATGAAGTTAGTTATTTGTAGTTAGTTGTGAGCTAGAATTTTGCTTCTGTTAATTGTAATCTCTCGATTTCCTTCATTCTTTATATTTTCTATTTTGTGATTTCTAATATAATACTTCCCTTTTTTTGATATTCTGAACTAGCTTTGTTGTGAATCCATTTCATCTGTTCTGAAGCATCTTCCTGATAAATCTCTGGTTTATTGTGGGCTGAACTGATATATACTGCTTTATGTGCAGGTGAACTTTTTTTTGAAACAGGGAAGTGTTGTACCCCAAAATTTTCCCTCTCAT
Organism: Vicia faba; assembly: GCA_948472305.1. Taxonomy (NCBI): domain Eukaryota; kingdom Viridiplantae; phylum Streptophyta; class Magnoliopsida; order Fabales; family Fabaceae; genus Vicia; species Vicia faba. The sequence goes on along the minus strand of OX451736.1, from coordinate 1,023,151,342 downwards.
TTACCAATAGTTTTCTCACAAGATCTCTTTGACTCAAGACTGGATTAAGGTTTGGTCAGCTCAAGACATCTCTTCTTACACTGTTGACCCAAAATTAGGGTTTGAGTTTGCACAAGGATTTTTGGACTATCAATGCTTCATATGACTTTCAAACATCATTATGGACCCCTAAGATTACTCATGACAAGTTTCAAGCTTTTAACCATATTTTTTATCAGTCAATTGGACAGTTGACCTAAAAATCAACTGTATTGGGGAAAAAGTCAACCATGGCCAATTTATAGTCAAACTTCATAATTTGTTATCCACATCAACATTTTAGACTCGTATGTATTATTTGATCAAGTTTGGACCACAACACCTCAAGAAATTTGATCAAATCATCAAAAGGGCAAAATGGTCAAAATTATGGTTTTGACTGGGAAAGGGCAATTTCTGATTTTTTACCTAGAAAATGACCAATTGATTTGAAGCATGGTTTCAAGGGTTCAATTTCATCATCTTTACCTAATTACATGCTGCAAAACATTGCAAATCCATTGGATAGACAGATGAAATTTGCAGTCAACTTATCAAAAGTCAATTGTATACTAAAAAGTCAAACTTTGACTTTTTGGTCAAAATCAAGTGCCACGGATCATAATTCATCAAAACATGTCAAAATGTGAAACTTTTTCATCAAGGAATCAAAGATTGAGGATTTGGTTTTAAAATTTGAAATTTTCTTAACTTAGAAATTTTTCTAAGTATAGAAAATTTCTTATTTTTTCTCAACTTTAAGCCATTTTTTCACCATAATACAAGATGATTCAAAGGAAATTCCCAACATGAAAGTTGTAGATCTCCACGAAATCTACAACTTTTCTTCACACATTTTTCCTTAAAGATGCTTGGATCTCAAGATATAATTTTATGAATACATGCCCATGAACTAAAATAACTTAGTGAAATTTTGCCCTAATTTAGGCAGGTTTTTGACCTAACTTCATGGGAATTTTTCACCTAGTTCCAAGAGGAATATTGAAATGCATTTCAAATATGAGTTATAGAGAACATTGCAAGCTTTCCAAAATTTCCAATAACTCCTTGAGATCATTTTTGAGTAGGGAGAATCGAAGAGATGAAGTTGGAAATTTCTCACTTTGATTTCAAGCCATTTCATGAAGAACAAAATTCAAATCTGAACCTATTCTGCCTAATTCTTGCTTTACAGGTCTCAAACTTGTTTCTCACTTCATAATTTAATGCTTACTCAGTTGACAAAGCCTTAATCCAAGCACAATAGTCTTTGTCCAAGCTTTAATTCCATAAATGGCACAAAGTTGCCATTGCCATTTTGGAAAAGCATAACTTTTGCAACTTTCCAATTCTTGAGCATTGGACCTGTCTTCTCTGCACACACAAGTCCTACAAAACTAAAGCAATTTTTATAGATCTTGTACCAACTCCAAGCAGGCCAGTACAAGCATGTAGAGACTTGTCCCTTTACTTTGCTTCAAAAGAAAGAAAGTGTGCAAAAAGCCTACAACTCAAAAATCTATTGAAGAGCTGACTTGAAACTTTTTCTATACTAATACACAAACCCATTACAACTTAAAACACGATTGCAAAAGGCCTAAAACACTCCAAAACACCCTCTCACCAAAAAACCTGTCAAAAACTTACAGTTTGAGCATAAGCATAGCAATCCACAAATTTGCTTATGCGTTTCAAGTTTTAATCATTCAAACACTTTACCTACCTCATATCTAAGTGATCCAGACCATCATCCCTGCACTGTAACACCTCCTTCTCCATCTGTCATTTTTGTTCTTCAAGCTTGGAGGTTGACTTTGATAGAGAATTCCAAGCACTTCCAAAGCAAGGCAAGGATTGGAATACACTAAGGGAGGTTCAAGCAAGCTAAAGGAACCTTCAGGACTTTCTAAATCTCACTTAAACTCCATTCACGATCTCAGCTGAAAGAGGTAAGAATTCCAACTTTTATCTCTTCATACAGGCATCCATTGGCCATGATTTGTGAAAGAAAAATGTAGATATTATAGTGCTGAAGCCAACCATGTGCATAGATTCCATTTCTGTTCATTATGTGTAGAGAATTTCGGAGTTCAAATTTCTGTAAAAATTAGGTTAAAATTAGGGCTTTCAAAATTCGTTTTAATCTTTGATTGTTGGTTTCCATAAGTTACATGTATGAAATCGTGGGAATGAGTACTATCATTTTCATGTTGGAAGTTTTCATTTTCATGGAGAGATGAGAAAGATACAGGAGTTATGGTCAGCTTGAGGAAGAAGATGAAGTACAGGGCAAAGGAAGCTGTTTGTGTTATGTTTTTCTTGTCTCATTTGAACTAACGGATGTACAGCCACCCTAGTGGAAAGGCAGCGCGCTGAGAATGCCAAGGTCATGGGTTCGAGCCTTGGTGCCTGCATTTTTGCATATTTACTCACTTTTTGTCCATTTCTTTTATTTTTGCAGTGTGGGCTCAATTGTTGGGTTTTATATTTTTTTTCTGATGCTTACATCCTGATTACTCAGGAAAACCCCCTGGCCGATACATTTTATTTATTTGTTTTATTTTCTTTTTTTGTTTTATTAAATATTTTCTTAAATACATAAAATCATGAAAAATATAAAACATGATAAATTTTGCATTTTATTTTATTTTATTTTATTTTCTAATAAAAAATATATTTTATTTTAGTTACATATCACACACACATATATATATATATATATATATATATATATATATATATATATATATATATATATATATATATATATATATATATATATATATATATATATATATATATATATATATATATATATATATATATATATATATATATATATATATATATATATATATATATATATATATATATATATATATATATATATATATATATATATATATATATATATATATTCTTTAATAAATTTTTTAATAAAAAAATAGAATTAGTTTAACTATTTATTCTTTTTCTCACACTTATAAATATATTTTTTTTATAAGAAGACTAATTATTTTTTCATAAATATTATTTATTATTTTTAATACAAAAAATGCACAAAAAAATAATAGTTAAAGAACTTCATTTTCTTTTAAATTAGAAAATTAGGGTTAACTTCTCTTTTAAAAATTAATTTCCTTTTCTTAAGTTATTAGGTTTAGTTCAAAACTCTTTTTCACACAAAAATAAAACAAAAAAAATCTTTTTCTTGTATATACATACCATTGCACATTTAATTTATATTGTATCTTATTTATTCAAATATTTGTACAAATTCAATTTGGTTGTAATAGCTTAATTAGATTTAAATTATTGCAAATCCCCATTCACAATTTGTATTCCCCCCTCCCATAAAATGTTGTAATAGCGTAGTAATCTTCAAATTACGCAATTTATCGCTTTTACATACCATACTAGTAATTTGGGTTTTAATGGCAAGATAAAAACAAATCAAATAGAAAACCCTAAATCCAAGACAAAATCAAAGCATTAAAAAACAAACTTGCACACAAGCATCCTTTGGGTTTCTCCACTTGGTTGCCTTATACAAAAATAGTCATATTACGCATCCGAAGTATCTTGGCAAAACAAACAAATATAAGATCATAGTCCCTCGATGAAGCTATTCTAAGTTGCCTTATAAAATGATATTGGTCCCTCAAAAATGCTAAGATGCTTTGCAACATTACTAATCATGGTTATACGATGACCCACGCCCGTCCCGTTTACATCCAAAGATAGGGTTGCTTACCAAATCAATGGTAAGACAACAATGTCAAAGGAATAGAAAATGAACAAGAAAGACATTTGAGTAGGTAGATTACTTCTAGTTGCTTGCTCTATTTACAAACAACTACCCTTGCTATTTTCAAAACATCCCAACATTTTACAAACATTGAAAACATTTTCAAAAAAGACAAACATCTTTGTATACATTCTTACGAACGAGAATCATTACAAAGGTTTCCTAAACAATGGCCTCTTTTACAAAATACTTTCAAAAACCACACAAAGCACAATTTCAAAACAAAAAGCAAGTGATCTAGCAAGTAACTAAGAGCCCATGGAAAACCATGGATGAAAAGGGTGCTAATACCTTCCCTTTTCATAATCTACCCCCCGAACTCAAGAAACAATCTCAAAGGTCTTTCCTGTTCTTTTTCACCTTTCCTTTTGGATAAAAGAAAAGTCGATGGCGACTCTTGCTAACTTTAACATTTGTGATAAAACGCAAAACCCTCAAGTCAGTTCTCCCACCGTATCACAGAACTGGCGACTCTGCTGGGGAAATTTATAAAAGTGGGGTTACCTTAGGGCTAGATCATATTTATTTGCCTACATTGTTTGACTTGTTTGCTTTACATTATGGTTCTTTTTTTGGGTTTGAAATCCTCTACACGGATTTAGGATACATTATAGGTAAATAGTAATACGTTGTGGAAACTGTGATGGGTATACCGACATGATCTAAGCAATAGTTATGTTAGTGCAACATATTTGTGGGTACCGGTAGCCTTTGAGTCAATCAAAGAGAATACGGGGCCGCTGAGTGATGTCATGAAGCACTAATGAACTTCTAGAACCCTTTACTTGACCAACTTGGCCTTTAGGATGTAGTGAGATGAGTGGATTTTGTGCAATCCGAAGTTGGAAGATACTCGATACTACACTCATTGAGGGTTGGTTTCTTGGGATATTTCGGTCACCATTAAGGAGGCTTGAGTTGAAACAATGACCAAGGAAACAATCTGATGATATTGAGCTCCTTAGAACCCGGTTACTATTACTAGGACAGGTTTAAGCCAACTAAACTTCAAGAGGGTACTTACCTATAAAACCCCATGCAAGCCTAAACTAAGAACTTGTTTGTTTTGCTTGTATATGCATACTTGTACATAACTTCATGGGCATCATGAGCATCATATGCATCCACTAACCATTTCAAGGATTTTGGAGATTCATCTTTATTCTTGTTTTGTAGGATATGGATTCACTTTGCAGGAAAACTATCCAAGTCAACCATGTAAGAATTCCTCCACAACTTAAGGAGCTAGCTTCAAGGATCCCTGAGAACTCTCCATTCACTGAGAGACATGGTCGTCTACTCAACTTGGTCACCTCTAACACAGATGAGGATATGATGAAGGTGCTCTTCCAGTTCTTTGATCCTTTACATTATTGCTTCACATTTCCCGACTATCAGCTTGTGCCTACTTTGGAAGAATTCTCTCAAATCTTGAGGATTCCCATTCTCAATTAACTACCTTTCAACTGTACGGATAGAGACCCAAATCCAGAAGAGATTGCTCAAGCTCTGCACTTGCACTCATCTGATGTCACAACTCATTGGGAAACTAGAAGTGGTGTCAAAGGTTTCTTAGCGAAGTTCCTGTTTGAGAAAGCCCAAAGCTGTTGGAATTCCATAGACTTGCAAGATTTTGAGGAAATTGTAGCTCTCCTCATCTATGGGATGGTTTTGTTTCCCAATCCTGACCAACTCATAGATGTGAGTGCCGTCAAAATCTTCATGTCACGCAATCCGGTGCCTATATTGCTAGGGGATATCCTACACTCTTTTCACACACGCACAATGGTTTATTTCTCATCTTCCCCAATCAGTCTTAAAAAATGAGCAAGGTTCAAGGTGGTCACACTGGTTAATGACGCTCAAACATTCAGATATTCATTGGTGCTCCCGATCCAAAGAGAATGTTATCATTGTTAACCGTTGTGGGGAATTCCCTAATGTCCCTATACCTGGCATTATGGGAGGAATCACCTATAACACATGCTTAGCTCTAAGACAGTTTGGTTATGCCCGAAGGGATGACCCACATGAGATGTTGATTCAAGGCTTGGTATTCGACTACGACCACGACGATCAAGGTCTTCGCCAGAGATTTATTCGAGCATGGAGGATGCTAAACAAGGTGGATAGCAAGACTTTGGGACACAAGAATTTCATCCCTCTTGAGGCTCACCTCAAGTGGGTACGAACCCGCGCTCAAAGTCTTATGATGCCTTATCCTTCCATTCTCCCGGTGATCATTGAGCCTGTTAAGGAAGGAGAAGTTCCATACACTATCCTACATCCTGACATGCCCACATCTCTTGAAGCCCTACAAAGGGATTGGATACAGCTCAAATGAGAGCGAGATACTTTCGAAGCCTAATTCTACACAAGCGAGAAGAAGGTTTTGGAACTCACTAGGCTACTTCATGAGGAGCAAACTCTAAATGCCTACATTGCACCAAAGAGGATGTGCACTACTTTTTTATCTTAGAGTGTTATATTATTTTTCCCAAGGGGCATGGATGTACTCAAACTCTATCTTATTAATATAACGTGTGTTTCTTTTTGTCTAAAACGAACTTGAATATTTAAAAATCCTTGAAAACATTACATATACACATATCATTCATCATAAAATAAACAGGTCTTTTTCAACGAGTTTCCTCATCTCTCTACTGTTTATTTCAGTGAGATGGATCTCGAACAGACAGTCAAAGATCTTCAAGTTCAAAACACGCAGTTTCAATAGTTACTCATGACCCTAGCCAAGGGGAAAGAAGAGTTGAAGACTCTGTTAGCTGAAGAAAGAAAGAAGAAAACAAAGAAGGTCACTGGGATTTTGAACATGGGGAGAAGGTTTCAAGGACAGACTAGACGAACCTTGAATTTCGCAACAACATCTGGTGAAGGAGAAGGGAAAGGAAAGGAAATAGCGGTTCCGTCAGAATCTGAAGAGGAGGAAGAAGAGGAAGACTACTTCGAGGAACAGTATCCTCCAGCAGATGATAAGTACATACATCTTGAAAAGCGTTTGAGCGCTATGGAAATACAAAAGGTGCCAGGTCTAGACTTTGAAGAATTTGGACTAGTGTCGGGAATTGTGATCCCACCAAAGTTCAAAGTGCTGTTGTTTGCAAAATATAATGGGGTGTCATGTCCTAAGGTGCACCGCCGATCATATGTGAGAAAGATCCAGCCGCACTCCGCCGATAAAGACCTGTGGGTGCATTTTTTTCCAAGATAGCCTATCTGTAACACAACTCGATTGGTTTTACCAATTGGAAAGGGCCAACATCCACAACTGGGAAGATCTTGTCGCAACTTTCTATAAGCAATACCAATATAATGCAGATTTGGCGCCTACCCATACTCAACTTCAGAGTATGGCCATGGCTTCTGTTGTACCCCAAAATTTTCCCTCCCTTTTTCTCATATGATTTCTCATCACAAAGCCCTTGAAGCTCAAGATCCAGTTAGGGTTTCATCTGCTCAAGACTTCTCCTTGCACTGTTGACCCAAATTAGGGTTTGTGTTTGCACAAAGATGTTTTGACCTAAAATGCCTAAGATGACTTTCATGCTTCATATTGGACTCCCAAGTTTATCCATACCAAGTTTCAAGTCCTTATTCCAAATTTTGCCCAGTCAATTGGACAATTGACCTAGAAATCAGCTGTATTGGGGAAAAAGTTAACTGTGGCCAATGGACAGTCAAATCTCATGAAAATTGACCCATATCAACATTATGAACTCACATGGACCTTTTGATCAAGTTTGGATCACAATTCCACAAGAATTTTGATCAGATCACCAAAAGGGCGAAATGGTCATTTTTAGGGTTTTGACTACACAAAGGCAATTTTTGACTGTTGGACCTAGCCAATGGAAAACCAAGCTCACATATGGACTCAAGGACACCATGGAATTATCTTGACATGCTCAACAAGTTCAAAAGATCCCAAATGCACATGATTGACAGTTGAATTTCCCAGTCAATTGATCAATTTTGACTGTATACTGAAAAGTCAAAATCAAGTGTCAAGATTCATTTTTCATCAAAACATGCCAAATCATGAAACTTGTTCATCAAGAAATCAAGAAATGCAAATTAGGGTTTAAAATGAAGATTTTTCATAACTTAGAATTTTTCTAAGTTATGAAAAACCCTAATTTTTTTCCAACTTTGTCCCACTTTCTCACCAAGATTCATTTGGATTCAAGCAAAAGTCAAAACATGAAAGTTGTAGCCTATTGCATAATCTACAAATTTGATTCACAAAGTTTTCCCAAGAGAAGCTTGTATCTCAAGTTACAATTTTTGGAACAAGGGTACCAAACCATTCTTAACTTAGAGAAAATTTGACCTATTTTAGGCAAGGTTTTTACCTAACTTCAAGACCATTTTCCACATACTTCCACTTGGAATTTCAATTTGCATTTCAAAGATGGATTGTAGTACACATTCCAAGCTTTCCAAAATGTCCAAGAACTCATCAAACAACCTCATGGTTAGGGAGAATCGAATTTGGAAAATTTGGAAAAAGTGACTTTGATTCATGGCCATGTACATGTTCATAACTTGTGCAATTTTTCAAATCAGCTTGCACAACTTGATTACAGGTCCTATATCCCATTTGCACTCAATAATTAAATGCAAACCCTTTGTGTTCAAGCCTTGCATTATGTGTTTAAGCATTACATGAAGGTTTAGTCTTAAAATAGAAAAAGCAAATTATCCATTTTTGAAAAGGTATGGCTTTATGTCAAAAGCAAATCCAAGAAGTACCAAAGCATATCTCTGAAGCACAAGTCAAGGAGCATAACACACTGACCAAGACTAATGTATGTAGCATAGATTGGGGGCCTCTATCAGCCTAGAAACTCAAGTGGCCATCTCTTGCTTAAGTGTGAAGAAATGTGGCATAACAAGACAACTCTGATATCAGTAAACATATGCTTAGAAAAAGTTATCAAACACATTCAAGACATCCATTCTGAGCTAGAACACGAGGCAACCCTCCCCAACACCCTCTCATTCACAGAATCACCCTCAAACTGCAAAAACAGGGCATATTCTGCAACTTGAATCCCACAATTCATCTCCATCGTGCACCTTGGCCAAAACCAGTTCAAACACTTTCCTTACCATCAATCCAAACTATCCAAAGCATTATAAGTGGACTGTAATTCCTCTAATCAGTTTGGCCATTTTCATTTTCTTGTTTTGCAGGTGGAGTGCTACAACTCGATTCAGCTAGTTTCAAAGCAAAGTAAAACTTGGAATAGCATCCCTGGACATCAAGGAAGCTGTACCAATCATCACCTTGCTCTGAAAATACCTCCATCATCAGATACAAATTCAACTGAACAGGTATATTCTTGAACTTCTATCTCCCAATGTAGGCATCATTAGCTCTAAGTTTGTGAATAAGAAGTGTTCTACTCATGCACCTGAAACTGTACATACCTTTACTTTCCATTTATTTTGCCTGAGCTATGAGAATTTGAGGCCTGAATGTTGATAAAAAGTTAGGTTAGGATTTGGGAATGATAAAATCCTCTCTCATTTCTGAGAGTTAGGAGGAGTTCTTTACATATTCAGAATCGTGATTCAATGCTTAACATTTTTGGTGTTGTAAGTTTTTGTTAAAACTCAAGGAATCAAGATGTTTGAATTCATGTACCAAGCGCGCGTTTTTGAACAAGAACTGTCTGGAGGTTGAAGAAGGTCTTCATGGGCTGGGCCTGATTTGCTATTTCTTTTTACACACTATTTTTACTTTGACACCCCCTAGGCCCATTTGGTTTATTTTTATGATTTTTTGACTTTTGTTTTTTATTCCTGACTTATTTATTTTTCCTCATGATATTAAAAATATAAAAATAATTTTTTAAACCATTTTTATATTTTTTAGGCATTTATTTGTTTATATTGATATTTGTATGTAAATAAGTCCATGAATATTATTATTTAGAATAAATAGAAAAAAATAATGTAAACACATTTTATTTTCATTTTTATTTTATTTTATCTTCTGAAAATATTTTATATAAAATATACTTTTTTATAAATATTAAATATTATTATTTTTGTATATATAATACATATTTAGAAAATAATACAAATATATATATATTTATTAGAATATTTAGGACAAAAAATACAAAAATACATATATTTTTCTTTTATTAATATTTGACCTCAAAAAAATACTTTTTTTATAAATATACTTCATTTTTATTTTATTTTGTACATAATTATTAAATATTTGTATATATTAAATAATTAATATATTTACTTAATAAAATTAGGGTTTTACCCTAAACATAAAAAACTCCAAAAAAATATTTCTTTTTTATTTTTGTTTATTTGCCATAGAAAATACTCTTTTTTTTTCATGCACATAAAAAACCTTTTTGCATCTTGCATATTTATTTCATTTTCTATTTAATTTGTGCAATTAAATATCTTGTAAATAATTCAATTGATGTAATAGCTAGGTTTAAATTCCTTGCCAAATCCCCCCATTTGAACATTTGTACCCCCATTCCCATATTGTGTTGTAATAGTTTAGAACTTTACTTTTCGCACTTTAATGCTTTCTAAATATACCATGTTAGAATTAGGGTTTGTATGCAAATAAAAACAACAAATAGTTTGACCTAATTTCAAGATAATCAAGCATGAAAATGGACAACACATATCACACTTGCACCCCTAGGGTATTCCACTTGTTGCCTTCAATAAATAGGCCATATTGCATGTTAGGTCTCTTTGGGCAAAACAAACACAAATTCAAATGATCATAGTCCCTCGATGACGCTTTCGAAAGTTGCCTAAAAATGATCAAGTCCCTTAAAGGAAAATTGCCCAAAGATACTTAGCACCATTGCAATTATGGTCTAAACGATGACCCGCGCCCGTCCCTTTCACATCCTAACACAAGATTGTCCACCAAATGCAATGGTGGAACAAAATTGTTAAAAGGGTTAAAACATAGCAAAAATCTTTGAGAACTTTAGGGTAGATAGCTCTTAAGTACTTGTCAACTTGCAAAACAAAACACTTGCCTATTTTCAAACCACACTTCACAAACACTTTCAAAACAAACTTTCAAAAACCTTGAAACATCTTTTCAAAAAGACGAACACCTTTTGTAAAACATTCGAGTAAAGAATTGTTACAAGGGTAGCCTAGACAAGGCATCTTTTTCAAAACATTTTCAAAACCACACACAAAGCCCCATTTCAAACAATTGAAAACCAAGGCAAGTTGATCTAAGCAAGTACCTAAGAGCCCATGGATAACCATGGATAGAAAGGGTGCTAATACCTTCCCTTTCTATAATCTACTCCCCGAACCCAAGAAAACATCTCAAAGGTTTTTGCTGTGCTTTTTAAACCTTTCCTTAGGATAAAATAAAAAGTCGGTGGCGACTCTTGCTCAACCGAAACATTTGCGAAAACAAACGCAAAACTACAGTCAGTTCTCCCACCGTATCACAGAACTGGCGACTCTGCTGGGGATAAAATTTTAAAAGTGGAGTAACCTTAGGGCTTAGATCACCCTCTTGCATGATTAATTGTTTGTCTTGATTGCTTTATATCTTGGCTCTCTTGTTTGGGTTTGCAATCCTACACCCGGATTTTGGGAAACATTTCATAGATAGCAATACATTGTGGAAACTGTGCGGGGTATACCGACACGGTCGAAGCAATAGCTATATTAGTGCGACATATTTGTGAGTACCGGTAACCCTTGAGTTCAATCAAGGAGAGTACGGGGCCGCTGAGTGATGTCACTAAGCACTAATGACATAGAACCTTACTTGACCATCTTGGCCTTTTATTAGGGGTAGTGAGATGACCGACTTTGGTGCAGTCCGAAGTTGGTAGATACTCGATACTACACTCATTGAGGGTTGTTTTCTTGGAATATTTTGGTCGCTAGTTAAGTGGCTAAACCAAAACAATGAACAATGAAAACAATCCAGTGATATTGAGCTCCTTAGAACCCGGTTACTATTTATAGGACAAGTTTTTAAGCCAACTACACTCAAGAGGGTACTTACCTATGAAACCCCATGCAAGCCTGAAACTAGGGTTTGGTGTGATTTGCTTGTACATATGTTTGTGCATACATCATAAACATCATAACGCATCATATGCATTCACTAACCATTTCAAGGGTTTGGATCTTCATCTTTGTTCTTGTTTTGTAGGTCATGGAAATTCCTCGCAGAAAAACCATCCAAGTCAACCTTGTGAGAATCTCTCCTCAACTCAAGGAGCTCACCTCAAGAATTCCGAAAAGTTCATCCTTCAGTGAAAGACATGGTAGACTGCTCAGCCTAGTCAACACCAACATTGAAGAAGACATGATGAAAGTGCTATTCCAGTTCTTTGACCCTCTTCACCATTGTTTCACTTTCCCCGATTACCAGTTGGTGCCCACTTTGGAGGAGTTTTCTAAACTCCTAAGAATCCCTATCCTTAATCAACTACCCTTCAATGGTACGGAAAAGGAACCAAAGCCAGAAGATGTTGCTCGAGCATTACATCTACAACCATCCGACATCAAGGGGCATTGGGAAACCAGAAGCGGCGTCAAAGGATTCTTAGCAAAATTCTTGTTTGAGAAGGCACAAGAATGTTGGAATTCATTGGACCTACAAGCCTTTGAAGAAATTGTGGCACTCCTTATCTATGGGTTGGTCTTGTTCCAAAATTCTGACCAATTGATAGATGTCAACGCCGTCAAAATCTTCTTGTCCAGAAATCCAATACCAACATTGCTTGGGGACATCCTTCACTCATTTTACACACGAACAATGAGACAGAGGGGTGTTCTCATGTGATGTACTCCTCTCCTTGCAAGGTGGTTTATTTCGCACCTTCCACAATCTGTCTTAAAGAATGACCAAGGCTCAAGGTGGTCCCAATGGTTGATGACTCTTACTCATTCTGATGTACATTGGTGTTCTCGGTCCAGAGAAAATGTCATCATCGTCGATCGTTGTGGAGAGTTTCCTAATGTTCCTTTACTTGGAATCAGAGGAGGTATCACCTACAACCCTTGCCTGGCTTTGAGGCAATTTGGATATGCACGGAGGGATGGCCCTCATGACATGTTGATTCCTGACCTAGTTTTTGACTTCGACAACAATGCGCAAGGACTTCGCCAAAGATTCATCAGAGCTTGGGGGAGGCCCAACAAGGTTGATAGCAAGACTCTGGGACACAAGAACTCCATCCCTCTTGAGCCTTATCTCAAGTGGGTACGAGCCCGAGCCCAAAGTCTAATGATGCCTTATCCTCATGTACTCCCTGTGATTAAAGAGCCCGTCAAGGAAGGAGAGGTTCCCTACACCATCCTACATCCTGACATGCCTACATCGTGGGAGGAAATGCAGAAAAGTTGGATTCAGCTCAAGGAGGAACGGAACACTTTTGAAGCTAGCTTCTACGCCAATGAGAAGAAGGTTCTAGAGCTTACCCGCCGACTCCATGAGCAAGAGGCCCTCAACACCTACATCGCACCAAAGAGGATGCGCAATGTCTTTTTACCTTGAGAAGTTGTTTTTGTAATATTTGGCCCATGGGGCATTTATGTACTAACAAATTTCTTCTTATTAATATGACGTGCGTTCCTTTTTGTCTACAACAATTTTGAATGTTCCAAATCCTTGAATGCATTGCATACATAAGCATATCATTCATCATGTGCATAAGCAGGTCTCACTCCAGGTTTCCTTATCTGTCTGCTATTTATTTCAGTAGGATGGATCTCGAGCAAACAGTCAAAGACCTACAAACTCAAAATGCACAGTTCCAGCAACTCCTGATGACCTTGGCTAAGGGTCAGGAGGATCTCAAGACCTTGCTTGGAAATAAAGACCCAGTGAAAAAGAAGAAAAAGAGACTCGGGGTGGCTACTTTAGGGAGAAGATTTGACGGAGAGGCCAGGAGAGTGCTTGAATTTCCTCCTACTTCTGATGAAGGAACCAGTAAAGGAGGTGGGGCTGCGGTACCTTCTGAGTCCGATGTGGAAGAAGAGGAGGTCGAAGAGGATGAAGACTACTCTGATCAACAATACCCTCCAGCTGATGATAAATACAAGGGTTTAGAAGACAGGTTGGCCGCCATAGAGCTACAAAGAGTACCGGGTTTGGATTTTGAAGACTTGGGTTGTGTTGCCGGGATTGTGATTCCCCCAAAGTTCAAAGTGCTAGTTTTTGTGAGGTATGATGGGTTGTCCTGTCCAAAAATGCATCTCAGGTCCTACGTAAGAAAGATTCAACCTTATACGGCAGATAAGAACCTGTGGATACATTTCTTTCAAGACAGCCTTTCTGGAGCTCAACTGGAGTGGTTTTATCAGCTAGAGGGAACCAGCGTCCGAAATTGGGAAGACTTGGCCACTGCCTTCTACAAACAATATCAGTACAATTCTGACCTTGCTCCTACTCGTACCCAACTTCAGGGTATGTCACTGGGAATAGGCGAAGGATTCAAAGAATATGCACAAAAGTGGAGGGATTTGGCTGGCAGGGTGCAGCCTCCTTTAACCGACCGTGAACTTGTTGATATGTTTCTAGGGACCCTATCTGGGCCATTTTTCAATCATCTGATTGGTAACTCTTCCGCGGGGTTTACCGATTTGATCTTAACAGGCGAAAGAATAGAAGCTGGCATCAAGTTAGGAAAGATTCAGAAGGGTGTTGCTGCAAGTGTTGAGAAGAAGCCTTTTAAGAAGGAAACGACTGTTGTATACTCCCAAAGAAGAGAAGGGAAGACTGAGCGCCGGCCAACTGTGGGGGCCGTAATGATTCAAAATTCGTCAAGTGAGCAGCCTCGCTATAACCAGTCCAGACCATATAAACAACGAGTGGAACGGCCACAACGGCAGTTCACCCGTATTAATATGACTCCAGCGTAAGTGCTTCCCCATCTGTTGAAGTTGAATCTCGCCACTATCAAAGAGGCACCAAAGAATGTGAATACGTCCTCTCCGCATTATCATCCTAATGCTAAATGCGCCTACCATTCTGACAGTGCCGGGCACGACACCAATGATTGTTGGGCACTCAAGCATAAAATCCAAGACCTGATAGAGGCGAAGGAAGTGGAGTTCGACGCTCTGGAGAAGCCTAATGTGATATCTGCTCCCATGCCGAAGCACGGCCGAAATGTCAATGCCATTGAAGAAGATTTGTATGTTGCTAATGTCAATGATCTGATAACTCCATTGTTAACCATCAAGTTGAAT
The DNA here is from genome assembly GCA_948472305.1 of Vicia faba. Taxonomy (NCBI): domain Eukaryota; kingdom Viridiplantae; phylum Streptophyta; class Magnoliopsida; order Fabales; family Fabaceae; genus Vicia; species Vicia faba. The sequence goes on along the minus strand of OX451736.1, from coordinate 1,023,136,260 downwards.
CTGTTAAGGGCCGGTATCTTCTCGGGATGTAAAGAAGACTGCTATTGTTGCTACTCTCTGCCGTTTGATTGTCCGTTACTGAAGAAAGGCATCCAAGGCCTAATGGACAGTCGACAAATTTTGTTTTAAAAAGTTTCTGCTATTCTTACCCATACCGAAGATGTCTCAATCATAACCATTCACGCCAATCTTTCCAAGGCCGTCAGAAAGCCTGTTAAGATTACACCAGCAACGAAATCTGTTCCTTTGAAGATAACAATGCCAGGGCCTGTCCCCTATGTTTCTGAGAAGTCAATACCATGGAACTATGGCGGTGACGTCTACTACCATGGTATTAAACAAATCGAGATAACTGAAGAAAGTTCGGATGATGAAGAAGCCAACATTGGAAACATTGCAGGCACGAGTAAAATCACCTGGAGTGGGAGAATATTTTCTCCAGAGATTGCCCCTCCAAGAGCGATCTTTGGACCCTCATCTGCTGACAAGGTCATCCCTGCACCAATAAAACTCTCCGCTAGAACCCCATTGATTGAAGATGTTGTTGTTCCTAGTACTGTCCCTCCTACCGCTGCTGATAAAGGTAAGGGAATCCAAGATGAGCTCGTCAGGACGAGGGCTCAACCCTTGGTCATCCCGGAAACCTCCAAGAAGGAAATGGATGAGATATTGAAGATAATCAAAAGGAGTGATTACGATGTGGTAGAACAGCTGGGGCAAACCCCCTCAAAGATCTCCATGCTGGCACTACTACTTTGCTCGGAAGCGCACGCTAAAGCTCTGATAAAATTCCTGAAGGCAGCCCATGTGCCCCAGGAAACCTCTGCAGATGAATTTCAAAATTGCGTGGCCAGCCTTACTGCGGACAACGGATTAGGTTTCTCTGATGCCGACCTAACTCCTAAAGGTAGAAACCATAATGATGCTTTACACATTTCCGTCGAGTGCCGAGGAACTACTCTCGCACATGTCTTGGTCGACACTGGTTCGTCGCTGAATGTACTGCCTAAGAAGGCCTTGGACCGACTAGATTGTGAAGGGTTAGAGTTGAAACTAAGTGATATTGTTGTCAGAGCTTTTGATGGTTCGAAGAGAATGGTCCATGGGGAGGTTGAAATTCCCATCAAGATAGGCACTGAGGTGTTTAAATCTACTTTCTATGTGATGGACATCCGTCCGTCATACTCTTGCTTGTTGGGTAGGCCTTGGATACACCATGTTGGGGCAGTCACCTCCTCCTTACATCAGATGTTGAAGTATCCTGTCAAGGGGAAGATTATAACTGTCCATGGCGAAGAGGAGTACATGATCAGCCACTTAAACTCATTCCGGTACGTGGAGGTAGAAGGTGAGTTAATTGAGACGCCTTTCCAGCATTTCGAAGAAGTCCTCCCTGAAATAGCAGTAGCAAAGTTGGCAGCTGAGACACTGAGGCAGATGGCCAGGATGGCATCCCTGGAGGACGCAAAGGCCGCAATAAAGAAAGGGACGAATTCAGCATGGGGGCAATTGCCTGATATTCCGCATAAAACAGACAAATTTGGATTAGGGTTCACTACAGCGGGCCAGAAAGCTATGCGCCGTTCGAAGATTGAAAGAGCGCCAGTCAAAATTTCTCCCTACGGAATCAACACTTTAGAGGATGAAGACAAGGAGAGCAACATCGAAGAGTGGATCTACCCAACTGTCAAAGGAGGATTGTGCAACTGGGAGGCCAAAGACTTTGTCCCCATCACTTTTTTTCATCAGTAATTTATCTGTCAAACATTTCCTATTTGGTCTGTAATATTTGTTTCTGAACAATCCGTACACTATCTTTTCACCTCATGCCTTGCCCGAGGCATGTAGGTCCATTTGTAAGGGTTTTGATTATTTTTCATATCCATATGCCATGTTTAATGATTCATTGGACGTTTTTCAGTTGATAAACTGCTTGTGTTCATTTTCTTTCCTTTTGCATTTTTTGTTTAAGGATGGCTATCCCTTACACACACCCACACTCACAATGCAGGTACCCATCCACTCCGGATTCCATGGGTGACTATTCTGCTATATCCTTCAGTAACTCTGAATATCTGGTCAATCAAGCTGAGTATGAAGATGACGAAGGTTGTGAAGTACCAGGGGAACTAGCCAGGCTCCTACAGCAAGAGGAAAGGGCCATCTTACCGCATGAAGAGTCATTAGAAACTGTCAACTTAGGGACCGAGGAAGACCGGAAGGAGGTGCAAGTGGGTGCAAATCTGGAACCAAGTGTCAAGGAACGCCTGATACAGTTGTTGAATGAGTATGTTGAAATCTTCGCTTGGTCTTATGAAGACATGTCGGGTTTAGACACAGACATCGTGGTTCACCGTCTCCCTACAAGAGAGGATTGTCCACCGGTCAAGCAAAAAATCCGCCGAATGAGGCCTGACATGTCTGAAAAAATCAAAGCAGAAGTGATGAAGCAATTCGACGCTGGCTTTCTGGATGTTACGTCCTATCCTCAATAGGTCGCTAACATCGTGCCAGTACCTAAGAAAGATGGCAAAGTCAGGATGTGTGTGGACTACCGGGATTTGAATAGGGCCAGCCCCAAAGATGATTTTCCGCTACCACACATTGACATTTTGATCGACAATACAGCTCAGCACAAAGTGTTTTCCTTCATGGATGGATTCTCGGGCTACAATCAAATCAAAATGGCCCCCGAGGATATGGAGAAAACAACTTTTGTCACGCAATGGGGCACTTTCTGTTACAAGGTGATGCCGTTCGGGCTGAAGAACGCAGGGGCAACTTATCAACGCGCCATGGTAGCTTTGTTTCATGATATGATACATCATGAGATTGAAGTTTACGTAGATGATATGATAGCTCAGTCACAAACAGGGAGGAGCACCTTGAACATCTAGAAAAGCTGTTTGCCAGGTTGAAAGAATACAAACTCAGGCTGAATCCAAGTAAGTGCACTTTTGGAGTTAGGTCTGGTAAACTTCTAGGATTCATTGTGAGCAACAAAGGCATTGAAGTCGATCCAGCAAAAGTGAAAGCAATACGAGAGATGCCTGCTCCCCGTACTGAAAAGGAGGTTAGAGGGTTCTTAGGGCGCTTGAACTATATTGCCAGATTCATCTCTCATCTGACTTCTACCTGTGAGCCAATTTTCAAACTCTTGAAGAAAGATCAGGTAGTCGAATGGAACGACGATTGCCAAGCTGCTTTTGATAAAATCAAGGAGTATTTGCTAGAAACTCCTATTCTGATGCCACCCATCGAAGGAAGACCATTGATCATGTATCTAACCGTCTTGGATAACTCAATGGGGTGTGTTTTGGGCCAGCATGACGAGTCTGGTCGAAAAGAGCATGCTATTTATTACGTTAGCAAAAAGTTTACCGACTGTGAGACTCGCTACTCACTGCTCGAGAAAACTTGTTGCGCTTTGGTATGGGCTGCTCGCCGACTAAGGCAGTATATGTTGACTCATACTACCTTGTTGATTTCCAAAATGGATCCTATCAAGTATATCTTCGAAAAGCCCGCTTTGTCTGGAAGAATAGCCAGATGGAAAATGATCCTAACTGAGTATGACATCCAGTACACCACCCAAAAAGCTATAAAAGGGAGTGTACTAGCTGACCATCTGGCTCATCAAGCTATCGAAGATTATCAACCCATGAGATTTGACTTCCCAGACGAGGACATCATGAATTTGGACAACATTGAAAGTAATGGACCATATGACGGACCCGAAAAGGGATCCCGATGGACCCTGTACTTTGATGGTGCTTCAAATGCACTTGGAAACGGTATCGGCGCAGTACTCATTTCTCCGGAAGGCTGTCACACACCTTTCACGGCCCGACTTTGCTTCAGCTGCACAAACAACATGGCTGAGTATGAAGCTTGCATCTTTGGTCTCAAGGCTGCTATAGACTTGGGGATCAAATCTTTGATCGTATTTGGGGACTCGGCTTTGGTTATCAGTCAAATCAAAGGAGAGTGGGATACCAAGCATCCTAATCTTATCCCATACAAGGAACATGTCCTGACATTGTTGCCTCATTTCGAGCAAATTACCTTCGAGCATTTCCCGCGAGAAGAGAATCAGCTAGCAGATGCTCTAGCTACAATGTCCTCCATGTTTAAACTCAACTGGGATAACGAGGCTCCCCAAATCACCATCGAGCGAATGGATGAACCTGGACATTGTCACGAGATTAATACCGAAGAAGTAGTGGAACAACCTTGGTTCCATGAAATCAAAAGGTATCTCGAGACTAGAGATTATCCCGAAGGAGCTTCCGTAAATGACAAGAAGTTCTTAAGGAAATTCGCTGCTAAATTCTTCCTGAGCAACGACATCCTTTACAAACAAAGCCATGATTGTGTATTACTCTGATGCGTAGACAAAGCTGAAGCAGAATTGATCATGACTGAGATACACAACGGCACATTTGGCACTCACTTGAGCGAGCATACAATGGCCAAGAAGATCCTAAGGACAGGCTATTACTGGTCTACCATGGAAGCTGACTGCCACCAACATTCCCGTATTTTCCACAAATGTCAAGTCTACGCTGACAAAGTTCATATCCCTCCGGTTCCTCTCAACGTTCTGACTGCTCCTTGGCCATTTGCAATGTGGGGCATTGACATGATTGGAGAGATCAAGCCCACGGCTTCCAATGGACATCGTTTCATCCTGGTCGCCATTGACTACTTCACCAAATGGGTCGAAGCAGCTTCCTTCGCCTCTGTTACTAAAAATGTGGTTGCCCGCTTCATCAAGCAAAATCTCATATGTCGGTATGGTGTTCCAGACAGGATCATCACAGACAACGGTACAAATCTGAATAACATGATGATCACCGCTTTGTGCGAACAGTTCAAGATTTATCATCACAATTCATCTCCCTATCGACCGAAGATGAACGGTGCTGTTGAAGCTGCGAACAAAAACATTAAGAAGATCATTCAGAAAATGACAGTCACTTACAAAGACTGGCATGAGATGTTACTGTTTGCTCTACATGGATACTGTACGACGGCACGTACTTCAACCGGGGCAACCCCATTTTCGTTGGTATATGGCATGGAAGTTGTCCTGCCTATGCAGGTTCAGATTCCTTCTCTGAGGATTATGAAGGACACAGGTTTGAATGAAGATGATTGGATTCAGACCCGACTTGATCAACTCAATTTGATCGACGAGAAGCGACTCGCTGCTATATGCCATGGTCAGACGTATCAAAAACGGATGATCAAGGCCTTCAATAAGAAAGTCAGACGTCAAGTGTATCGAGTCGGAGATCTCGTAATCAAGCGGATTATCTTGCCGCAAAGTGATCCCAGGGGAAAATGGACTCCTACATATGAAGGACCATTTGTGATCAAGAGCATATTTTCTGGTGGTGCGATGATTCTAACCACCATGGACGGCGACGATTTGCCGCACCCTGCGAATGCAGACATAGTCAAAAGATACTACGCATAAAATAACCCGACAAGTCGAAAACCCGAAAGGGCGGCTTGGGCAAAAATGGGCATCCCGGTGAACCGAAAACCCGAAAGGGCGGTTCAGGCAAAAATTAGGGATAAAAACAAAAAAATCTGTACACCCGGCAAGTTGAAAACCCGAAAGGGCGGCTTGGGCAAAAAGGGGTTTCCCGGTGGATCAAAAACCCGAAAGGGAGATTCAGGCAAAAGTTAGGGAATTAAAGCGTATAACTATGTCTCGTCGGATCACTTCAAAGACAATCTCTTCATCAACCAGTTCCAGATTTCTGATCAATCCAGTCATCGATAAACGAAGCATTGAATGGACAGATATTCAGAGTTGTGAAGGCTATAGCGGAATGGAATCCCATGGAATTATTTCACATAGCCATCCTTATTTTGTATAAATCTTTCAATATTTACGACAAAATCCTCTCACTAGGATGATTGTCTCCTTTGTACAAATATACTCAGAGAAAGTTAATACAAATACTCTTCCCAGAAATTTGTGTCATTTCCTTTTTCTTTTTCTCTTGCACTAATTGTTTTATTTTGAGAAACGTCCAATGTTTTGTTAAATAGGCATATGCATTTGAACATAATCATTTCCTTATGAATCAAGAAAGAGGATTACTGATAGGTCGAAGGTGCAGTTGGATATCTTGATACCCTTTCAAAGGAAACCCCCAGGAGATTTGGAATCCATATCCCCAGCAAGTCTTGAAACTTATCCCCAGTAGATTCTGGAAGCTTATCCCTTGCAGAGTACGGACGTCTCTCCCGAGCTTTATTCAAAGTTATTCCTCACAGGGGCTTATAACTGGTTTATCCTCAGCTTATTGCCACGGAAGATCGCACTCGGCAAATTTCTTCCTATCCCCAGCGGAGTTCATCAGAGTTCCCCAACATAACTTATCAATACAATCCCCGGAAGAGTCTATCTTTGTTATCCCCAGCCAGAGAATCCTCCAATACTCAATTCCCCTCAGAGTTTAAGTTTCAGTATCCCCAGCAGAGCTAAAACTTCAAACTATCAATCCCCAGCGGAACCAGACTAGTGAACCTTCTCCCCACAGAAATGCTTCTCACTAGACTAGAGATTCTCAGTCTTACCTCACCAGCTTAAGTCTACCAGGTTCTAAAATCCCCAGTAGACATCATCAGAAATTCTCTTACCCTGCAAGTCACCAAGGAAATTCCAAGTCCCCGCAAGTGGTTCTAAGGCCCCTCGACGTTTGAAGGTCTGGTATTCCCCAAGAAAATCTGAAGACTTTCAGTGTTCAGTTCCTCATTGTATATTCAAGATTCTCCAATGAAGATCTCCTCAAGACAGGAATTCCCCAGTAGTTTGGCATACAACCCCAGCTCCTTATTCTCCAGCAACCACCAGGAATTATTCTTCCCGGTAGCAGTCAAGATGCTTTTATCTTCAGCCATCTCGAATTCATCTATCCTCTGCAAGACAGCTCTCCAGCTTACATGCGCATCCATTTACATTCATATCATATAACATACATTGTATCATGCATCATGACATTGCATATAACTAACTCGTTACCTTTGCAGGTAAGATCAGTCGATAGACAAAAAATCATTATCCTCCGGGACACTTTTGAAAACAGTTTACGGACGCTTCCCAACAACGGATGCTGCTCTATTGCTTATTCAACTTCAAGATTTCTGAAAACAGTTCACGGGTTCTCCAGTAACGGATGTTAACCTATCACTTGTTCAGCCTCTTCTCAAGACTTCTGAAAACAGTTTATGGATTCTTCCCAACAACGGATGTTAATCTATCAACTTATTCAGATGCCACTTTTGAAAACAGTTTACGGACGCTTCCCAACAACGGATGCTGCTCTATTGCTTATTCAACTTCAAGATTTCTGAAAACAGTTCACGGGTTCTCCAGTAACGGATGTTAACCTATCACTTGTTCAGCCTCTTCTCAAGACTTCTGAAAACAGTTTATGGATTCTTCCCAACAACGGATGTTAATCTATCAACTTGTTCAGATGCAACTTTTGAAAACAGTTTACGGACGCTTCCCAACAACGGATACTGCTCTATTGCTTATTCAACTTCAAGATTTCTGAAAACAGTTCACGGGTTCTCCAAGCAACGGATGTTGACCTATCACTTGTTCAGTTTCTTATCAAGACTTCTGGAAACAGCTTATGGATTCTTCCCAACAATGGATGTTAATATATCAACTTGTTCAGATGCAACTTTTGAAAACAGTTTACGGATGCCTCCCGATACGGATGTTAATCTATTGCTTATTCAGACCCCAGTTCAAAGATGTTCCTAAACATGGACACCTTTCTGATACTCATTCCAGATGGCATCTTTAAGCCCATCCCCGACAAGTTTCTGTCACTCTTCCAGATGGCATCGTTAAGCCCATCTCCAAATGGAATCTCTAAGCCCATTCCCGCATCCATTGCTTTGACGAGTGCAAATTTCCGGGCACTCTAGTGTCCAATCTCCTTTTACCCTCGAGTCACGAAAGGCAAACTTGCCAATCTAACTCTTCGGATTCAAGAAGATTTAACAGGGGCAACTGTTGTACCCCAAAATTTTCCCTCCCTTTTTCTCATATGATTTCTCATCACAAAGCCCTTGAAGCTCAAGATCCAGTTAGGGTTTCATCTGCTCAAGACTTCTCCTTGCACTGTTGACCCAAATTAGGGTTTGTGTTTGCACAAAGATGTTTTGACCTAAAATGCCTAAGATGACTTTCATGCTTCATATTGGACTCCCAAGTTTATCCATACCAAGTTTCAAGTCCTGATTCCAAATTTTGCCCAGTCAATTGGACAGTTGACCTAGAAATCAGCTATATTGGGGAAAAAGTTAAATGTGGCCAATGGACAGTCAAATCTCATGAAAATTGACCCACATCAACATTATGAACTCACATGGACCTTTTTATCAAGTTTGGATCACAATTCCACAAGAATTTTGATCAGATCACTAAAAGGGCAAAATGGTCATTTTTAGGGTTTTGACTGCACAAAGGCAATTTTTGACTGTTAGACCTAGCCAATGGCAAACCAAGCTCACATATGGACTCAAGGACACCATGGAATTATCTTGACATGCTCAACAAGTTCAAAAGATCCCAAATGCACAAGATTGACAGTTGAATTTCCCAGTCAATTGATCAATTTTAACTGTATACTGAAAAGTCAAAACTTTGACTTTTTGGTCAAAATCAAGTGTCAAGATTCATTTTTCATCAAAACATGCCAAATCATGAAACTTGTTCATCAAGAAATCAAGAAATGCAAATTAGGGTTTAAAATGAAGATTTTTCATAACTTAGAATTTTTCTAAGTTATGAAAAACCCTAATTTTTTTCCAACTTTGTCCCACTTTCTCACCAAGATTCATTTGGATTAAAGCAAAAGTCAAAACATGAAAGTTGTAGCCTATTGAATAATCTATAACTTTGATTCACAAAGTTTTCCCAAGAGAAGCTTGTATCTCAAGTTACAATTTTTGGAACAAGGGTACCAAACCATTCTTAACTTAGAGAAAATTTAACCTATTTTAGGCAAGGTTTTTACCTAACTTCAAGACCATTTTCCACATACTTCCACTTGGAATTTCAATTTTCATTTCAAAGATGGATTGTAGTACACATTCCAAGCTTTCCAAAATGTCCAAGAACTCATCAAATAACCTCATGGTTAGGGAGAATAGAATTTGGCAAATTTGGAAAAAGTGACTTTGATTCATGGCCATGTACATGTTCATAACTTGTGCAATTTTTCAAATCAGCTTGCACAACTTGATTACAGGTCCTATATCCCATTTGCACTCAATAATTAAATGCAAACCCTTTGTGTTCAAGCCTTGCATTATGTGTTTAAGCATTACATGAAGGTTTAGTCTTAAAATAGAAAAAGCAAATTATCCATTTTTGAAAAGGTGTGGCTTTATGTCAAAAGCAAATCCAAGAAGTACCAAAGCATATCTCTGAAGCACAAGTCAAGGAGCATAACTCACTGACCAAGACTAATGTATGCAGCATAGATTGGGGGCCTCTATCAGCCTAGAAACTCAAGTGGCCATCTCTTGCTTAAGTGTGAAGAAATGTGGCATAACAAGACAACTCTGATATCAGTAAACATATGCTTAGAAAAAGTTATCAAACACATTCAAGACATCCATTCTGAGCTAGAACACGAGCCAACCCTCCCCAACACCCTCTCATTCACAGAATCACCCTCAAACTGCAAAAATAGGGCATATTCTGCAACTTGAATCCCACAACTCATCTCCATCGTGCACCTTGGCCAAAACCAGTTCAAACACTTTCCTTACCATCAATCCAAACTATCCAAAGCATTAGAAGTGGACTGTAACTCCTCTAATCAGTTTGGCCATTTTCATTTTCTTGTTTTGTAGGTGGAGTGCTACAACTCGATTCAGCTAGTTTCAAAGCAAAGTAAAACTTGGAATAGCATCCCTGGACATCAAGGAAGCTGTACCAATCATCACCTTGCTCTGAAAATACCTCCATCATCAGATACAACTTCAACTGAACAGGTATATTCTTGAACTTCTATCTCCCAATGTAGGCATCATTAGCTCTAAGTTTGTGAATAAGAAGTGTTCTACTCATGCACCTGAAACTGTACATACCTTTACTTTCCATTTATTTTTCCTGAGCTATGAGAATTTGAGGCCTGAATGTTGATAAAAAGTTAGGTTAGGATTTGGGAATGATAAAATCCTCTCTCATTTCTGAGAGTTAGGAGGAGTTCTTTACATATTCAGAATCGTGATTCAATGCTTAACATTTTTGGTGTTGTAAGTTTTTGTTAAAACTCAAGGAATCAAGATGTTTGAATTCATGTACCAAGCGCGCGTTTTTGAACAAGAACTATCTGGAGGTTGAAGAAGGTCTTCATGGGCTGGGCCTGATTTGCTATTTCTTTTTACACACTATTTTTACTTTGACACCCCCTAGGCCCATTTGGTTTATTTTTATGATTTTTTGACTTTTGTTTTTTATTCCTGACTTATTTATTTTTCCTCATGATATTAAAAATATAAAAATAATTTTTTAAACCATATTTATATTTTTTAGGCATTTATTTGTTTATATTGATATTTGTATGTAAATAAGTCCATGAATATTATTATTTAGAATAAATAGAAAAAAATAATGTAAACACATTTTATTTTCATTTTTATTTTATTTTATCTTCTGAAAATATTTTATATAAAATATACTTTTTTTTATAAATATTAAATATTATTATTTTTGTATATATAATACATATTTAGAAAATAATACAAATATATATATATTTATTAGAATATTTAGGACAAAAAATACAAAAATACATATATTTTTCTTTTATTAATATTTGACCTCAAAAAAATACTTTTTTTATAAATATACTTCATTTTTATTTTATTTTGTACATAATTATTAAATATTTGTATATATTAAATAATTAATATATTTACTTAATAAAATTAGGGTTTTACCCTAAACATAAAAAACTCCAAAAAAATATTTCTTTTTTATTTTTGTTTATTTGCCATAGAAAATACTCTCTTTTTTTTCATGCACATAAAAAACCTTTTTGCATCTTGCATATTTATTTCATTTTCTATTTAATTTGTGCAATTAAATATCTTGTAAATAATTCAATTGATGTAATAGCTAGGTTTAAATTCCTTGCCAAATCCCCCCATTTGAACATTTGTACCCCCCTTCCCATATTGTGTTGTAATAGTTTAGAACTTTACTTTTCGCACTTTAATGCTTTCTAAATATACCATGTTAGAATTAGGGTTTGTATGCAAATAAAAACAACAAATAGTTTGACCTAATTTCAAGATAATCAAGCATGAAAATGGACAACACATATCACACTTGCACCCCTAGGGTATTCCACTTGTTGCCTTCAATAAATAGGCCATATTGCATGTTAGGTCTCTTTGGGCAAAACAAACACAAATTCAAATGATCATAGTCCCTCGATGACGCTTTCGAAAGTTGCCTAAAAATGATCAAGTCCCTTAAAGGAAAATTTCCCAAAGATACTTAGCACCATTGCAATTATGGTCTAAACGATGACCCGCGCCCGTCCCTTTCACATCCTAACACAAGATTGTCCACCAAATGCAATGGTGGAACAAAATTGTTAAAAGGGTTAAAACATAGCAAAAATCTTTGAGAACTTTAGGGTAGATAGCTCTTAAGTACTTGTCAACTTGCAAAACAAAACACTTGCCTATTTTCAAACCACACTTCACAAACACTTTCAAAACAAACTTTCAAAAACCTTGAAACATCTTTTCAAAAAGACGAACACCTTTTGTAAAACATTCGAGTAAAGAATTGTTACAAGGGTAGCCTAGACAAGGCATCTTTTTCAAAACATTTTCAAAACCACACACAAAGCCCCATTTCAAACAATTGAAAACCAAGGCAAGTTGATCTAAGCAAGTACCTAAGAGCCCATGGATAACCATGGATAGAAAGGGTGCTAATACCTTCCCTTTCTATAATCTACTCCCCGAACCCAAGAAAACATCTCAAAGGTTTTTGCTGTGCTTTTTAAACCTTTCCTTAGGATAAAATAAAAAGTCGGTGGCGACTCTTGCTCAACCGAAACATTTGCAAAAACAAATGCAAAACCACAGTCAGTTCTCCCACCATATCACAGCTTCTAATGAGGGTTTCAAGGATTACGCGCAGAATGGAGAGATCTAGCTGGGAGAGTTCAACCCCCTCTGTTTGAAAGGAGTTGGTGGATATGTTCTTAGGCACTCTATCGGGCCCTTTCTTCAACCATCTGATTGGAAGCTCATTTGCAGGATTTACTAAGTTAATACTGACCGGAGAAAGGGTGGAAGCTGGCTTAAAAAGTGGAAAGATTCAGAAGGATTCATCTGCCTCTACAGCTGTGAGAAAACCTTTCATTAGGAAGAAGGAGGTATCTGTTGTTTATCCATAAAGGAACCAAGGGAGAGCCGAGCACCGACCGATGGTAGGGGCTGTTATGATCCTAAAGCCTACATCTGATCAACCAAGAAGTAATCAACCGAGGGTGGAGAGGCCAGTCCGGCAATTCACCAGAATCAATATGACTCTAGCCCAAGTTTTACCGCACCTTTTGAAATCCAATTTGTGAAATTTAAAAGAAGCTCCAAAGAACCCCAACACGGTGTCCCCTCATTATCACCCAAATTCTAGATGCGCATATCATTTTGAAAGTCCGGGTCATGACACTAACAACTGTTGGGCCCTGAAAAACAAGATTAAAGACCTTATAGAGGCAAAAGAGATTCAGTTTGATGCACCCGAGAAGCCAAACGTCATTTTTGCTCCTATGCCCAGGCATGGTTACAACACCAATGCAATTGAAGGAGATTTGTTTGTTACCATAATTGATGAACTCTTGACTCCACTCCCAATCATTAAGATAGATTTGTTAAAAGCCGGTGTATTCCCGGGTTGTAATGATAGACAACAAAGAGATTTTGTTCGAAAGTACTCCTGTTTCACATGTTCTTGTTGAAGACGTTTCAATCATCACCATCTCCGCCAATTCTTCCAGGGTCCCCAAAATACCCGTTAGGATTACATCGGTTCCAAAAACTACTCCTCTTATAATCACAATGCCTGGGCCAGTCCCGTATGAAACAGACAAAACTGTGCCGTGGAATTACAATAGGGATATTTATTACCATGGCATCAAACAAGATGGGCTGGCCGCCGAAGAAATAAACTCCAAAGAAGAAGACTCTGACATTAGCAATATTGCAGGAACGAGTAAGATTACCCGAAGCGGTAGAATCTTCTCTTCAGAAATTGCCCCCCCCCCCCCCCCAAAGGCAGTTTTTGGACCCGTGGCTGCTCCAAAGGTTACTTCCGTACTAATAATTATACCTGCAAGTACTCATATTGACAAAGACGACACAACCCCTACTGTTATCCCTACCAACACTTCTACTGCTGAAACTCGAGGAAAAAGTATTCAAGAAGAGCCTGTCCGGATGAAGGCTCAACCGCGGACTATCCCCGAAACCTCCAAGGAGGAAATGGAGGAGATCCTGAGAATAATAAAGAAGAGCGACTACGATGTAGTTGAACAGTTGGGGCAAACTCCCTCCAAAATCTCCATGCTGGAATTGTTGCTGTGTTTCGAGGCACATGCGAAAGCTCTAGTAAATTTCTTAAAGACAGCCCATGTGCCTCAAGATACATCGGCTGACCAATTTCAAGATTGCGTGGCCAGCTTGACGGTGGATAACGGCCTGGGCTTCTCGGATGCTGATCTGACACCAAGGGGAAGAAAGCACAACGAGGCATTGCATGTATCTATGGAATATAGAGGAACAACTCTGGCTCATGTCTTGGTAGACATTGGTTCATCTTTGAATGTTTTATCGAAGAAAGCTCTCGAAAGACTGGACTGTGAAGGACTAATGTTGAAACCCAGTAACATAGTCGTGAGAGCATTTGATGGCTCAAAGAGGATGGTGCACGGGGAGGTGGATATCCCCATAAAGGTTGGGACTCAAACTTTCAACTAAACCTTCTATGTAATGGACATCCGCCCCTCTTACTCATGTCTGCTAGGACGACCATGGATCCATAATGCAGGCGCTGTCATCTCTACACTGCACCAGATGTTGAAATATCCGGTCCAGGGGAAGATTATCGTTGTCCACGTAGAGGAAGAATATATGATTAGCCACCTTAATTTCTTTAGGCATGTGGAATTGGACGGCGAGTTCATTGAAACTCCTTTTCAACATTTCGAAGAGGTTCCCCAAGAGGTAGCAGTAACCAAGACTGTATCCCAGATTCCCAAGATTACGAGACCTCCGCTCCGGACGTCATCTCTAAAAGACACCAAGGCAGTAGTAGAGGAGGGTGGATGCACCACATGGGGGAAACTTCCGGATATTCCGTATAAATCTGACAAGTTTGACTTAGGGTTCACTTTAAGTGCTCAGAAGGCTATGCGTCATGCCCGTGCTGGAAGGCCACCCTTGAAGATTAGCAACCGAGAGGTCAATGTGGTGGAAGATGGTGAAGAAGATTGCAGCTTGGAGGATTGGATCTTTCCTACTATCAACGAAGGACTTCACAATTGGGAAGCCAGAGACTTTGTCCCAATAACTTTCATCCCTCAGTGATTTATCTTTACATTTCTGTTGGACTTGTAATATTCACAAACAATTCGTACATTTAAAACCTTGTGTCTTTCCCGAGGCATAATGGTCCATTTGTAAGGGTTATTATTTCATCTTCATATGACATTCAATGAATCATGGACGTTTTTCACATACAAACTTTTGTGCTCATTATTTTTCTTTTACATTTTATTTTTTAAAAGACGGTTATACCCTTACACACACCCACACTCACAAATGCAGGTACCCCTCCATTACGGATCCCATGGGTAACGATACTTCTATGACCTTTTGTGACTCTGAAGATCTAATCTACCAAGCCGAAGACGAAGGTGGGGAAGATTGTGAAGTACTAGGGGAACTGGCCAGACTACTACAACAAGAGGAAAGAGCCATTCAGCCTCACGAGGAACCTGTGGATACAATCAATCTGGGTACCGAGGAGGATAGAAAAAAGGTCAAGGTGGGTGCCAATTTGGAGCCCAGTGTCAAGGAGCGTCTGATTCGACTGTTGCATGATTATGTTGAGATCTTTGCCTGGTCATATGAAGACATGCCAGGACTTGATACAGACATTGTGGTACATCATCTGCCAACAAGAGAAGACTGTCCACCCGTAAAACAAAAAGTCTGCCGCATGAGACTTGACATGTAAGAGAAGATCAAAGCGGAAGTCATGAAACAATTCAATGTTGGATTCTTGGCTGTCACTTCCTATCCCCAATGGGTTGCTAACATTGTTCCCGTGCCTAAAAAGGACGGCAAAGTACGAATGTGCATGGACTATAGAGATTTGAATAGGGCCAGCCCTAAAGATGATTTTCCACTCCCCCACATAGATATCCTGGTTGACAATATGGCCCAACACAAAGTGTTTTTCTTCATGGACGGATTCTCAGGTTACAACCAAATCAAAATGGCACCTGAGGACATGGATAAAACAACATTTGTCACACAGTGGGGCACATTCTGCTACAAAGTGATGCCATTCAGATTGAAGAATGTTAGGGCCACCTATCAGCGCCCCATGGTAGCTTTGTTTCATGACATGATACATCATGAAATAGAGGTATGCGTAGACGATATGATAGCTCGATCACAAATGGAAGAAGAGCACCTTGGTCACTTGCAAAAGCTGTTTGAGAGATTGAAGGAGTACAAGTTAAGGTTGAATCCAAACAAGTGCACATTTGGAGTACGGTCCGGTAAACTTTTAGGTTTTTTCGTCAGTAACAAAGGCATTAAGGTCGATCCTGCAAGGGTTAAAGAAATACAAGAAATGCATGCTCCTCGTACTGAGAAGGAAGTCAGAGGATTTTTGGGGCGCCTGAACTATATTTCCATATTCATTTCTCACCTAACAGCTACTTGTGAGCCAATCTTCAAACTATTGAAGAAAGACCAGGTAGTCAGATGGAATGATGAATTCCAGGTTGCTTTTGACAAGATCAAAGAGTACTTACAGGAGCCTCCTGTTTTGATGCCACCAGTCGAGGGAAGACCACTGATCATGTATCTGACCGTTTTAGAGAACTCAATGGGGTGTGTATTGGGGCAGTATGACGAGTCTGGCCGAAAAGGGCACACTATTTACTACCTGAGCAAAAAGTTTACCGACTGTGAAACCAGATATTCACTGCTCGAGAAAACTTGCTGCACTCTGGCATGGGCTGCTCGTCGGCTATGACAGTATATGCTGACTCATACTACCTTGTTGATATCTAAGATTGATCCGATAAAATACATCTTTGAAAAGCCTGCTCTGTCTGGGAGGATAGCTAGATGGCAGATGATCCTAACAGAATATGACATACAGTATACTACCCAAAAAGCTATAAAGGGCAAGGTATTGGCTGATCACTTTTCTCACCAAGCTGTAGAAGACTATCAGTCCATGAAGTTTGAATTCCCGGATGAAGACATCATGACATTAGACAACTATGAAGAAATCAGACCATATGACGAACCTAAACAAGGATCCCGATGGACCCTGTTCTTTGATGGGGCATCCAATTCACTTGGTAATGGTATCAGCGTTGTACTCATATCTCCAGAAGGGTGTCATACTCCTTTTACTGCCAGACTTTGCTTCAACTGTACGAACAACATGGCAGAATACGAAGTGTGCATCTTTGGTCTCAGAGCTGCCATAAACTTGGGAATCAAATCCTTAGACTGTTTGGAGATTCAGCTTTGATCATCAGTCAGATCAAAGGAGAATGGGACACTAAGCACCCAAATCTTATCCCTTACAAAGAACATGTTTTAACATTGCTACCACATTTTGAGAAGATTACCTTCGAGCATTTCCCGCGAGAAGAAAATTAGCTAGCAGACGCTCTAGCCACAATGACATCTATGTTTAAACTTAATTGGGATAATGAGACTCCCCGGATCACCATCGAACGAATGGACGAACCGGCATACTGTCACGAGATTAATACTGAAGAGGTAGTGGACCAGCCTTGGCTTCATGAAGTCAAGAGGTATCTCGAGGCTCAAGAATATCCAGAAAGAGCTTCAATCAATGATAAGAAGTTCTTAAGGAGATTCTCTGCTAAGTTCTTCCTGAGTAATGGCATCTTGTACAAACGTAATCACGACTCCATTTTGCTTCGGTGCATGGATAAGATGGAAGCGGAAAAGATCATGGCTGAATTACATGAAAGTACTTTTGGCACCTACTCCATTGGGCATACGATGGCGAAGAAAATCCTATGGGTAGCCTATTATTGGTCTACTATGGAAGCAGATTGCTATCAACACTCCCGGACCTGTCATAAGTGTCAAATTTATACTGACAAGGTGCACGTACCTCCAGTTCCTCTGAATGTCTTGACGGCTCCTTGGCCATTTGCTATGTGGGGAATTGATATGATTGGGGAGATCAAGCCAACAACCTCCAATGGACACTGTTTCATCCTAGTGGCCATTGATTACTTTACAAAGTGGGTCGAAGCAGCTTCCTTCGCTTCCGTTACTAAGAATGTTGTTTCCCACTTAATCAAGCAAAATCTCATTTTCCGGTACGGTATCCCGGAAAGGATCATCACTGACAATGGTACAAATCTTAACAACACTATGATCACCGCCTTGTGCGAGAAATTCAAAATTCAGCATCATAATTCTTCTCCCTACCGGCCAAAGATGAATGGTGTTGTTGAAGCTGCAAATAAAAATATTAAAAAGATCATACAAAAGATGACAGTCACCTACAAGGACTAGCATGAGATGCTACCATTCGCTCTCCACGGGTATCGTACCACGGCTCACACATCAACTGGGGAAACACCCTATTCTTTGGTATATGGCATGGAATCTGTTTTGCCTATTGAGGTTCAGATCCCTTCTCTGAGGATTATGAAAGACGCAGGTTTGAATGAAGACGATTGGATCCAGACTCGACTTGATCAACTAAAATTTATTCATGAAAAGAGACTTACTGCTGTTTGTCATGGTCATATGTATCAAAATGGATGATCAAGGCTTTCAACAAGAAAGTCAGACGCCAAGTATATCAAGTTGGGGATCTAGTGATCAAACGTATCATTTTGCCACAAAGTGATCCCAGGGGAAAATAGACTCCTACCAATGAAGGACCATTTGTAATCAAGAACATATTCTCCGGTGAGGCGATGATCTTGACCACCATGGATGGCGAAGACCTGCCACACCCTGCGAACGCGGACATAGTCAAAAGATACTACGCATAAGAGACCCGCTAGGTTGACACACCTAGGCAAAACAAGGGCATCCCGGCGAACCAAAAAGGTTCAGGCAAAAATTAGTGATAAAATAAAAATTTGTACACCCGGCAAGTTGAAAACCCAAAAGGGCGACTTGGGCAAAAAGGGGTTTCCCGGTGGACTGAAAACCCGAAAGGGCGGTCCAGGAAAAAGTTAGGGAATTAAAGCGTATGACTATGTCTCATTGGATCACTTAACGGACAACATTTGACTTCCACTGACAAACTCGGAGTTTCTGATCAATTCAATCATCTTCGGATGAAGCAACAAATAGACAAGATATTCGGAGATATAAAGGCTATAGCAGAATGGGAACCCCATGGGATTATTACACATAGCTATATTTCTTTGTATAAATTTTTCTTGTTTTATGGCACCATTCTCCTACTAGAATGTTTATCTCCTTTGTACAAAATACTTATTCAAAGTCAATACAAAGATACCTCTCTGAAAGTACAAGAACTATTTGTCTTTTTCTTTACTCTTGTGTTTTGTTTGCAAAAAAGTCCAATGAATCATTGATGAACATATGCATTTGAACATAATTACTGTTTAGAAATAAACGAAATGAGAAAGATAATTACTGATAGGTTGAAAGAACAGGAAAACGTGTCTAGGCTATTCCATAAGTAATCCCCACAGTACGTCATTTGGATCCCTAGCGGAACAAATTTCAAATTATTGATCCCCAGTAGAAATCGTCAAATTCTCAGGATTCCCCAAGCAAATCTTACAAGAAGTACATGGCATTGCCCTTACAACAGAATTTACTTCTCTCAACAAGAGTTCGTCAGTACTTCAACTTCAAGACATGGAAATTCAACATATCCTCAGCAGCATGGTTTGAAGGGTTAAATTTCATCATCTTGACCTAATTACATGATGCAAAACATTGCAAATCCATTGGATAGATATATGAAATTTGTAGTCACCTGATCAAAAGTCAACTGTATACTGAAAAGCCAATTGGATAGTGTGATACGGTGGGAAAGAACTGACTGTTTTTTGGAATGTTGGTTTGCGTTTTGCGTTTATGTTCGCAAAATGTCGCGGTAAGAAAGAGTCGCCACCGACTTTCATTTTATCCAACAAGGAAAAGAAAAAAGCACAGAAAAATTCCTTTTTCGAGATATTTCTCGGGTTTGGGGGGTAGATTATAGAAAGGGAAGGTGTTAGCACCCTTCCTATCTATGGTTATCCACGGGCTCTTAGGTACTTGCTCATATTGTTTTCGAAATTGCTTTCTTTGTGCTTGTGGGTTTGAAAAAAGTTTTTGTTTGAAAACTTTGATTTAACTCTTGCTTCTGTCCTCAAGAGCGTATGAAGTGTTTTTGAAAACTTTGTTCGAAAAGTGTAAGTGTGAAAAAGACTTTGTTTTTTGAAAGAGAAAGTACTTAAGAACCATATACCTACTCGAAAAAGGAATCGTTATGTTCTATCTTCCTTTAGACAATGCTATCCCACTATTGATGAGTAGGTAGCATCGTTGTTGGAGTTTGAGGGTCAATTCGAATGAGGGACGTGCGGTCACTAAAGCAATGTTAGGACGCCTTAGCGGTAACCCTAATGTCTTAGATCATTTGTTTTGAGGTAACAATATCCGAGGAAACCGTTTCGAGGCGACTATGATCTTTTAGACAAGAGGGAAACCTCTAAAGTGACCTATACTCAATGACCGCGTATAAAAGCAACCAAGTGAGGTGTACCCTAAGAGTGCACATGTGCGAGTGTGTCGTTTTCAGTTATTTTTATCTTTGTACATGTTAATGGTGATCTAAGTTGATTTTAGGTTAAAACATTCAGTCTTGTCATGCATTCTTATTATCAAACATCTAACAGTTATAATTTGTGGAAAATAAATTGCGGAATTTAAATTACAAGGCGTCAGGTATTTACATCGCCAAAGACAAACCATTTGAAAATAAATAAAGCGATAAAAATAATAAAAGTCCTATTTACTATTACAATCCGGGAGCAAGTACATAATTGGATAAAAATAAATAAACCTCGTGCGGGAAATTAAATCGAGCGCAAAGTTCTAGGGTTTTGACCCTTTTTTGTTAAAGAAAAGATTTTTGTTGTTTTTTTATTTTAAGAAATAAATAAATCTAAATTAATTACTAAATTAAATTAATTAATTAATTAATAAAAATAAATATTTTTGGGTTTTTGTTATTTTAAGAAATAAAAATAAAATAATCAATGTTAGTAAAAACCTAATTAAGTCTAAGTTAATTTTAATTATTTACAAAAATGTGAAAGTTATTCTAATTAAAATTCTAAATTAATTTAATTAGAGTTTATTAATAAAAATTAAAATTAAAATTTGATTAAATAAAAAAAATATTTTGTGGTTTTAATTTTAAAGAAAAGAATTTTAATTGGTTAGTATGTGAAAATAAAAATAATAAAACAAATAATTAAAATAAACAAATAAATAATAGAAAGAGAGAAAGGGTATGGGCCTGAAAAGGGTGTTTGAGAAGCAATCCTGAGGCCCAAACGAGCTGGCCCTTTGCTGACTTTGTGAGATCCAGTGGGTGCACGTTGACTTGGTCTATGGTAGACCATCAGCTTCTGGCCACTAGATTTGGCCTATGGCCATCTGGACATCAGATGCTTGAGGGTGTATGATGGGCTTCGCGCTTGATCTACACACAATCACCTGAAGAAGAAAAATAAATGGAAACTGGGGGGACCTGGGATTCGAACCCAGGTCCTGTAGACTAATGGATGTGTATGCTTGCCACTGGAACGCTTTGCTTCATTCGTTAGTAATATACAAAACAATTATAATATACACAAGCAAGTCAATATGCCAGGAAACAAAAAAAACACGCGAATTATTTGAACCGACCAATCAGAGGAAGACACAATCTCGTCCCTGTCCTCATGCCTGTAACAAAGTTACCTGCGGATTTGAATCCGCAGCTAAAAGCATAGGCCATTCCTAAAATTCATCTCAGGCTACATAAATTCATTCCAAGGCCATGGTTGCATTCGTCTCCCTCTTCCGGTCATGCCTGTAGCCATTATTAAGGCTGATTTTATCTGAAACAAAAAACCCTAAAACAAGAAGCAAAACCCTAACAATGGTGTTTTGCGCCACAGAGCATATAAATGAAATCAAATAATGCAAAAGGCTTGGAAATGATCTGGTGATTACAAATATGTCATTAATTCATTGTAACAATGCATAAGTTTTGAAATACGAAACCATGTACAGAAGGGAATCGCGTGACACTTACAGCGCTTTGTGGTGTGTGAGAACACTTTCTTTGGATTAGTTTCGCTCCAGTGAACGTCCAGGAATCAATTGGGATGCTTCTTGGCTTCTGAAAACACCTCTAGGCACGATTTTGATCTCAAGCTTTTTACCACTTTTTTCAAGTTTTGTTCTCTCTATGCTTGCAGCCTCCAACCTCTATTTCGTGTCCTTTGGCTTCTTTATGTATTATGGAATATGCTAGGGTAACAAATTTGGATGGAATCCCTCTAAATCAATGCCTTATGATTTGATTTGATTCACCCTTTAAAGCTTACCAAATTTATCAATTCTCCATCTTTTTGTACATGATATGCTTGATACGAATTTTGATGATGGTCATGATGATAGTTAAGACCTGAAACAACCAAAAAGATCTTAGGTAATCAAAGTTTGGATTTTATTTGATTTAATTTGATTTAAAATGAAATAATTCAATAAAAAAATCAAATAAATAATAAAAATAAGATATGGGCTCATGGCTGAAGCTAGGAAACGTGGAAAATGATGCAAGCTCAAATAAGTGGAAAATAATGGGCCCATTTGACAAAATTTGAAGTTTTCAGGATAGTTGACTTTTGGCAATTTTGCAAAAATGCCCAATGTCAACAATGCATAACTTCTTCAATTTTGAACTTTTAGAGGTGTTCTAAGACTTTTTAGAAAGCTTGAGATGTCCTCTAACCAACCCTTTTGGTATCATCTCATTTTGATATTCCATACTCAAGTTATAAGCTTTGTAAAAAAAGGTGTTTTTGTTGACTTCAAAAATGACCTATAATGTCCAAATTTATAAATTCTTGTGAGTGCATATTTTGATCTTGGGGTATGAAGATGGATTGTAGGAAATTGTATCCTATTAAAAATGAGATTTGGATGGGTCATTTCTCATAAAGTATGAGAAAGTTATGCTTGGTCAAAGTTGGGTTGACTTTTCCTACAAAACCCAAATTTGACAACTTTTGAGTCTTGATGAATTTTGAGCAATCCTTAATGAATCATGATCAACCCTTGATCAAATGATGAAATATCCTTCAAAATGAGAATTTTGACAAAAAATCTTGAAGTTTGACTGTTTATAGGTCACAGTTGACTTTTGCCCTAGCATAGTCGATTTTTGGACCCTTTGAGCAATTGACTGAGCAAACTTCCTCTGCAAGGCTTGAAATTTGGCATGGATGATCTTGAGAGCATATTAGGACATTGGGGAGCACTTTAGGTCATTTGGACTCAAGGATCTTGGTTCAACACAAAACCCTAATTTGGGGTTGACTGCCTTAGGAGATAGCTTGACTGTCCAGCTCTTGAGCAATCTTGAGCCACTTGGAGATTTTCCTTGCAATGTTTTGAGAAATATGAGAGGCAAAATTTTGGGGTACAACAGATGCCCCTGTTCAATCTTCTTAAACCTGAGGATGTAGATTGACTTTCATGCCTTTCGTGATCCAAACGTAGAATATGATTGAACACTAGAGTGGCCAGAAATTTGCACTCGCATGAAGTGGTGTCAGCCTTGTGATGTCGGGAATGGGCTTACAGGTTCCATTTGGAGATTGATGGCGGGAGGATGGGCTTAAATATGCCATCTGCAGGAGCGTCGATCGCATAAGAGATTCTTTAGCGAGAACTTGCATACCTGTTATTGTAGAAGATTCCGCTGGGGAAGTCTGATCTTTGTTAAGATTTAGGAACTTGCCTGTACTTCAACTGAGAGAATGCCTCTGCTGAGTTTTAAGAACTTGTCCATAATTCAACTGGGGGGAAATTTGTCGAGATTGAGAACCTTATCTGTAATTCAACCGAGAATAATTCAGTTGAGATTTAAGAACCGGTCAAGTCTTCGATTGAGGAGAAACATCTTCATCAAGATCTAGGACTGTCTGGTCTTCAACGGAGTATAACTCTGTTGAGATTTTAGAACTCTTCCACACTACGACGGAGGAAAATTTTCGAGATTGAGAACCTTATCTATAATTAAACCGAGAATAATTCAGTTGAGATTTAAGAACCGGTCAGGTCTTCGACTGAGGGAAACATCTTCATCAAGATCTAGGAACTTTCTGGTCTTCAACGGAGTATAATTCTGTTGAGATTGTAGAACTCGTCCACACTTCGACGGAGGAAAATTGTCGAGATTGAGAACCTTATCTGAAATTCAACCGAGGATAATTCAGTTGAGATTTAAGAACCGGTCAGGTCTTAGACTGAGGGAAACATCTTCATCAAGATCTAGGAACTGTCTAGTCTTCAACAGAGTATAATTCTGTTGAGATTGTAGAACTCGTCCACACTTCGACGGAGGAAAATTTTCGAGATTGAGAACCTTATCTAAAATTAAACCGAGGATAATTCAGTTGAGATTTAAGAACCGGTCAGATCTTCGACTGAGGGAAACATCTTCATCAAGATCTAGGAATTGTCTGGTCTTCAACGGAGTATAATTCTGTTGAGATTGTAGAACTCGTCCACACTTCGCCGGAGGAAAATTATCGAGATTAAGAACCTTATCTGAAATTAAACCGAGGATAATTCAGTTGAAATTTTATAATCGGTCAGGTCTTCGACTGAGGGAAACATCTTCATCAAGATCTAGGAACTGTCTGGTCTTTAACGGAGTATAATTCTGTTGGGATTGTAGAACTCGTCCACACTTCGACGGAGGAAAATTGTCGAGATTGAGAACCTTATCTGAAATTCAACCGAGGATAATTCAGTTGAGATTTAAGAACCGGTCAGGTCTTCGACTGAGGGAAACATCTTCATCAAGATCTAGGAACTGTCTGGTCTTCAATAGAGTATAATTATGTTGAGATTGTAGAACTCGTCCACAATTTGAAGGAGGAAAATTGTCGAGATTGAGAACCTTATTTGAAATTCAACCAAGGATAATTCAGTTGAAATTTAAGAACCGGTCAGGTCTTCGACTGAGGGAAACATCTTCATCAAGATCTAGGAACTGTCTGGTCTTCAATGGAGTATAATTATGTTGAGATTGTTGAACTCTTCCGCACTTCGACGGAGGAAAATTATCGAGATTGAGAACCTAATCTGAAATTCAACCGAGGATAATTCAGTTGAAATTTAAGAATCGGTCATGACTTCGACTGAGGGAAACATGTTCATCGAGATCTAGGAACTGTCTGGTCTTAAACGGAGTATAATTCTATTGAGATTGTAGAACTCGTCCACACTTCAACGGAGGAAAATTGTCGAGATTGAGAACCTTATCTGAAATTCAACCGAGGATAATTCAGTTGAGATTTAAGAACCGGTCAGGTCTTCGACTGAGGGAAACATCTTCATCAAGGTCTAGGAACTGTCGGGTCTTCAACAGAGTATAATTCTGTTGAGATTGTAGAACTCGTCCACACTTCTATGGAGGAAAATTGTCGAGATTGAGAACCTTATCTAAAATTAAACCGGGGATAATTCAGTTGAAATTTAAGAACCGGTCAGGTCTTCGATTGAGGGAAACATCTTCATCAAGATCTAGGAACTGTCTGGTCTTCAACGGAATATAATTCTGTTGAGATTGTAGAACTCGTCCACACTTCGATGGAGGAAAATTGTCGAGATTGAGAACCTTATCTGAAATTCAACCGAGGATAATTCATTTAAGATTTAAGAACCGGTCAGGTCTTCGACTGAGGGAAACATCTTCATCGAGATCTAGGAACTCTATGGTCTTAAACGGAGTATAATTCTGTTGAGATTGTAGAACTCGTCCACACTTCGACGGAGGAAAATTGTCGAGATTGAGAACCTTATCTGAAATTCAACCAAGGATAATTCAGTTAAGATTTAAGAACCGGTCAGGTCATTGACTGAGGGAAACATCTTCATCAAGATCTAGGAACTGTCTGGTCTTCAACAGAGTATAATTCTGTTGAGATTGTAGAACTCGTCCACACTTCGACGGAGGAAAATTGTCGAGATTGAGAACCTTATCTGAAATTCAACCGAGGATAATTCAGTTGAGATTTAAGAACCGGTCAGGTCTTCGACTGAGGGAAACATCTTCATCAAGATCTAGGAAATGTCTGGTCTTCAACGGAGTATAATTCTGTTGAGATTGTAGAACTCGTCCGCACTTTGACGGAGGAAAATTGTCGAGATTGAGAACCTTATCTGAAATTCAACCGAGGATAATTCAGTTGAGATTTAAGAACCGGTCAGGTCTTCGACTGAGGGAAACATCTTCATCGAGATCTAGGAATTGTCTGGTATTCAAGAGAGTATAATTCTATTGAGATTGTAGAACTCGTCCACACTTCGACGGAGGAAAATTATCGAGATTGAGAACCTTATCTGAAATTCAACCGAGGATAATTCAGTTGAGATTTAAGAATCGGTCAGGTTTTCGACTGAGGGAAACATCTTCATTAAGATCTAGGAACTGTCTGGTCTTCAACGGAGTATAATTCTGTTGAGATTGTAGAACTCGTCCACACTTCGACGGAGGAAAATTGTCGATATTGAGAACCTTATCTGAAATTCAACCGAGGATAATTCAGTTGATATTTAAGAACCGTTCAGGTCTTCGACTGAGGGAAACATCTTCATCAAGATCTAGGAACTGTCTGGTCTTCAACGGAGTATAATTCTGTTGAGATTGTAGAACTCGTCCACACTTCGACGGAGGAAAATTATCGAGATTGAGAACCTTATCTGAAATTCAACCGAGGATAATTCAGTTGAAATTTAAGAACCGGTCAGGTCTTCGACTGAGGGAAACATCTTCATCGAGATCTAGGAACTGTCTGGTCTTCAAAGGAGTATAATTCTGTTGAGATTGTAGAACTCGTCCATACTTCGACGAATGAAAATTGTCGAGATTGAGAACCTTATCTGAAATTCAACCGAGGATAATTCATTTGAAATTTAAGAACCGATCAGGTCTTCGACATAACTGAGAACTTAACTGCCTCCTTCTTGAAAGGTAAAGGTCAGTCATATGCAATGCATGATATATGTCAAGCAATGATGTTCTCAAAATAAATGAGATTGTGTTGTATGATGCGTATATGCATGTATCATGATGTATGGAAATGTAACATTTTAGCTGGGGAAAATAAATCCCGGATAGCTGACGGAGAATAGAGTTGAATTCTTCATTTCTGCTGGAGATAACGGACGATGATGGTTGCAAGAATAAACCTGCAAGAGAGGATAACTCTGTTGGGGAATAAACTGATGAGGAGATTACTCTGTGGAGAAGATATGTTCTGTTGAGGATTCAACCGATAAGTTCCGCTGGGGATGAATTATAGTTTCTGGTGATATTGAATCCTGTTGGGGATTGAATTCCTGTTTGTGAAAGGAAAGAACTCCGCTGGGGATGATCTTTCAGTTGCGACTTCACTGGGGATAACCTTTTAGAATCTAATGGGGATAATCCTTTGAGCTTTGTTGGGGACAATCTTCCTTTGAACTCGGCTGGGGATATTTATTTTTATACTCCTCCGGGGACGAACTTCCAGAGCCTACTGGGGATGATTCTTTAACTCCACTGGGGAAGCTTTTTCAGACTGTGTTGGGAAAATTTTAACTCCACTGGGGATATCTTGTATTCTGCCGGGGAATATTCTTATACTCCGTTGGGGAATATTAAGACTGCCGAGGATATTAAGCCTTTTCAGTGTTGATGGTAGATAAACTCTGCTTGGGGGGAGAATATTACCGACTCATTCATTCACAGTTGCAAGTCTCAGCTGGGGAGAGCTATCATTACTGTCTTACTCTGCGGGGAGTGAAAGTATCTTAGCCATATTATTCAGCTGAATTTACCGTCGTACCTGGTGCATAGAGCAACTGTACAGTTTGGACAATTTTATTGCCCCTGTCTCTGATATTACCAGCAATCGTCTTTTGTTTCGCATGTAAATATTTGTGAGCAGCAATTAATGTCAATTGCATATATCAAAAATGAACATTGGATGTTCTTTGCAAAACAATCCAGATAAAGGAAAAAATAGCTTGAAATGAATTGTATTGATTTTGAAATTTGGCCTGTAAATAGGCGTTTTTGTACAAGAGGCTGACGTCCTAGTAAGAGAACACCACCGAACAGATATAGTTTATACAATTTGTGAAAAACTAAACAAAACAGCTATGTGAATAATCCCACTGGGTTCCAACTCTGCTATTTCCCTTATGTCCTCGAGCATCTCATCACTTTGCTACTTGGTTGAAGGTAGATCAGATTGATTAGTGTCGTCTGAGCTTGATAGTCGATATCGAAGTCTGGATGCAAGGTGATCCAATGAGACATAGTGTTACGCTTTAATCCCTAATTTTTTCCTGGACCGCCCTTTCGGGTTTTCAGTCCACCAGGATACCCTTTTTTGCCCAAGCCGCCTTTTCAGGTTTTCGACTTGCCGGGCGTACAGATTTTTTTCATTTTCATCCCTTATTTTTTCCCGAACCCTTTTGGTTCGCCGGGAAGTCCTTATTTTTGCCTAGGCCAGTCAACCTAGTGGGTCTTTGATTATGCGTAGTATCTTTTCACTATGTCTGCATTGACGGGGTGAGGAAGGTCGTCACCATCCATGGTGGTTAGAATCATAGCTCCTCCTGAGAAAATGTTCTTAACCACAAATGGCCCTTCGTAAGTAGGGGTCCATTTGCCCCTGGGATCACCTTGAGGTAAGATAATGCGCTTGATAACCAGGTCCACAACTTGATACTCTTGTCGTCTAACTTTCTTGTTAAATGCCTTGATCATTCGCTTTTGGTACGTCTGACCATGACAAATAGCAGTGAGTCTCTTTTCGTTGATTAAGTTCAGTTGATCAAGCCGGGTCTGGATCCAGTCATCTTCGCTCAAACCTGCATCCTTCATAATCCGAAGAGAGGGTATCTGAACTTCAATGGGCAAGACGGCCTCCATGCCGTATACCAAGGAATAGGGTGTTGCCCCTGTCAACGTTCGCGCTGAGGAACGATACCCATGAAGAGAAAATGATAACATCTCATGCCAATCTTTATATGTCACTGTCATCTTCTATACAATCTTCTTAATGTTCTTATTAGCCGCTTCTACAGCCCCATTCATCTTCGGCCAGTAAGGAGAAGAGTTATGATGCTGTATCTTGAACTGCTTGCAGAGCTCAATGATCATCTTATTATTGAGATTGGTACCATTGTCCGTAATGATCCTCTCTAGTACACCATATCGACAGATCAGATTGTGCCGAATGAACCGTGCCATGACATTCTTGGATACAGTAGCGAAGGAAGCTGCTTCAACCCATTTTGTAAAGTAATCAATAGCTACCAGGATGAAACGATGCTCGTTGGATGTCGTAGGTCTGATCTCGCCGATCATATCAATGCCCCACATTGCAAAAGGCCAGGGAGCTGTCAAAACATTCAGAGGTACTGGAGGTATGTGCACCTTATCAGCATAGACTTGACACTTGTGACAGGTCCGAGAATGTTGATAACAGTCGGCTTCCATTGTGGACCAATAATATCCTGCCCGAAGGATTTTCTTTACCATGGTGTGTCCACTGGAATGGGTTCCGAAAGTACCTTCGTGTAAACCTGTCATGATCCTTTCTGCTTCATTCTTATCCACACAATGCAGTAAGGTCGAATCATGGTTACGCTTGTAAAGAATGCCATTGCTGATGAAGAACTTTGCCACGAACCTCCTCAGAAACTTCTTATCATTAACAGATGCACCCTTGGGGTATTCTTGAGCCTCAAGATACCTCTTCACCTCATGAAACCAGGGTTTATCTGCTCCCTCTTCAGTCTCAATGTCACAGCAATGTACAGGTTCGTCCAATCTTTCAATGATAATCCGGGGAGCTTCGTTTTCCCAATTGATTTTGAACATGGAAGACATTGTAGCCAACGTGTCCGCTAATTGATTCTCCTCTCTCGGGAAGTGTTAAAAGGTTATCTCCTCGAAGTGCGGAAGCAATGTCAACACATACTCCTTGTAAGGAATAAGATTTGGGTGTTTCGTATCCCACTCGCCTTTGATCTGACTGATCACGAGAGCGGAATCTCCGAAGACACTTAGAAACTTAATCCTTAGGTCGATAGCTTCTCGAAGGCTCATAATGCATGCTTCATACTCCGCCATATTGTTGGTGCAGTTGAAACATAGTCGGGCGGTAAACAGAGTATGAGAGCCTTTAGGAGATATGATCACGGCGCCAATGCCATTGCCCAGAGCGTTCGAGGCTCCATCAAATTACATAGACCATCGGGATCCTTCCTCAGGTCCTTCATCCGGTCCAGGTGTCTCACAATCAGTTACTATCATGATACTCTCATCCGGAAATTCAAAGTTCATAGACTGGTAATCATCCACTGCCTGATGTGCCAGATGATCTGCCAACACACTTCCCTTGATTGTTTTTTGGGTTGTATATTGGATGTCATACTCAGTCAAGATCATCTTCCATCTTGCTATTCTTCTGGATAAGGCAGGCTTCTCGAAGATATACTTGATTGGATCCATCTTTGATATCAATAGAGTAGTGTGAGTCAGCATATACTGTCTCAGCCGGCGAGCAGCCCATGCCAAAGTGCAGCAAGTTTTCTCAAGCAACGAGTATCGGGTCTCGCAGTCGGTAAACTTTTTGCTAAGGTAATAAATAGCATGCTCTTTTCGGCCAGACTCGTCATGCTGACCCAGCATGCACCCCATTGAGTTGTCGAGTACTGGCAAGTATAATATCAAAGGTCTCCCTTCAACTGGAGGCATCAGAATAGGTGGCTCTTGGAGATATTCTTTGATCCTTTCGAAAGCGGCCTGACATTCATCGTTCCAACGTATCACTTAATATTTCTTCAGTAGCTTGAAGATTGGCTCACAAGTAGCAGTTAGGTGCGAGATGAATCGGGCAATATAGTTCAAACGCCCCAGAAAGCCTCTGACTTCTTTTTCTATTCGAAGAGCCGGCATCTCCCGTATAGCTTTCACCTTTGTAGGATCCACCTGAGTACCTTTATCGCTTACAACGAAACCCAGCAGTTTACCAGATCCCACCCCGAAGGTGAACTTGTTCGGGTTTAACCTTAGCTTGTACAACTTCAACCTGTCAAATAGCTTCTAAAGGTGGTCCAGATGTTCTTCCTCAGTCTGGGACCTTGCAATCATATCATCAACGTATACCTTAATCTCATGATGGATCATGTCATGGAACAAGGCGACCATGGCACGCAGATACGTTGCCCCAACATTCTTCAATCCAAAAGGCATGACCTTGTAGAAAAAGGTACCCCATTGAGTAACAAAGGTCGTCTTCTCCATGTGTTCCGGAGCCATTTTAATCTGATTATAACTGGAGAAACCATCCATAAAGGAGAATACCTTATGCTGAGCGGTGTTGTCAACCAGAACGTCAATATGAGGCACAGGGAAATCATCCTTGGGGCTCGCCCTGTTCAGATCCCTATAGTAAACACACAATGGAACTTTACCATCCTTCTTCGGCACCGGAACCACGTTGGCCACCCACTTTGGATAAGAAGTAACTGCTAGTAAACCAGCGTCAAACTGTTTCATAACCTCAGCCTTGATTTTCTCAGACATATCCGGGCGCATTCGACAGACTTTCTGTTTCACGGGAGGACAGTCCTCCTTGGTAGGCAATCGGTGAACCACAATATCGGTATCCAACCCAGGCATATCTTCATAAGACCGGGAAAAGATCTCAACGTAGTCATGCAACATCTGAATCAACCGTTGCTTAACACTAGCTTCTAGATTTGCACCGATCTTGACCTCTTTCTTGTCTACTTTTGTACCCAGATTTACTGATTCCACGGGCTCTTCATGCGGATGAATAACCCTCTCTTCCTGATATAACAGTCTAGCAAGTTCACCAGGCACTTCGCAATCATCTTCACCTTCGTCTTCGGCTAAGTTGATCGGACTTTCGAAGTCATAACTGGCAGTAGCAGAGTCGTTACCAGTGAGATCCAGAGTGGATGTAGACTTGTATATGTGAGTGTGTGTAAAATAGTTGTTTCACAATATGTAATAAAAGAAAGACAAGGAGCGCAAAATTTGAAATGCAAGAAACGTCCAATGCTTTTATTAATGACATATGTAGATGACACACATAAAGCCCTCACAATTGAAGCCACGGTGCCCCGGGTAAGACATCGGGCCGTAAAGTTTAAAACATTGTCTGTTACAAATACAAAACAAAAGTCTCATTACTGGGTGATAACTGAAACAGGCATAGAATCCTTTGCTGTCCAGTTGCTTAATCCACCATCGGCAGTTGGGTATATCCAGCTGTCAATATCAAACTCTTCATCATCGTCATCCCTTATAGCATTCACCCATGCGTCTTGTTTAGGCTTTTTTGGTGCTCTGAACTCAATCTCCTTAGCATCAATTAAGTCCTGTACCTTATTCTTCAAAACCCAGCAATCATCTTTATCATGCCCCGGGCTATTAGAGTGAAAAGCACAGCGTGCATTAGGGTTGTACTTCGGTGATGTTGTATTTGGATTCTTCGGGGCCTCCCTTGGAATCACCAAGTTGGTCTTCAATAACTGCGGCAGAATCTGGCATAAAGTCATGTTGAGCTGAGTGAATTGTCTTCGAGGTCTCTCGGCCCTTGACTGATTGTTGTGTTGAGGAGCACCAGCAGGTCTTGAAATAACCACCGCATTAACAGCTTGGCGGCGTTCAGGTCTATTCTGGCTTTTTGAACTGTAAACAGCACTGGACTCCTTCTTAAAAGGCTTCTTCTCGGTGCCTGATGAAGCACCCTTTTGTATTTTACCGGATTTGATACCAGCCTCAATCCTTTCCCCGGTCATAATCAGCTCTGTAAACCCGAAAGAAATTCCAATCAGATGGTTGAAATACGGACCAGACAAGGTCCCTAGAAACATATCCACTAGCTCGTTATCAGCCAAGGGTGGTTGCACTCTTCCAGCAAGGTCCCTCCACTTCTGAGCATAATCTTTGAAACCTTCGCCCGCACCCATTGACATACCCTGGAGCTGGGTACGCGTGGGAGTGA
This sequence comes from Vicia faba, assembly GCA_948472305.1. Classification (NCBI taxonomy): domain Eukaryota; kingdom Viridiplantae; phylum Streptophyta; class Magnoliopsida; order Fabales; family Fabaceae; genus Vicia; species Vicia faba. The sequence continues at coordinate 1,023,103,588 of OX451736.1, read as the reverse complement.
GGTCGACATTATATTGGTACTGCTTGTAGAAAGCAGCAGCCAAATCCTCCCAATTACGGATGCTAGTTCCTTCCAACTGGTAAAACCATTCAAGCTGAGTCCTTGAGAGACTGTCTTGAAATAAATGGATCCATAGGTTCTTGTCAGCGGTGTACAGCTGAATCTTCCTAACATACGAACGGAGGTGCAGTTTCGGACAAGAAACTTCGTCGTACTTAGCAAAGGCTGGTGCTTTGAACTTGTGGGGAATCACCACCCTAGATGACAGACCCAAATCACCAAAGTCCAGACCAGGCACTTTCTGTACTTCCATCTCACTCAACCGGTCTTCCAGTTTCTTGTATCTATCCTCAGCCGGAGGATACTGGTCTTCGTCGAAGTTCATCTCGTTGTCTGAAACCACAGGGCTAGGAGCCCTCCTTTCTTCCTGACTATCTTTCCCTCCAGATGAGGGGGTCAAATCAACTTCATCTCGTAGCCTGTTTCCAAACCTGTGGCCCATGTTAAACAGGACCGTTTTCTTCTTCTTCTTCTTCTTCTTCTTCTTCTTCTTCTTCTTCTCTTTCAAGATAAGGGCCTTCAGATCTTGCTGACCCTTAGCCAAATTCATGAACAATTCCTGGAACTGGGCGTTTTGAGCCTGCAGAGCCTTAATTGCTTGTTCAGAAGACATGATGCTAAAATAAACAGCGAAGAAGATGAGAAAACCTGTAAGGGTACCTGTTATGAGGTGCATGGAATGAAATGCGTATGCTATGATTTCAAAGACATCGAGAGATTCAAATTCGTAAACCAAACATGAAACACACTTTTATTAGACAAACTTGGAATTCAATTGTTCAACAAATGCCCTTAAGGCGTTACAAGAAAGGAAATACTGAAAAGTAAATAAAAACTGGAAATAATCAAAGGACATCAGCGCTCCCATGGTCATTTTCCTTTAGTGCTGACATAGTCGTTGATGATCTGCTCATTCTCCAGCTGCCTTGTCAACTTTTGAATCTTCTGCTCTTGCTCGTGATACTTTTCTCGGTAAGTATCCCGCTCTTCTGTCAGCTGCATCCATGATCTCTTTAATTCCCCTATGTCAGTAGGCATGTATGGATGTAGGATGGTAGGAAGAACCCCTTCTTCATTAGCAACTTCAACAATGATAGGCAAGACGGATTCATACGGCATTCCCTGCTTTTGGGCACGGATATGAACCCATCGGAGATATGGCTCCCTCGGAAGAGAAGTCTTTGCACCCAGCTCATGCAGATCAGACCTGTGTACTCTATCCCAAGCTCTTATGAATCTGTGGCGTTGCTCGTCACTATCCCCTTGGGAATCAAAGACAATACTTGGCATTAGCAACTCATGATGTCCTTCCCTCCTAGCTCACCCAAACTGACGTAAGGCCAAGCACGAATTATAAGTGATTCCTCAATGGTTCCTATCAGTGGAACATTGGGGTATTCCCCATAGCGATCAATAATAGCCACCTCGTCCATACCCTTAATGGTCCAAATGATGTCATTGTGAGAGAGAGACATAACCCTATAAGCCCAGCCCATGCCCTCTTTGTTCTTCAGAACTGATTTGGGGAGGTGAGAAATAAACCACCTCGCCAACAATGGAGCACAGCACATCAGGGTTCCTCGCTTCTGAGCAGTACGGGCATAAAGCTGATGAAGAATGTCACCCAAGAGAGTGGGTACAGGATTACCAGACATAAAAATCTTCACTGCATTCACGTCGACGAAAGCATCTGAGTTAGGAAACAATATCAAACCATATATGAGAAGAGCCAAAATGTCTTCAAATGCCTGGAAGTCTAGGCTGTCCCATAAATAATTAGCTTTACCAACCAAGAATTTAGTCAAGAAACCCTTTTCTCCACTTCTAGTCTCCCAATTAGACATCACTTCAGCCTTTGTCAGATGGAGGGATGAAGCAATCTCTTCTGGCCTAAGGATCTTTTCCCAACCTGTGAACGGGGTCTGCTCCAGAATAGAGATACCAAGCAGATCAGAGAACTCTTCCAAGGTAGGGACCAACTAGTAGTCCGGAAAAGTAAAGCAGTGGTATAGTGGATCAAAGAACTGGACTAAGACACTCATCATCTGCTCGTCCAATTTGTAAGTGACCAAACCCAGGAGGTTACCATGCCTTCTGATAAAGGAGGTAGAATCTGGCATCTTTGCAACTAATTCCTTAAGCATAATGGGAACCTGGAAAAAGTTGATCCGGATGGTGTTTCTACGCATGGGTGCCATGACCTACAAAACAGAACAAAGATGAATCCCTCCTGTCTTTGAAATAGGTTAGTCCAATGCAAGATGCATGCAATGTCATGATGTCATGATGTCATGATAGAGAACACACCACAAGTATCCACAAATAGCAAACATGGTAAAGGCACATAAGTCACACAGAGAGCCCTTAGATTTCAGGCTGGCAAGGAGTCTAGGTACTACCCTCTTTCAGTTCAGTTGGTTCAAACCTGTCCTAAAAATAGTAGCCGGGTTCTGGAGGATCTCAATATCACTGACTACCCTCAGTCAGTCATAATTCTAGTTTAGCAACCATTTCTTGCAGCCGGAATCATCGCGAGAGTTTAGTCTCAATGAGTGTAGCATACTGCTACACTTCTATGGCCAAGTTGGTCAATTTAAAGGTTCTAAGGTTAGTTGGTGTTTAATGACCCCTTAGAAGACCCATATTCTCCTCGTTGCGCCATAAGGGATATCGGTACAAACTAAAGTGCCACACCAACGTAGCTACTGCTTCAACCGTATCGGTCTACGCTGTACAGTTCCCTCACAGTTTATTGCTACTTACCTAAAGGGTATCCCCAGATCCGGGTTAGGATCTATAGTAACTCAAATTCAAACCCACAAAGATAAAGCATACAAGTCAAGCAATTGAAAACATTATGAACTATTCCTAAGGTACACCCCACTTATAAGTTTCCCCAGCAGAGTCACCAGTTCTGTGATACGGTGGGAAAGAACTTACTGTTTTTTGGAATGCTGGTTTGCGTTCAGCGTTTATGTTCGCAAAATGTCACGGTAAGCAAAAGTCGCCACCGACTTTTATTTTATTCAACAAGGAAAGGAAAAAAGCACAGAAAAATTCCTTTTTTGAGATATTTCTCGGATTCGGGGGGTAGATTATAGAAAGGGAAGGTGTTAGCACCCTTCCTATCCGTGGTTATCCACGGGCTCTTAGGTACTTTCTCATATTGTTTTCAAAATTGCTTTCTTTGTGCTTGTGGGTTTGAAAAAAGTTTTTGTTTGAAAACTTCGATTTAACTCTTGCTTCTGTCCTCAAGAGCGTATGAAGTGTTTTTGAAAACTTTGTTCGAAAAGTGTAAGTGTTTTTTATACGAATTTTGATGATGGTCATGATGATAGTTAAGACCTGAAACAACCAAAAAGATCTTAGGTAATCAAAGTTTGGATTTTATTTGATTTAATTTGATTTAAAATGAAATAATTCAATAAAAAATCAAATAAAATAATAAAAATAAGATATGGGCTCATGGCTGAATCTAGGACACGTGGACAATGATGCAAGCTCATATCAAGTGGAAAAGAATGGGCCCATTTGACAAAATTTGAAGTTTTGGGGATAGTTGACTATTGGCAATTTTGCAAAAATTCCCAACTTCAACAATGCATAACTTCTTCAATTTTGAACTTTTGGAGGTGTTCTCGGACTTTTTAGAAAGCTTGAGATGCCCTATAACCAACCCGTTTGGTCTCATCTCATTTTGATATTCCATGCTCAAGTTATAAGCTTTGGCAAAAAAGGTGTTTTTGTTGACTTTCAAAAATGACCTATAATGTCCAAATTTATAACTTCTTGTGAATGCATATTTTGATATTGGCGTATGAAGATGGATTGTAGGAAATTGCATCCTCTTCAAAATGACCTTTGGATGGGTCATTTCTCATAAAGTATGAGAAAGTTATGCTTGGTCAAAGTTGGGTTGACTTTTCCTACAAAACCCTAATTTGGCAACTTTTGAGTCTTGATGAATTTTGAGCAATCCTTAATGAATCATGATCAATCCTTGATCAAATGATTAAATATCCTTCAAAATGAGAATGTTGACAAAAAATCTTGAAGTTTGATTGTTTATAGGTCACAGTTGACTTTTGCCCTAGCATAGTCGATTTTTGGACCCTTTGAGCAATTGACTGAGCAAACTTCCTTTACAAGGCTTGAAATTTGGCATGGATGATCTTGAGAGAATATTAGCACATTGGGGAGCACTTGAGGTCATTTGGAATCAAGGATCTTGGTGCAACACAAAACCCTAATTTGGGGTTGACTGCCTTAGGAGATAGCTTGACTGTCCAACTCTTGAGCAATCTCAAGCCACTTGGAGATTTTCCTTGCAATGTTTTGAGAAATATGAGAGGGAAAATTTTGGGGTACAACAGATAGATATGTAGATACTTGTCCCTTTACTTTGCTTTAAAAGCAAGAAAGTATGCAAATAGCCTACAACTCAAAAATCTGTTGAAGAGCTGACTTGGAACTTTTTCTATACTAATACACAAACCCATTACAACTTAGAACACAATTGAAAAAGGCCTAAAACACTCCAAAACACCCTCTCACCAAAAAACCTGTCAAAAACTTACAGTTTGAGCATAAGCATAGCAATCCACAAATTTGCTCGTGAGTTTCAAGTTTTAATCATTCAAACACTTTACCTACCTCATATCTAAGTGATCCAGACCATCATCCTTGCACTGTAACACCTCCTTCTCCATCTGCCATTTTTGTTCTTCAAGCTTGCAGGTTAACTTGGATAGAGAGTTCGAGGCACTTCCAAAGCAAGGCAAGGATTGGAATACACTCAGGGAGGTTCAAGCAAGCTAAAGGAACCTTCAGGCCTTCCTAAATCTCACTCAAACTCCATTCACGATCTCAGCTGAAAGAGGTAAGAATTCCAACTTTTATCTCTTCATACAGGCATCCATTGGCCATGATTTGTGAAAGAAAAATGTAGATATTATAGTGTTGAAGCCAACCATGTGCATAGATTCCATTTCTGTTCATTATGTGTAGAGAATTTTGGAGTTCAAATTTCTGTAAAAATTAGGTTTAAAATTAGGGCTTTCAAAATTCGTTTTAATCTTTGATTGTTAGTTTCCATAAGTTACATGTCTGAAATCGTGGGAATGAGTACTATCATTTTCATGTTGGAAGTTTTCATTTTCATGGAGAAATGAGAAAGATACAGGAGTTCTGGCCAGCTTGAGGAAGAAGACGAAGTACAGGGCAAAGGAAGTTGTTTGTGTTATGTTTTTCTTGTTTCATTTGAACTAACGGATGTACAGCCACCCCAGTGGCAAGGCAGCGCGCTGAGAATGCCAAGGTCATGGGTTCGAGTCTTGGTGCCTGCCTTTTTGCATATTTTCTCACTTTTTGGCCATTTCTTTTATTTTTGCAGTGTGGGCTCAATTGTTGGGCTTTATATTTTTTTCTGATGCTTACATCCTGATACTCAGGAAAACTCCCTGGCCTATACATTTTATTTATTTGTTTTATTTTATTTTTTTGTTTTATTAAATATTTTCTTAAATACATAAAATCATGAAAAATATAAAACATGATAAATTTTGCATTTTTGTTTATTTTATTTTATTTTTTAATAAAAAATCTATTTTATTTTAGTTATATATATATATATATATATATATATATATATATATATATATATATATATATATATATATATATATATATATATATATATATATATATATATATATATATATATATATATATATATATATATATATATATATATATATATATATATATATATATATATATATATATATATATATATATATATATATATATATATATATATATATATATATATATATATATATATATATATATATAATTCTTTAATAAATTTGTAAATAAAAAAAATAGAATTAGTTTAACTATTTATTCTTTTTCTCACACTTATAAATATTTTTTTTATAAGAAGACTAATTATTTTTTCATAAATATTATTTATTATTTTTAATACAAAAAATACACAAAAAAAAAATAGTTAAAGAACTTCATTTTCTTTTAAATTAGAAAATTAGGGTTAACTTCTCTTTTAAAAATTAATTTCCTTTTCTTAGGTTATTAGGTTTAGTTCAAAACTCTTTTTCACACAAAAATAAAACAAAAAAAAATCTTTTTCTTGCATACACATATCATTGCACATTTAATTTATATTGTATCTTATTTATTCAAATATTTGTACAAATTCGATTTGGTTGTAATAGCTTAATTAGATTTACATTATTGCAAATCCCCATTCACAATTTGTATTCCCCCCCTCCCATAAAATGTTGTAATAGCGTAGTAATCTTTAAATTACGCAATTTACCGCTTTTACATACCATGCTAGTAATTAGGATTTGAATGGCAAGATAAAAACAAATCAAATAGAAAACCCTAAATCCAAGACAAAATCAAAGCATAAAAATAACACACTTGCACACAAGCATCCTTAGGGTTTCTCCACTTGGATGCCTTATACAAAAATAGCCATATTACGCATGCGAAGTATCTTGGCGAAACAAACAAATATAAGATCATAGTCCCTCAATGACGATATTCTAAGTTTCCTTATAAAATGATCTTGGTCCCTCAAAAATGCTAAGATACTTTGCAACATTGCTAATCATGGTTATACAATGACCTACGCCCGTCCCGTTTCAATCCAAAGATAGGGTTGCTTACCAAATCAGTGGTAAGACAACAATGTCAAAGGAATAGAAAATGAACAAGAAAGACATTTGAGTAGGTAGATTACTTCTAGTTACTTGCTCTATTTTAAAAAAACTATCCTTGCTATTTTCAAAACAAACACACACATTTCCAAACATTTCCAAACATTTTACAAACATTGAAAACATTTTCAAAAAAGACAAACATATTTGTATACATTCTTACGAACGAGAATCATTACAAAGGTTGCCTAAACAATGACCTCTTTTACAAAATACTTTCAAAAACCACACAAAGCACAATTTCAAAACAAAAAGCAAGTGATCTAGCAAGTAACTAAGAGCCCGTGGAAAACCATGGATGAAAATGGTGCTAATACCTTCCTTTTTCATAATCTACCCCCCGAACTCAAGAAACAATCTCAAAGGTCTTTCCTGTGCTTTTTCATCTTTCCTTTTGGATAAAAGAAAATTCGGTGGAGACTCTTTCTAACCGCAGCATTTACGATAAAACGCAAAACCCTCAAGTCAGTTCTCCCACCGTATCACAGGAAGCAATGCGTTTTATTGTGTATGTTTATACAATTTGGATGTTAATCAAGTTTTGTAGATTTAGATGCGTATTTCTGGTTTGATATTTGAGCATGATGCAAGTGGAAAGTATGCATGGTTGAAGTATTGCAAAGAAGTTTTTTTATGAGCTTTTTCTCTGATTTTCTCATAATGAATGAAGAATGATAATGGTGGCGAATGGCGTATGAATATGGGAAAATGGTGAAATAAAACGTGAATCCGATTTTTTGGAGGGAGTTGAGGTTATATAAAGATTTAGAATGACGAGAAATGGTTATGGATGAAGTGATTCGAGCTGTTGGATGTTTTTGAAGTTAGATATAAGATGGAGGGTGAGGATGCTGCAATTTTGGAGGGTTTGAAATCTGTTATGAAAATGAGGTAATTAGTTTTATGTTATATATTGATAGTAGTGCCATAATTTTTACAAATTATAGAATGTAATGCGAACACATTCAAGCTAATGTCTGTTTGGTATTGAATTTATTCCTGAAAATTGCATGGGCTTATGCACTATTGCAGGTCGAATTATGTGATAAGGAAGAGCAAGATTTCATAGAATTGGCTAAAACTCTAGAACAAGCTTAAAACTGTTTTGGAAGCCGGTCTTTTGATAAGCTATAGTATCTTAAGGAAAACTTAGGCTTAGGATCGATATATAAACTTAGGCTTATGAAACCTTTTAGATGAACTTGAAATAACTTTGAATGATGACTTGTATGATTTGATTGATGAAGTTATGAACAATGATTGAATTTAAAATCACTTTGAGCGAATTATTCAATGAGAACCCTTCCTCGATACAAGTCCACTTGTATTGTGATCCAAAACGAAGCATGAAATAATTACTCGTATCTTTAGTGACCCTCGAATTCAATTCACCCTTGTATGAAAAATGACAAATAATTGAAGGAATGATGATGCCCTTAAACTCTTGAATAAGGTCTTGAATGGGTCTTTAATACTTGAAGCATCGACACAACTTTTGTAACTAAAATCCATATGATCTCAAAGTCACGCACTTTCCTTCTTAATCACGTTTACCTCTTAGGAAATTTGATCACATTGAATCCATGGCATAAAGTGATCATTTGAATGAATCCAAATCAAATTCAATTCTTAATTACTCCTAACTTAGATTCTTAAATCCATATAAAAAAATAAAAGAAATAATAATGTCTCAACCACATTGGATCCACAAGCTCAACATCTTGTACCACAACTCAACGTATTTGCAATTCAAATCACAAGTCCTTGACTTGAAAACCAATAACCTCAACGCCAAACTAACCTTGAGGAAATTCCTTGACTCGGATGAAAGTAGAAGCATAGGAACATATCCATGCGATAAAACCATAATTTTATGAGATACATAGGGAAATAAACCCTAATTTCTGGAACAGATGAAACTGGATGGAGAATGGCCTTATAGCTTGATGAATAATAAATTCTTACTGACCACGACTCGCAACCCTAATTCCACCTCTCATTGCTTGAATAAGAAATCAGCCTTTATTGGATATATCTGTCTCAACACTTTGGAAACCCTAGCATGCACAACCATCAAACTTTAAACCTCATGGTACTTTATGGAAATGCGAACGTATGCTATGAAGATGAATGCAAAAGCCTAAGCCAGATAAGAGAAATTAGGAGGGAAAATCATGGGGTACAACAACTGCCCCTATTTAATCACCTTCAACCTGAAGGTGAGATTGGCTATAGCCTTTCGAATGTTCAAGGTGGAAGAAGATTAAATACTAAAAGAACCAGGAAATTTGCACTTCGAAGCCAGTCAGGTATTATTATATTTTGGTTTTCTGTATTTTTGTTTTTTTTTGTTATAGTGGTTATCGGGGATAAATGTATGTCAGGCCAAGGTTAGACATACACAAGAAAGAGACCGACCGAAGAAGGCTATAACGAAGGAACGCCAATAAAAGGAGAACTTACTGGGATACAAATATACATTGACTCTGAATAGAACGCCGATCGAAGGCAAACTTACAAATGAAAAGAGACCATCTGAAGGGGACTCCTGAAAAATGATACCAGTCGGAGGTGGATTTAAAGGGTGAAGAATGTCGATCAAGGGAAAAATTACAAATAAACAGAGACCAGCCGAAGGGGACTCCTAACAAAAGGTATCAGCCGAAGGTGGATTTCAAGGGTGCCACCCGAAGGTGGACTTCAAGATAAAGAAACCAGCCGAAGGGGAATCTTTAACAAGGATTACTAGACGAAGGTAGACTCCTAAGGAAAGAATTCCAATCAAAGGTGAACTTACAAATGAAAAGAGACCAACCGAAGGGGACTCATAACAAAAGGTACCAGCTGAAGGTGGATTTAAAGGGTACCAACCAAAAGTGGACTTCAAGATAAAGAAACCATCCGAAGGGGAATCTTTAAAAAGGAATACTATGCCGAAGGTAGTTTCCTAAGAAAAGAATGCCAAACAAAGGCGAAATTACAAATGAAAAGAGACCATCCGAATGGCACTCTTAACAAAAGGTATCAATCGAAGGTAGATTTCAAGGGTACCAGTCGAAGGTGGAATTCAAGATAAAGAATCCAGCCGAAGGGGAATCTTTAACAAGGAATACTATATTGAAGGTAGGTTCCTAAGAAAAAACTCCAATCAAAGGAGGACTTTCAATGAAAAGAGACCAGATGAAAGAGACTCTTAACAAAAGGTACCAGCCGAAGGTGGATTTCAAGGGTGCCAGCCGAAGGTGGACTTTAAGATAAAGAAACCATCCAAATGGGAATCTTTAACAAGGAATACTATGTTGGAGGTAGATTCCTAAGAAAAGAAAGCCAATCAAAGGCGAACTCACAGGGGATAAAGATATGCATGTCTGGTCAGAGTTAGACACACAAAAGAGAAATCGAGCATCGGGAAACAAATGTTCGAAGTTGATAGAAAACACAATAAAGAGACATACCAAAGAAAGCCCTAACAAGAAAGGACACATTCGCCTAAACAAGGATGTCAGACAGCTAGACTTTGAAGAGACGTTGAAGGACTCTTAACAGAAAAGGTTAGCTAAGCTAACGAAAGGAGGACCCGACTAACGCGGATAGACCAAAAATAAGTAACCAACTAAGTAGGACCTTCAGAGAGCACCGACCTAAGGTGAACTCTACAAGAGAAAGAGACCAACCGAAGGGGACTCTAATTAGGATTTCCAAAACACATTGGGCTTTTGAGAGGGTATAGATGTTTTCAAAAGCACAAGAACTACATTATCCGTCAGGCCAAAGGCGGGGTGTAATTCTTCGAGTGACAATAATTTGAATTACTACACACCAAGTATGGATACTCAAATACTTGAGAAAGAAGAAAGGTTATACACCGACTCTTACATACACTCTGATGGCAAAGCAAACACGGGTAAAATAACCAAAGGCTTGCAAGGGCGAGAGAAAACCACGACTTATTGAGGAAATGGGAAATTCCAAAGACCTAACTGATGGTGCATCAAAACAAACTCCAATGACGAACCGGACTAGAATCACCCTAGGCTTGATATGGAGATAATTCAAATCCGAGCATATAACAATTTGGTTACTGCAAGTGAACCTAATTGAATTACAATTATGCATGTTTTAATTATTTATAGCGTAATGTTCCATACAATGGAAATGCTACGCGTTTTGGTAGATGCAATGTAATGATGTATGTTTAACAATGCACTAGAAAAACACGTCAATAATCGGCTACTGGGAAGCCAATGAACTTCCGAAGGATTGTTCTTGCACATATGATCTTCTGTAGAGAAAAGGAAATCTGAACTTCAATGGGGAAGCGATATTCGGAACCACCAACATCTAAAGATTGATATCGTTGAGAAAGTAACTTCCTGGAGAGCGATACTGCAAAAAAAATTGCAGTTCAGAGAAAATTTTGAATTCCGGTCAAAGTCCCAACTTCCGGGGGAATGAAGTATTTATATTCTGTTAAAAAGAGGAGAGCTTCTCTAGGGATGGAAACTTTCTCGCGTAGAATCTCTTGACGAAGATAACTTCTATTGGTGAGTATAGAAATTATTAAATAAAAGAATTCTACTCAGACCACACTGAGGATAACACCGCTGAGGAGTAAAAATCTTCACTTGGGGAAGAAACAAACATCCTGGGACAGAAAATCCATTGGGTATATCTCAAAAGAATCTTCTATCAACATGGGTCAAAGAGTTATAACTGGCGCCCCCATGTACACCATGTTATGGAGACAGGACACTTGCTTCATTAGGGAAAGAAGAATTTGCTCCACTGGGGAATAATAGATAAGTTATTATGGCAGGTCCTCGAAATTCGACTTTGATTAGGGATAAAGAATGCCTTTTACACTGGGGAGCCTAAAAACTTTAAATGGCAACATCAACAATACCCATTGCACTAGGTGCATCCGTCTCTGCAAGATTCAAGCCAACAAAGATTTTTGTACCAGGGAGAAGAAATCACTTCATTGGGGATGATGGTCGTCCCCATGAGGATACCAAACCAGAATCTCCCATAGGTAAACATGAATCTCTTCAAGAAATTCTGATATAGGCAAGCCACATTGGAGATAGAGGGTGCACCCCTCGTTGAGGAGGAGAATGCATACTTCATAGGGAGAACAAGTGCGAGCATCACTGGGGAAGCTGTAGAAAGTAGACTTCAAGGGGAGTATATCAAGAATCTCCATTTGGTTCATAAAATGATTCTTCCAAGAAAACCTTGAAAGGAACAGACTGCACTGAGAAGGAGGAATACTCGGGTGAGAGTACTCCTTTACTGGGGAAAATACTACAAAAATAAATTACAATTCAAAGAAAATTTTGAACTCTAATCCAACTCCCAACCTCTTGGGAAAAATACCCAACATCTCTTTCCAGGGATAAAGTGAATCTTGCTGGGAACTGGGACCTTCTGATGTAAGTCCTCAATAAAAGTGAATTCGACTTGAGAATCATAGAAATTCTTGAATAAAGGAATACTGCCCAGGCTACACTAGAGATACTACCGTCGAGGGTAAAAATCTTCACTTTGAGGAAGAGAAAGGTGTCTTTGAACCATTGGCTTGAGGTTCATAACTCCACCGAGGAAATATTTCATCAATACTCCATCACTGGGGATAAAAGAGACCTAAACGACATTCGTCTATGAATGAAGATCTAGAAAAATAGGAGACTTGCTCCACTGGGGCATAATAAACATATTGATCAAACATCTTTTCAAGAAAACCTGACTTGGGCAAAACTTCCATGGGGAGAAAAGATATGAACTTCATGGGGACGATGAACAACAACCTCACTAGGGAGATAAATCCCAACCACATAGACACATGGTATCGACTTCAAGGGGATATAACAAAGATATCCAGTCCAATAAAATAGTTCTTCCCAGATTCTTCAAAACAGAGTAGACTACGTTGAAGAAGATTGTACAAAATCATGCTAAAATGCACTTCTTCGGAGATAAGCCATCTGGAAGGGGAAAACTCTTAAATAAACTATGATAAAGAGTGATGACTTCAGTGATTTGGATAGAGTACGCCTTCACTCGGGATACAGGATTTTGTTCTGGGCAGAAGTGAGCATTCACTGGGGAAATTGGACCCCCTTCTACAAAAATCCTCATGTTGGTCGTATACATACCCTTCTTGATTCATTTGCTGGTATGCTTCTTGTCATAAAAGACCAACGGTACTTGAAAAAATGGAAATTATGGCAATATGCCCCTGTTTGGAATGGCAAACTTCATTGAAGAGTAAATAATTTGAACTACCAACCACTGGGTAAAAACTGCGATGCAAGATTACACCTTCATCATTTCAACTCCGAGGAGAAATGCCACTAAAGAATGGAATTTGGAGAAGATGCTGAAAAAATAAACTACAGTCTACTGAAAAGAAATCTTCTTGACTTCAAATAGCTCCTGAATTTCTCGGGAAAATATTCATTCTCCTCCTTCAGAGAAATGAAGAATGCTTCGCTGGGAAATAAAGATCTCCGAAGAGAAACCCCTTAGTTGACTAAATTTTGTCAAGTAGAAATGGATCCTTTACTGGGGAAAGGAAATCCTTCTAGGAAACATCGTTTCCTGTATAAACCTTGTATGGGTAACTACCTCACATGCTCTTTGTTTTCCTGTTCATATCCTGTTGAGGATAAAAATCCAAACTTCAATTGGAGATAATGATCCTGACATCTGATGGAGGAACGTCAACAAATGGACCTAAGTCTCTGATGAGCCGAGGATAATGATCATAACTTCCTAACATCCTTTTCAAATTCACAAATTGTTTAGCCCGCGCCTGGACTTAATCTGATCAACCCTTGAAGAGGATAAAATTCCTCTGCATAATTTCTTGCCTCAGTCTATAGAGCATTTTGAAGAAAATTGCCTCGAGAGAACTTTTTAAGATCGATAGCAGCAAGATAAACAACCTCAGTGTTGTGAACTTAAGAACACTGCCCCAGACTGACCAATGTTGGATATGGTTTCAACAATGCTTGAGTGAATGCCCATGCATCTTCAAATTCTGAAAAGATCCTCCTCTAATCAATGGATTCTCAGAGAAATTTGTCAAATCTCGACATAACTGTCCCAACTTTGAATGTACCTTGAGAGATCAAATCCCGACTTGAGTGCCTCAGATTGGCTGATCACTTACTCAACAAAGTCCATAAAAGGCCAGCCCCATATTAAGATCACTCTCACAAATGATTTACCTTTCAGCGGTATCCTAAAGAAATTCTTCCCTTGGGATAATCATACTTCCACCTGATGCTCCTTATGCAAGCTTACTTAATGTTTAAGCACTTGTTCATATGCAAAGAACTTTTATTCTAAGAATGATAATTCTAATGCAAAGCTCATGTTATTCTTGAAGTTTAAAAACTTTTATTGAAAAGATTAAACATCAAAAAAAAATTGTGCGAAAGAAAAATAAAAGATGGAGTGATACCAACTCAAAAGTTTTAGCAAACCTCTTAGGAGTCAAATTACCGTATTATAGTTACAGTTATGCTTTCAAATTAACCCATGCTTCAGTTATGACTTTTTAGGATTGTAACATGGCCTGGTTCACGATTTATAAAAAAGGATTTGAGGCTCAAAAATTTTGGTGCCCACCCATTCTCCATGATATTCTTCAGTCCTACATTCAGTTAAACTAATGCAAGCACTCATCTCTCAAGAGAAGTTTGGAACGGTTGAGGAGTTAAACGAGGTTTTTGGACACGATAGTCACTCACCTCTTCATCCTTCTTTTGTGCTTCTGGTCACACGAATTTGTTCTTTACTGAGGATTTTTTTGTGACCCCTTTTCGCTTTTCGTGTTTTTCACTTTCCCTAAATTTTTCCTAGACAAATTCTTTTGAATTTTAATTTCGGAGTCCAGCAGGATGCCCTAACTTTTTCCTAAGTGACTTGTTTTTCAAGTTTCGACTTAGTGGGGCTTTTTGTCTCTTTCTTTTCTATTTTCAATCATTCTTCTTTTTTGTACACGTCGTGTGACTTCGGGTCATTTTCGACTTTGATTGAAGTGATTGTGACTGCCTCAGTCCTTGGTAGATGAGGGATAACTATTGTATCATCATCTGTTGACTTCTTGATGTGTGAGATATAATCATTATGGTATCATTCTCTTTGATGCACGCTGCTGATAGATGGGAGTTAACCATTGCTGTTTTGACTTTCTTCATTCGTTTGATGGATAACCATTATAGTATCCTTAGATGTGCACTCTTGATGAGTTTTAAACGCTAAATCGGATTAACTGAAATCTACCATACCCTGGGTTAAATGTGAGGGTTTTTTCTGACAAGAACATAAACTCCTACTTCAAGGCTCAAAGGGGTTGACGAGGGTTTCACTCCCTTATATCTCCAGTTTTTGGGAATTTGAAACAATGCATGTACATCGTCAGTAAGGTTTTTATTTAAAAGCACATCGTTTGATGTTTTTGGTATATTACTCATCACCTTCCCTCTAGAGGTTTTTTTTTGTTGCTTTATTTAACAAGAGTTAAGTATCAAAAAGCAAAGAAAAACATTAATGAGTGAATACAAATGGGTTAATTCAAGACAAACATATTCAATGCATTATGATTAGTATTAAAAAATAAGCAAGTTCTACATACAAGAAAGTACTAAATCAAAACAAGAAAGATTACCAATGAGAATGAAAGTGTAATTTAAAATTTCCATGTTGAGGATACAAGTCTCTGTATGGACTTATTGCTTCAGACAATACTTTGGCAGTCTTGACATTCAATGAGTCAAAGGAGACTTCAAATTTGACCAACTGGTGTAAGAATGATGGATTTTGCATCAAGCGAGTCTCACATCTCATCTTTGAATGGTTTACAACCTTCAGCTGAATGGCCAAGTGCCCCAACATGGTAATCACATCGTATTCCCTCACCATATGTGATGAATGCTGTTGTACCCCAAAATTTGCCCTCTCATATTTTCAAAGGTCTTCCCTTACATGGTTGGTCACAAACCCTTTCCTAAGAAAAATAAAGTTTTTTGAAGATGAACAAAATGCCTTTCAATTGGTATCTGGGAAAAGTCTTTGATTGGGCATCCAAAGTCCTTCGATCAAGCTTGGTTCACCAGTCTTCGACTGGGCATTTGGCACTCTTCGATCAAGCTTGGTTCACCAGTCTTCGACTGGGCATTTGGCACTCTTCGATCAGGCTTGGTTCACCAGTCTTCGACTGGGCATTTGGCACTCTTCGATCAGGCTTTGATTAGCAAGCTTCGATCAAGTGTTTGGAACCCTTCGATCAAGCTTTCGTCTGCAAGTCTTCGATTGAGCATTGGACCTCCTTCGATCAAGCTTTCGTCTGCAAGTCTTCGATTGAGCACTTGACCTCCTTCGATCAAATTTTGGTGTGCAAGTCTTCGATTGAGTGCTGGACCCCTTCAATCAAGTCAATTTCACAATGCTTCGAATAGTACTTCAGAGGGTCCTTCGACTGGAACTTCATACTATACCTCAATCAGAAGATAAGAACGAAATGACCTTCGAATGGAATTTTAGTTCAGAGTTTCCCTCAATAAGAACATCAGAATGAAATGACCTTCGAATGGCATTTCAGTGCAGAGTTTCTCTTAATCCAAGATGCTCTGATGAAGGAAGTTCTGAACACTTCGAATCAAAACTTAGACTCATCACAAGGCCAAGGGCTGGGCGAAGTTATCTAAGAAGGGAACGTTCTAAATAGATTCGAATTAGACTTTGAAGCTGGCAAAGAAGGCAGATTCGAAGGAACGAAGTAGGCTGGCATGACTAAGCAATAACACATATCCTAACCTGTCCAGAATACCCAAAGCTCACAA
Source organism: Vicia faba (assembly GCA_948472305.1). Taxonomy (NCBI): domain Eukaryota; kingdom Viridiplantae; phylum Streptophyta; class Magnoliopsida; order Fabales; family Fabaceae; genus Vicia; species Vicia faba. The sequence goes on along the minus strand of OX451736.1, from coordinate 1,023,086,934 downwards.
TGGCATGTGTCCCTTGCAAATATGCAATCGAAGCAGGAGGAGTCTCAATCGAAAGGGCTGTGACTAAATAGTTCGAATGAGGACTTTGAAGCAGTCGAAGAGAGCAAATTCGAAGGGGCAAGTCAGCTGTTGATTTCCATCAAGTTGGAGGCCCAAAACAACTCAGAGCAAGCTGGCAGAAACGCATGATTGAATAAAATATAGCAAGTCTTTATGAAGAAATCAAGTCAAATCTCTTCATCATAATGGACCAAGATTTGATACACATTTGTTGACCTAATTTCTTTGCCTATATAGACCTGCTGCTCATAAACAAATCACACACGAACACCCTGCTGCAGACAAGAAAAAAAAGACACGTGAAAAAACACATACACAAACTCTGCAGAAACGGCCACACAACCTTGAAAAAAAAGTTTGAACAGTGAGGGATCAAAAACAACCTTGTAGGCAGATTCAGACCCAAAGAAAGACGCAGCTCTCTTGCCATCAACCTCCTGAAGCGAGGCCAATCAAAAACCAAGCTTTTCATCATCTAAATCGCACTGTAAGTATTCTAGAAAACGCCTCTGAACATGAAAACGCAATTCATCATTCTTGCATATTTTCTTTAAAATATTGACATATTTGTGATTGTTATTTGATTTAGAATGTTTTGGCATTGTCCAATTTAATTTTCATGGCCTCTAACCCCATATATAGAACCTAGGGTTCCTGTTCTTGTTTTTAGGCGTTTCTTGTGCATGGTAAATTGAGACAAAAAATGGCTATAGGAATGATGAGGAGGTCGAGACGAACACATCTGTGTTCTTGAATAGCGTTTTCATGGCCTGGAGCGATTTTTAGAACCATCCCACGAAACTTCCTGCGGATAAAAATCCGCAGGTAAATAACCAGGGTGTTTGGGGAAGATGATAACGTGTCTCAGCTCCATTGGTCCATTTGAATCCATTACGCGCTTTTTATTTTTTTGGCAGGCCTAATTGTTGTTTTGTTTTATATTATTCGCGTCTTGTCCCACTGACAGGTTAACATCATGGCTCAGTTGGTAGCGCGCTGGTTGAATTGTCCAATGGGACCTGGATTCGAATCCCAGGTCCCCTCAAAACTTTGTTACATTTTTCTATAGGTGCTCAGATGCAGCGCTCCAGGCAGGGAGCATCATACACCTCCAGATCTCATGCGCCAGGTGGTTCCAGATCCAGGTCCAGCGGTCCAGGATGAGGTTCACCATGAACCTTGGCCAACAAACGCCCAGGCAATCTGAAAGTCCAACAGGCTGGACGTTTGGGCTTGGAAGTTGCAATTCATACTCCCTTTCGAGCCCAACACCCCAGAGTTTGTTTCTTTAATTTCCTTTTCACTATTCTATTATCATAATTAATTAATTAACTAATTAACCTTTTTTTTATAAAAAATCAGAAACAACAAAAATATTTGTATTTTAATTTTATTACTTATTTTTGTAAATAAACCATTAACCAATTAAGTTAGCTTTTTAATTAGGTATAATCTTAACATTTTTTGCAATAAATAAAAATTGATTTAGAATTAAGGTTTTGACATTTTTTAAACCTTTCTAATTTTATTTTCTTAATTAAAATAAAACTCAAAAACATTTTCTTTTTAATTAATTCCATTATTAATTTAAACTTAATTCTTAAATCCAAAATACCAAAAATATGCTTTTTTTCAATGAAAAGGGTCAACACCCTAAAGGACAATTTGATTCAACTTTTCTCGCGCATATTATTTTTTTATCTATATTTGTGTAATTGCTCCGAGGATGTAATAGCTTTAACTTAGGACCTTTATTTACCGCTTTTATTTACTTTTTCGCAATTTACTTTTCAAGGGTTTGTTTTTGGCGATTTAAATACCCGACGCCTTGTAATAGCTTAGTTTTATTTTCCGCAACCATTAACTGCTAGATGTATGCTGACTAGGCTATGCATGACAAGATCTGTCTTAATCTAAAATCAATCGCAGCGCACCATTAACATGTACAAAGATAATATAACTGAAAATTGACACACTTGCACATGCCACTCCTAGGGTACGCCTCACTTGGTTGCCTCGACGTGGTCATTGAGTATAGGATGTTTTAGAGGTCGTCCTTTTGTCCAAAGATCATAAGTTGCCTCGAAACGGTTGCCTCGGATAAAATGATCTAAGACATTAGGGTTACCGCTAGGGCGTCCTAACGTTGCTTTAGTGACCACATGTCCTTAAAATCGAATTGACCCGAAAAACTCCAACGACGGTGCTACCTACTTCTCAATAGTGGGATAGCACTGTCTAAAGGATATTTACACAGTGTAATTCCTTTTAAGTAGGTAGAGGTTCTTAGGTACTTGCTCTTTCAAAACAAAACAAATTTTTCACACTTACACTTTTCAAACAAAGTTTTCAAAAACACTTCATACACTCTTGAGGACAGAAACAAGAGTTAAATTGAAGTTTTCAAACAGAAACTTTTTCAAACCCACAAACACAAAGAAAAAAGCAGATTTTGAAAACACTTTGAGCAAGTACCTAAGAGCCCGTGGATAACCACGGATAGAAAGGGTGCTAACACCTTCCCTTTCTATAATCTACCTCCCGAACCCGAGAAATATCTCAAAAAGGAATTTTTCTGTGCTTTTGTCCTTTCCTTGTTGGATAAAATAAAAGACGGTGGCGACTCTTGCTTACCGCGACATTTTGCGAAACGCAAACGCGAACCAGCATTCCAAAACAGTCAGTTCTCATTCCCACCGATCACAGAACTGGCGACTCTGCTGGGGAAATTATAAGTGAGGTGTACCTTAGGATTAGATCACTTGTGTTTTCAATTGTATGCTTTGTATGCTTTAAATTTTGTGGGTTTGTATCGGAGTTCTATAGATCCTAACCCGGATCTGAGGATACCCTTTAGGTAAGTAGCAACAAACTGTGAGGGAACTGTGCGGGGTATACTGACATGGTTGAAACAGTAGCTACGTTGATGTGGCACTTTGGTGAGTACCGGTAACCCTTGAGTTAAGTCAAGGAGAGTACGGGGCCGCCGCGTGGTGTCGTGAAGCATCAATTGACCTTAGAACCTTACTTGACCATCTTGGCCTTTTTTAGGGGTAGTGAGATGACCGACTTTGGTGCAGTCCGAAGTTGGTAGATACTCGATACTACACTCATTGAGGATTGTTTTCTTGGAATATTTTGGTCGCTAGTTCAGTGGCTAAACCAAAACGATGAACATAGAAAACAATCCAATGATATTAAGCTCCTTAGAACCCGGTTACTATTTATAGGACAGGTTTTGAGCCAACTACACTCAAGAGGGTACTTACCTATGGAACCTCATGCAAGCCTGAAATCTAAGGGCTCTTTTGTGTGACTTGTGTGCCTTCAAACTTGAGCTACTTGCACATTCTTGTTATCTGACAACATGGTTTCCTTGCAGGTTTTGTTTACAGTCCTTATCCAATATTTTGGATTTATTGCAGGGCTTACTTACATCACCTCACACTTTTGCTTAAACGCATAGCATACACATCATAACATCATACCTTAACATTTCCTTAACCATTTCAAGGATCTCAAGGGTCTGTGATTCAGGTTATAGTACATCAGATGTCTAGCAAGGGGAAAGGGGATTTATTTTCCTCTAGCCAATGCCATCTAAAGATCAAAACATGATAACTTGAGTCAGGGGCTATGACCCACTCGATATGGTGAGCCTGACTCTTGAAGAAGGACTCTCAACAATATGAAGTTCCTTCAATCAAGCTACCAGATTCAAATTCTAACAGTTTCTTGTTTACCCCGCGAGATCCTTGAAAACATTGCATACATATATCATACATATCATTGCATAACAGGTCTCTCAGTATAGGTCTCTTATCTTCTTCACTGTTTATTTCAGCAATCATCATGTCTACTGAACCTTCAGCCGATCAAGCTATCAAGGCCCTCCAGGCCCAGAATGCCCAATTTCAAGAGTTGGTCATGAGCCTAGCTAAGGGTCAGCAGGACCTGAAGACCCTGATTCTGAAAGAGAGGAAGAAGAAGAAAAAGAGGATCGTCCTGTTCAACACTGGACGCAGGTTTGGAAACGGGCTGCAGAATGAAGTTGACCTGACCACCTCATCTGGAGGAAAAGATAGTCCACACGAAAGGAGGGCTCCTAGCCCTATGGTCTCCGACAACGTGACGGACTATGATGAAGAACAATATCCTCCTGCTGAGGATAAGTACAAACAGCTGGAAGACCGTTTGAGCGCTATGGAAATACAGAAGGTGCCCGGTCTGGACTTAGGAGATCTAGGTCTATCCTATGGGGTGGTGATTCCCCATAAATTCAAGGCACCTGCCTTTGCCAAATACGACGGAGCTTCCTGTCCAAAGCTACACCTCCGGTCATATGTGAGGAAGATTCAACCCTATACTGCTGATAGAAATCTCTGGGTTCATTTCTTTCAAGATAGTCTGTCAGGGACTCAACTTGAATGGTTATGTCAACTGGAAGGAGCTAACATCCGCAACTAGGAGGACCTTGCTGCCTCTTTTTACAAGCAATACCAGTATAATTCCGACCTTGCTCCCCACACGTACTCAGTTTCAGGGTATGTCTATGGGTACAGGCGAAGGCTTTAAGGACTACGCTCAGAAGTGGAGAGATCTTGCTGGAAGAGTCCAACCCCTTCTGTCTGATAGGGAGTTGGTGGACATGTTTCTTGGGACTTTGTCTGGTCCCTATTTCAAGCACTTGATCGAAAGCTCTTCAGCCGGATTCACCGAGCTAATACTGACCGGCGAAAGGGTCGAAGCTGGCATCAAAAGTGGGAAGATTCAAGAAGAAACACCTTCTGATGCTCAGAAAAAGCCCTACAATGGGAAGAAAGAGTCCAATGTTGTGTATGGTCAAAAGAGTCGTCATGACCAACACGTAGGAGAAATCTTGATCTCTAATCCTACGTCTGCTCAACAAAGACAGGGGCATCAGCGTAAGGAGGTCGCGCCTAAAAGACAATTCACTAAGATCAACATGTCACTGGGTCAAGCGCTACAACGCCTGTTGGAGGCAGAGCTGATTACATTAAAGGCTCCTCTCCGGAACCCAAATACTTTCGCTCCTACCTATCATCCCAATGAAAGGTGTACATACCACTCTGACAGTCCGGGACATGACACAAACAACTGTTGGGCTCTGAAGAACAAGATCCAAAACATGATTGATGCCAAGGAGATTAAGTTTGACCCTCCGGAGACCCCAAATGTGATCACTGCTCCTATGCCAAATCATTGAGAATAGCTTTTGTTCATTTGAATTTTCAAGTTGTAATCTCTTTGTTATTCAAACAATTATATATGCCAAACTTTGTTTCATTAATGCATTGCATATGTTTGTCTTAATTTGATCCAATCATTTTAATTACATTTAAACTATGCTTTTTACTCACTTTATGACATTCAACTCTTGCTAAAAGTTACAAGCCTTAGAGGGAGGATGACGAAACAATGCCATAATCTCATACAGTATGCTTTTGGACAGACCTTGCTGACGATGTAGAGGCATTTCTTTCAAATCCTAAACACTGGAGTTATAAGGAAGATAATCCCTAGTCAACCCCTTCGAGCCAAAGAAGTAGGAGTTTTCTGTTTTTAAACAAATTAAAACCTTTGATTTAAACCTGGGGGAAGGGTAGTCTCTCAGTTAATTCAAAAGATGCGCATTTAAGTCACAAAACTCTCAGTTTATAATACAACGAACGACATCAAAAGCATTCCTCTGGAATCAAAAGACAATGGTGGTTCCTTAGCTCATAGGCAGTCAATCTCTCAAAAGAAAAAAGCCCACTGAGCCAAAATCTATAAAGGAGGCTTAAGAAAGCTGGGGCATCCCGCTGACTGTAATCTCGAAAATAGGAACAGTCAGGCAAAAGTTAGGGATAACAAATCAAAAGAACGAGATCGCTACAAATCCTCAACAACATGAAAAGTGTTGCAAAAATGACTTCCTTCCAACAAATTCAACTTGTGTGAACCATCACCAAAAAACGTCGTTCCAGACTCATTTGGAGTTCAAATGCACAATTAACTGAGTTTAGGATTGAAGAACATCACGAAGAGCGGGTGGGTACAAATATACTTTGAGCCTTTATCCTTTGTTTCTTAAACCGTGAACCAGGCCATGTTATAACCCTTCAAAAGTCCTAACTGAAGCATGGGTTAGTTAGAAAGCATATTGTTACAAAAGGTATCCTGACTCTTGTAAGGCTTTACCGTAAATCTTGTGTTGAATTTGTCTTATAAAGAGTTTTATGCTAAAAAACGCACTTTTCAAAACTTCGAGACAAGCATAAACTTTGCATTATTTGAATATCACTGTTTGCATTTGGCTATTTGTTTGACAGCGGAGAAATTCACACAACGAATATCCGATGAACGAAAGCACTCTCAGTGAACAAAATCACTTCAAAAAGGATGACACTTCCATTGACAAATCTCCTATCAACAAGGGGACTCGACATGTCACTATCCAGCACACCTGGGGCAGTCCAGTCAAGATTCCAGGAAATCTCTCAAGAAGTACAGAGTAACCAGGGGCAAGTCTCCATCTCCGTCGCTTGGGACATTGAACATTAATCTCAGTGAAGGGTTACGTACAATTAAACATCTTCTGGCAATGTCACGAACACTTGCTGCTAGGGGAAATGACAAGTCTCCCCCAAGATCCTTCTCATAGGATGACTCCTAGCAAGGGTTTAATCTCTGAAAACCTTTCCCCAACTGAATCAACCTCAAGAATCCTCGAGGACTTCCCCCAACGAAGATGTCACCTCTCTAGCGGACTGACGACAGGGTTTATTTCCCCAACAGCACCAGGATTCCCCAGCTTAAGTTTGCCTCTCCAACTACTACAAATCAAAGGACCACAACTCCTCTTCCCGAGTAGACTACTCTACAATCCCCAGCAAGTTACTGCGAAACCTGGACATGACCAGATATCAGTTCAACTTTGACTCCCCAGCAGAGCAACGGACGACTAAGACTCCTAAACTCTTATCCCAAGCAGAAATAAGCATACTCCCCACATAGTTTTCAATATCCCTCAGCGGAGTTCTCCTCAAACAATAAAGCAGGGATCCCCAGTGGAAACATTTTGAGCAAAGTCCAAGACAAAATTACACTTCAACAACATTCATAACATACACATACAAAATACATATGACACAAATCTCATTTTATTTTGAGAACATCATTACACAATGCATACCTCATGACAATGCATACATCATGACATTGCATACAACTAACTCTTTACCTTTTCAGGAAAGATCAATCAACAGGCAAAGATCATCATCTTCTGAGATCCCTTCTAGAGACAGTTCAGATGCGATCCAGATACGGCTGACATTCTGATACTTATTCCAGACTCCTTCTAGAGATAGTTCAGATGTGATCCAGATACGTTGACATTCTGATACTTATTCCAGATTCATTCAAAATACAGTCCAGATATGATCCAGATTCGGATGTCATTCTGTCACTCATTCAAATTACAGTCCAGATACGATCCAGATTCAGATGTCATTCTATCACTCATTCAAATTATAGTCCAGATACGATCCAGATTCGGATGTCATTCTGTCACTCATTCAAATTACAGTCCAGATACAATCCAGATTCGGATGTCATTTTGTCACTCATTCAAATTACAGTCCAGATACGATCCATATTCGGATGTCATTTTGTCACTCATTCAAATTACAGTCCAGATACGATCCAGATTCGGATGTCATTCTGTCACTCATTCAAATTACAGTCCATATACGATCCAGATTCGGATGTCATTCTGTCACTCATTCAAATTACAGTATAGATATGGTCCAGATTCGGATGTCATTATGTCACTCATTCAAATACATTTCAGATACGCTCCAGATGCAGACGCAATTCTGACAATCATCTAGATTCAATTATCAGATCCGGTTCAGATACGCTCCAGCCACGGACGCCATTCTTTTGCTCATACAAACTCAATCCCCCGATACAGTTCAATGGCATTCCAGACACGAATACCATTTCGATACTCATTCTTTTGGCCTACAGCATTGCGGGTCAACAAACATTCTTGGATGGCATCTTTAAGCCTATCTCCAGCAAGACTCTACCATCAACCTTTTTAAGTTCCAGATTAATACTTGTAGCAAGCCAGGAAAACTATCTGTGGATGACTGATTGTAGATTAATACATGTAACAAGCCAGGAAAATTATCTACATGAAGAGATTGAAGATTAACACCTGTAACAAGCCAAGAAGACTATCTTTCTTTCTCAGGTCAGAGATTAATACCTGAAACCAGCCAGGACAACTATCTCATCGGCCAACCTTTTTAAGTTCCAGATTAATACCTGTAGCAAGCCAGGAAAACTATCTGTGGACGACTGATTGTAGATTAATACCTGTAACAAGCCAGGAAAATTATCTACATGAAGAGATTGAAGATTAACACCTGTAACAAGCCAGGAAGACTATCTTTCTTTCTCAGGTCAGAGATTAATACCTGAAACCAGCCAGGACAACTATCTCATTGGCCAACCTTTTTAAGTTCCAGATTAATACCTGTAGCAAGCCAGGAAAACTATCTGTGGACGATTGATTGTAGATTAATACCTGTAACAAGCCAGGAAAATTATCTACATGAAGAGATTGCAGATTAACACCTGTAACAAGCCAGGAAGACCATCTTTCTTTCTCAGGTATGCAAGTTCTCGCTAAGGAATCTCTTATGCGATCGACACTCCTCCAGATGGCATCTATAAGCCCATCCTCCTACCAACAATCTCCAAATGGCATCTGTAAGCCCATTCCTGACATCACAATACTGATACTACACCATGCGAGTGCAAATTTCTGGGCACTCTAGTGTTCAATTATCTTCGACCTTCGGATCACGAAAGGCACGCAAGCCAATCTACATCCTCAGGTTTAAGAAAATTGAACAGGGGCAACTGTTGTACCCCAAAATTTTCCCTCTCATGTTTTCAAAGGTCTTCCCTTACATGGTTGGTCACAAACCCTTGCCTAAGAAAAATAAAGTTTTTTGAAGATGAACAAAATGCCTTTCGATTGGTATCTGGGAAAAGTCTTCGATTGGGCATCCAAAGTCCTTCGATCAGGCTTGGTTCACCAGTATTCGACTGGGCATTTGGCACTCTTCGATCAGGCTTGGTTCACCAGTCTTCGACTGGGCAGTTGGCACTCTTCGATCAGGCTTTTATTAGCAAGCTTCGATCAGGTGTTTGGAACCCTTCGATCAAGCTTCCGTCTGCAAGTCTTCGATTAAGCATTGGACCTCCTTCGATCAAGCTTTCGTCTGCAAGTCTTTGATTGAGCACTGGACCTCCTTCGATGAAGTCAATTTCACAATGCTTCGAATAGTAATTCAGAGGGTCCTTCGACTTGAACTTCATACTATACCTCAATCAGAAGATAAGAACGAAATGACCTTCGAATGGCATTTTAGTTCAGAGTTTCCCTCAATAAGAACATCAGAAGGAAATGACCTTCGAATGGCATTTTAGTGCAGAGTTTCTCTTAATCCAAGATGCTCTGATGAAGGAAGTTCTGAACACTTCAAATCAGAACTTAGACTCATCACAAGGCCAAGGGCTGGGCGAAGTTGTATAAGAATGGAACGTTCTAAATAGATTCGAATTAGACTTTGAAGCTGGCAAAGAAGGCAGATTCGAAGGAACGAAGTAGGCTGGCATGACTAAGCAATAACACATATCCTAACCTGTCCAGAATACCCAAAGTTCACAATGGCATGTGTCCCTTGCAAATATGCAATCGAAGCAGGAGGAGTCTCAATTGAAAGGGTTGTGACTAAATAGTTCGAATGAGGACTTTGAAGCAGTCGAAGAGAGCAAATTCGAAGGGGCAAGTCAGCTGTTGATTTCCATCAAGTTGGAGGCCCAAAACAACTCAGAGTAAGCTGGCAGAAACGCATGATTGAATCAAATATAGCAAGTCTTTATGAAGAAATCAAATCAAATCTCTTCATCATAATGGACCAAGATTTGATACACATTTGTTGACCTAATTTCTTTGCCTATATAAACCTGCTGCTCATAAACAAATCACACACGAAAACCCTGCTGCAGACAAGAAAAAAAAGACACATGAAAAAACACATACGCAAACTCTGCAGAAACGGCCACACAGCCTTGAAAAAAAAGTTTGAACAGTGAGGGATCAAAAACAACCTTGTAGGCAGATTCAGACCCAAAGAAAGACGCAGCTCTCTTGCCATCAACCTCCTGAAGCGAGGCCAATCAAAAACCAAGCTTTTCATCATCTAAATCGCACTGTAAGTGTTCTAGAAAACGCCTCTGAACATGAAAACGCAATTCATCATTCTTGCATCTTTTCTTTAAAATATTGACATATTTGTGATTGTTATTTGATTTAGAATGTTTTGGCATTGTCCAATTTAATTTTCATGGCCTCTAACCCCACATATAGAACCTAGGGTTCCTGTTCTTATTTTTAGGCGTTTCTTGTGCAGGGTAAATTGAGACAAACAATGGCTATAGGAATGGATGAGGAGGTCAAGACGAACACATCTGTGTTCTTGAATAGCGTTTTCATGGCCTGGAGCGATTTTTAGAACCATCCCACGAAACTTCCTGTGGATAAAAATCCGCAGGTAAATAACCAGGGTGTTTGGGGAAGATGATAACGTGTCTCAGCTCCATTGGTCCATTTTAATCCATTACGCGCTTTTTATTTTTTTGGCAGGCCTAATTGTTGTTTTGTTTTATATTATTCGCGTCTTGTCCCACTGACAGGTTAACATCATGGCTCAGTTGGTAGCGCGCTGGTTGAATTGTCCAATGGGACCTGGATTCGAATCCCAGGTCCCCCCAAAACTTTGTTACATTTTTCTGCAGGTGCTCAGATGCAGCGCTCCAGGCAGGGAGCATCATACACCTCCAGATCTCACGCGCCAGGTGGTTCCAGATCCAGGTCCAGCGGTCCAGGATGAGGTTCACCATGAACCTTGGCCAACAAACGCCCAGGCAATCTGAAAGTCCAACAGGCTGGACATTTGGGCTTGGAAGTTGCAATTCATACTCCCTTTCGAGCCCAGCACCCCAGAGTTTGTTTCTTTAATTTCCTTTTCACTATTCTATTATCATAATTAATTAATTAACTAATTAACTTTTTTTTATAAAAAATCAGAAACAACAAAAATATTTGTATTTCAATTTTATTACTTATTTTTGTAAATAAACCATTAACCAATTAAGTTAGCTTTTTAATTAGGTATAATCTTAACATTTTTTGCAATAAATAAAAATTGATTTAGAATTAGGGTTTTGACATTTTTTAAACCTTTCTAATTTTATTTTCTTAATTAAAATAAAACTCAAAAACATTTTCTTTTTAATTAATTCCATTATTAATTTAAACTTAATTCTTAAATCCAAAATACCAAAAATATGTTTTTTTTTAATGAAAAGGGTCAACACCCTAAAGGACAATTTGATTCAACTTTTCTCGCGCGTATTATTTTTTGATCTAAATTTCTGTAATTGCTCCAAGGATGTAATAACTTTAACTTAGGACCTTTATTTACCGCTTTTATTTACTTTTTCGCAATTTACTTTTCAAGGGTTTGTTTTTGGCGATGTAAATACCTGACGCCTTGTAATAGCTTAGTTTTATTTTTCGCAACCATTAACTGCTAGATGTATGCTGACTAGGCTATGCATGACAAGATCTGTCTTAATCTAAAATCAACCGTAGCGCACCATTAACATGTACAAAGATAATATAACTGAAAATTGACACACTTGCACATGCCACTCCTAGGGTACGCCTCACTTGGTTGCCTCGACGTGGTCATTGAGTATAGGATGTTTTAGAGGTCGTCCTTTTGTCCAAAGATCATAAGTTGCCTCGAAACGGTTGCCTCAGATAAAATGATCTAAGACATTAGGGTTACCGCTAAGGCGTCCTAACGTTGCTTTAGTGACCACATGTCCTTAAAATCGAATTGACCCGAAAAACTCCAACGACGGTGCTACCTACTTCTCAATAGTGGGATAGCACTGTCTAAAGGACATTTACACAGTTTAATTCCTTTTAAGTAGGTAGAGGTTCTTAGGTACTTGCTCTTTCAAAACAAAACAAATTTTTCACACTTACACTTTTCAAACAAAGTTTTCAAAAACACTTCATACACTCTTGAGGACAGAAACAAGAGTTAAATTGAAGTTTTCAAACAGAAACTTTTTCAAACCCACAAACACAAAGAAAAAAGCAGATTTTGAAAACACTTTGAGCAAGTACCTAAGAGCCCGTGGATAACCACGGATAGAAAGGGTGCTAACACCTTCCCTTTCTATAATCTACCTCCCGAACCCGAGAAATATCTCGAAAAGGAATTTTTCTATGCTTTTGTCCTTTCCTTGTTGGATAAAATAAAAGACGGTGGCGACTCTTGCTTACCGCGACATTTTGCGAAACGCAAACACGAACCAGCATTCCAAAACAGTCAGTTCTCATTCCCACCGATCACAAATGCTTTATCAAGAGAACTTGTATAGATTGTATCACAAAGTATGTTCTACCACAGAGAAGAAACGCCAACCATCTTCTACTACACAAAAGAAGCACCGTCTTCTACTACATAAAAGAAAAATCCAGCAACCATACCAAAGGATCTCCTATTACACCAAAGAAAGAACTCTGAATATAGAACTCGACCTTTGAGGCATTTTTATTCTACACAGCAGCATAAGTCTACGAGCTCAATATCTTATACTTCTTCATCACAGAAGTATCACCTCATCTTCTACTACACAGAAGAAGCACTCAACTGAGGAGAAAGAGTATTAAACGATTTTCCAAACAAGGACTGAACCTTGTAAAAGAAGCCATACAAGTTTCAGACTTCATACTTCAACCCCTTGCAGTCTTCAAATCATAACCAGGTGCCCCAGAATGTGGGACACATCCAACATTTACATCGAAATCAAGAGAGAAAATTGTGGGAAGATGACCCAAAGCACGAAGCTTAATCAATTGAACCTCCAACTCATGAGGAAGTAACTGGATGCAAGGCATTGAGATTTCATCAACATGCTTCTCGGGATTTTTCTGTCTCTGCTGGTAAGTTTTTCCCCATGGGTTCACTTGGAGACCAGAAACTAATTGTTGACGAGATAATCCAGGAACAAAAATTTCTGGATGAGACCCACAAAGTATCTCTCGATTTGAAAAATGTCCCATATATTGGGGATGAATGACAGTTGTTGTCGCAACAACATATCCATGACCACTTTCTTCTATTGACATTGTCTTTAAAACTTCCATATTTAACTCAACTAAGTCATTAACTGGTTATGTTTCCCCCTTAAGGATTTCTGACTATGGGCCATTATTTTCATGTCTCTAATAACAAGCCCATCTAATTTTTTTCTCATCATTTCATCCAATTCTCCACGTAGTCATTCCATGACTTTTTCGGATAAGAGAGCGGTGAGAAGTCGAGGTTCACAATTCTGAAGAGAAAATATCAGGCTTGAATAAGAATTCCCCATCCCGAGTACCAGATATGAATGCATGAATATGCATGAGGTGAATGATTGGATGCAATGCCATGTTCAATTATTTTCAAGGAACCTGCATGCTTCTAATTTCAATTTAGATCCAGTAAGAGATGGACAAACACAACATAATGTTCACAAGCATGATTCCTTGGAAATAGAAAGAACATGTGTGCTAACTTTTTTTTCATGCATACAATTTTTCACATTTCTTTTTTGTGAAAAATAAATATGTTATGATGCAAGTGCAATACCACGAGTTCAAAAGTTCATCATAGCAACTGTAAAATCGGATAGCATCTATACAACCCGCTGGGTAACTGATGTATCAATCAACTGAATAATCTGGATATCACGGGATCAAAGGTTTGACACCAATTTTAGAACACAACGAAAACAAGTACGATGAATAATCGTTGTATAATCTCTTAATAAACTTGGATATATTAGGATCAAAGGCCCGGAGCATAACCAAAGAACCATAGTCATCAACAGAACAATATGGTCACCATCAAAACAAATAGTCACCACCTACACCTGTAAGAAAAATTCCTGCCCCGCTCACGGGTGAAACTAGGTCAAGGTAAGCAAAGGTAACTCAAAATCACGGGTTCTCTTGAGAGTACTATCATCATACACCTACATGATAATGATAACACCTTATTAAAACATCATCTGAGCATGGATGACACAATCGTCTAGGGTGATTTGCATCCCCTATCCATCGTGTTCCACTATATTCCTAGTGTTCCTCTGGTTTTCACTTGGCCTGGGTATTGGGCCTTTTACCTCTTGTAACATGCATTCCATCATGAAAACAAATCCAGCACAACATTATCACTAATATGGAAAGCAATAAAACGCATGTACAAACATATGCAAGTAGTGAATATAAAGCTGTAAATAACTGGAAATAATAAACGCCCAAAGAAGTAAACAAACAAGAGCTAGGATCTACTCCGGGATGGACCAGCAATAGGTCAATATATCCTCAGTGAAGTCGCCAGCTGAAACAACTGGATGACAAAATCATCGAGATGAAATCAATGAAGTCTCCATCGAATGTTTTTTATCCCACAGGAAGGGAAAGGTAAACATTGAGTAAACCTGAGAAAGGTGAAATCAAGGTCGAACGACCAAGAGATACGGGTAAGGAAGTCTGTTACGCGAGGGGAAGGTATTAGCACCCCGCATTCCCGTAGTACTCTATGATATCCACTCATGTTCTTCTAATATAATGGGTGTGCTTCAAATCTATATCTAAGTTGTACAGGGAATGCATGCAAAAAAAAGAGAAAATAACGTACGGAAAAATAAAAAAGGTGTGCTCGTTCGGGCCCTACCCCAATGCCTATGTATCCCTTTTAAGGAATCAGAGCCACCGTAGTTCGGTTCAAAAGCTTCTGTTGGTTTGTATTTGTTTAATGAACAAATATTAATTTCGCCTTATGCCATAACTCGACCTTTGGAGACTCACGCATTAGCACATAAGGGAATTAACATGTTCTTTTGAAAAGTTTGGAAAGAAAATCCCGAAGGTGCAAAAGAGTTTTCATTGGTTTATGTTTTTTCACCTTGAAAAATTATTTTGAAAATCGTTAGATGTCTTGTGCTTTTTCAAGAAAAAGAGAGTTTTTGTTTTAATGCAAGGATGCAAAAGAAAGAAAAACATCAAAGGGGACTAACCTAGATCTATCCCTAATGTTATCATACAATGGTTGATCCTAAGATTGAGGATGAAAGGGAAATCTCTACCCTATGTTAGCATGCATGGATACCTATCCTAATGTCTAGCTCGAAAGCTACTCTAATCGAGCAATCCTAAGGGAAGTATACCAATTCATATTCTAACGGAACATGGTATAGCAAAAGAATGAGCAAACAAGTGCTTTGGAAAAAGCACACAATCATAAGTAACACATACTGACTCAAAGGGATGGGGGAAACAAGAGAAATGCTTTAGCTAAGGGGAGAGGATCACCCTAAGCAAACAAGCGGGAGACAGATGTAAAATAAAAAGGCGACATCCAAATCGACTGAATACCTAACCAAGATATAGAAGATCGAGGTAGGCGACAAAAGACAATATGAACGATCATGGAGTGTTAGCATCAGCCAATTCAAACTCCTGGCAAATTATGGAGGTTTAATTTCAAAACCCTTCCCCACTTGGCGAACTCGATACACAAGATATGCACGACTTTGAAGCATCGACGTACAACGTGAGCTAAGGATGACACAGACTAGAATGTTCGGGGGTCAATTACGGGCCCTCCCCGCTTTCCTTCTTTTGAGGACTTATCATTTGTAATATAATGCAGGCATAAATGTAAACACATGTGCGGAATACCTACTTCAAAGGTAGGATTTTAAACAAACACAAATAGCACACATAAAGTGGTACCTGCTACACGACTTTAAATAGATACTTAGAGCGCACACTTTTTCTTTACTGCTTCCTACTTCACATGATCTCTAGAAAGCAATAAATGCACCTACTATACATGACCCTAGAAAGATATAAAATGATTAAATGAGAAACCAGAGAAAATACCTAACGAATGAAATTTTGTAGCATTGCAAGCAAAGGAGAGAAACCTGGAAAACTTTGTGCAAGCTTTACATCAACCAAAGAGAAATAATCATAAAATCGGACGTAAAAGATAAGCGTCGAAGCCTCCACATGAAAAAAAATCACATACATCCAAATAATCCTACGATAATCCTGCACGAAGATATAAAATTATACAATGCAAAATACTCTGTTATTGTCTCATGGTGCGAGAAATCTCCGTTGGAAGCTTGCACAAAAATACAACAACTGAATTAGCAATTAACAAGGCCATGTAAGCACAACTCAAGCATCCATTCAAGGGTCAGAACCTACCATTAAACCATTTATTACACCAAGGAAATTGAATCAAGGATATGGATTCGAAAAAAATACGCTAAAATCCTAATTCTAATCATGTACCAAGCATTAATTCAATGAATTCCTAAATCAATAGAAAAATTATGAAAAAAAAATCATCAAGTTAGGAATCAACATATTAATATTCACACAAAATTTCAGCCAAAAATTGTACAAGAAAATTAAAAGACTAATTTCTAAACTTTTGAGAACAAGATGAGAATTAGTGTAGAATAGGGGAGTATATGTTGAACCAGGGAGTATGGCTCAGTACACTGCTTTTGGCACAAGGCCCTCTAAGTCCATAAGATTTTTTTCTTCACTTCCTCCAAGCTTCAAAGAAAAAACATGCGCATGGGCCTAAGTAAGATTTTCGGTCCACCAAGTCACTGGTGCATCATCAGCTTCAAAAAATGTTTCAACCTGTTATCCAATTGCCTTTTTTTTGTTAAATTGAACAAAAGAATAAAAATTAAAAAAATGGCAAAGGGATTAGGGTTAAGAGAGAAAATGTGTCTCTTCATCTACTTCACGAAGCACAGAGGCTTCCTCTCGATTCTCTCAATCTTCTTCACTTCTCAGCCTTTATCTTGCTTTAAACGTCGCCGTCCAGTTTTCTTCACCATCATCATGTTACAATTTCTCCCTTCCGATTTGAACTCACCTCTGTCCATTCGTTTACACGATCTCCGTTGCGACTTTACAGAAGAAAAAAAGGGCAGAATTGATTCAAGAGAGAAGAAGAGGTAAGTTTGGAAAAGATAAAAGAATAAAAGAAAGAGAAAGAGAAAGAGCACAAAATTTGAATGCAAAATGTCTAATGCTTTATTAAATGAAGAAATGTTTATGAAATGATAACCCTTAACAAGTGGACCATTGTGCCCCGAATAAGGCACAAAGCTTATAGTCTTTGTTTACATAAATTACATAGCCAAAACTTTGAAAGCAATAAAACAGAAAGTAGCTATTACTCCTTAATAAAGGAGATTGAGATAATGTCTTGAGTCTTCCAGTTGCTGAGTCAATTTCCGATGGTTGGAACATCCAGCTGTCAAAGTCATAGTCTCTTTCATCGTCTTCTATGGCGTTGAATTCATTGTTGCAGATGCAGAATGGTGGTCTTCTAGCTCGAGCACGACGAACAACCTTCTGAGCCTTTGCAGTGAAACCCAAAACAAATTTTTCAGATTTATATGGAATATAAGGAAGCTGACCCCAAGTAGTACAACCACCTTCTTCTATGATAACTCTAGAATCCTTCAAAGAAACCATTATGGGAGGATAACTTCAAAAGTCTCAGAAGGGATAACTTCAAAAGTCTGATAGGGAGTTTCGATGAATTCGTCGTCCATCTCTACATACCAGAATGAGTTCAAATGAGTCACCATATACTCTTCTTCGCCGCAGACAATAATAACCTTTCCTTTCAAAGGATATTTCAGCTTCTGGTGTAAGGTTGAGGTATCAGCGCCTGCCCCCTGAATCTAGAGGCATCTAAGTAGACAATAATAAGTCGGTTGGATGTCCATGACATAGAAGGTAGAATCTAAGACTTGAGTACCTACTTTGACCGGAAGGTCCACTTCTCTGTGCACCATCCTTTTCGAACCGTCAAAGGCTCAGACTATAATATCACTAGGTTTCAGCACAACCCCTTCGTAATCAAGCCTGTCGAGAGCACCCTTTGGTAAGACATTCAACGAGGAATCCATATCAACCAATAAATGATCTAAAGTAGTGCCCATGCATTCAATAGAGACATACATGGATTTATTATGGTTCCTTCCTTCAGGGGTTAAGTCGGAATCACAAAAACCTAGCCCATTATCAGTAGTTAGGCTAGCAACATAGCTTCCAAATTGATCGGCAGAAATCTCTTATGGCACGTGAGAGGACTTTAAGAATTTCACTAAAGTCTGTGCATGGCCTTCAGAACACAGTAACAGAGATAACATGGATATCTTAGATGGGGTATGTCCCAATTGTTCGACAATCTTGTAATCACTTTTATGGATAATCTTCAATATCTCCTCCAACTCTTTCTTGGAAGTATCATCAGTGGTCACTTCTTTAGGTGCCTATGTCTGAGCAGGCTCCATCATTTTCTCTTTGCCCCAAGCCTCAGTAACAGGCTCGGTAGCGGTAACACGAACAGGTGTGGCGATAGTCTTTGGAGATATTTTCGGAGAGAAAACCCTTTCGCTTCTACTAACCTTGTTGGTCCCAACAATATTGTCAATGTTAGGATCAACAATTTCGGTACCTTCATTCATAGTGATCGATAGTTCTTGTTTGACGCCATGGTAGTAGACGTCAGATCCATAGTTCCAAGGGATAGCTTTATCTGAAAAATATGGAATTTGTCTAGGTGTGGTGATTATTGAAGGAGTAACTTTGGGTTGGGAAGTAATCCTTGAAGGACCCTTGGAAGTGATCCTGATAGGAGTGTCGGATATTCTAGATTAAAAGCATCATCATCGCTTGTTTGGTAAAATCTCTAAAAATCCAAATCCTCATATTTGTGTATTTGTGAATATCTGCATATTTTTGAATGTTTGACGTGTACGTATGAGTTGCTAGGAATCATTAGAACATGTCAAGAGTTTGGCGCGAAGCCCATGATATTTGAATCATGTTATGCCATTTTCAAATCATGTTATGGTGTTCTGGCTATGACTTCAAAAACAGCCAGGCTGTAGAATCCAGGACCAGCTTCGATTCAAGCCTTGAATATTGCTTTATCTTCTTTTTTTCTAACGGGTATTTGCATATCCAACAACATAGATCGAAGGAGCCCTAGTCTCTTGGATCGAAACATCATATTATCCTCCTGGATCGAAGAAGGTGACACCCTTCTGGATCGACATGGCCACGACCCTCTGGATCTAAAATCATGGCCCTCTAGATCGAAGGAGATGGTCCTTCCTGGATCGAAGGGCATCCCCTTCCTGGATCGAAGGGTTTTCTCTGTTTTTTTTAAAATATTTTCCGCTTGGTTTTGTTTCCTCTTATTGAGTTTCCACCTTAAGATGAACAACAAATCGAAAAATCACAAATTAGGATTATACTTCTTTTAAATGATTAATTTATTAAATTAACTAATAAATATTTTAACTATTTTCTTTAATTAAAAATAAAATAGAACTTAGGATTCTAATTAGATTTAATTAAATTTCTTTTAATAAAAAACAATAAAAACCTTAGACTATTTGTTTTAAAATAATTTTTAATTTTTAAGTAGAATTTAGGATATTTAGTTAAATTATTTATCTTGATTAAAAACAAAAATCAAACAAATAATTTCTTGTTTACATAGAATATTTTAGTTTTTTAGACGCATCTTTATTTCACGTGCGCATTTTATTTTATTGTAACTGCTCACAGTTGTAATAGCTTTAGATTTAAAATTCCGCACTTTTAGTTTCTTGCATTTTTATTGTAAATGTCCCAAAGCGTTGTAATAGTTTAGGGTTTATGTTTCCGCTTTTTTTTTATTTTTCGTACTTTATATTTCATGTACAATATTACTGTTAGTAATTAGGATTGCATGGAAAGAATGTAAATTAAAACGTTAGTTAACTTAATAAAAAGACAAAAATAACTGAATCTCAATACATATGCACCTCTAGGGTATCCCCGCTTCGGTTGCCTTTCGGAAAAACAGTCACGTCCCTCGAGAATGGGGAGGCTTTAGCAAAGACCCTCAAAAAATCAAAGAGATCATAGTCCCTCGATGACCCTACGGTGTTGCCTTTCGGTAAATGATCTCATCCCTTAAACGAAATTGCTAAAGCGTCTCCGTATGTTGCCTTTATGACTGTTAAACGTCCCTTCGATTGTCCTCAACATCCAACGATAGGGCTACCTAATCACTAATACTAGGATAGCACTGTTTAGAGGAAAAGAGGAAAATAACATCCTTTTCGAGTACAAAGTAGATAGCTGTTAGAAGTTTGCTCAAAAATACTTTTTTGCACTTACACAAAAAACTACTTTTCAAAAACAATTTCAAAACATTCGCCTTGTTAACATTCTTGAGGACCGATACAAGAATTAAACACAAAGAAAATCGCCGCACTAATGAATTTGCAAACAAAAACTTTTTCACACAACCACGAAACCAATTTTCAAAAATGAGCAAACCTCTAAGAGTCCGTGGAAAACCACGAATCGAAAGGGTGCTAATACCTTCCCTTTCCATAATCTACCCCCCTTACTCAGAAAACATCTTGAAAAGGTATTTTTCTGTTTTTTTCACCTTTTCCTTTGTTGGATAAAAGAAAATATGGTGGCGACTCTTGCTTACCGCACATTTGCCGACAAAAAACGCAAAACCAGTATATAAACAGTCGGTTTTGCCACCATGTAATAGAACTGGAGACTCTGCTGGGGACAAATAAAAGTGGGGTTTACCTTAGAGTTAGTTCATCTTTAAATTTCTTTTTTGTGCTTGTTTGCTTTACTTTTGAGGGTTTGCTTGGGTTTTTACTAAAAGATCCTACACTCGTATCTGGGGCAACTTATTAGGTAAGTAGAAATAAACCATGGGGGCTATACAACATAGACTGATACAGACAAAGTGGTGGCTATGTTAGCGCGATGCTTTGGATTGTACTAATGTTCATTGAGTAAGTCGAGGATAACATTAGGCATCCTCATAGTATCACTAAGTGCTAACTGACCTTTAGAATCTTTAATTTACTCATCCTAGCCATTAGGAAGTAGTGAGATAACCGGCTTTGGTTCCAACCAAATATTGGTTGATACTCGATACTACACTCATTGAGGCTAGACTTTCAGGATTTTTCGGCCGCAATACTTCGGTGCGGAGCTAAAACAATTTCTGAAGGGAAGGTCAGTGATATTGAGGCTCCTTAGAAACCGGTTACTATTAATAGGACAGGTTGAGCCAACTAAACATTCAAAAGGGTACATACCTTAAAAACTCATGCAAGCCCTTGAACCTAAGGTCTATTGTGTGGTTTGCTTGTGTTTATCTGTGATTTTTAGCATAATCATGACATCATAAACATCATGACATTCATATGTACTAATTATTTCAAGGACCTGTTGGATTTACCTCTTGGGTGTTTTGTAGGATATGGATTCAGGTCGCAGAAAAACCATCCGGATTCGCTTCACAGAAGTTCCTCCTAAGCTCAAGGAATTAGTCTTAAAAGTCCCCGAGAACTCCTCATTCCACAAAAGTCATGGTCACTTGCTCAGTTTGGTTACCACCGGGTTTGACGAAGGTTTGATGAGTGTCTTATTCCAGTTCTTCGACCCTAAGTACCATTGCTTCATATTCCCAGATTATCAACCGGTTCCTGCCCTGGAGGAGTTCTCTAAGTTACTTGGTTTACCCATATTGGAGCGTGTACCTTTCACTGGTTTAGAATAAGACCCAACTTATAAAGATGTTGTCGTAGCTCTACACTTGAAGCCATCTGACATTGAGTCCAATTGGGAAAAAAGAAGTGAAGTTAAGGGTCTCCTTGCAAATTTCCTGATGAAGAAAGCTCAGATTTTCCTGGACGCTATGAGTTATCACGCCTTCGAAGATGTATTAGCCCTTTTGATCTATGGTTTGGTCATGTTTCCTAATTCATATCAACTTATAGATGTGAATGCCATCAACATCTTTCTTGCTCATAATCTGGTTCCTACATTGCTCGAGGATATCCTACATTATCTCCATACTCGTACTCTGAATAAGCGAGGAACTCTCATGTGTTGCACCCCTATACTATATAGGTGGTTTATTTCCCACCTTCCTCGGTCAACAATGCAAAATGTAGGCTTAAGGTGGAGTCAAAGACTAATGTCTCTCTCTCACTCCGACATCCATTAGTGTTCTCGCTCTCAAGAGGACATTTCTTTTATTGATCACTGCGGAGAATTTCCTAATGTGCCACTCTTGGAAATTAGGGGAGGAATCACCTACAATCCTTCTTTAGCACTATGTCAGTTTTGCTATGCACAGAGAGATGGTCCACCGGATATGCTCATCCAGGGTATTGTGTTCAACTACTCAGATGATTTGCAAAATTACCAGAGGTTCAGCCACTCCTGGGGGCATTGTTAAGAAGACTAATAGTATAAATTTGGGGCGTAAGAACTCCATCCCTTTGGAACCTTACCTCAAATAGGTGAGAGCTCGAGGCCAAAGTATTATGATGTCATACGATTCTATCTTACCGGTGATCTTAGAACCTATTGTTCAAGGGGGTGAGTCTCGTATTATTCTCCATCCTAATATGCCAACAAACTTCGAAGAGTTGTAAAAGTCTTGGATCTAGCTCAAAAAAGAACTGGATACTTTTGAGGCTCAATTCTATGCAAGTGAGAAGAAGGTGTTGGAATTAACGAAACAACTTCATGAAGAGAGGAACCTCAACGCCTACCTTAACACTAAGAGGAAGCGCCCATGGGAGACTTAGGAATTTCTTTTTAATGTTTATCCTTGTGTAATCTTTTGTTTCTGTAAAAACTTGCTAATAAAAGGTTTTGCTTTCTGTTTTGTTTAAAAGATTTTAAGTCCAATAAGGTCCTTGAAAACATTGCATAAGCATATCATGCATCTCATTGCATAAGCAGGTTTTAAAGCAGGGTTCTTATCTTCTTCGTTGTTTATTTTAACAAGTAAAAGAAATGGCTTTTGAATAAAATATCAAGGATCTTCATGCGTAAAACGCCCAGTTCCAGCAAATGATCGTGGCTCTAGCTAAAGGGCAGGAAGATCTGAAAGCCCTCATACTAAAATATAAAAGGAAGAAACCAATTGGGTTAGTATTTAGGAAGAAGGATTAAAGGACCAGCGCGACGAGCTTCTGAACTGGTAAATTCATCAAAAGAAGGAGACGATAAAGAATTGGAAACAAGAGAGGAAGACTCCATTCCAAAGGAATCTGATGATGAATCTAACTATGATGAGGAGCAGTATCCTCCTGCTGATGAAAAATACAAACAGCTGGAGTATCGTTTGAATGCAACGGAGGTCCGGAAGGTACCGGGTTTGGACTTTGAACAGTTGGGTTTGGTCTCTAGGGATGTCATCCCACAGAAGTTCAAGGTGCCGGTGTTCGCCAAATATGATGGGGTTTCATGTCCCAAGATGCACCTCCGATCTTATGTGAGGAAAATCCAGCCTCACACTGCTGACAAGGACTTATGGGTCCACTTCTTTTAGGATAGTCTGTCCGGAACTGGACTAGAATGGTTCTACCAGTTGGACGGAGCCAACATTCGTAATTGGGAAGACATGGCTGCTGCTTTCTACAAGCAGTATCAGTATAATGTAGACCTTGCTCCAACCCATACACAACTCCAAAATATGTATATGGGTTCGAGTGAGGGCTTTAAGGACTATGCTCAGAAGTGGAGGGACTTAGTAGAAAGAGTCCAGCCTCCCCTGTCTGATAGGGAGCTAGTGGATATGTTTCTCGGTACCTTGTCGGGTCTGTTCTTTAATCACTTGATTGGAAGCTCTTCAGAGGGCTTCACTGAATTAATTCTGACAAGATAACGGGTGGAAGCTGGAATTAGAAGTGGGCAGATTCAAAAGGATGCGTCCTCCAGTGCCATAAGAAATACATTCACTGGGAAGAATGAGGTTAGTGTTGTGTACCGTCAAAGAAATCAGGACAGAACTGAACATCGTCCAGTGGTAGGGGCTGTCATGATCTCTAAGTATGAATCTACCCAACAAAGGAATAATCAATCGAGAACTGAAAGGCCGGTAAGACAGTTTACCCTGATAAACATGACCCTGTCTCAAATATTGCCACAATTATTGAAGACCAATCTGGTAACTTTGAAGGAAGCCCCGAAGAATCCCAACACCGCCTCTCCTCACTATAACCATAAGGCTCGTTGTGCTTATCATTCAGAAAGTCCAGGCCATGATACCAACAACTGTTGGGCTTTGAAAAACAAGGTGCATGATCAGATCGAGGCGAAGGAAATTAAATTTTACGCCCTTGAGATTCCAAATGTTATCATTGCTCCTTTGCCCAAGCACGGTCGTGGTGTTAACGCTGTTGAAGATGATGTGTTTGTTACTGCTATTGATGAACTTGTTACTCCTCTCCTGACCGTCAAGAGGAGTCTGTTGAAGGCTGGATTATTTTCTGACTGTGGTGAAGGTTGCCACCTCTGTTTATCTCTACCTAATGGTTTTCATTTATTGAAGGCAGGTGTCCAGCGCCTGGTTGATGACAAAGAGATTTTATTTGAAAAGACTCAAGTTCCAACCACTTCTTACAAGGATGTTTCAATAATTACCATTTCCATAAATCCCCTCAGGGTCTCCACCAATAGACCCGTCAGGATTACATCTGTTCCAAAGGTGACTCCGCTGATAATTACCATGCCAGGGCCAATCCCATACTCCTCAAACAAAATTGTTCCTTGGAACTATAGGGGTGACATCTACTACCACGGCATCAAGCAAGATTGGTTGGCGGATGAAGGCTAGGTTTCTGAGAAGGTTGACCCCGACATTGGAAACATTATGGGAACCAACAAAATAACCAGAAGTGGAAGAGTATTCTCCCCTGATATTTCTCCTCCGAAAGCTGTTACTGGTCCTGTGATTATTCCCGCCTTTTTTCCTGCTGATACTACTACTATAGTTCCTGTGATTACCCCTGCTGACACCCCTATCACCGAGTTGACCGAGACTCGGGGAAAAAACATATTGGTTGAGCCTGTCCAGGCGAAGGCGCAGTCAATATCTATCCCAGAGGCTTCCAAGAAGGAAATGGAAGAAATTTTCAAGATCATCAAAAAGAGCGACTACAATATGGTCGAGAAACTGGGGCAAACCCCTTCAAAGATTTCTATGATGGCCTTACTGTTGTGCTCCGAAGCCCATGCAAAGGCTTTGTTGAAGTTCCTTAAGATGGACCATGTGCCACAGGAAACCACTGTGGACCAATTTGAAGATTGTGTGGCCAGTCTGACGGTGGATGACGGTCTGAGTTTTTTCGATACTGATTTGACACCCAGAGGGAGAAAACACAATGATGCGCTACATGTTTCCGTCGAATGTCAGGGCACTACTTTGGCCCATGTCCTGGTAGATACTGGTTCATCATTTAATGTGTTGCCTAAGAAGGCTCTGGATAGACTAGACTGTGAAGGTTTGACCCTGAAACCCAGCAGCATTGTGTCGAGGGCTTTCGATGGGTCGAAGAGAATGGTGCACGGGGAGGTAGACCACCCCATCAATGTTGTTTCTCATAACTTCGACTCCACCTTCTACGTGATGGATATCAGACCATCCAATTCTTGTTTATTGGGTCTCTCTTAGATCCATGGGGTGGGAGCTGTCACATCTACTCTACATCAGATGATGAAGTGCCCAGTAAAAGGAAAGATCGTCACGGTGCACGATGAGGAAGAATACATGGTCAGTCACCTGAACTCCTTCAGGTATGTAGAAATGGATGGCGAGTTCAT
Organism: Vicia faba; assembly: GCA_948472305.1. NCBI lineage: Eukaryota > Viridiplantae > Streptophyta > Magnoliopsida > Fabales > Fabaceae > Vicia > Vicia faba. The sequence goes on along the minus strand of OX451736.1, from coordinate 1,023,060,956 downwards.
CGAGACTACTTGTGAGAATTTCGAGGAGGTGCCTCAGACTATGGTTGCAACTGAAACTGTCACCAATCTGCCAAAGATCACCAGACCTCCCTTGAAGATGGCTTATCTCAAGGATGAGAAAGCATTTATTGAAGGAGGTGGGTCTACCATCTGGGGTCAGCTCCCTGACATACCATACAAGTCTGACAATTTTGGCTTAGGTTTCTCTTCAGGGGATCAAAGGGTTGTTCGTCGTGCTCGTGCTGGAGGACCTCCCCTCTGTATCAGCAATCATGGGGTCAACGCCTTGTAAGACAGTGATGGTGACGATGACATGGACAGCTGGATCTTCCCTACTGCTAACAGTGGACTTAGTAACTGGACCAAAAGAGACTTTGTACTGCTTACTTTTGTTCAGAAGTAATTGTCTTTTTGTTTTTTGGATATGTAATAAACAGTATAAACTTTACGACCATGTGTCTTACCCGGGGCATAATGGTTTATTTGTGAGGGATACCATAATTCAATTTCATATGGCATTAATAAAGAATTGGACGTTTATGCATACAAATTTTGCGCTCTCTATTTTTCTTTTCTTTTTACTTTGTCTATACAGCTATGCTCTTACACACACTCATGTATCAAACTGCAGATCCATATCCACTCCGGATCCCATTGATAACATTCTTGTTATTGCTGGTTATGACTTTGAAAATCTGATCAACCAAGCCGAGGATGAAGATGAGGAAGATTGTAAGGTACCCAGAGAACTTGCTAGACTGTTACAGCAGGAAGAAAGGGCCATACAGCCCCATAAAGAGCCAGTTGAGATAGTGTATTTGGGCACAGAGGAGGACCGAAAAGAAGTCAAGATCGATGCAAATCTGGGGCTTAATGTCAAACAGCGGTTGATACAGATGTTGCATGATCATGTCGAGATCTTTGCCTGGTCATATGAAGACATGTCCGGACTAGACACCGATATCATGGTTCATCGTCTGCCAACTAAAGAGGATTTCCCTCCAGTAAAGCAGAAGGTTTGTCACATGCGCCCTAAAATGTCAGAGAAGATCAAAGCAGAGGTTATGAAATAGTTCAACATTAGATTCCTGGCTGTCACATCTTATCCCCAATGGGTTGCTAACATAGTCCCGGTGCCTAAAAAGGAAGGCAAGGTACGAATGTGTGTGGACTATCGAGATTTGAACAGGGCAAGCCCCAAGGACGACTTTCCGCTTCCCCACATTGACATTCTGGTTGACAACACCGCACAATACAAGGTCTTTTCCTTCATGGATGGTTTCTCTGGTTACAATCAGATCAAGATGGAACCTAAAGACATGGAGAAGATAACCTTCATCATACAATGGGGCACTTTCTGCTACAAAGTGATGCCGTTTGGGTTGAAGAACACTGGGGAAACCTATCAGCGAGCCATGGTGGCTTTGTTCCATGACATGATTCACCATGAAATAGAGGTCTATGTTGATGACATGATAGCCAGGTCTCAAACTGAGGAAGAGCACCTTGATCATCTACAAAAGTTGTTTGATAGGTTGAAAACGTACGAGCTGAGGTTGAATCCGAATAAGTGCACCTTCGGGGTAAGGTCTGGTAAACTCTTAGGTTTCATTGTCAGTGACAACGATATTCAAGTAGACCCTACAAAAGTGAAGGCTATACAAGAGATGTCGGATCCTCGCACTGAGAAGGAGGTCAGAGGCTTCTTAGTATGCCTAAATTACATTGCCAGGTTCATTTCCCATTTAACTACTACTTGTGAGCCAATCTTCAAACTCTTGAAGAAAGATAAAGTGGTAAAGTGGGATGACGAATGCCAGACTGCCTTCGAGAGAATCAAGGAATACCTTCAAGAACCACCAATTATGATGCCTCCAATTGAAGGAAGACCTTTGAGAATGTACTTAACAGTGTTAGATAGTTCAATAGGGAGTGTGTTGGGGCAGCATGACGAGTCTGGTCGAAAACAGCATGCAATATACTACCTTAGCAAAAAGTTTACTGACTGTGAAACAAGATACTCACTGCTCGAGAAAACTTGCTACGCTTTGGCATGGGCTGCTCGCGGACTGAGACAGTATATGTTGACCCACACTACTTTGTTGATATCTAAAATGGATCAAATCAAGTACATCTTCGAGAAGCCCGTTTTCTTCAGAAGAATAGCAAGATGGAAAATGATCTTAACTGAATATGATATCCAGTACACGACCCAGAAAGAAATCAAGGGAAGTGTACTGGCTGATCATTTGGCTCATCAGGCTGTGAATGACTACCAGTCCATGAATTTTAATTTCCCGGACGATCATATTATGCTAGTGATAGACTGAGAAGAACTTGGACCGGATTAAGGACCCGAAGAAGGATCTCGATGGACTATGGTTTTTGATGGAGCCTCCAACACACTCGGCAATGGCATTGGTGTTGTAATTATATCTCCTGAGGGATGTCATACTCCCTTCACCGTTAGATTATATTTCAACTGTACAAACAATATGGCGGAGTATGAAGCATGCATCATGGGTCTCAAAGCTGCTATTGACCTGAGGATCAAGTTCTTGAGCGTTTTCGAGGATTCAGCCTTGGTAATAAGCCAAATCAAAGGTGAGTGGGATACGAGGCACCCGAATCTCATCCTTTACAAAGAACACGTGCTGACACTGCTCTCACACTTTTAAGAGTTCACCTTTGAACACTTCCCACGAGAAGAGAATCAGTTAGAGGACGCGCTAGCTACCATGTCATCTATGTTCAAGGTCAGGTGGCATAACGAGGCCCCTCGGATCACTATTGAAAGGTTGGATGAACCGTAATATTGCTACGAGATTGACACTGAAGAGGTAGCTGACAAACCTTGGTTCCATGAAGTGAAAAGGTATCTCGAGGCTCAAGAGTATCCCGATGGGGAATCTGTCAATGATAAAAAGTTCCTGAGGAGGTTCGCTGCAAAGTTCTTCCTCAGTAATGGAATCCTCTATAAATGCAACCATGACTCAACTTTGCTTCGTTGTATAGACAAGAGAGAAGCAGAGAGGATTATGGAAGATCTACATGAAGGTACCTTCGGCACCCATTCTAGTGGACACACCATGGCTAAAAAGATCCTACGGGCAGGATTCTACTGGTCCACTATGGAAGCATACTGTTATCAGCATTCTTGAACTTGTCACAAATGCCAGATCTATGCTGATAAGTGCATGTACCTCTGGTTCCTTTGAACTTCTTGACAACTCCATGGCCCTTTGCTATGTAGGGAATTGATATGATCGAAGAGATTAGACCTATCACTTCCAATGGGTATCACTTTATCCTAGTGTCCATTGATTACTTCACGAAGTGGGTTGAGGCTGCCTCTTTTTCTACTGTTACCAAGAATGTTGTGGCACGATTTATCAAGCATAACTTGATTTGTCGGTATGGTGTGCCAGAGAGAATCATCACTGACAATGGCACAAATCTCAATAATACAATGATCACCGAAATCTGTAAGCAATTCAAGATCCAGCATCATAATTCTTCCCTTTATCGACCGAAGATGAATGGCGCTGGGGAGGCTACTAACAAGAATATCAAGAAAAACATACAGAAAATGAAGGTGAAATACAAAGACTAGCATGAGATGTTACCATTTGCTCTTCATGGTTATCGCACCTCATCACGAACATCGACAGGGGGAACGCCTTATTCTCTGGTATATGGTATGGAGGTTGTCCTACCTATTGAGGTCCAGATCCCTTCTCTGGGGATCATGAAGGATGCAAGCTTGAATGAAGGCGATTGGATCCAGACTCAGCTTGATCAACTAAATTTGATTGATGAGAAAAGGCTTACTGCTGTCTGTCATTGTCAAACGTATCAAAAACGGATGATCAAGGCTTTCAAAAAAAAGGGTCAAACGTTAATTGTATCAAGTGGATGATCTAGTAATCAAGCACATCATACTGCCGCAAGGTGATCTCAGGGGAAAATAGACTCCCACATACGAAGGGCCATTTATGATCAAAAGCGTATTTTCAGGTGGAGCCATGATTTTGACCACTATGGATGGTGACGACCTTCCTCACCCTGTTAATGAGGACATAGTGAAAAGATACTATGCATGAATAAAGACCCGTTAGGTTTACTGGCCTAGGAAAAAATTAGGAATGAAAACAAAAATGTATGTACACCCGGCAAGTCGAAAACCAGAAAAGGCGACTTGGGAAAAAAAGGGGTATCCCGGTGGACTGAAAACCCGAAAGGGCAGTCCAGGAAAAAATTAGGGATTTGAAGCATATCACTATGTACCATTGGATCACCTTGCAACCAGACTTCATTATCAAGTATCAAGCTCAAACGGTATCGACCAATCCAATCAGCTTCAGACAAGGAGTAAAGTGATGACACGCTCGAAGACATAGGGGCAATAGCATAATTGAAACCCAATGGGATTATTGCAGATAGTTGTTTTCTTCTCTTTGTACACTATTTTGTATAGTTTTCACTTCTTACGACGGTGTTCTCCTACTAGAACGCCAGCTTCTTTCTACAAAACGCCGATTATAAGGAAACTTCAGAAATCAATACAAATCATTTCTTTGAAAGTACAAAACTATTTTTTTTCTTTTTCTGTTTTGTTTTGCAAAAATGTCCAATGGCTTATTCTTGACATATGCATTTGAATATGATGGTTGTTCACAAATGTTTGCATAAAAAACAGAAAGACAATTGTTGGCGGCTTTAAGAAGTGGGGCAAAGTCTAAAAAAAATATTTAAAAAAACAATTTGCAGTCCTGATAGTTACTCTTTCCAGCCTAGTACAGGGGCAGGGACAATTTGAAACAAAGTCGCCGCTACATATGACTCCGAGACACCTATGATCCCCACAGAAATAACCAAAGTTTCGACTCCTTCATCCCCAAGCAGAAATTATCTCCTCCAACAAACTTCCTCCGGCATAGAGTTGAAGTCTATGTTCCCCAGCCGAGCTTTATAATTTCAAACAGTTATAAAACCTCATCCTAGGTAGAGTTTGTTTCTCAGACTACGGAAGTTCATCCCCCAACAAAGTTTATTTCTCTACATCAGCAGAATCTTCCAACAAGCATCTCTCCCCAAAGACTGATTCTCAAGAAGAATCAATTCTCAAGAAGAATTGATTCTCAGGCAGAGTCAATCCCCAGCAGGTTATCCTCAAACAGGAAGAGGAAATCCCTGGTGAATCATCTCCATTCACCATCCCCAGCCGAAATGAAGGATTCAGCCTCCTAATACTTTCCAGTAGTGGTCTGGGATTTATTTTCCCAGACTAAAATCGCGATAACATCCCATATTCATACATCGTGGCATGTGCATACACATGGCATACAACATAATCTCATTTATTTTGAGATCATCATCATAATGCATATCATACATCAGGACATTGCATGTGACTAATTCTTTACCTTTTTCAGGGACAAGATCAAGTCAACAAACACCGTTGACTACTTATGTAACCTGATAGTATTCTCAAAGGCTACGCCTGATGAAATGATATTTGATCATCTTCCTCGGAACGATTTTCTCAAAAGACCTTCTCTGGTTCAGTTAGATCGACACTAAGATCTCCCTGATTCTTATTCCAGTTAAAGATATTCCAAGACTTTCATCTGGTTCAGTTAAATCGATCCTAATATTTTTTCGATTATTATCCAGTCAAAGTTAATCCAAGACCTTCGCTGGTTCAGACAGATCAACACCGAGATCTCCCTGATTTTTATTCCAGTTGAAGATATTCCAAGAATTTCGTCTGGTTCAGTTAAATCGATCTTAAGATTTTTCTGATTCTTATCCAGTCAAAGTTAATCCAAGACCTTCTCTGGTTCAGTTAGATTGACACTAAGATCTCCCTGATTCTTATTCCAGTTGAAGATATTCCAAGACTTTCGTCTGGTTCAGTTAAATCGATCCTAAGATTTTTCTGATTCTTATCCAGTCAAAGTTAATCCAAGACCTTCTCTGGTTCAGTCAGATCGACACTAAGATCTCCCTAATTCTTATTCCAGTTGAAGATATTCCAAGACTTTCGTCTAGTTCAGTTAAATCGATCCTAGGATTTTTCTGATTCTTATCCAATCAAAGTTGATTGAAGACCTATTTCTAGTTCAGTTAAATCGACACTAATATTTTTCTGATTTCTATTCCAGTTTGAGAAACTGCAAAGCCTGGAGTATGACCAGACAACAGTTTAATCTCATTTCCCCAGTAAGTCACCGTGAAGCTTGGAATACGACCAGATAGCAGACATCCTTGTCATCCTCAACAAGTCACTGCAAAGCCTGGATCCTGACCAGATAGCAGTCCACTTCCGTCTCTTCAGTCAAGAGATGACTCCCCAATAGAGTAACGGACATATGAAGCTCCTAAACTCTATTTCCCAAGACAAAGATCAACATTCCTTAGTAGAATCCTCCTCAACAATAGGAATAGGTATTCCCACAAAGGAATATCTCATGAAATCAACATTATTCTGGATTGCATCTTTAAGCCCATCTTTGATGACTCTCCGTTATGTTCTGTGGGTGTCATCTTTAAGCCCATCTCCGATGGTATTCTGTCATCTTTTCCAAATGGCATCTGTAAGCCTATTCCCGATATTATTCACCAACAGTATCACTTCAGACGAGTGCAAGTTTCTGGGCACTCTAGTGTTCAATCGTCTTCCACCCCAAGATCACGAAAGGTCGACAAGCCAATCTACATCTTCAGGTTTCAGAAGATTGAACAAGAGCAGCTGTTGTACCCCAAATTTTCCCTCTCACATTTTCCAAGGTCTTCCCCTACATGGTTGGTCACAAACCCTTACCTAAGGAAAAAGAAAATCTTTGAGTGATGTTTTATGCACCTTTCGATTGGCATTCTGAAGGACCCTTCGATTGGTATTCTTTAGGAGGCCTTAGATTGGCAAGGCCAAGCCCTTCGATTGGCATGCCACAAGGCCTTTCGATTGGAAGTCCAGAAATGCTTTGATTGGCAAGGTAAAGCCCTTCGATAGGCATGTGACAACGCCTTTCGATCGGTATTGTGACAAATCCTTCGTTTGGCATTCTAAAAGGCCCTTCGATTGGCATGTCACAAGAACTTTTGATTGGCAGTCCAAAAATGCTTCGATTGGCAAGGCCAAATCCTTTGATTGGAATGTCACAAGGCCTTTAGATCGGCATTGTGACAAATCCTTCTTTTGGCATTCTAAAAGGCCCTTCGATTGGCGTGGATACAAGGCCTTTCGATTAGCCTCATAACGAGCCTTTCGATTGGCATTGTGTCAAGGCTTTCGATTGGAGTTCTGAAAGACCTTTCGATTGGAATTGTGTCAAGGCTTTCGATTGGTGTTCTGAAAGACCTTTCATTTGGCACCCTGTGTCAAGGCCTTCGATTGACATGGTAAGGGATTCTTCGATTTAGCATCTCAAACCAGGGCAGCTTCGACATGCATGTCTATTATGTCCTTCGATTGGCATTTGGACAAGTGGTCTTTTGAATGGGATGTCAATACAAAAATGCAAAGGATCAATCAAGGCTAAGGGCCATTCAAAGGAGGCCGTCAAGAGGGCATTCGAAAAAAACATGTACAGGTACACTGAACATGAAAAAATGGCATGAAGTACCAAGTTTGGTAGTTTTTTAAAATTGCTTTAATGGATTTGATGGCTTTAAACCTTGGACTTATGGGATAGATTTTCTCTTCATTATCTTGTCCCTTTCTTCTATGCTATAAATACACCCCTTGGGTAAGCCAAACGGAGGCGGGCGGACCATATAAAAAGCTCTACGAAAAGCTTGCGAAGGGAAAGATCATTCAAATCAAAAACTCCAAATACTCGTTTCCAGTATACAGTTTCAGGCCCAGATCAAAAGCATCATCATCGCCCGTTTGGTAAAATCTCTAAAAATACAAATCCTCATATTTGCGTATTTGTGAATATCTGCGTACTTTTGAATGTTTGATGTGTACGTATGAGTTTCTAGGCATCATTAGAACAGGTCAATAGTTTGGTGCGAAGACCATGACATTCGAATCATGATATGACATTTTCAAATCATGTTATGGTGTTCTGGCTATGACTTTAAAAACAACCAGGTTGTAGAATCCAGGACCAGCTTCGATTCAAGCCTTGAATATTGCTTTATCTTCTTTTTTTTTCTAACGGGTATTTGCAGATCCAGCAACACAGATCGAAGGAGCCCTAGTCTCCTTGATCGAAACTTCCTATTATCCTCCTGGGTCGAAGAAGGTGACACCCTTCTGGATCGACAGGGCCACGTCCCTCTGGATCGAAAACCATGGCCCTCTGGATAGAAGGAGATGGTCGTTCCTGGATCGAAGGGCATCCCCTTCCTGGATCGAAGGGTTTTCTCTGGTTTTTTTATTTTCCGCTTGGTTTTGTTTCCTCTTATTGAGATTCCACCTTAAGATGAACAACAAATCGAAAAATCACAAATTAGGATTAAACTTCTTTTAAATGATTAATTTCTTAAATTAACTAATAAATATTTTAACTATTTTCTTTAATTAAAAATAAAATACAAGTTAGGATTTTAATTACATTTAATTAAATTTCTTTTAATAAAAAACAACAAAAACCTTAGACTATTTGTTTTAAAATAATTTTTATTTTTTAAGTAGACTTTAGGATATTTAATTTAATTATTTCTCTTGATTAAAAACAAAAATCAAACAAATAATTTCTTGTTTACTTAGAATATTTTAGTTTTTTGGACGCATATTTATTTCACGCGCGCATTTTATTTTATTGTAACTGCTCACAGTTGTAATAGCTTTAGATTTAAAATTTCGCACTTTTAGTTTCTTGCATATTTATTGTAACTGTCCCAAAGCATTGTAATAGTTTAGGCTTTATGTTTCTGCTTTTTTTATTTTACGTACTTTACATTTCCTGTACAATATTACTGTTAGTAATTAGGATTGCATGGAAAAACTGTAAATTAAAACGTTAGCTAACTTAATAAAAAGACAAAAATAACTGAATCTCAATACATATGCACATATGCACCTCTAGGGTATCCTCGCTCCGGTTTCCTTTCAGAAAAACAGCCACGTCCCTCTAGAATGGGGATGCTTTAGAAAAGACCCACAAAAAATCAAAGAGATCATAGTCCCTCGATGACCCTACAGTGTTGTCTTTCAGTAAATGATCTCATCCCTTAAACGAAATTGCTAAAGCGTTTTTGTATGTTGCTTTTATGATTGTTAAATATCCCTTCGATTGTCCCTCAATATCCAATGATAGGGCTAATGTTGTACCCCAAACTTTTCCCTCCCATATGTCTCAATACATTTCAAGTGATGTCCTCAAATTGCACAAGGAAGTCCAAGGGTTGACCAGACAAACTCTCTCCTAAAGCAGTCTACCTCAAATTAGGGTTTCAGTTTGCATCAAGATGTTTGAGTCCAAAGGATCCCAAATGCTCACCATTGTCCTAATATGTTCTCAAGATCATCCATGTCAAGTTTCAAGCCTTGCAGAGGAAGTTTGCTCAATCAATTGCTCAAAGGCCTGAAAATCGACTTTGCTATGGCAAAAGTCATATGTGTCCTACATACAGTCAAACTTCAAGATTTTTGGTCAACATCCTCATTTTTAAGTATTATTCATCATTTTATCAAGGTTTGATCATGATTCCTCAAGGATTGCTCATAACTCATCAAAACCCAAAAGTTGCTAAATTAGGGTTTTGTAGGAAAAGTCAACTCAACTTTGACCAAGCATAACTTTCTCATACTTTATCAAAAATGACCCATCCAAATCTCATTTTGAAGAGGATGTAATTCCCTACAATCCATTTTCATCTCCCAAGTTCAAAATATGCACTCACAAGAAGATATAAATTTGGACATTATAGGTCATTTTGAAAAGTCAACAAAAACACCTTTTTTGTCAAAGCTTCATACATGAACATGTAAGACTCAATTGAGAGGACACCAAAAGGGTTGCTTAGAGGACATCTTAAGCTTTCTAAAAAGTCCAAGAACACCTCTCTGGGGTCAAAATTGAGGGAGTTATGCATTGGCAAAGTTGAGCCTTTTTGCAAAATTGCCAAAAGTCAAATCTGGCCAAAATTGCAATGTTTGTCAAATGGGCCCAACTTTTTATGCTTACATTGAGTTTGTAACATGACCCACGACCCATGATCCTTCCCATTTGTCGTTATTTTATTTTTGTCATTTATTTGTATTTTATTTCAATTAAATCAAATAAAATCAAAATAAAATCAAAATAAAATCATGAAAATATCAAAAACTAATCAAAGCTTGAGATTTTGTGCATGTTTAGGTCTACTATAAAGCTGGAAGGGAGATCAAATCGTGCAAGCTTCGTTTGGACACAAAAAGATTAGATTTTCTCAATTTGGAAAGATTTGCACAAGGGATCAAATATTGAATCAATGATCATTATTGGAGAAGATTTGAAACCAAATTGCAACCCTAATTCATTCTTGGATACATAAGGAAGGATGGAAGATCAAAAAAACAGAGATTGGAGGCGTGAAAACAAGAAAGCGAGTTTCAAAAAATTGGAAAAAGTGGCACACTGATTTCTAAGTTGCAGACCAATTCAAAGCATCCTAAGCATCCCAAACATTTACTGGACATCCCAGGAACGTGTTTCAACCCTTAGCAAGCTCCCTTGAACCCAAAAACACAGTGTAAGTATCTCACGATATCCATACTTTCTTGAAATCGAATATCACAATTCTGGCACTTTTAGCATGATTTATTTGCATATTCTTAATCCTTGAATCATTTGCAAGCTAATGGTTGTATTTTATTACATTTTTATTGACTGCATACCAAGATGCCATGATTAGGGTTCGAGCTTTGTTTTTAGGGATTCTTAATACAGGAACAATTGGCCGTTAATAATGGTACCATAATGCTCGTGAGGTTGCAACGAGCAGGATGACACCATTGGTTGTGGTTTATGATGCTTGCATAAGATTTTGGAGAAACGCAAGCTTATACCTATGCCCAGATGACTGTAGTTAAAGGTCAGGGAACTTTTAGTAATGTTGGGAGGAAGGAGATGATAACATGGCGCCCCAAGAATGGCACATTCAAATCAGCGCGCGTTTTGATGATTATTATTTTGCTTTTTCCATATAATGATTATTTTTCATTCTTTGTACAACTAACCAAGCCAGCCCAACTGGTCAGTGTGCAGTGTAATTATGCCAAAGGACCTGGGTTCGATCCACAGGTCCCCATATTTGTTCAATATTATTTTCTTTTACATGATCAGGTGCCCATGCGTCCAACAAGTCTACCATGTATCCTCAGCATCCATTCATCCAAATCATCCACACTCCAGATCAAAGGCCTGTCCTTGAGGGACCACTATAGGCATGAGTCAAGCGCATGCACAGAATCTGGAAAGTCAAAGGAGGCCAAGTGTTGTTGGGCTTGATATTTGCAATCAGTACCCCCTTTTTGCTAGCAACAACCAGGCCCATTTATATTTCTTTTTTTGTTTCTTTTATTTAATTTATTTTGTTTAATTATTTTCTAACCACAAAATAATTTCTTTTTTTACAAAAAAAATCATAAAATCAATTTCACCAATTTAGAATTTAGGTTTTATTTTATTTTACCAAATTTAATTTTATATTAGTTAAATTTAATTTTAGGGTAATTCTAACTTTTGTAAATAATTAAAATCAAGTTAGAAAATTAGGGTTGCCTTTGATTTAATTTTTATTTATTTTTTCAATAAACAAAATACAAAAATAGGTCGATTTAATTATTTTTCTTAATTTAAATTAATTAGTAATTAGGTTTTTTTACTTATTCAATTAAATTCTATTTTTCTCAAAATAACACAAAAACCACAAAAATTGAATTTTCTTTTAATTAGGTTTAGTGGGGTAAAAACCCTAATTCTATCATTTCGATTCATCGCGCGCGCTTATTTATTTTTACGATATTAATGTAACTGCTTACGGTATGTAATAATTTAATTGGGGTTTTCTTTTATTTATCGTTTTACGGGTTTTTGGCTATGTAATTAATCCCCTATCCCGAAGCCTTGTAATAGTGTAGGTTTCATTTTCTCGCATTTTAATTCTTGCAAATATTGATTGTTAGATGTATGCTAATAGGGTTGTATGACAAGACTGTATATTAATTTAAAATGGCTAGCAAACCCTAATGTGAAAAGACAATAACTGAAATCAAATCACTCGCACATGCGCACTCTTAGGGTATACTCTCACTTCGGCTGCCTTCGATAAAGGATCATTAAGTATAAGGTGTTTTAGTGGTTGCCCTCTTGTGTAACAAAGATCAAATGTCCCATTCGAAAATGTTGCCTCGGAAAGGTTACCTCAGAAATGTTGCCTCAAATATGATCTTAAGACATTAGGGTTATCACTAAGACGTCCTAACATTGCTTTAGTGATCCTACGTCCCTTACGAATTGACCCTTACAACTCCAACGACGGTGCTTCCTATTTCTCAATAGTAGGATAGCATTGTCTAAAGGAAACAAGAACAGAAATAATCTTTTTTCGAGTAGGTAGATACTGTTAAGTACTTGCTCAAAATCAAACTTTTTTACACTTACACTTTTTTCAAACAAAGTTTTCAAAAACACTTCCTAACACTCTTGAGGACTGATACAAGGGTTAGAACGAAGTAAAACCAAAACTTTTCAAAACACACAAACACGGAAGCAATTTTTTTAAATGATGAGCAAGTACCTAAGAGCCCGTAGAAAACTACGGATAGAAAGGGTGTTAATACCTTCCCTTTCTATAATCTACCCCCCGTACTCAAAATCTCAAAAAAGGAATTTTTCTGTGCTTTTTTCCTTTCCAGTTGGATAAAATAAAAGTCGATGGCGACTCTTGCTTACCACGACATTTTGCAAACCCAAACGCAAAACATAAACCAGCAATTTCCAAAACAGTCTGGTTCTGCCACTGTATCATAACTACCTACTCACTAATAGTAGGATAGCATTGTCTAAAGGAAAAGAGGAAAAGAACACCCTTTTCGAGTATAAAGTAGATAACTGTTAGAAGTTTGCTCAAAATTACTTTTTTGAACTTACAAAGAAAACTACTTTTCAAAAACAATTTCAAAACATTCGCTTTGTTAACATTCTTTAGGACTGATACAAGAATTAAACACAAAGCAGATCTCCGCACTAAGGCATTTCCAAACAAAAACTTTTTCACACAAACACGAAAGCAATTTTAAAAAATGAGCAAACCTCTAAGAGCCCGTGGAAAACCACGGATGGAAAGGGTGCTAATACCTTCCCTTTCCATAATCTACCCCCTTACTCAGAAAACATCTCGAAAAGGTCTTTTTCTGTTCTTTTCACCCTTTCCTTTGTTGGATAAAAGAAAAGACTGTGGCAACTCTTGCTTACCGCACATTTGCGAACAAAAAACGCAAAACCAGTATATAAATAGTTGATTCTGCCACCGTGTAACACCTTTGTCATGCTTCGGCATAGGTGCAGTAATTACATTCAGGGTCTCAGGAGGATCGAACTCAATCTCTTTATTGTCAATCATGTCTTAAATTTTGTTTTTCATGGCCCAACATTTATTGGTGTCATGCCCAGGGCTATTTGAATGGTAAGCACACTTCACATTTGGATTGTATCGAGGAGAGGAGGTGTTGGGATTCTGAGGAGGATCCCTTAACGTAATTAGTTCTTCTTTCAAAAGATGTTGCAATGCCTGAGACATTGGCATACTGATCTTGGTAAACTTCCTTCTAGGTGCGTCTATCCTTCTAGGTGGCATACTGATCTTTGTTGCATAGGTGCATCTATCCTATGCTGGTTCATCCATTCGTTCAATGGTGATCTGGGGGGCCTCGTTATCCCATTTAAGTTTAAACATGGATGACATTGTGGCTAGTGTGTCTGCTAGCTGATTTTCTTCTCGCGGGAAATGCTCGAAGGTAATCTTCTCAAAATGTGGGATCAATGTCAATACATGTTCTTTGTAGGGGATAAGGTTAGGGTGTTTGGTGTCCCATTCTCCTTTGATTTGGCTGATGACCAAAGCTGAATCTCCGAATACATTTAAAGATTTAATCCCCAAATCTATGGAAGCTTTGAGACCAAAGATGCACGCTTTGTATTCTGCCATGTTGTTTGTACAATTGAAGCAGAGTCTTACCGTAAAGGGAGTATGACATCCTTCAGGAGATATGAGTACATCACCAATACCATTGCCGAGTGTGTTGGACGCCTCATCAAAAACCAGGGTCCATCGGGATCCTTGTTCAGGTCCGTCATATGGTCTGAATTCTTCACAGTTGTTTACCATCATGATGTCTTCATCTGGGAATTCAAACTTCATGGACTGGTAGTCATCCACGGCTTGATAAGCAAGGTGATCAGCTAGTACACTGCCCATTATTGCTTTATGGGTAGTATACTGTATGTCATATTCTGTTAGGATCATCTGCCATCTCGCTATTCTCTCAGAGAGGGCAGGTTTCTCGAAGATGTATTTTATTGGATCCATTTTAGATATCAATAACGTAGTATGGGTCAGCATATACTGTCTTAGCCGACGAGAAGCCCATGCCAGAGTGCAGCAAGTTTTCTTGAGCAGTGAATATCTTGTTTTACAGTCGGTAAACTTTTTTCTCATGTAATAAATAGCATGCTCTTTTCTACCAGACTCGTCATGTTGCCCCAACACACTCCCCATTGAATTTTCCAAAACAGTTAGATACATGATCAAGGGTCTTCCCTCGACTGGTGGCATCAAAATCGGAGGCTCTTGCAGTTATTCTTTGATCTTGTCAAAAGCAGTTTGGCACTCGTCATTCCATTTGACTACTTGATCTTTCTTCAGTAATTTGAAGATTGGTTCACAAGTAGCTGTTAGGTGAGAAATGAATCTGGAAATTTAGTTTAACCGTCCCAAGAATCCTCTGACTTCCTTCTCAGTACGAGGAGCGAGCATCTCTTGTATTGCTTTTGCCTTGGTTGGATCCACTCAATTCCTTTATTGCTGGCAACAAAGCCTAGGAGTTTACCGGACCTCACCCCAAATGTGCATTTATTTGGGTTCAACCTCAGCTTGTACTTCTTTAGCCTATCAAATAGTTTCTGTAAATGATCAAGATGCTCTTCTTCTGTTTGAGATCTAGCTATCGTTTCATCCACATAGACCTCTATTTCGTGATGTATCATGTCGTGAAATAGAGCTACCATGGCACCTTGATAGGTTGTCCCAGCATTCTTCAGCCCGAATGGCATAACCTTGTAGCAGAATGTGCCCCACTGTGTGACAAAGGTTGTTTTAACCATGTCCCCAGGCGCCATTTTGATTTGGTTGTAGCCTGAGAAACCGTACATGAAGGAAAACACTTTATGTTGTGTCGTATTGTTAACTAGTATATCAATGTGGGGAAGTGGGAAATCATTCTTAGGGCTCGCCCGATTCAAATCTTTGTAGTCCACACACATTCGTACCTTGCCGTCCTTTTTAGGCACAGGAACAACATTGGCAACCCATTACGGATAGGAGGTGACGACCAAGAATCCGGTGTTGAATTGTTTCATGACTTCCGTTTTGATCTTTTCTGACATGTCTGGTCGCATGCGACGAACCTTTTGTTTTACCGATGGACAATATTCTTTTGTAGGTAGACGATGTACTACGATATTTGCATCAAGTCCTGGCATGTCTTCATACGACCAAGAAAAGACCTTAACATAATCGTGTAGCAATTGAATCAGACGCTCTTTGACACCGGGTTCCATATTGGCACCCACCTTAACTTTTCTTTTGTCTTCTTCGGTACCTAGGTTAATTGTGTCCACTGGTTCTTCGTGGGGTTGAATGGTCATTTATTCTTATTGTAGTAACCAGGTGAGTTCCCCTGGCACTTCACAATCTTCCTCACCTTCGTCTTTGGCTTGGTAGGTTAGATTTTCAGAGTCACAAAAGGCCATAGCAGAACTGTTACCCATGAGATCCTGAGTGGATGTAGACCTGCATTGTGAGTGTGAGTGTGTGTAAGAGCATAACTATCTTTGAAAGAAATGAAAATGTAAAAAAGAAAAACAATGAGCACAAAGTTTGTACGCAAAAAACGTTCATGATTCATTGATGTCATATGGAAATGAGATGATAACCCTTACAAATGGACCATTGTGCCTCGGGTAAGACACAAGGTTTTAAGAGTCTGAATTGTTTAGTATTACAGATCCGACAAAATTTAAAGACAAATTACTGTTAGATGAAAGTGATCGGGACAAAATCTATAGCTTCCCAATTGCTGATCCCTCCACTGATAGTTGGGAAAATCCAATCTTCCAGGTCATAGCTGTCTTCATCATCCTCCACGGTGCTGACTTGAAGGTTGCTGATCTTCAAGGGTGGTCATCCGGCACGAGCACGGCGTAGAACTTTCTGGGCTTCTTCTTCTATCACTGCCTTGGCATCCTTCAAAGATGACATCTTGAGCGGAGGCCTTGTAATCTTGGGGACTTGAGAAACAACCTTGGTTACTGCCACAGTTTGCGGGACTTCTTCAAAGTGTTGGAATGGAGTTTCAATAAATTCACCATCTAATTCCACATATCTGAAGGAATTTAGATGACTGACCATATACTTTTCTTCTCCATGAATGGTGATGATTTTCCCTTGAATCAGATATTTCAGCATTCGATGCAACGTAGAGGTAACGGCCCCAGCATTGTAAATCCATGGTTGGCCTAATAAGTAGGAATATTAAGGGAGAATATCCATTACATAAAAAGTTGAATCAAATGTTTGGGTTCCAAATTTTATGGGGATGTCCACTTCCCCATGCACCATCCTTTTTTATCCGTCAAAGGCCCCCACTACTATGTTGCTAGGCTTCAAGGTCAATCCTTCACAGTCAAGCCTATTAAGAGCTTTTTTGGAAACACATTCAGAAACGAACCGATATCCACCAAGACATGAGCCAAAGTCGTGCCCCTGCATTCGACTGAGACATGCAATGCCTCGTTATGCTTCCTCCCCCTTGGCGTTAAATCAGCATCTGAAAAACCTAAACCATTATCTGCGGTCAAGCTGGCTACGCAGTCTTGGAACTGATCGACAGATGTTTCTTGGGGTACATGGGAAGTTTTAAGGAACTTTACCAAGGCCTTTGCATGAGCCTCGGAACATAATAATAAAGCCAACATGGAAATTTTTGATGGAGTTTGCCTCAGTTGCTCGACTTTGTTGTAGTCGCTTCTTTTTATAATCTATAGAATTTCCTCCATCTCTTTTCGGGAGCTCTTAGGGATAGCTATTGATTGTGCCTTCGTCTGGACAGGCTCAACCAGAATACCTTTACCTCGAGTCTCGGTTGACTCGGCAGCAGGAATGTTAGTACGGGTGATAACATGGATTGTAACAGTTTTGTCAACATGAGTATTAGCAGAGATGATTGTAGGACTGGGAATAGCTTTTGGAGGAGCAACAACAACAGGAATGATGACGGGTCCAGAAATAGCTTTTGGAGGAGCAATTTTTGGAGAGAATACCCTTCCACTGCGGGTTATCTTGCTAGTCCCTATGATGTTACTGATATCGGAGTCAACTTTCTCAGAACTTGAATCTTCAACAGCTGGCCAATCTTGCTTATACCGTGATAGTAGACATCACCTCCATAATTCCACGGGACGGTTTTGTCTGATGAATACGGGATTGGTTTAGGATTTGTAATTATAAACGGAGCTACTTTAGGAACTGATGTAATTCTAACGGGTATTTTGGTGGAGAACCTGGAAGAATTGGCGGAAACGGTCACGATGGAAACATCATTATAAAAAACATTTGGAATAGAAGTCTTTTAGAACAAAATCTCCTTGTTATCTATTAGGCATTGAACGTCGGCTTTTAACAAATGACAGATGGTTAGTGAGGATAAACAGAAATGACAGCTTTCATTACAGCCTAGGAATACACCGGCATTCAACAAGTTATTTTTGATAGTCAGGAGTGGGGTCATAAGTTCATCAACCAAAGTAACAAATATATCTTCCTCAACGGCATTGACATTACAGCCGTGCTTGGGCATAGGGGCAGTGATTACATTGGGAATTTATGGCGCGTCGAATTCAATCTCCTTAGCTTCAAGAAGGTCTTGTACTTTATTTTCCAGAGCTCAATAGTTGTTAGTGCATGGTCGGGACTCTCAGAATGGTATGCACAGCGAGCATTGGGATGATAATGAGGAGAGATTGTGTTAGGATTCTTTGGAGCTTCTTTCAAAGTCACTAGATTGGATTTTAACAAATGTGGAAATACTTGAGATAGTTTCATGTTAATTCGGGTGAACTCTCTGACTGGTCTTTCTGTTCTTGGCTGGTTGCTTCTTTGCTGAGCAGGCGCGGGTTTAGGAATCATGACAGCCCCCACCATTGGACGGCGTTCAGCCCTATCTTGATTTCTCTGAGGATATACAGCAACAACTTCTTTTTTTCCCAATGAATGGTTTTCTTACAAAAGCAGAGGATGCATCTTTTTGAATCTTCATATTCTTTATCCCAGCCTCTAATCTTTCTCCGGTAAGTATCAACTCAATAAAGCCTGTCGATGAACTCCTAATTAAGTGATTGAAGAAAGGACCAGACAAGGTGCCCAAAAACATGTCTACCAACTCTCTTTCAGATAGGTGAGGCTGGACTCTTCCTGCTAAGTCCCTCCATTTTTGCGTCTAGTCTTTGAAGCCTTCACTTGAAACCATGGCCATACTCTAAAGTTGAGTACGGGTGGGAGCAAGATCATCATTGTATTGGTATTATTTATAAAAGGCGGAGGCCATATCTTCCCAGTTATGAATATCGACTCTTTCTAACTGATAAAACCAATCAAGGTGAGTCCCGGGCAGGCTGTCTTGAAAGAAATGTACCCATAAATCCTTGTCGGCGGTGTGAGGCTGTATTTTCCTCACATAGGACCGGAGATGCATTTTGGGACATGAAACTCCATCGTATTTGGCGAACACCGGTTCCTTGAATTTTGGGGGAGTGACAATCCCAGATACTAGACCCAACTCCTCAAAGTCCAATTCAAGCACTTTTTGAATTTCCATTGCACTTAACTGTTCTTCTAGAGTCTTATACTTATCGTCGGCTGGAGGATATTGTTCTTCAGAATAGTCTTATTCTTCCTCTTCCTCTTCTGAATCTGGCTGGACAACTGCTTCCTTGCCTTTCTCATCTTGATTGTGTTTCTCACCAGATGATGCTGCAAAGTCTAAGGTCCTTCTTGCTTGTCCTTGGAATCTTCTTCCCATGTTTAGAACTCCGGTTATTTTCTTTTCTTTCTTTTTCTTCTCTTCAACCAGCAAGGTCTTCAACTCTTCTTGTCCTTTGGCTAGAGTTAAGAACATCTGTTGAAATTGAGCATTTTGTGCTTGGAGGTCCTTCACTGTTTGCTCGAGATCCATATTACTGAAATAAACAGTAGAAAGATGAGGAGACTTGTTGCAATAAACCTGCTTATGTTATGATGAATGGCAAATGCATATGCAATGATTTCAAGTATTTTAAAGATTCAAATTTGTTTTAGACAAAAAGGAAACACATGTTATATTAATAAATTAAAGCTTGAGTACATCAATGCCTCTTTGGGCAAAATAATACAAAAACTCTAAGATAAAAAGGTTGTACGCATCCTCTTTGGTGCGATGTAGGAATTTAGGTTCCTCTCCTCATGAAGTTGATTAGTGATCTCCAACACCTTCTTCTCGCTGGCGTAGAATTGGGCTTCGAAAGTGTCTCGCTCCCCCTTGAGTTGTATCCAATCTCTTTGTAAGTCTTCAAGAGAGGTGGGCATGTCAGGATGTAGGATAGTGTATGGAACATCTCCTTCCATAACAGGCTCAATGATTACAGGGAGAATGGAGGGATAAGGCATCATAAGACTTTGAGCGTGAGTTCGTATCCATTTGAGGTAAGGCTCAAGAGGGATGGAATTCTTATGCCCCAATGTCTTGCTATCTACCTTGTTAAACATCCTCCAAGCTTGGATGAATCTCTGGCGAAGACCTTGATCGTCTTTCTCGTAGTCAAATACCAAACCTTGAATGAGCATCTCATGTGGGTCATCCTTTCGAGCGTAACCAAACTGTCTTAAGGATAAGCAGGGATTGTATGTGATACCTCCCCTAATGCCAAGTAAAGGGACATTATGGAATTCCCCACAACGGTCGACAATAGTAACATTCTCTATGGATCGGGAACACCAATGAATGTCTGAATGTTTGAGCGTCATCAACCTTTATGACCACCTTGAACCTTGCTTGTTCTTCAATACAAATTGGGGAAGATGCGAAATAAACCATCTTGCCAAGAGAGGAGTACAGCACATAAGGATACCTCTTTTCCTCATAGTACGAGTGTGAAAAGAATGTAGGATGTCCCCTGAAGCTACCAGTATGAAAACACATAGCCGCCACCGAACTTTATTTATCCCGAAGGAAGGGGAAATATCGATAAAACCCCCAAGGGAATGGATAAGATGGTCTTGCGACCAAGAGAAAGGGTAAGGGAGTTGGTTATGCAAGGGGAAGGTAGTAGCACCCCTCGCATCGGTTGTACTAAACAGGATCCATTTTGTTGGTTTGTCTTAAAGGGTGTATTTATCTACAACTATGCTTGCTAAAAGGGAAATGAATGATTTTTTAGTATTGCGTTCGTGAGGGTTTCGCGACCCTTTGCCTACGTATCCAATGAAGGAATCAGAACACCGTAGTTCCTCTAGAAAATGGTTTGTTTGTTTGTGTTTTTTAGTGGGCGACGTTAACGCACGCATTCTAGCAATATGTATGACCAGTATCGCGGTAGAACGAAGATAACATGCCCCTTGGGGGGAGTTTATATTGGTGGAATGTTTTTGTGAGTTTTAGAATGAATTCCAGTAATGATTAGAGGCGTTTTTGGATTTTTGATTTGTGAATGAAGTTTTAGTGTTAATTATTTACAAGGGAAAGTCTAAAGGAGGCTAGAAAAAGCCCTAATCATTATTATGTACAAAGATCGATCCTAAAGTCTAATTTCAACACAAAACAACCAAAAAATAGATTTTAATCGTCTCTTGGAACTACCTAAGGAAACATGCTAATGAGATTAACAAAGCTATCAAAATAATAATAATAATAATAATAAAGAAAATAAATTCAAAATATTTGTTGTTTTTTTTATGATGAAATAAATTCGGAAACAAAAGGAAATTAAAAACTTAACTCTAAATAATTTTGTTAATGGTTAATAAAGAGAAAATTAGAACAAGAAAAATAATAAGAACTTAAAAGATAAAGAAAAATATGGTCTTCCTTGGTATTGAACCCAGGACCACTAGTTTGCATGTTCAAGACTTCCACCATTGTTCCATGCGCTCCTATTTGATATTATTGCGACTTAAGAATAATGTAAAGTGAAACAGAAGAGCAAATTAGGCTTAAAAAAGGCTTGGTTCGAGTTAGGCCCATGAGAGATGTTGAAGGGATCAATGCAAACCCTAATTATGTTGGAGGCAGTCGGTGTTAAGCCTTGGGAGGGGGGAAGTCCCAACATTAATTCAACAAAAAGAAGAAAAAAGTAAACAATCCTCTTAAACTGAAACGTTGCTCTCATCCTATTCCTCTCTCTCTCTCACGCTTCTTCTGTCATCTCTTTCAATCATCTCATCACCCTCACTTTAATTCTGTTCTTTTCTTGTTCATGTTTCTTAATCACGATTTCTCAAACATAACTTCTCAAAAGCTCAATACATCATCTCACGCAAAACACAAATAGAAAATACTCCAAAACCCCAACAAAACCCGACGCCCCAATTCGAGATGATCGTGTAGGTCACATGTTACAGGGAAACTGAATATGCAAAAAATAAGGGAAAACGAAGAAAGAAAGTAGAGATTGAAATAGATAGAAGCGTACCTGACTGAATTCGAAGGCGATTGGTAGAGGGGAAGAGGAAGACTTTGGGCGCTTTGATAAAAAGAGGATGCGAAATAAATGTAGAAAGAGGTGAAGTTTCTTATTGGTTTTCTTTGTAATTTTCTTAACGTCTATTCAAAACTTTTCTTTTCTCTTTGGTTCTTCTGCATGTGCTATTGTTGCAGTTGCGAGTTCTGCAGATTGGTGTTGTTGTTGCGTCATAGAAAGATAATAATGTTGTTGTTTTACTCGTTGCAGTGATGAGAGAATGGATGAATGAAGTGTTAGGTTCATGAATTAGATGGTTGTTTGTATGATGCGGTTTTAAGGAATCGTTGAAGATTGATGTTTAATTAATGGTGCGTGTATTTTGATTCTACAGGTTTGGGTGATTGAGAGGAGTATGCAGAATATTTTTCTCGGATTTTCTTTCTGTTGAATTTTTTTTCTCCCTCTTTCGTGTGAGTTTTTAGTGTGTATATCTGGTTGTGAATTTGAAGGTTAAAGAATGGTTAGTAGGTGTGAGACATAAAGGATGTTTGGAGAGGTTTGAGAATTGTTGAAGGTATCCTTTTGAATGATATTTTTGTGTGTTCTTATGTGATTTGTTATGTGATATTGGTGTGGGGTTTCTCAGGTTTTGGAAAGTGCATTGGTCTCTCTTTTGTAGGGAAATTTGAACATTCCTGGTATGTTGGCTTTGTGCTTTTAGGATGCAGGTTTTTATGTTACCTTGTATGATGTTATTTTCAGACTGTTTTGAGAAGGTGTTTGGACTGTTTTGGTTCTTGCGTAATACAAGTTTTATCTTTTTCTCTCTCATCTTTCTATGACATAAAGCTTGTCTGCTTTTTACTCAATAAATTCTGAAGGGTTTGTAAGTTTAGGAATATGATGACACACTTATAGTTTGGGTTATTTTCTGTGTTTGTAGCTATTGTTCTGCTGTTATGGCAGCTGTTTTTGGCATTATTTGGCTGTTGTTTCTGCACTAATTTGTTGTTTGTGCTGCCTTGTTAAAGTTGTTGCTTTTTGTTTGCTAGCATGCGGATTTTGTGATGCAATGCTTGCTGGTTGCAGCCTTGGGCTTGTTACATTGGTTTTTTGACTTTAGCAGCCTACTGCTTGCGGTGTTTATTGTTTTGTTGTTTTGTTTTGATGCTTTCTAATTGCAGCTCATGTTTTCCAGTTTGGTGCAAGTTTGGGATAGTTTTTTTTTTTACAGTTAATGTTTAGAACTGTTTTGGCTAGTAGGTGTTGTTTTTGTTTTGATTTGTTTTTTTTTTCCAGAACTTTGGACTATTTCTGTCATACCTATGATGAATGTGATGTAATTCTGAGTTCGACTGTTGTTTCTTCTCCATTTTGTCCTCTGTGAACCAACAACAGTTGTGATTTGCAATGGATGGAATGTTGCCCATGATTGACTTAAACTTGTGAATTCTTAGTTTTATGAAACCAAAATGGTTTGTGAGGTTTTGTGCATGATTGAATGCAAACCCTTCATTTCTGATTCCTAACACAAACCCTAATGATGACATTAGAATAAAAATTGCTTGGCACTTCTTGATTAAATTTCAATTAACTAACAAATTCTTATTTGTTTTTATTTTCAACCAAGATGGAAGGTGAAAAGGCAAGGCCAAGCAAGGATGAAAGATGAAGAAAAATCTATGGCAAGGAGTGAGGACAAGTCACTTGAAGAGGAAGCAAAACATTTAATTCTTTCTTTGTTTTGTAAACAGTAAATGTACTTGTGATTTCAGGCCTTGTAACTTGTCTAAAAAAAAGTAATGAACATAAACTTGAGTGAATCTCCTAATGATGAACTTTGTTGTAGAGATCAAATAATTCTTGAATATTGATTGAAAGTAGAGATTTACACTTGAATGGTTTGAATGCACATCTTGCTTTTATAACTTGAATTTCAAGAAATCATGAACAAATGTCGTAACTTGTATTTACAGCAATCATGCACCTTATATTTCAAGATCCAATCAAACTCTCAAACAAAATAAATGCTTAAGAATTTAATTCCCTTTGGTTAATTTGAACCCAAAACAACGGTCACCCAAACCTTATCTTCGTATCACGCCCGAACCAAACTTGTACTCTTAAACAGAACTTTAACTTTGAGACTCAAACCACAAGTAACTTGCAACTTAAGCAACCCAAAATATGTCTTGATCATCATGAAACCTCAGCCTCATTTCTTGTTCCCAAACTCCACATTTGTCAACTCAAACTCCAAACTCCCGACTCAATGGCCTAGAGACTTTTAAGAAGAAAACTTGAAACGGGAGGAGATGAAATTATTGACCTAATGCATTGAGCTTTGAGCCACCTTTGAGGAAGGTGAAAGAAACACCTCCACAGAGACCAAGGGCCCCAAAACCCTAGCCTCTTGACCAACCAAAAAATAGGGAAATAAACCCTAATCCAAGCTCAGATGAATTCGAGCGAGAAACAACTTTGTAATGTGATGACAAAATTCATTCTACGATCCACTAACCGAGAACCAGATGCGCTTCCCTTTTACCTGATAAGAGAACTTCAAAACAAAGTTAGACATAAAGAGGGCGCAACCCTAATACCTCGAACCAAAGTGTCTAATTCCATGAGATGCGGGATATGCAAATGACTGAGTAATAAGATGATGCAAATGGGATGCCAAGTTCAAAGTCAGACAAAAATGAAAAGAAATAGGGATAATTTGGGGTACGACAGCTGCCCCTATTTAATTGTCTTAAACATGAAGGCGAGATTGGCATCAGCCTTTCGAGAGTTCAAGGTGAAAGATGATTAAATACCAGGACCCGAAATTTTCCCCGAGAGATGGTGTGAGTGCCATTCATTGGTGTGAATGTCTGTTGGGGAAAGACAAACTGGTCTTCTGGTGGACTGGTCATGATGGATAAAACATGGTTGAAAACGGGTAGCTCGTACTGGGGTAACGGTGCCAATACAAGGTGTTATACCCCAAAATTTGCCCTCCCATATTCCTCAAGAAATTGCCAAGCCAAGTCACAAAATTCCCCAAGGGTTATGCAGTTCAACTGTCTCCTATACAGTCAAAACTAGGGTTTGTGTTCTGATCAAGAATTGAAAGTTTTCAAAGGCCCAATCAAGTCTCATATGCCTACAAATGTGGTCAAACATCCTCATATCAAGTTTCAAGGCATTCAGCTCAAAATTGCACAGTCAAAACCCTAAATTGCACTACAGTCAACTGTAGGGGCAAAATGGTCATTTGACAGTCAAAAGTTCAAATTTTTGGTCAACATATCATTTTGAAGCCACAAACATCATTTGATCAATGCTTGATCATGACTCTCAAAATTTGGCTCAGAAATCATCAAAAATGCAAAAGTTGCTATATTTGGACAGCTGAAAAAGTCAACTGAAATTGACCAAAGCATAACTTTCACATGGATTATCAGAAAAATTCCATCCAAAGCTCATTTTGAATAGAAAGACATTTCCTACAACTCATCTTCATACTTCAAGTCCAAGAAATGCTCTCACAAAAAGTTATCAATTTCAACATTATAGGTCATTTTCAAAAGTCAACAAAAAGGGACTTTAAGTCAAAGGCCATAACTTGAGATTGGAAAATCAAAATGACATGGGACCAAAGGCATTGGTTAAAGGACTCAAAGACCTTTCCAAAATGTCCAAGAACATGAGAAAAGCTTAAAAATTGAGCAAGTTATGCCTTGTAGAAGTTGGGAAATTTTTGTGAAATGGCAAAAGTCAACTATCCTTGAAACTTCAATTTTTGACAAAAGGGCCCACTTTCTTCCACTTGATTCAGCCTTATCATGCCACACACGTGTCCCATGATTAATTTCAAGACCAAATATTGATTTTTCTATTTTATTTAATTTTTGATAATTTAATTCATTTTAAATCTTTAAAAATTCAAATAAAATTCAAAAGTCAATGAAATAGTGTCATTTGAATTGGGATAGCTTCCATATATCATATGCCAACTCAAAAACTCAGGCTAGGGTTAAATTGCACACTAAGTCTTGGTCTTGGCTTAAAAGAAGGAAAATTGGTTAATGGTGAAAACCCTAGGACTAGTTCTTTCATGAGCATGAATTAAGGCCAACTAACAAGCTAATTCTCTTCCATCATAAGTGCCAAGTCAAACCCTAACCATAACACATCATATGCTACGCTCAAAAGCTTATTGAAGACTTGAAAAATTGGCCATATAACAAAAATCTGAAATCAAGGTTCTAGAGAGTTTTAAGCCTTAATTCTTTTTCTAAAGGCTTCCTCAGAGCTCCCTGAAGCAATTCCAACTCCAAACATCCATCCAAACGCAAAGAATCGGCAGCAAGGACCTCCCCTGTACAGAGAAACTTTTGAAATCCTATATCATAATTCATACATTCTTTTGCATTTTTATTTGTGAATTCTTGTTTAATGTGAAGTTTCCAAGCTAACTGATGTGTTTAATTGAGTTTTCATAAGCCATATGCGATTCTACCATTTTCGAATATTAGGGTTACAGGTTTTTAAAATTAGGGCTTTTGCAAAGAAGAAAAATCAAAGCTTCAGACCATGGCCATTGAGTTCAGTGCATTGAGACGGACGTAAACCACCATTCGCGAACAATTTATATACACCCAGCATCTAATCGCTATTTTCTTGTAGGTGGTATACAGCAACGCGTGCAAAACCGTTTCCATAGGCTTGTGTTTCAGAAAAAGTGAGGAAGATGATGTGTTGTCCCTCACTGATTCGTTGATTTTAAATTTCGCGCTTTTAATTACTAACGCGCTGATTCTTTCTTTTTGTTAATTGTGTATCATTAATATATCAATTAATCCAAACAGCTCAGCTGGCAGACACCTCTCTTGGCAATATCCAAGACCTGGGTTCGAACCCCAGGTCTCATGCTATTTCAATATTGTTTTTCATTTACAATTCCCATGCAGGCATGATCTTAAGACGCACCATACTCCTTCATCATCCCACCATCCACGCGTCCATCCCATTCAGATCAAAGGCGTAGGATCAAGGAACACAATAAACCCCAGTCAAAGCATCATACAGGATTCAAAAAGTCAATGGACTCAAGCTTAATGGGCCTGAAATGCTAAGGCCTGTACCTCCAATTTTGGGGCTACCCCCCCTGGTTTGCCATTCTTTTTATTTTTCTTGTGTTTCACTTAATTTATTATTTTATTTTCTTGATTGTTTAATTTAATTAATTATTGCCATAAAATATAACAACATCACAAAAAAAATCAGAAAAAGGATAAAAAACATAAAAAATATTTATTTTATTTATTTTGTTGTAAATAATTAATATGTAAATTATTTAGTTTAATTAGGTTTTTTAACTTTAATTCTTTCTTCCATAAAAAAATCCAAAAATATAGCATTAGGTTAATGACTTTTTATTCCTTTTAACTTTCCTTGTTTTTTGCCATAATATTAGTAATTTTCATAATTTAACATGTAAATAAATTTAGTTTTAATTAGGTTTTAAATTTTAATTCTTTTAATAACAAAAATCCAAAAATATAGAATTTAGGTTTAATTGTTAATTTTGATTCTTTTTTAATTTCCCTTTTTATAATAATAATGTTTATTTTATTTTCATAAATTAAGTTTTGTATATAAATAACTTAGATTTAAATTAGGTTAAAAATTCAATCTTTTTCTTAAAAACTTAAAAATAATTAGAACTAGGTTTAACATTTCATTTTGGTTTTTTAATTAATTCCTTTTTATTAAATCTCAAAAAACACAAAAATACTAAAAAACATTTTCTTTTAATTCTTAATTTTAATTCCTCATTAACTTTAATTTTTGCAAAAGGGCCCAACGCCCATGTTTTTAATTCTTTTATTCCGCATATTTATTTTATTTCGAATTATGTACATGTCCCAAAGCCTTGTAACAATTTAACTTTTCGCACTGTTATTTTCTTTATTTATTTTCCGTCAAATCGGGTCCGGTTTAATTTCGGCGATGTGGACCCGCGCCATTTGTAATAGCTTAGATTTATTTTTCCCGCAAACTTTTAACTGTTAACCAAGCATGAAAGAATGAATGACCATAATAAAATCAAGCGTAGAACACCAATAACATGAACAAGACAAATATCAATGAAAACAACACACGAACCGCACACACCACCCCTAGGGTACGCCTCACTGTTGCCTTTCGAAAGGTGGTCGTCGAGTAGAGGACGTCTTAGTAAGTCCTCATGATCCGGGAACCTGGCATGAGGGTAGCTTCTAAGGTGTCTTCCCATTACTCCGGTGATCACCATGTCCCTACAAACTCGAATTGACCCGAACACCTCCAACGGTGGTGCTACCTACCTCTCAATGGTGGGATGGCATTACTTTAAAGGACATTTACACAGACGAATTCCTTAGGGTAGGTAGGTTCTCAAGGATACTTGCTCTAATTTCAAACAAAAATACTTTTCACACCAACACATTTTCAAAAGCTTTCAAAACAAACTTTTCAAACACTCTGACGTACGAGTCGAACTGAAATTTTTAAAAGAAACTTTTTAAAACCCACAGTTGAAAAGCAAACAAACCAATTTTGAAAACACATTGAGCAAGTACCTAAGAGCCCATGGATAACCATGGATAGAAAGGGTGCTAACACCTTCCCTTTCTATAATCTACCTCCCGAACCGAGAGCAATCTCTATAAAGGAATTTTTCTGTGCTTTTGTCCTTTCCATTTGGAGAAAATAAAAGACGGTGGCGACTCTTGCTTCCGCGACATTTCGCGAACCAGCTTTAAAACAGTCAGTTCCAGATCCACCGATCACAGAACTGGCGACTCTGCTGGGGATCAAACTTAAAGTGGGGTGTACCTTAGGGCTAGCTCATAACTATGTTTTCAATTGTCTTCTTTGTTTGCTTTAAATTGTGGGACTGTCTTGGGAGTTCTATAGATCCTAACCCGGATCTGGGGGATACCCTTTTAGAAAGTAGCAACAAGGCTGTGAGGGAACTGTGCGGGGTATACCGACATGGTTGAAACAGTCTGCTACGTTGATGTGGCACTTTGGTGTGTACCGGTAACCCTTGAGTTCAGTCAAGGAGAGTACGGGGCCTCCGCGTGGTGTCATGAAGCATCAACAGACCTTAGGAACCTTAATTGAACTATCTTGGCCTCATTAGGGTAGTGAGATAACTGACTTTGGTGCAGTCCGAGGTTGGTTGATACTCGATACTACACTCAATTTAGGGTTGCTTTCCTGGAATATTTCGGTCGCCAGTTCAGTGGCTAAATCGAAACGATGAACAATGAAAGCAATCCCGTGATATTGGGAACCTTAGAACCCGGTTACTTTGATTAGGACAGGTTGAGCCCACCAACTTCAAGAGGGTACTACCCAGACCCCATGCTGGCCTAAACCCTAAGGGTTTCTCTTGTGTGACTTGTGTGCCTTTGTACTTGCCTACTTGCATGCTTGTTAGCTGACACATGAACTACTTACAGGTTTTGTTTATAGTCCTTAACTAGGACTCATGACAAGGTTTACCAAATTTCTTGCAGGTTTTGTTTATAGTCCTTAATTGGGGCTCATAACAAAGTACTGAATTTCTTGCAGGGTTTGTTTATAGTCCTTAATAAGGGCTCATAACAGGGTTTACCTACATCACCCTATGCATAGCATGACATCATAACATTGCATATATCCTAACCCATTTCAAGGATCTCAAGGGCTTGTGATGCAGGTCATATAAATCAAACATCTAGCAAGGGGCAAAGAGGATTTATTTTCCTCTAGCCAATGTTGTCAGGGGCTATGACCCACTGGATATGGTGAGCCTTTGACCCGTGACGAAGGACTCTCAACAACATGAAGTACTTTCAATCAAGTTGCCAGTTTCCAACTCTAACAAGTTTCTCTGTTTACCCCACGAGGTCCTTGAAATCATTGCATATCATACATATCATTACATAACAGGTACCCTTCCTCTGCAGGTTGCTTACCTTCTTCGCTGTTTATTTCAGCAGTCTCGTCATGAATCCTGAATCATCAACCGAGGCATCTATCAAGGCTCTTCAGGCGCAGAACGCCCAATTTCAGGCGCAGAACGCCCAATTTCAGGAGCTGATCAAAGGCTTGGCTCAGGGTCAACAAGATCTGAAGGCTTTGTTTTTGAAGAAGGACAAGAAGAAGAAGAGGATTGTTCTGTTCAGCCCTAGACGCAGATCTGGGAATACACCGCAGGAGGAAACTGAGGGGACAACCCCATCTGTGAGGGAAAGCAGTCACCATGAGAGAGAGGTGCCTAGTCCAGTGGTCTCCGACAGCGAGACAGATTTCAACGACGAACAGTACCCTCCGGCTGAGGACAAGTACAAACAGTTGGAGGATAGGCTGAATGCTATGGAGATCCAACAGGTACCTGGGCTGGATTTTGGAGATCTGGGTTTGTCAACTGGTGTGATTATTCCTCGGAAGTTCAAGGCACCATCCTTTACCAAGTATGACGGGGCGTCTTGTCCCAAGTTGCATCTCAGGTCTTATGTTCGGAAAATCCAACCATACTCAGCAGACAAGAACTTGTGGATCCACTTCTTCCAGGAAAGTCTTTCAGGGACTCACCTCGAATGGTTCTATCAACTGGATGGGACCAAAGTTCGTAACTGGGAGGAGTTGGCGACTGCTTTCTATAAGCAGTACCAGTACAATGCCGACCTTGCTCCCACACGTACCCAACTCCAGGGTATGTCGTTAGGGTCAAGTGAAGGTTTCAAGGAATATGCACAAAGATGGAGAGACCTTGCTGGAAGGGTGCAACCTCCGTTAACTGACCGGGAACTCGTTGATATGTTCTTGGGGACCCTATCCGGGCCATTCTTCAATCACCTCATTGGTAACTCATCTGCTGGATTTACCGACCTCATCCTGACTGGCGAAAGAATTGAAGCTGGTATCAAGTCGGGGAAGATTCAAGAAGCCACACCTTCTGATATTCATAAAAAACCTTACACGGGAAAGAAGGAATCCAATGCTGTATACAGTCAAAAGAGTCGCCGTGATCAACATGCAGGGGCAGTCATGATCTCTGGTTCTGCACCACGCCGTCAACCACAAAGGGGAAACCAGCAAAGGCCGGAAGGGCCTAAAAGGCAATTCACCAACATTAACATGCCTTGGTCACAAGCATTGCAGCATATGGTGAAGATGAACCTGATTGCAGTAATCAACCCTCCTGCCAATCCTAAGACCTCCTCTCCTAGCTACAATCCAGAAGCAAGGTGTGCCTATCATTCTGATAGCCCGGGGCACGATACTGAGGACTGTTGGGCACTGAAGTACAAAATTCAGAACATGATCGATGCCAAAGAGATCGAGTTCGAGCCTGCGGAGACTCCCAACGTGATCACCGCTCCATTGCCAAAGCATGGCTAAATTTTTGTTCATTTGATTTCAAGTTGTATTTTTCCTTTTCTTGTTCAGATAAACAATTATTGTGTTAAACTCTTTTATTTCATGAATGCATTACACATGTCTGTCTTGAATTAATTATGTTTACTATGCTTAAAACTGCTTTCATATTTTTTGCGATGGTCAATTCTTAATTGAAAATTCTAAACCTCTTGAGGGAGGATGACGAAAACAATACCACAATTTACAGTATGCTTTTGAACAGACCCCGCTGATGAGGTACAGGCATTGTTTCAATTCCTAAACACTGGAGTTATAAGGATGATAATCCCTCGTCAACCCATCAGAGCCAAAGAAGTAGGAGTTTGTATTTTCGAAAATCAAAACCCTTAATCATAACCTGGGACAGGGTAGTTCTCTCAGTCGATCCAAGTGCACAATGAATGTCACTAAATGAGTTTTTCAAAAACAAAAGACAGTGATGGTTCCGAACAATCATAAGGACAGGCAGTCATTATCAAAAAAAAATTCATGAATGAAAAGCCCAAAAAGTCAAAACCAATAAAGAAGACTTACCAAACTGGGGCATCCCGCTGACTGTAATCCCAAAAAGGAAACAGTTCAGGAAAAAAAAAAGAAAGGGATAACTAAATCAAAAAAAAAAAAGAGAGGTCTCACAAACCCTCAGCAAAAAAGGGGATGATTGCCTATTCAAATAAACGTTCAATATCCGAATCATCACCGGAAAATCAGAGCAAAGACTCAAACAAGGTCTAACGCACGATCAACTGAGTTTAGGTTTGGAGAACATCACGAAGAGCGGGTGGGTACAAATAATTTGAGCCTTTATCCTTTGTTTCTTAAACCGTGAACCAGGCCACGATATAACTCTTAAAAGTCCTAGCTGAAGCATGGGTTAGTTCGAAAGCATACTGTTACGAAGGTATCCTGACTCCTGAAGGTTTGCTGTAAAATATTGAGTTGACATCGCACTGTATTACAAAAAATGCATTTTCAAAATTCAAGACAGACGTAGACTTTTGCATTCTTAAAATAACCTTGTTTGCATATGACTACTTGTTTGCACAAGCAGGGAAATTCGCACGATGAACACCTTGTGAACAGAAGAACCTCCAATCAAGGGGCACATTGCTCATTATCTGGGGCATGGCAAAATACTTCCAACAGGGGCAACTCCCTACATTCTGAGAGCGTGGACATAGTCGAAAAAAATATTGCGCATAATCAAAGACCCGCTAGGTTGACATACCTAGGCAAAAATAAGGGCTTCCCGGCGAACTAAAAGGGTTCGGGCAAAATGAAGGGATGAAACGAAAAACATGTACACCCGGCAAGTCGAAAACCTGAAAAGGCGGCTTGGGCAAAAATGGGTATCCCGGTGGACTGAAAACCCGAAAGGGCGGTCCAGGCAAAAGTTAGGGATCGAAGCGTACGACTATGTTCCGGTATCTCGTCACTTGCCTACCCGAAGATTTGTCAATCACCCACACAGGTATCCTCTTCCCTCACCTCCGAAGCAGGGGCAATAATGAGTTATCCAGGCGATCCAATTGCTCTGTCAACCAAAGTACAAAGGACAGATCAGCATAAGAATGATTACCATCTACCTTTACGAATTCCAGATCGTGGGCTAACGTCCGAGACCAAACAGGACAATCATCCACTTAGTCAAAGTCATGCGACCCAACACCGGTTTCTTCTCAAACTTCAGACAAAGTCATACACAGACTCCTCCTCTACAAGTTCATCAAGAAGTTTTTACACAAACTTATCCCCAAATAACCTAACCCCGGTTCCTCCTGAAGTCTTACATGGACCTATCTCAAGATGACCTAACCCCGGTTCATCAAGAAGTTTTTACACAAACTTACCCAAGTAACCTAACCCCGGTTCCTCCTGAAGTCTTACATGGACCTATCTCAAGATGACCTAACCCCGGCTCGTCAAGAAGTTTTTACACAAACTCATCCAAGTAACCTAACCCCGGTTCCTCAAGAAGTTTTTACACAAACTCATCCAAGTAACCTAACCCCGGTTCCTCCAGAAGTTTTTACACAAACTTATCCAGGTAACCTAACCCCGGTTCCTCCTGAAGTCTTACACGGATCTATCTCAAGGTAACCTAACCCCGGTTCCCCCAGAAGTCTCACATGGACTCGTCTCCAGTAACCTTACCCCGGTTCGTCAAGAAATCTCACATGGATTTACCCCAAGGTAACCTAACCCCGGTTCCTCCAGAAGTCTTACATGGATTTAGTTCAAGATAACCTCACCCCGGTTCATCAAGAAGTTTTACATGAACTTACTTCACCAAGCAACCCTACACCGGTTCCCCCTATTCAAGATGCAGTTTTACATGGACTCGTCACCCGGACACCCTACACAGGTTCTCCCTTTTCAAGAACGCAGTTTTACACGAACTCATCATCAAAATAACCCTACCCAGGTTCCTTCTCCATTTCAGATGCGGTTTTACACAAGCTCATCAGCAAGCAACCCTACATAGGTTCCCTCTTTCAACCTACAAGCATTACAGTTCAAAACTTCCCCAAAGAGTCCAGTCCAACCCAGTTTCCCCAGGAAAGTTGGAATTCATATCTCCCCAAGCAGTAAGCTTACCCCCAGTAAATTCTGGAAGCTTATCCTTCACAGAGCACGAACGCGTCGTCCGGCTTGATTTAAAGAGTTATTTCCTTAACAGGATATAACTGGGTTATCCTCAGCCAAAAGCCATGGAAAGAGCGTCGTCGACATAGTCTTCCTATCCCTAGCGAAGTCTATTCACACTTTCAACAACAAGACATCCTCAGCAAGTTACTATCAACATTCAGCAAAGCACCTCTCTCCCCACAGAGTATTACTTCTCGGCATGGTCACTAGAGTATTTTTCTCCCCGCAGAATCTTCCATTTGCCAAGTTTATTCCGCAACGGAGTCATCGTCTCCTACCGGTATCCTTGCAACTACTATCATCCCTAGCGGAAGCAAAATCTATTCTTCGACATCAGCCCAGGATACGACTTCCCGGCACCCGTCAAGGATTCATTTTCCTAGACAAAAACATACATAAAACATCACATACATCATTATAGCATGCATAACACACTGCATCATACAAATCTCATTTATGTTGAGAACATCATTGCTTGATCCATATCATGCATTGCATATGACTGACTTTTACCGTTCAGGAAAGATCCAGTTAAGTTCTCAAGCTACATTTCAAGACCTAGACCGGTTCAGTTAAATCGTCCCAAGATTTTCCTGATGCTTATCCAGTCAAAGGCCTTCTCTGGTTCAGTTAAATCGTCCCAAGATTTTCCTGATGTTTATCCAGTTGAAGACATTTCAAGACTTAGACCGGTTCAGTTAAATCGTCCCAAGATTTTCCTGATGCTTATCCAGTCAAAGGCCTTCTCTGGTTCAGTTAAATCGTCCCAAGATTTTCCTGATGCTTATCCAGTTGAAGACATTTCAAGACCTAGACCGGTTCAGTTAAATCGTCCCAAGATTTTCCTGATGCTTATCCAGTCAAAGGCCTTCTCTGGTTCAGTTAAATCGTCCCAAGATTTTCCTGATGCTTATCCAGTTGAAGACATTTCAAGACCTAGACCGGTTCAGTTAAATCGTCCCAAGATTTTCCTGATGCTTATCCAGTCAAAGGCCTTCTCTGGTTCAGTTAAATCGTCCCAAGATTTCCCTGATGTTTATCCAGTTGAAGACATTTCAAGACCTAGACCGGTTCAGTTAAATCGACCCTAAGATTTTCCTGATTCTTACCCAGTCAAAGGCCTCTCTGGTTCAGTCAGATCGACCCTAAGATCTCCCTGATTCTTATCCCAGTAGAAGACACCCCAGATTTTTCTCAACGAGCGTTGTTGAAGTTAAAATCGCCCAAGGCTCTCTTACCATTCATGCTAAGGAAGTTATCATCCCTGGTTCTTCTTTCATCGTCGTTTGAAGCTCCAGACTCAGCTCCTGTAACCAGTCAGGACACACCTATACCAGGCATCTAAAAAATCGGCTCATGCAACGTGTCAGGTACTCATTTTCTGTTTTGCAGGTATACAAGTTCTCGCCAAGGAATCCCCTACGCAATCAAACATCCAGATGGCATCTATAAGCCCATTCCACCATCATTGCTAACATGTGAGCGCAAATTTCCGGGCACTCTAGTGTCCAATCATCTTTTACCCTCGGATTACGAAAGGCACGTCAGCCAATCTGCATCCTCAGGTCTAAGAAGATTGAACAGGGGCAACTGTTATACCCCAAAATTTGCCCTCCCATATTCCTCAAGAAATTGCCAAGCCAAGTCACAAAATTCCCCAAGGGTTATGCAGTTCAACTGTCTCCTATACAGTCAAAACTAGGGTTTGTGTTCTGATCAAGAATTGAAAGTTTTCAAAGGCCCAATCAAGTCTCATATGCCTACAAATGTGGTCAAACATCCTCATATCAAGTTTCAAGGCATTCAGCTCAAAATTGCACAGTCAAAACCCTAAATTGCACTACAGTCAACTGTAGGGGCAAAATGGTCATTTGACAGTCAAAAGTTCAAATTTTTGGTCAACATATCATTTTGAAGCCACAAACATCATTTGATCAATGCTTGATCATGACTCTCAAAATTTGGCTCAGAAATCATCAAAAATGCAAAAGTTGTTATATTTGGACAGCTGAAAAAGTCAACTGAAATTGACCAAAGCATAACTTTCACATGGATTATCAGAAAAATTCCATCCAAAGCTCATTTTGAATAGAAAGACATTTCCTACAACTCATCTTCATACTTCAAGTCCAAGAAATGCTCTCACAAAAAGTTATCAATTTCAACATTATAGGTCATTTTCAAAAGTCAACAAAAAGGGACTTTAAGTCAAAGGCCATAACTTGAGATTGGAAAATCAAAATGACATGGGACCAAAGGCATTGGTTAAAGGACTCAAAGACCTTTCCAAAATGTCCAAGAACATGAGAAAAGCTTAAAAATTGAGCAAGTTATGCCTTGTAGAAGTTGGGAAATTTTTGTGAAATGGCAAAAGTCAACTATCCTTGAAACTTCAATTTTTGACAAAAGGGCCCACTTTCTTCCACTTGATTCAGCCTTATCATGCCACACACGTGTCCCATGATTAATTTCAAGACCAAATATTGATTTTTCTATTTTATTTAATTTTTGATAATTTAATTCATTTTAAATCTTTAAAAATTCAAATAAAATTCAAAAGTCAATGAAATAGTGTCATTTGAATTGGGATAGCTTCCATATATCATATGCCAACTCAAAAACTCAGGCTAGGGTTAAATTGCACACTAAGTCTTGGTCTTGGCTTAAAAGAAGGAAAATTGGTTAATGGTGAAAACCCTAGGACTAGTTCTTTCATGAGCATGAATTAAGGCCAACTAACAAGCTAATTCTCTTCCATCATAAGTGCCAAGTCAAACCCTAACCATAACACATCATATGCTACGCTCAAAAGCTTATTGAAGACTTGAAAAATTGGCCATATAACAAAAATCTGAAATCAAGGTTCTAGAGAGTTTTAAGCCTTAATTCTTTTTCTAAAGGCTTCCTCAGAGCTCCCTGAAGCAATTCCAACTCCAAACATCCATCCAAACGCAAAGAATCGGCAGCAAGGACCTCCCCTGTACAGAGAAACTTTTGAAATCCTATATCATAATTCATACATTCTTTTGCATTTTTATTTGTGAATTCTTGTTTAATGTGAAGTTTCCAAGCTAACTGATGTGTTTAATTGAGTTTTCATAAGCCATATGCGATTCTACCATTTTCGAATATTAGGGTTACAGGTTTTTAAAATTAGGGCTTTTGCAAAGAAGAAAAATCAAAGCTTCAGACCATGGCCATTGAGTTCAGTGCATTGAGACGGACGTAAACCACCATTCGCGAACAATTTATATACACCCAGCATCTAATCGCTATTTTCTTGTAGGTGGTATACAGCAACGCGTGCAAAACCGTTTCCATAGGCTTGTGTTTCAGAAAAAGTGAGGAAGATGATGTGTTGTCCCTCACTGATTCGTTGATTTTAAATTTCGCGCTTTTAATTACTAACGCGCTGATTCTTTCTTTTTGTTAATTGTGTATCATTAATATATCAATTAATCCAAACAGCTCAGCTGGCAGACACCTCTCTTGGCAATATCCAAGACCTGGGTTCGAACCCCAGGTCTCATGCTATTTCAATATTGTTTTTCATTTACAATTCCCATGCAGGCATGATCTTAAGACGCACCATACTCCTTCATCATCCCACCATCCACGCGTCCATCCCATTCAGATCAAAGGCGTAGGATCAAGGAACACAATAAACCCCAGTCAAAGCATCATACAGGATTCAAAAAGTCAATGGACTCAAGCTTAATGGGCCTGAAATGCTAAGGCCTGTACCTCCAATTTTGGGGCTACCCCCCCCCCCCTGGTTTGCCATTCTTTTTATTTTTCTTGTGTTTCACTTAATTTATTATTTTATTTTCTTGATTGTTTAATTTAATTAATTATTGCCATAAAATATAACAACATCACAAAAAAAAATCAGAAAAAGGATAAAAAACATAAAAAAATATTTATTTTATTTATTTTGTTGTAAATAATTAATATGTAAATTATTTAGTTTAATTAGGTTTTTTAACTTTAATTCTTTCTTCCATAAAAAAATCCAAAAATATAGCATTAGGTTAATGACTTTTTATTCCTTTTAACTTTCCTTGTTTTTTGCCATAATATTAGTAATTTTCATAATTTAACATGTAAATAAATTTAGTTTTAATTAGGTTTTAAATTTTAATTCTTTTAATAACAAAAATCCAAAAATATAGAATTTAGGTTTAATTGTTAATTTTGATTCTTTTTTAATTTCCCTTTTTATAATAATAATGTTTATTTTATTTTCATAAATTAAGTTTTGTATATAAATAACTTAGATTTAAATTAGGTTAAAAATTCAATCTTTTTCTTAAAAACTTAAAAATAATTAGAACTAGGTTTAACATTTCATTTTGGTTTTTTAATTAATTCCTTTTTATTAAATCTCAAAAAACACAAAAATACTAAAAAACATTTTCTTTTAATTCTTAATTTTAATTCCTCATTAACTTTAATTTTTGCAAAAGGGCCCAACGCCCATGTTTTTAATTCTTTTATTCCGCATATTTATTTTATTTCGAATTATATACATGTCCCAAAGCCTTGTAACAATTTAACTTTTCGCACTGTTATTTTCTTTATTTATTTTCCGTCAAATCGGGTCCGGTTTAATTTCGGCGATGTGGACCCGCGCCATTTGTAATAGCTTAGATTTATTTTTCCCGCAAACTTTTAACTGTTAACCAAGCATGAAAGAATGAATGACCATAATAAAATCAAGCGTAGAACACCAATAACATGAACAAGACAAATATCAATGAAAACAACACACGAACCGCACACACCACCCCTAGGGTACGCCTCACTGTTGCCTTTCGAAAGGTGGTCGTCGAGTAGAGGACGTCTTAGTAAGTCCTCATGATCCGGGAACCTGGCATGAGGGTAGCTTCTAAGGTGTCTTCCCATTACTCCGGTGATCACCATGTCCCTACAAACTCGAATTGACCCGAACACCTCCAACGGTGGTGCTACCTACCTCTCAATGGTGGGATGGCATTACTTTAAAGGACATTTACACAGACGAATTCCTTAGGGTAGGTAGGTTCTCAAGGATACTTGCTCTAATTTCAAACAAAAATACTTTTCACACCAACACATTTTCAAAAGCTTTCAAAATAAACTTTTCAAACACTCTGACGTACGAGTCGAACTGAAATTTTTCAAAGAAACTTTTTAAAACCCACAGTTGAAAAGCAAACAAACCAATTTTGAAAACACATTGAGCAAGTACCTAAGAGCCCATGGATAACCATGGATAGAAAGGGTGCTAACACCTTCCCTTTCTATAATCTACCTCCCGAACCGAGAGCAATCTCTATAAAGGAATTTTTCTGTGCTTTTGTCCTTTCCATTTGGAGAAAATAAAAGACGGTGGCGACTCTTGCTTCCGCGACATTTCGCGAACCAGCTTTAAAACAGTCAGTTCCAGATCCACCGATCACACAAGGTTCTTGAGGGAGTGGGTGGTAGAATGATTGAAAGGATATGGTTGACAATGTCGCGATGACTGGAGGTAGGATTCATGAGAAACTTAAAGATAACGCGAGGGTAAAGTCCGCGGAAGACTTACGACCCTAAAAAGATAGCGTGAGGGTGAGACCTACGATCAACCCACGATCCTAAAAGAGATAAAGCGAAGGTAGGACCTACGGATGATCTTCGATCTTAAAAAAACAAGACGAGGAGATGGTAAAGATAAGGCAAGATCTACGGAAGATCTACGACCCCGAAAACAAGATGAGGAGAGGGTAAAGTCTACGGACGACCTACGAGCCCAAAAATATAACGCGATGGCAATATCTACGGATGATCTACGACCCTAAAAATATAACGCAATGGTAAGATCTACGGATGATCTACGACCCTAAAATGAGAAGGTAAGACCTACGGACGATCTACGACCCTAAGAGAGGTAAAGTGAAGGTAAGATCTATGGACGATCTACAACCTTAGGAAATGTAAAGCGGGGGTAAGATCTACGAGCAATCTACAACCTTAGGATAGATAAAGCGACGGTAAGATCTACGGACGATCTACGACCTTAAAATGCGAAGGTAAGATCTACGGACGATCTACGACCTTAAAAATAAGATGGGGAGAGGGTAAAGTCTACGGACGACCTACGACCCTAAGAGAGATAAAGTGAAGGTAAGATCTATGGGCGACCTACGACCTTAGAAAGATGACATGACGGTAAGATCTACGGACGATCTACGACCTTAAAATATGAAGGTAAGATCTACGGACGATCTACGACCTTAAAAATAAGATGGGGAGAGGGTAAAGTCCACGGACGACCTACGACCCTAAGAGAGATAAAGTGAAGGTAAGATCTATGGGCGACCTACGACCTTAGAAAGATGACGCGACGGTAAGATCTACGGACGATCTACGAACTTAAAATATAACGTGATGGTATGATCTACGGATGGTCTACGACCTTAAAATATAAAATGAGTAATGAGAGTTGGGGAGCATGACGTACTAACACCCTGGTTTATTTTAGTTGGTAGTGTAATAACAGATGTTAACTGGGGGTTATGAGGATGATATTTCTTGTGAGGATGTTTTGTTGATTTGGGATTGATTTGGGACTGATCTGGCTCATGCTTTATATGCATTTGAGATGATCCATGGATATGCTATGCGTTTGAGGATGCAATGCAGTAGGTCGTGACGATTATTGTATGCAAAGTGCCAAAAGCTCATTGGGGACTGTTGCTCGTCATCTTGAGCTACTAATATGGACTGGTGCTTGAAATTTGAGAGAAAAGGGTTAGCCTTGTCGAGTTCACTGGGGAATTAAATTTTTATGAGGAGAAATGACTTGATCTGACTTCCTTCATGTGTTGGACTTTTGTGAATAACCGAAAAAGAGACGTGGATCCTAACCAATGCCCCAAGTCTCTCCGTGTGGGAGAATTGGGCGCTCGGTCGGTTGTAAGGAGGTGACGAGGATGACATCTTGGTCCAGTGACCGTTATGACTTGCTACCTGTATAGAAGAACGAACATTTGGGAAGCCACAACATTCCCTCGGGATGCCTTCACATCCATGTAATGTAGTGTTTCACATCTTAGCTCGTGATATTATTGACTTATTGTTTTCAATGCAATGCTTAACAAAGAATTTAAATCACGATTCGCATACGAAAAATGAAGTAAAAGAACATAACAAAGATTTTTTTAATGGAAGGGAAAATTTTTATTAATGAGTTTGGCCTGTGAATGGGCATTCATACATAGAAACAACTCCTAAATAAGGAAGTTGCGGAAAAGAAAAGAAATACAACGGGTAAAATGGAAATAAGAAAATCTCAAATTTCCGTTAAAACTGATATTGCTATAGTTCTCGCATCCTGGGTCGTCCTAGTGCCATGCTTCTAAAGGATAATAGCTAGATTGATCCATCCCGCATTAGGAGAGTGTACGTGAAGAGTCTTCAGACTGCAGTCTCTCGCTTTTTGTCCCTAATTTTTTTCCTGGATCGCCCTTTCGGGTTTTCAATCCACCTGGACACCCATTTTTGCCTAAGCCGCCTGTTGTACCCCAAAATTTGCCCTCCCATATTTCTCAAAATATTTCAAGAAAAATTCACAAGTCCAACCCGGCGCGTCATATTCAGGTATTCTTTCGCCAAGATATCTCTGATAACGTATTCTCAAATTCAGGTTCGGCTCAAGAGTCAATTCTTTAAAGAAGGTATCCAAATGTGTGAGTTTTCTCGAAGAAATATGGTGAAAAAGTGTGCTGAAGTTGCAGTTTTACGCGCTAAAAAATTCATAACTTGAAGATCGTGGCTCGTTTTGAACCCGTTTCGGTGGCCAAAATTCCTTCTTGACATTATCTACGTTTTCATCTCTCACGGTTAGAAGCCAATTTCGATCAGAAGGTCTTCAAAAATATGGATTTATCAAGTATTTTCGTACAGAAAATTTGTGACAGAAGTTTATTTGCGTCATGTTCAGAAAATCATAACTTGGTCGATTTTCATCGTATCGAGCTGGTTCCGGTGCCAAAATTTCACAAATTGAGTTGCCTACATTTTCACAGAAGGTATTGAGTTCAAACGGTATTCAAAAGGCCTTCTTTTTCTGCTCAGAGTGCGTGACACGCTGAAAATCCTGAATGCTGAATATTATTTCATCTCGGCCGAAACTTCGAAAATTCATAACTCGGTCAATTTTTATCGGATTGAGCTCATATTTTTACACAAGGTTACTGGCTCATAGATCTACAACTTTTCTTCAAAAGTCGAGACCGGATTATGCTCCGATCAATACCAGTTTTTTATTGAAGAACGTGTCAGAGTCGACACTGGAGCCCAAAATAAGTTTGTCTGAGCTGAAACTTCAAAAATTCATAACTAATTCACCGTTTATCCGATTGAGCCGATTTTCGGACAGGAGTTAGTTATCGATGTCGGCTACATTTTGATTTCACATTTCAACTTCAAAAATTGCACTTAAGTCCCTGCGATTTAGCCTGGAAAGTGACGAACTCAAGTGAACATTGGAGGCCCAATTGCACATTCAAAGTCCATTTTCTTTACCCTAATTTCCATTATATAATCACCTTCTTTTCACACAAACCAGGGAGGAGAAAAAAGAGAAAAAAAACTTTGCTACAACACTGTTAGAATATCAAATTTTTTCAAGAACCCTAAAACCTTGAAATCCTTATTACAAATCCCTCTCTCACTACAAACAAGCCATCACAGTTACAAACCAACACCTCACTACTTCTTCAGTAAGGGTAAGGCTGGCTTGATCTCCATGATCAAAAGGGCATAAAAGCATTCATGTCACTACTTTTCCAGTAAGGGTAAGATTGATTTGATCTCCATGATCAAAAGGGTATAATCATTCATACATGTCATATTGTGTCTAAACATTAAATTTCTTCATATATTGGCTTTATTTGCATTTTATGATTTTATTTAATGTGTTCAGGAGATTCAACACTGCAGATTTAGACAGGATCCCATGCAGATTCATTAAAGAACGTTGAAGCCAAATGGCCAAAAGGCAAAAGCCAAATGGCCAAAAGCCAAAAGCCAAATGGCCAAAAGCCAAATGGCCAAAAGAACAACTTATGCATGACACCAATACATGGCGAGACAGACATCCTGAGAAGATTAAGGAACGTTGAAGCCAGAATACAAATGGCCAACAGTCAGAACACAAATGGCCATGAAACCCAATCCAATGGCCAAAGAATGCAGACCACGGTACTCAGGAGTCAATGAACACGCACGTGATGCCAGAAAGTCAAACAAGGCTTTTTGTCTAATGGGCCAGAATACTTCAAAAAAACCTCCCCTTGGGCCTGAAATCCCCTTGGTTTGCATCCTTTTAATTTTATTTTCTTTTCTTTTCTAATTCTTTTTTTAATTGTTTTGATTGTTTTTCTCACCATAAAATAATTTTCTATAATAAAAACAGAAAAATAAAAAATAGAAATATATTTAATTGTTATTAATTTCATCACTAACCTATTTTTTGTAAATAAACTCTAACAATTAACTTAGTTTAATTTAGGTTTT
The DNA here is from genome assembly GCA_948472305.1 of Vicia faba. NCBI lineage: Eukaryota > Viridiplantae > Streptophyta > Magnoliopsida > Fabales > Fabaceae > Vicia > Vicia faba. Next base: position 1,023,017,388 of record OX451736.1, on the reverse strand, counting down.
TAAACTTTAATCTTTTTCTTAATAAGTAAAAAGTATCTAGAATTAGGTTTTTTTGACATATTCATCTTTTTCTTAAATAAATTATTAATCATCATTATTTATCATTATTATTAATTATCATTAATTTTGTAAATAAACATGTAAATAAATAAATTAACTAGTAAATTAGGTTAACTTTAATATTTTCATTAATAATTAAAATAATCTAGATTTAGGGTTTCCTTTTAATTCTTGTTCTTTATTTTCCATTAAATACCAAAAACCTAAAAAACATTTCTTTTCTTTTAATTAAATAATTAATTAACTTTTAATTCAATTTAATTCCAAAAGGGTCCAACGCCCTCGAACGTTCTATTTTCTATTCTTTTCGCGCATTTATTCTTATTTTTCTTGTGAATATTATGTAATTGCCCAAGCCATGTAATAGTAACTAGGTTTTACTCTCCGCACTTTTTATTCAAAACGGGTCTTTGTTAATTTGGCGATGTATAGACCCGCGCCTTGTAATAGCGTAGGATTTTACTTTCCGCATTTAAATTTCCGCACTTTTAAATTATAATTGCATGAAAGAATGTATGGCCTAAATTAAAAACAAACGTAGATCACCATGATACATGTACAAGATAAAACATAACATGAAAATAACACACAAATTCACACACCACTCTTAGGGTACGCCTCACTGTTGTCTTGCCCTTGAAACGTGGTCGTCGAGTATAGGACGTCTTAGTAAGTCCTTATGTCCGTTGATCCATATGCCTCTGAACAAGTTGCCTCGGAAAAGTTGCCTCGAATTAAAAAGGATCAATGGCATAAGGGTAGCTTCTAAGGTGTCCTACTGTTGCTCTGGTGACCACACTGTCCCTACAAACAAATTGACCCGAACACCTCCAACGGTGGTGCTACCTACCTCTCAATGATGGGATGGCACTACCTTAAGGACATTTACACAGCCTAATTCCTTAGGGTAGGTAGATGACTCGTAGATACTTGCTCTATTAAAAAAAACAAATCAAAAACTCTTTTCACACCGACACTTTCAAAAAGCTTTCAAAATAATTTTTCAAACACTCTTGAGGACTGATACAAGAGTCGATCTGAAATCTTTAAACGAAACTTTTTCAAACTCACTCACAATTGAAAAGCAAACAAACATTTTGAAAACACAAATGAGCAAGTATCAAGAGCCCATGGATAACCATGGATAGAAAGGGTGCTAACACCTTCCCTTTCTATAAATCTACCTCCCGAACCGAGAAACATTCTCAATAAGGAATTTTGCTGTGCTTTTGTCCTGTCCATGTTAGGAGAAAATAAAAGACGATGGTGACTCTTGCTTACCGCGACATTTCGAGAACCAGCTTTAAACAGTCAGTTCCAGATCCACCGATCACAGAACTCGCGACTCTGCTGGGGACATTTTATAAAGTGAGGTGTACCTTAGGACTAAGATCACTTGTGTTTTCAATTGTTGTGCTTGTTTGCTTTATTATTGTGGGCTGTTTCGGAGTTACATAGATCCTAACCCGGATATGGGGATACCCTGTTAGGTAGCATAAGCTGTGAGGGACCTGTCCGGCGTAGACCAACATGGGTGAAGCAGTGGCTACGTTGGTGTGGCGCCTTGGTCTGTACCGATATCCCTTGTGTCGCAACGAGGAGAATATGGGTCTTCTGAGAAGTCGTTAAGCACCAACCGACCTTAGAACCTTAAATGACCCAACTTGTCCAATAGAACGGTAGCAGTATGCTACGCCCATTGAGGCTAAACTCTCGTGATGGTTCTGGCCGCAAGAAAAGATTGCGATGCTGGAGTTATGACCGATTGAGGGTAGTCAGTGATATTGGGATCCTCTAGAACCCGGTTACTTCTGATAGGACAGGTCTTAACCAACGAAACTGAAAGAGGGTAGTACCTAAACTTCATGCTGGCCAAAACTCTAAGGGCTGTCTTGTGTGACTTGTGTGCCTTCAAACTTGACTACTTGTACATTGTTATCTAACAACACGAGTTTCTTGCAGGTTTTGTTTACAATCCTTAATCTGGGCTCATAATAGGATTTACTTACATCACTCCACGCATAGCATAACATCATAGCATCATACCATTGCATACATCCTACATAAGGACTAACCCATTTCAAGGATCTTGAGGGTCTGTGATGCAGGTCATGATAAACCAATGGTCTAGCAAGGGGCAAAGGGGATTTATTTTCCTCTAGCCAAGGGTGTCAGGGGCTATGACCCACTCGATATGGTGAGCCTTGACTCTTGAAGAAGGACTCTCAACAACAGGAAGTTCCTTCAATCAAGCTACCGGATCCCAGCTCTAACAAATTTCTTGTTTACCCCGCGAGATCCTTGAAAACATTGCATGCATACATACATATCATTACATTACAGGTACCCTTTTTTACAGGTCACTTACCTTCTCCGCTGTTTATTTCAGCAATGGCTTCCCAACAAGATAACCAGGATCTTCAGGCTCAAGAGATTCAGTTCAGGGAGATCTTCCTAAGCCTATCCAAGGGGCAAGAGGAGTTAAGGACACTCCTCATGGGGAATCTGGCCAAGAAAAGTCCCGAAGATGACAAGGACGAACGGCTGAAACGTCTACAAACTGAGGTAGATACAATGAAAACCCAGATGTTGGGGCAAAGGGCTCTCATCCAAGGTTTAGCTCGGGAGCAAGAAGAGTTGAGGACCATGATCAGTCAACTCCACCAAGACAGATCCAATATGAAGCAACCAGTCCGAGTCAGGGACCAGGTCTTTGATCAGCTTCCAAGAGGACAAGAGTCTGGTATGGTGAAGAACAGACCCCTCCAAGTTGCTACCACTTCACAAGCCCAGCATCAACCTCGCCCGGAGCAACAAGTTGATCAGAGTAAGCCAAGCAGGGCCAAGAGGCAATTCACCCAGCTCAACATGCCGTTGTTTCAAGCTCTACAACACCAGCTAAAGTTAAATCTGATTACACTAAGGGCTCCTCCCCGGAACCCCAACACATCTGCTCCTAACTATCATCCCAACAAAAGGTGTGCGTACCACTCCGATAGTCCTGGACATGACACTGCCGACTGCTGGGCTCTGAAGAATAAGGTCCAGGACCTGATTAATGAAGGAGCAGTGGATTTCACCCAAGATGGTCAGGCGGAGTTCTTCTACCATCCCTACAGGATTCACCAGCTGAAGTAACTAGTCCTGAGAGGAGAAGACTTTTTGTCCGTTAAGATTTTTCAAGTTGTAACTTTCTTTTGACTGTTCAAACATTTATTCATGTCAAACGCTGTTATTTCATTAATGCATCGCATATGTCTGTTTTGAATCAATATATTCGCATTCACTATATTCAAACTGCTTTCATTTTTGATGTCAACTCTCAATTAATAATTCTAAGCCTTTTGAGGGAGGATGACAAAAACGATACCGCTATCTTTACAGTATGCTTTTGAACAGACCCCGCTGATGAGGTACAGGCATTGTTTCAATCCCTAAACACTGGAGTTATAAGGAAGATAATCCCTCGTCAACCCCTCTGAGCCAAAGAAGTAGGAGTTTTTCTTTTCGAAAATTAAAACCCTTTATCATAACCTGGGGCAGGGTAGTTCTCTCAGTTGATCCAAGTGCATAACAAATGGCACCAAAGAGGTCCTTACAAAAAAAAAGAAGACAATGATGATTCCGAATAATCATAAGGATAGGCAGTCATTATATCTCAAAAATAAAAACCCAATAAATCAAAACCTATGAAGGAGACTTACAAAACTGGGGCATCCCACTGACTGTAATCACGAAAGAAACAGTTCAGGCAAAATTTAGGAATAGCGAAATCAAAAAGAAAGAGGTCATACAAACCCTCAACAAAAACAAAAAATGACTGCCTATTCAGAATAAATCATCAATATCTGAACCATCATTGGAACATCAGGACAAAGACTCAAACAAGGTCTAACGCACGATCAACTGAGCTTAGGTTTGAAGAACATCACGAAGAACGGGTGGGTACAAATAATTTGAGCCTTTATCCTTTGTTTCTTAAACCGTGAACTAGGCCACGTTATAACCCTTAAAAAGTCCTAGCTGAAGCATGGGTTAGTTCGAAAGCATACTGTTACAAAAGGTATCCTGACTCCTTAAGGCTTGCGGTAAAATAACGAGTTGACATCGCAGTTTACAAAATTCACTTGTTTTTACTAAAAAATGCATTTTCAAAAAAACTTCAAGACAGACATAAGCTTTGCATTTCTAATATAACATTGCTTGCATATGACTAGTTGTTTGAACAGCAGAGAAATTCGCATGACGAAAGTCTAATGAACAAGAGTATCTCCAATCAAGGGGCACGACATGATCATGGTCTACCATCTGGGGCAGTTAAGTCAAGATCCAGAGAATCTCTCAACGATGCCAAGCAGCTAGGGGCAACTCTCCATCTGAGACACTTGGGGCATTGGACAGGAATTCCAGCAATAAATCTTGCACGATCAGACATCTTTTGGTAACATGGCAACACAAGCAACAACAGGGGTACCTCCCTACATCCTGAGCACAGACATAGTCGGAAAAATACTATGCATAATCAAAGACCCGCTAGGTTGACATACCTAGGCAAAAATAAGGGCTTCCCGGTGAACCAAAAGGGTTCGGGCAAAATAAGGGATGAAATGAAAAAAATTTGTACACCCGGCAAGTCGAAAACCTGAAAAGGCGGCTTGAGCAAAAAAGGGTATCCCGGTGGACTGAAAACCCGAAAGGGCGTTCCAGGCAAAAATTAGGGATCAAAGCGTACGACTATGTCCTGGCATCTCGTCACCTGTCTACCAGAAGATTTGTCAATTACCCCCACAGGTGCCGTCTCCCACTGAAACTGGGGCAATAATGAGTTGTCTAAGCGATCTAGTTGCTCTGCCATCAAGGTACCAAGACAAGTTCAGCTGAAGAATGACCAAGATACCCTAATTCCCCACAGAATGGGACAAGGTTCAGCCATACTCCCCCGGGCAGAGAAGGCACAATACCTCCAGCAAGTCAGCAACACTCTCCCCAAGCAGAGTTAGCTTAATGTCAGCCTTAAGGAAGTTGGATTATCCCCCGAAGATCTCAATATTCCCCAGCACAATATACAAACATTCTTAACAAGCGTCCCCGGCAATCTTGATCTAAGATTGTTCCCCGGCGGTATACAGACATTCAGTGGAGCCACTTCCCCAGTACATCTGAAAAATTCCCCCAGGAGAGTCCAGTCCAAAAGTTTCCCCAGGAAAGTGGAATCCATCTCCCCAGTAGGAAGCTTATCCCCAGTAGATTCTGGAAGCTATCCCCTACAGAGTACGAACGCTCTCCCCCGGCTTTATTCAAAGGTTATTTCCCCACCAGGATATAACTGGGTTATCCTCAGCCATTTGCCACGGAAAGATTGTCCTCGGCGAAGTTCTTCCTACCCCTAGCGGAGTTCATCTTCCAACATAGCTCAACAATAGTATCCCCAATGGAGTTATCATCAAAACCTCAGCGAAGTATCTCTCCCTACAGAGTAGATCCCCCGCAGAGTAATCTCTCCAACAAGTTTATTCCCCAATGGAGTCATCTTCTCCTACCGGTTTATTCTTGCAATCATCACCCCCAGCGAAAACGAGGAACTCTCTTCAACATCAGCCCAGGATTCAGCTCCCGGCATTCGTCAAGGATTTATTTTCCTAGACGAAAATACATTCATAAACATCACATTGTCATACATTATGATACATGCATACACGCATCATATCACCCCAATCTCATTTATTTTTGAGAACATCATGACATCATAAATGTTATACATTATGACATTGCGTACAACTAACTCGTTACTTTTTCAAGAAAAGAACGATCAACAGATAAAAGTCTTTACCTTTTGAAGTAGAAGACGTCCAAGATTCCTTCATCATTCTGCTGAGGTTGTAGTCGCCTAAGATTCCTTCATCGTCCCGTTGAGGTAGTAATCGCCCAAAGGTTCTCTCATCGTCCCGTTGAGGTAGTAATCGCCCAAAGGTTCTCTCATCGTCCCGTTGAGGTAGTAATCGTCCAAGGTTCTCTCATCGTCCCGTTGAGGTAGTAATCGTCCAAGGTTCTCTCATCGTCCCGTTGAGGTAGTAATCACCCAAGGTTCTCTCATCGTCCTGTTGAGATAGTAATCGCCCAAAGGTTCTCTCATCATCCCGTTGAGGTAGTAATCGCCCAAAGGTTCCTTCATCATTCTGCTGAGGTAGAAATCGCCCAAAGGTTCTCTCATCGTCCCGTTGAGGTAGTAATCGCCCAAGGTTCTTTCATCGTCCCGTTGAGGTAGTAATCATCCAAGGTTCTCTCATCATCCCGTTGAGGTAGAAATCGTTCAAGGTTCTCTCATCGTCCCGTTGAGGGCACGTCTGAAGAGTTTGAAGATCCGATTCCTGTATCTTGCCAGGGTGTATCTGTTGACGATTAATTCCAGACTCGATTCCTGTATCCTGCCAGGGCACGTCTGAAGAGTTTGATGATCCGATTCCTGTATCTTGCCAGGGTGTATCTGTTGACGACTAATTCCAGACTCGATTCATGTATCCTGCCAGGGCACGTCTGAAGAGTTCGAAGACCCGACTCCTATATCTTGCCAGGGTGTATCTGTTGACGATTATTCTTCGGACTCGATTCCTGTATCTTGCCAGGGCACGTCTGAAGAGTTTAAAGATTCGATACCTGTATCTAGCCAGGGCACATCTACACGAAGAGTTTGAAGATCAACCCCTGTAACAGGCCAGGTAATTATCTTTCTTTCTCAGGTACGCAAGTTCTCGCTAAGGAATCTCTTACGCGATCGACAACCTCTCGATGGCATCTATAAGCCCATCCACATACCAACAGTCTCCAAATGGCATCCATAAGCCCATTCCCGACAAAGCTCCGTCACAGCTCCAGATGGCATCTATAAGTCCATCCCCCATCCATCACTTCTAAATCGCATCTATAAGCCCATTCCCCCTACATCACATTGCTGATATTACACCATGGGAGTGCAAATTTCTGGGCACTTTAGTGTTCAATCATCTTCCACCTTCGGATCACGAAAGGCACGCAAGCCAATCTACATCCTCAGGTTTAAGAAGATTGAACAGGGGCAACTGTTGTACCCCAAAATTTGCCCTCCCATATTTCTCAAAATATTTCAAGAAAAATTCACAAGTCCAACCCGGCGCGTCATATTCAGGTATTCTTTCGCCAAGATATCTCTGATAACGTATTCTCAAATTAAAGTTCGGCTCGAGAGTCAATTCTTTAAAGAAGGTATCCGAATGTGTGAGTTTTCTCGAAGAAATATGGTGAAAAAGTGTGCTGAAAGTGCAGTTTTACGCGCTAAAAAATTCATAACTTGAAGATCATGGATCGTTTTGAACCCATTTCGGTGGCCAAAATTCCGTCTTGACATTATCTACGTTTTCATCTCTCACGGCTGGAAGCCAATTTCGATCAGAAGGTCTTCAAAAATGTGGATTTATCAAGTATTTTCGTACAGAAAATTTGTGACAGAAGTTTATTTGCGTCATGTTCAGAAAATCATAACTTGGTCGATTTTCATCGTATCGAGCTGGTTCGGGCGCCAAAATTTCACAAATTGAGTTTGCTACATTTTCACAGAAGGTATTGAGTTCAAACGGTATTCAAAAGGCCTTCGTTTTTTGCTCAGAGTGCGTGACACGCTGAAAATCCTGAATGCTGAATATTATTTCATCTGGGCCGAAACTTCGAAAATTCATAACTCGGTCAATTTTTATCGTATTGGGCTCATATTTTTACACAAGGTTACTGACTCATAGATCTACAACTTTGCTTCAAAAGTCGAGACCGGATTATGCTCCGATCAATACCAGTTTTTTATTGAAGAACGTGTCAGAGTCGACACTGGAGCCCAAAATAAGTTTGTCTGAGCTGAAACTTCAAAAATTCATAACTAATTCACTGTTTATCCGATTGAGCCGATTTTCGGACAGGAGTTAGTTATCGATGTCGGCTACATTTTGTTTTCACATTTCAACTTCAAAAATTTCACTTAAGTCCCTGCGATTTAGCCTGGAAAGTGACGAACTCAAGTGAACATTGGAGGCCCAATTGCACATTCAAAACCCATTTTCTTTTCCCTAATTTCCATTATATAATCATCTTATTTTCACACAAACCATGGAGGAGAAAAAAGAGAAAAAAAACTTTACTACAACACTGTTAGAATATCAAATTTTTTCAAGAACCCTAAAACCTTGAAATCCTTATTACAAATCCCTCTCTCACTACAAACAAGCCATCACAGTTACAAACCAACACCTCACTACTTCTTCAGTAAGGGTAAGGCTGGCTTGATCTCCATGATCAAAAGGGCATAAAAGCATTCATGTCACTACTTTTCCAGTAAGGGTAAGATTGATTTGATCTCCATGATCAAAAGGGTATAATCATTCATACATGCCATATTGTGCCTAAACATTAAATTTCTTCATATATTGGCTTTATTTGCATTTTATGATTTTATTTAATGTGTTCATGAGATTCAACACTGTAGATTTAGACAGGATCCCATGCAGGTTCATTAAGGAATATTGAAGCCAAATGGCCAAAAGCCAAAAGCCAAATGGCCAAAAGAACAACTTATGCATGACACCAATACATGGCGAGACAGACATCCTGAGAAGATTAAGGAACGTTGAAGCCAGAACACAAATGGCCAACAGCCAGAACACAAATGGCCATGAAACCTAATCCAATGGCCAAAGAATGCAGACCACGGTACTCAGGAGTCAATGAACACGCACGTGATGCCAGAAAGTCAAACAAGGCTTTTTGTCTAATAGGCCAGAATACTTCAAAAAAACCTCCCCTTGGGCCTGAAACCCCATTGGTTTGCATCCTTTTAATTTTATTTTCTTTTCTTTTCTAATTCTTTTTTTAATTGTTTTGATTGTTTTTCTCACCATAAAATAATTTTCTATAATAAAAACAGAAAAATCAAAAATAAAAATATATTTAATTGTTATTAATTTCATCACTAACCTATTTTTTGTAAATAAACTCTAACAATTAACTTAGTTTAATTTAGGTTTTTAAACTTTAATATTTTTCTTAATAAGTAAAAAGTATCTAGAATTAGGTTTTTTTGACATATTCATCTTTTTCTTAAATAAATTATTAATCATCATTATTTATCATTATTATTAATTATCATTAATTTTGTAAATAAACATGTAAATAAATTAATTAACTAGTAAATTAGGTTAACTTTAATATTTTCATTAATAATTAAAATAATCTAGATTTAGGGTTTCCTTTTAATTCTTGTTCTTTATTTTCCATTAAATACCAAAAACCTAAAAAACATTTCTTTTCTTTTAATTAAATAATTAATTAACTTTTAATTCAATTTAATTCCAAAAGGGTCCAACGCCCTCGAACGTTCTATTTTCTATTCTTTTCGCGCATTTATTCTTATTTTTCTTGTGAATATTATGTAATTGCTCAAGCCATATAATAGTAACTAGGTTTTACTTTCCGCACTTTTTATTCAAAACGGGTCTTTGTTAATTTGGTGATGTATAGACCCGCGCCTTGTAATAGCGTAGGATTTTACTTTCCGCATTTAAATTTCCGCACTTTTAAATTATAATTGCATGAATGAATGTATGGCCTAAATTAAAAACAAGCGTAGATCACCATGATACATGTACAAGATAAAACATAACATGAAAATAACACACAAATTCACACACCACTCTTAGGGTACGCCTCATTGTTGCCTTGCCCTCGAAACGTGGTCGTCGAGTATAGGACGTCTTAGTAAGTCCTTATGTCCGTTGATCCATATGCCTCAGAACAAGTTGCCTCGGAAAATTTGCCTCGAATTAAAAAGGATCAATGGCATAAGGGTAGCTTCTAAGGTGTCCTACTGTTGCTCTGGTGACCACACTGTCCTTACAAACGAATTGACCCGAACACCTCCAACGGTGGTGCTACCTACCTCTCAATGGTGGGATGGCACTACCTTAAGGACATTTACACAGCCTAATTCCTTAGGGTAGGTAGATGACTCGTAGATACTAGCTCTATTAAAAAAAACAAATCAAAAACTCTCTTCACACCGACACTTTCAAAAAGCTTTCAAAACAATTTTTCAAACACTCTTGAGGACTGATACAAGAGTCGATCTGAAATCTTTAAACGAAACTTTTTCAAACTCACTCACAATTGAAAAGCAAACAAACATTTTGAAAACACAAATGAGCAAGTATCTAAGAGCCCATGGATAACCATGGATAGAAAGGGTTCTAACACCTTCCCTTTCTATAAATCTACCTCCCGAACCGAGAAACATTCTCAATAAGGAATTTTGCTGTGCTTTTGTCCTGTCCATGTTTGGAGAAAATAAAAGACGGTGGCGACTCTTGCTTACCGCGACATTTCGCGAACCAGCTTTAAACAGTCAGTTCCAGATCCACTGATCACACCGCCCTTTCGAGTTTTCGACTTAGCGGGTTATTCTTTTCTCTTATTTTTTAGCCCTAACTTTTTCCTAAGCCGCCCTTTCGCGTTTTCGACTTAGAGGGTCCTTTTATGCGTAGTATTTTTTGACTGAGAATGAATTGACTGGAAGCGGAATTTCTTCCCCATCCATGTTTGTCAGGATTAGAGCACCTTCTGAGAAAGCTTTCTTCACGATGTAGGTTCCCTCATAGTTGGGAGTCCACTTGCCTCTTGGATCAGTGTGGATTAGGAGAATCTTTCTTAAGACCAGGTCACCTGCGTGGAACTCTCGAGGACGAATCTTCTTGTCGAATGCCCTCTTGAGGCGCTGTTGGTATAACTGACCGTGACAAATGGCTGCCAGGCGCTTTTCTTCGATGAGATTGAGTTGGTCGAGTCTCGTTTGTATCCATTCTGCTTCATCAAGTTTGGTGTCCATCCGAACCCTTAAGGAAGGAATCTCCACTTCGATCGGGAGTACCGCATCCATACCATAGACTAGTGAAAACGGAGTTGCCCCAGTGGAAGTACGCACCGAAGTTAGATAGCCATGCAGGGCAAAAGGCAACATCTCATGCCAATCTTTGTATGTTCTCACCATTTTCTGGACGATCTTCTTTATGTTCTTGTTAGCGGCTTCGACTACCCCATTCATCTTTGGCCGATAAGGTGACGGATTATGGTGCTCGATCTTGAAATCTTCACACATTTCCTTCATCATCTTGTTGTTGAGATTTGACCCGTTATCAGTGATGATCTTGTTAAGAGTTCCATACCGGCATATGATCTCTCTTTTGATGAAACTAGTGACAACTTGCTTGGTCACATTCTTGTACGAAGCCGCTTCCACCCACTTGGTGAAGTAATCAATAGCAACGAGGATAAACCTGTGTCCATTTGAAGCGTTCGGCTCAATGCGTCTAATCATATCGATGCCCCACATTGCAAAGGGCCATGGTGAAGTCATCACATTTAAAGGAGTGGGAGGAACATGTATCCTGTCTGCGTAAACCTGACATGTGTGGCACATTTTGGCATATACACAACAGTCACTTTCCATCGTCATCCAGAAATAACCTGCACGTAGGATTTTCTTGGCCATGGAATGCCCACTGGCATGAGTCCCAAAAGAGCCCTCGTGTATTTCTCGTATAATGGATCCTGCCTCGTGTTTATCCACGCATATGAGCAGAACCAAATCATAGTTTCTCTTATACAGAACGTCTCCTGACAGTAAGAACTTAGACGCCAACCTTCTAATAGTCCGCTTATCACAAATTGTAACACCTTTGGGGTACTCTTGCTTCTCAAGATATCTTTTGATGTCGAAATACCACGGCCTTTCGTCTGATACATCTTCAGTTGTGAGACAATGAGCAGGGAAAATGTGTGTTGGCTCCTTGTAACGACAGATCCTTATACTGGGTGCATGATTCGGGTAACTAACTTTGAACATTGCTGCTAAAGTGGCCAGAGCGTCTGCCAGTTGACTTGCTTCTCTAGGAATGTGCTCAAAGGTGACCTTATTGAAATCGAGCAACAACTCTAATATGTAGTCTCTGTATGGAACTAAATTAGGGTGTCATGTATCCTAATCACCCCGTACTTGATGTATCACTAAGGCCGAGTCCCCATAAACTTCAAGAATCTTGATCTTCAAATCAATGGCGGCTTCAAGGCCCATCATACAAGCTTCATATTCAGCGACATTATTCGTGCAATCAAAACATAATCTGGCGGTGAAAGGTATGTGAGTGTTGCGTGGAGAGTTCAGAGCTGCCCCAATGCCGTGACCCATATCATTTGACGCACCATCGAACGTGAGAGTCCATCGTTCCCCTGGTTCAGGTCCTTCATTATCATCAAGTTTCATAATATCCATGTCTGGAAAATCGAACTTCATGGGCTGATATTCTTCCAATGGTTGGTGAGAGAGATGATCAGCAAGAATACTACCTTTGATAGCCTTTTGTGTGACGTACTGGATGTCATACTCAGATAAAAGCATTTGCCACCGAGCCAATATGTCTGTAAGTGCTGGTTTCTTGAAGATGTACTTTATCGGATCCATCTTAGATATCAGAAGTGTAGAATGTGTCAACATATACTGCCTCAAATGTCGAGCTACCCACATAAGAGCACAACAAGTCTTCTCAAGTAAGGAATACCTCGATTCACAATCAGTAAACTTCTTGCTCAAATAGTAAATGGCATGTTCTTTTCGTCCAGTATCATCATATTGTCCGAGCATAAAACCCATAGATCCTTCGAGTACAGTCAAATACATAATGAGAGGTCTCCCGGGAACTGGTGGTATGCGTATTGGTGGTTCTTGAAGATACTGCTTAATCTTCTCGAAAGCTTCTTGACAACTCTCATCCCAACAGACATCCTGATTCTTGCATAAAAATTTAAATATGGGTTCACAGGTAGCAGTAAGATGGGAAATGAACTTGGATATGTAATTCAACCTTCCAAGGAAACCTTGTACTTCCTTCTCATTTTTCAGCGCCGGCATATCTTGTATTGCTTTTACTTTGTCTGGATCTACTTCAATTCATCGTTGACTCATGATAAAACCAAGTAACTTGCCCGATCGAACCCCAAAGGTGCATTTGTTGGGATTAAGCCTTAACCTGAACTTTCGTAAATGATCAAACAACTTCTGCAAATGGACCAAATGTTCTTCCTCAGTCTGTGACTTTGCAATCATGTCTTCCACATACACCTCGACTTCTTTATGAATCATGTCGTGAAAGAGACTCGCCATAGCTCGATGATATGTCGCATCAGCGTTTTTAAGACCAAAAGCCATGACTCTATAGCAAAAGGTACCCCAAGGAGTTGTGAAAGTTGTTTTATCCATGTCTTCCGGAGCCATCTTTATCTGAATGTAGCCAGAGAACCCATCCATAAAGGAAAACACCGAATATTGAGCAGTGTTATCAACCAATACATCAATATGAGGCAACGGGAAATCATCCTTCGGGCTTGCTCTATTCAAGTCTCGGTAGTCGACACACATACGTACCTTACCATCCTTCTTAGGTATGGGCACAATGTTAGCAATCCAAGGCGGGTAATTTATCAAAGATAGGAAACCTGTTATGAGCTGTTTCTGAACCTCTTCTTTGATCTTCAAAGCCATGTCGGGTCTGGTCCTTCTTGGTTTTTGCTTTATAGGAGGACATTCTGGCTTGAGTGGCAATCTATGCATTACTATATCAGTGTCTAAGCCGGGCATGTTTTCATACGACCAGGCGAAGATGTCAACATACTCTTGAAGCAATTCAATCAACCCCTTCTTTTCTTCACTTTGCAAGGCGGCCCCTATATAGACTTCTCTCTTTACCTCTTCAGTACCGAGATTGACGACTTATGTTTCTTCTTGATACGGCTGGATGACCTTCTCTTCCTGTCTCAAGAGTCTGGCTAGTTCTTTAGGGACTTCACAATCTTCCTCACTATCTTCGTTAGCATGATCAACTGAATTCTCAAGGATATAAGGAGCCATAGCATTATCATTTCCAACAGAGTCCGAGATGGATCTGTATGATCGATGATTTTATGTTTTATTTTTAGAAAGTGCAAAAGGATATTTAGAATATGAAAAGAAAAGTATTTCCATTTTTATTTTGAAAAAGTAAAAGTAAAAGAAAAGACAGGGAACAAAATTGTATGCGAAAGTGTGATTTTTCCATTCAATGTTAAACAGAGATTGAAACATAAGGGGCCCCTTCTACAAGCTGTCAGTATGCCTTGGGCAGGACATATGACTTAAAATGGAAACAGAAAATTACACATCAAGGAAAACAACTTTAGGGATGTCCACGGCAGTCCAATTGCTAAGCTCCTGGTCCGGCGCAACTTGATAGATAAATCTTGAAACATCTTCATCGCCACCTTCAACATATGTGGAGAGAACTTGTCCTTCTTTTCCTACACTAGCACTGACGAACACTTCAGAAATTGGGGGAACCTGCTTCCCTTTGAGAGGAACCCAACCAGCTTGCATGGAGGATGATGGCTGATACCCAAGACCAAAACGGTCTTTCTTCTCTGGCACTTCAATCAATTTTCCCCAACTGTCATGGGGAGGTATGGCTTCTATGAGGGCTTTGGCATCCTTCAAAGAGGCCATGGGTATCTCAGACTTCTTACATTCCACGACGTGGAATTTGTCAACAGTAACAATCTCCAGAGCTTGGAAGGGCAACTCTTGTACCTCACCTTCCACTTCCACATAACGGTAGGTAGTCAGATTATTAATCACTATGTCTTCTTCCCTGCAAACAACGACAACTTGGTCATTCACAATGAACTTCAGGCGTTGATGAAGAGTAGATGTCACAACTCATGCTACATGAATCCATGGACGACCCAAAAGGCAAGTATAGGATGGACGAATGTCCATAACATAGAATGACAAATAGAAAGTGTGGGGACCAATCTTGACAGGAAAATCCACTTCTCCATCCACAGATCTTCTTGAACCATCAAACGCTCTAACATTTAGAGTGGAGGGCCTCATCATTACTCCGTCCATATTCAGCTTAAACAAGGTAGCCTTAGGCATCACATTGAGTGAAGATCACGTATCCACCAAAACTCGAGATAAAATAGTGTCCAAACACTTCATAGAAACATGCAGCGCTTTATTATGGGCTATGCCTTCAATTGGGAGTTCATCATCACAGAAACCCAAAAAATTTCCCACAGCAATACTGGTGACTATTCCTTCAAACTGGGCCACAGAGATGTCTTGGGTAACATGAGCAGAACATAAGGTCTTCAATAAGGCGTTGCGGTGGGCCTCTGAACATAAAAGGAGAGATAAGATAGAGATCTTGGATGGTATCTGGTTGAGTTGATCCACTACTTTGTAATCACTCCGCTTGAGAATTCTCAAAAGTTCCTCTGCTTCTTGTCCTACAGAAAGTTCGGGTTGATTATCCATCACTTGCTTTCCCCTGGCCTTTGCTAGAACTTCACTGTTAGTTTCCCTAGGAGGTGGTGGTGGAGGAGAAAAGATCTGACCACTGCAAGTCATGTTACTGGTTCCTGTAATGTTGGTAACATTCTTGTCACCAACCGGAGGGTACTTATACCTCCTTCCATGAATATAGACCACATTATACTCCCGTGGAACTGCCTTCGAGTCGTTGCTTGTAGGAGGAATAGGAGCTTGAATCATTGTGGGGGTAATAGGAACCTGAATTGTTAACGGAATACTAGGGGTTGCTGAAAATCTTTTCGGATAGTAGGGGATTTCCAGGACATCAATCTCTTCTTCTCGGAATACTTCCTCTATCTGTAGGACACCGTCATCGATCAACTGTTGGATGGCCGTCTTCAACTCAGCACACTCTTCAGGTTTGGAGGAACATGTTAAGCAAAAGTCATAGAGTTCTTGTAGCACCTCATGCTTCAGCAAATGTTCTCTGACAGTTTCTAAAGATATCTTAATTTTATCAACCCTTGATACCAAAATCCATTCATTAACTTCTTAAATAGCACTGACCGTTCCCCCTTGATGAGGAGGCATGGGATTATTTTAAATATTCTGACCAACAGGGTTGAAGTTGATGGCTTTTGTATCGATGAGATATTGAACTTTGAATTTGAATGCTCTACAATTTTCAATTGTATGGCCTGGGGCACCAGAATGAAATTCGCAATGAGCATTAATATCATAACCCATAGGGAGAGGATTTGGCGGTGGACCGAGTTCACGCAATTGAACCAATTGACTAGCAAGTAACTATGGGAGAAGCTGAGCGTAGGACATGGGAATGAGATCAAATTTCTTTCAGGGGCTCTTTGTCTTTGAGGGGTTCTCGGGCCTTGTAGTTGTTGATTCGGTTGTTGATAAGTTGGAGGAGGTGCAAATTGTTGTTGCGGAACATAATGTGGTTGCGGAGCGAAAGGCCATTGTTGGGCCATCCAGGGTGCTAAAGTTGTAGCAGCATATACTTGAGGAACAAATTGGTTGGGAATAGCAGCAGGTGTAGGAAAATAAGGGAAATGTGGGAGCTCTTCCTTGGTTGATGGTGATGGCACTAGTCTCGCCCTCTTTCTTCTTGACAAAACCAGAGAACGGTTTTCTACTAATGCTCGCATTGTTGTTAACATTGTTAGGAACACCTTGAATCGTTCCAGCCTTAATGCACGTCTCAACGCATTCACCAATAATGACCATATCAGAGAAAGAAGTAGAAGTGTTATTGAGCATATGTTGGAGATAAGGGCCTTGTAGAGTACCCATAAACAGATCAATCAATTCTCGATCCAAGAGAGGAGGTTGGACCCTTGCAGCCAGTTCACGCCACCTCTGAGCGTATTCTTTGAAAGACTCTTCAGATTTTTGTACCATCCCTTGGAGCTGAGTACGGCTAGGAGCCATGGCAGTATTGTAATGGTAATGTTTCAAAAAAGCGTTAGCAAGCTCTCCCCAAGTATTGGCATGAGATCTTTCCAATTGCATATACCAATCCAACGCTGCCCCGGTTAAGCTGTCTTGAAAGAAATGCATGAGTAATGGTTCATTTTCAGCATAGGCCGCCATTTTGCGACAATAGGAACGGAGATGAGTCTCTGGGAAAGAAGTGCCTTTGTATTTGTCAAACTCTGGGACTTTGAACTTGGGAGGAATAACTACCCCAAGCACGAGGCACATTGCAGCAGTATTGAATCCGGAAGCCTTGATACCCTCCATGGCTCTAAGTCGCTCTTCGAGAGCATGATACATTTTTGCAGTTTCGGCAACCCCGGCAGCAAGGTTCACTTGGGGTTCATCAAGATTAATAACATCATAATGATCGTCGACATCATTCCTAGGAGCACCGGTAGGAGTCTCAACATTTGCATTGTCATTTCTCCCATTAGCAGAAGCGGAGGCTGTAGTAGTAGTAAGCTTGGCAACACTTTGGTGTAGTTCTTCTTGACCCTTGATCACGGCATGAAGGGTTTCCATAAGTTGATCCATGCGAGTACCCATGGTGTCCATATCCTGACGGAGTGCATTCTGGTTCTCTTCAAAAAGATCCATTAGCCTTTGTTGGTTGCCTCTGGTACGGTAAGGATGTAGAGGAGTCTTCTTTGCTGTTTACTGTAGTCTGATAAAAAGGGACCCCAATGAGTTTTGTTGTGAAAAATGAATGCATGGTAGTATGGATGAATGCTTTATCTTCATTTCTGAGGAGACCCGAAGACTCGTCTATCTTTTAAAATTTCCCTTTTTGAAAAGCTACATCAACGAGACTTGTCTTTGGATTTCCCTAGATATGAGGTATATATACATGATGATATGATGTCATGGTATGTTATGGCATGAAGTCTCAGCTCCACATATTCTGGATAACCATTGCGTAGTCCGTTGCACAGGCTGAAAGTAACAGGATCAAAGGTCCGACGTCACAGGCATGGAGTCAAAGTAACTACCCATGAGGTATGTACTAGAGGTTTATCACCTACCGAACAAGGTTCTAAAGAGTTCTCGAAGTCTACGCTCTTCCTTTGGATATTACCAACGTCCCAATTACTTGGTAATCAGTAATATTCGTAGGAAAAACTCGTCTGAGTGCAATATCGTGTGACAACTACTTCCTAATTACTCCGTTATAGTCTCCGCATTGCACCTAAAAGGCCAGGATAGGTTAACGGTTCTATGGCCCTCAGCTTCTCGAGTTCCCAGTTCGAAAGCAACGATATCTTCCCGATTACTCGGTAAATATCACTACTTTCAAGGGGACCTCCACTGAGTGGGGGATTTTCACGCTTCCTTCTTCAGGATTACTCCCTCAAAGTTAACATGAATATATCGCCCGTCCTAATCCTATGTGTAACCCAAGTCCGGGTATAGGACTTATCAAAAGTAATCACCAACCCAACATCACAATGTATCCAGAATATGTGAGTGGCAACAATATATGCAATATATACAAAAGAGTAAGGCAATAATAAAACAATAAAGAAAAATAAAGGAAATAAATAAACACCCAAAAAGACAAATAAACAAAACTAGGAGAGACTCGCAAAAGATCCCCAGCAGAGTCGCCAGCTGAAGTTACCGGCATGAAAACACAGAGCCGTCACCGAACTTTATTTATCCTGAAAGAAGGGGAAATATCGATAGAACCCCAAGGGAATGGATAAGATGGTCTTGCGACCAAGAAAAAGGGTAAGGGAGTCGGTTATGCGAGGGGAAGGTATTAACACCCATCGCATTCGTTGTACTCAACGGGATCCATTTTGTTGGTTTGTCTTAAAGGGTGTATTTATCTACAACTATGCTTGCTAAAAGGGAAATTAATGATTTTTTATTATTGCATTCGTGAGGGTTTCGCGACCCTTTGCCTACGTATCCAATGAAGGAATCAGAACAACGTAGTTCCTCTAGAAAATGGTTTGTTTGTTTGTGTTTTTTAGTGGGCGACGTTAACGCACGCATTCTAGCAATAAGTACAACTGGTATCGCGGTAGAATAGAGATAACATGCCCCTTTGGGGGAGTTTATATTAGTGGAGTGCTTTTGCGAGTTTTAGAATGAATTCCAGTAATGATTAGAGGCGTTTTTGGATTTTTGATTTGTGAATGAAGTTTTAGTATTAATTATTTACAAGGGAAAAGTCTAAAGGAGGCTAGAAAAAGCCCTAATCATTATTATGTACAAAGATCGATCCTAAAGTCTAATTTCAACACAAAACGACCAAAAAATAGATTTTAATCGTCTCTTGGAACTACCTAAGGAAACATGCTAATGAGATTAACAAAGCTAACAAAATAATAATAATAATAATAATAATAATAATAATAAAGAAATTAAATTCAAAATATTTGTTGTGTTTTTTGTGATGAAATAAATTAGGAAACAAAAGGAAATTAAAAACTTAACTCTAAATAATTTTGTTAATGGTTAATAAAGAGAAAATTAGAACAAGAAAAATAATAAGAACTTAAAAGATAAACAAAAATATGGTGTTCCTGGGTATTGATCCCAGGACCACTAGTTTGCATGTTCAAGACTTCCACCATTGTTCCATGCACGCCTATTTGATATTATTGCGACTTAAATATAATGTAAAGTAAAACAGAAGAGCAAATTAGGCTTAAAAAAGGCTTGGTTCGAGTTAGGCCCATGAGAGATGTTGAAGGGATCAATGCAAACCCTAATTATATTGGAGGTAGCCGGTGTTAAGCCTTGGGAGGGGGGAAGTCCCAACATTAATTCAACAAAAAGAAGAAAAAAGTAAATAATCCTCTTAAACTGAAACGTTGCTCTCATCCTATTCCTCTCTCTCTCTCTCACGCTTCTTCTGTCATCTCTTTCAATCATCTCATCACCATCACTTTATTTCTGTTATTTTCTTGTTCATGTTTATTAATCACGGTTTCTCAAACATAACTTCTCAAAAGCTCAATACATCATGTCACATAAAAACACAAACAAAAAATACTCCAAAACCCCAACAAAACCTGACACCCCAATTCGAGATGATCGTGTAGGTCACGTGTTACAGGGAAACTGAATATGCAGAAAATAAGGGAAAACGAAGAAAGAAAGTAGAGATTGAAACAGATGGAAGCGTACCTGACTGAATTCGAAGGCGATTGGTAGAGGGGAAGAGGAAGACTTTGGGCGCTTTGATAAAAAGAGGATGCGAAATAAATGCAGAAAGAGGTGAAGTTTCTTATTGGTTTTCTTTGTAATTTTATTAACGTATATTTAAAACTTTTATTTTCTCTTTGGTTCTTCTGCATGTGCTATTGTTGCAGTCGCGAGTTCTGCAGATTGGTGTTGTTGTTGCATCATAGAAAGATAATAATGTTGTTGTTCTACTCGTTGCAGTGATGAGAGAATGGATGAATGAAGTGTTACGTTGATGAATTAGATGGTTGTTTGTATGATGCGGTTTTGAGGAATCGTTGAAGTTTGATGTTTAATTAATGGTGCATGTATTTTGATTCTACGAGTTTGGGTGATTGAGAGGAGTATGCAGAATATTTTTCTCGGGTTTTCTTTCTGTTGAATTTTTTTATCCCTCTTTCGCGTGAGTTTTTTGTGTGTATATCTGGTTGTGAATTTGAAGGTTAAAGAATGGTTAGTAGGAGTGAGAGATAAAGGATGTTTGGAGAGGTTTGATAATTGTTGAAGGTATCCTTTCGCATGATATTTCTGTATGTTCTTATGTGTTTTGTTATGTGATATTGGTGTGGGGTTTCTCAGGTTTTGGCAAGTGTATTGGTCTCTCTTTTGTAGGGAAATTTGAACATTCCTGGTATGCTGCCTTTGTGCTTTTAGGATACAGGTTTTTATGTTACCTTGTATGATGTTATTTTCAGACTATTTTGAGCAGGTGTTTGGACTGTTTTGGTTCTTGCATAATACAGGTTTTATCTTTTTCTCTCTCATCTTTCTATGACATAAAGCTTGTCTGCTTTTTACTCAATAAATTCTGAAGGGTTTGTGAGTTTAGGAATATGATGACACACTTAGAGTTTGGGTTATTTTCTATGTTTGTAGCTATTGTTCTGTTGTCATGGCAGCTGTTTTGGCATTATTTGGCTGTTGTTTCTGCACTAATTTGTTGTTTGAACTGCCTTGTTAAAGCTGTTGCTTTTTTTTTGCTAGCCTGCGGCTTTTGTGATGCAATGCTTGCTGGTTGCAGCCTTGGGCTTGTTACTGGTTTTGTGACTTTAGCAGCCTACTGCTTTCCCTGCTGCTTGCGGTGTTTATTGTTTTGTTGTTTTGTTTTGATGCTTTCTAATAGCAGCTCATGTTTTCCAGTTTGGTGCAAGTTTGGGATAGTTTTTTTTTACAGTTAATGCTTAGAACTGTTTTGGCTAGTAGGTGCTATTTTTGTTTTGATTTGTTTTTTTGCAGAACTTTGGACTATTTCTGTCATACCTATGATGAATGTGATGTAATTCTGAGTTCGACTGTTGTTTCTTCTCCATTTTGTCCTCTGTGAACCAACAACAGTTGTGATTTGCAATGGATGGAATGTTGCCCATGATTGACTTAAACTTGTGAATTCTTACTTTTATGAAACCAAAATGGTTTGTGAGGTTTTGAGCATGATTGAATGCAAACCCTTCATTTCTGATTCCTAATGCAAACCCTAATGATGACATTAGAAGAAAAATTACTTGGCACTTCTTGATTAACTTTCAATTAACTAACAAATTATTATTTGTTTTTCTTTTCAAGCAAGATGGAAGGTGAAAATGCAAGTGTGATACGGTGGGAGAACTGACTTGGGATTTTGCGTTTGTGTTTGCAAATGTTCCGGTTTAGCAAGAGTCGCCACCGACTTTTTATTTTATCCTAAGGAAAGGTCAAAAAGCACAGGAAAGACCTTTGAGATGTTTTCTTGGGTTCGGGGAGTAGATTATAGAAAGGGAATGTATTAGCACCCTTTCTATCCATGGTTATCCATGGACTCTTAGTTACTTGCTTACACCACTTGCTTTGCTTTTCAATTGTTTGAAATGGAGCTCTTCAATTGTTTGAAATGGTGCTTTGTGTGTGATTTTGAAAGATGTTTTGAAAAGGGGCCATCGTTGTGGCAACCTTTGTAATGATTCTTGTTTGAATGTATACAAAGGTGTTTTTGTCTTTTGAAAAGTTTTCAATATTTGAAAGTAGGGTTTTGAAATTGTGTTGTGGAGTGTATTTTGAAGATAGCAAGGATGTTTTTGCAAGTTTTGATCAAGTAACTAAGAGTTGTCTACCCTATTTTACTCAAAGATCTTTCTTATGTTTTTAACCCTTTTAACAGTGTTGTTTCACCATTGTATTTGGTGAACAACCTTGTGTTAGGATGTTAAACAGGACAGGCGCGGGTCATCGTATAGACCATGATAGCAATGGTGTCAGGTATTTTTGGCAACTTTCTTGAGGGACTTGATCATTTTGTTTAGGCAAGTCAGATAGAGTCATCGAGGGACTATGATCTTTTGTTTGTTTTTGTTTTGCCAAAGTACTTGACATGCATATCATGGTCCATTTTTGAAGACAACAAGTGGATTGAAACCCTAGGGGTGCAAGTGTGAATTGTGTTTGTTTTCATGCATTTTATCTTGGATTAGGTCAAGCTAATTGTGATTTTATTTTGCATACAAACCTAGGTCTAATCATGGCATAATTGAAAGCGTCTAAAGGTGCGAGAATTTAAATTCTACACTATTACAACATGATATAGGGAGGGGGTACAAATTTGAATTGGGGATCATTTTGCAAGAAATTAAATTTTAAATTATTACAACCATATTGAATGGGTAAGGTATAATATTAAATACACAATATTTAAATAAATACAATAAATAAATATTCAATAAAGTGTATTATGCAAAAAATGTTTTTTATGTATGTAAAAAGTATTTTTGAATATAAAGTGTAAATAATAAAAAAAAGTCAATTTTAATTATTTTGTTCTTTAGGGCAAAAACCTTAATTTTTTAAATAAATAGTATTATTTATTATTTATATACAATAATGTATTAATTTGTACAAAAATATAAATATATTGAAAAAATGGTATTTTTAGTATACAATATTAATAAAAATGAAAATGTATTATTTTTGAATTTTTTGTCTTAATTATTTAATTAAAATATGTATGTATATGTATTAAATATATTAAATATACTAACTGTGTATAAAAATAAAATAAATTATTTACAACATGGTATATATTTCAAGAACATATTTTCAAGTATGTACAAAATAATAAATAAAGATAAACATATTTTTTTATATTATTTTTGAGTTTTAATAAAAGGGATATAAAGTATTTAAATCATTTTTATACTAGTAAAATAAAAATAAATATCAAATAAATATGAAAAAATATAAAAATAATTTTTTGGCATTTTTTATATTTGGACATAAAATAATAAAGTCAGAATAAAAAATAAAAATATCAAAATGACAAATATACAAATAAATGGGCCAGGGGGGTGTAAACTGAAAATGTATGTGTGAGAAGCAAAAGCAAACAGGTCCAGCCCAAGTAACTTCATCTTCTTCCTCAGTTCACAAAAAACGCGTGTTATGTACATCAACTGCTATCTCCTGATTCCTTGACTTTTTAACAAAACTCATAACATGAAACTTGTAGAGCATCAAGCAACGAATCCAACCATATAAAAAACTTAAGCTAACTCTCAAAGACCGGAGAGAATTTCTCTGGCCCTAAATCTTAACCTAGTTTTTTCAGAAAGTTCATGAACAAAATTCTCCTAGCACGATTAATATAAATGAAAACTAAGCACATGTATGATTTCAGGGCTATGAGTACAACATATTTCATTCACAAACCTAAGTCTAACTATTCCTAAATAGAGAGATAGAAGTTCATGAAATACCTGTTTCAGCTGACTTCGAGCTGGACAATGCAGCAACTGCCAAGGGTGCTTGAGGTTCTTTTGAGCTTTCCTAATGTCCAATGAAGCTTTCCCAATGCTTAGTTTGTTTTGAAACAGCTTGAATCGTGGTACAGAACTCAACCTGCAAAGCTTTGAAACAAAAATGGAAATGTGTGTTAATGGTGTTACAGCAACTTGTGGATGGTCTGGATAGCTCAGGTATGTTGGTTGGAAGGTGTTTGAAGTATCTTTGGACAAAACGCACGATGGAATTGGATGATGGCTTGCAAAATGCAGAACTGGCCCTGTTTTGCAAGAAAATGGGGAATTTGTGCACAAGGGGTTTTGAGAGCTTCAGGAATCGTGTTTCTGGCTTATTAGGGTGTATGAAACTTGTTTGACAACTTTGTTTTGGTTGGCTTTATCAGATGAGAGAGATGCCTTGTGTTTTGCAAGTTTTCTTCTCTTTGAAGCAAAAGGGTAGAAGTGAGGTTATAGACTTGTACATGTCATCCTATCACCATGCACACAACCCTCTTGGCCCCTCTAATTATTGGATTTTGTTTGCAGCATGAGATCTGGTTCAATGCTCTAGGATGTTGTTTTGACATAAAGCAAAGTTCAAGCAAAAATGGCATTGTTACTTTTTCCATTTAAGGCTTTATCTAGTGTATAATACCCTAATGATCAAGACAATGCCTTGGCTCAATGGATATGCATTAAATTATGGAGTACAAACTGGTTTAGAGGCCTGTAATTGTGAACCAAGCTATCTAGATAAGATTTGACAAGTGGTATGAACATGCATTGGCCATGGATCAAAGTGAGTTTTTGCCAACTTTAAGCATTCGATTCTCCCTAACCACAAAGGTGTTTGAGGAGTTCTTGGACAATTTGGAAAGCTTGCAACATGTACTATAATCCATCTTTGAAATTCCACTTGAAAATCCAAGTGGAACTACGTGAAAAATGGCCATGAAGATGGGTCAAAATCCTGCCTAAACTAGGGCAAAATTTTTCTAAGTTAAAAGTTTTAGGTACCCTTGTTCCAAAAATCATAACTTGAGATACAAGCTTCTTTTGAGAAAAATTTATGAACAAAAGTTGTAGACTTTGTGATGGACTACAACTTTCATGTTGCAAGTTTTGTTTGAATCCATTTGCATCTTGGTGAAAAAATGGGACAAAGTTAGGAAAAAATAAGAAAATTTTATAACTTAGAAAATTTATAAGTTATGAAATTTTTCTATTTTAAACCCTAATTTACATTTTTGGGTTTCTTGATGAACAAGTTTCATAATTTGACATGTCTTGATGAAAAATGATTCTTGGCACTTGATTTTGACCAAAAAGTCAAAGTTTGACTTTTTAGTATACAGTCAAATTTGATCAGTTGACTGAAAAAATTCATCTGTCAATCCTATGCATTTGAGATCTTTTGAATTTGTTGAATGGATCAAGACAATGCCATTGAGTCCTTGAGTCCATGATTGAGCTTTATGTGCCATTGGCTAGCTCAAACAGTCAAAAAATGCCTTTGTACAATCAAAACCCTAAAAATGACCATTTTGCCCTTTTGATGATCTGATCAAATTTCTTGTGGAATTGTGATCCAAACTTGATCAAATGGTTCATATGAGTTCATAATGTTGATGTGGGTCGAAATTCATAAGGTTTGACTGCCAATTGGCCACAATTGACTTTTTCCCCAATACAACTGATTTCTAGGTCAACTGTCCAATTGACTGGGCAAAAATTTGAATCAAGGCTTGAAACTTGGTATGGACAAACTTGTGAGTCCCACATGAAGTATGAAAGTCAATTTGGGCATTGTTGGTCAAAATATCACTGTGCAAACTCAAACCCTAATTTAGGTCAATAGTGCAATGAGGTGTCTTGAGCAGAGCAAACCCTAGCTTGACCTTGACTTCCATGATTCTTGTGATGAGAAATGTTGATGAGATGAGAGGGCAAATTTTGGGGTACAACAGTTGCCCCTGTTCAATCTTCTTGAACCTGAAGAGTTAGATTGGCAAGTTTGCCTTTTGCGGCTCGAAGGTAAAAGAGGATTGGACATTAGAGTGCCCGTAAATTTGCACTCGTCATAATATAGCTGAGGAAATGGGCTTAAAGATGTCATTTAGAGATGGTAGAATCTTGCTGGAGATGGGCTTAAAGATGCCATCCAAGAATGTTTGTTGAATTGCAATGTGGTATGTCAGAAGAATGAGCATTAAAATGGTATCCGTGTTTGGAATGCATTTGAACTGTATCTGGAGACTGAATTTGCATGAGCGAAAGAATGGCGTCCGTGTCTGGAGCGTATCTGAGCTGTAAAGGTATTTGAACTTTGAATGAATATCAGAATGACTGCCGTGTCTGGAGTGTATTTGTATTGTATCTGAATTCTGAATGGGCAACAGAGAAACGTCTGTGTATGGAGCATCTCTGGGCTGGGGATAAATTCTGAATGAGTGATAGAATGGCAACCGTGTCTGGAGCATATCTGGACTGTATCTGAAGTTGAGATCTGTATGAGTAGCAGAATGACTTCCGTGTCTGGAGTGTATCTGAGACTGTAACTGAGATATGAATAAATGATAGAATAACCTCCGTGGCGATTGCACTGGGGAGAATCGAACTGCTGGTGTAAGGGTCAGAATGGCATCCGTGTCTGGAGTGTATCTGAACTTGTGGTTGATAGTTGAATCTGAATGAGAGATAGAATGGTTGTCGTGTCTGGAGTGTATCTAGTCTGTATCGGATTGCTGAAGTCTGAATGAGTAGTAGAATGACCGCCGTGTATGGGGTGTATCTGTACAGTATTTTGACTTGAAATTGTGAATGAGTAATAGAATGACCGCCGCGTATGGGGTGTATCCATATTGTATCTGAATAATTGTTAACGGTAGCCTTTTAATCTTATCCTGAAAAGGGTAAAATGTTAGCTAAAACACAAAGTTATGTTGCATGATATGTATGATGCAATGAATTGTATTTCATTAATGTTTATGATATATGAATGTAATGGAGGCGCATGTAAGCTGAGTAATTGTCTTGCTGAGGAAAATAAAATCTTGACAATTGGGGATAATGAAATCTTTGGTTATTGTCGGGGAAAGTAAATCCTTGATCGATGTTGGGGACTTCAAAGATCTTTGAATACTGAAGATGAGAAATCCTTGCTGACTGCTTGGGGATTAAAGATCTTTGATTGTTGAGAATGAGAAATCATGGGACCACTGCTGGAGATTGAAAATCCTCGGCGATTTGTGGGGATTCACAAGGCCTTTGACAAATTCTGCAGGGAATGAGAATCCTTCACGACTTTCCTGGGAAATAGGGAAAACTCTAAAATCTCTACTGGGGAGTTAAAACCTAGGAGGCTTCTGCTTGGAGAAATGAGACCGGGATTCTTCGATCTTGCTGGGAGATAACTCTGTGGGGGAAATGATTTTCAAGTTTTTCGGATTCCACTGGGGATCTTGAAGCTTAACTCTGATGGGAATTTTGAAACTTAACTCGGTTGGGGAATCAAGTCTTTTAGAATGCACTGGCTCCGCTGAGGATCTTGAAGTTTAACTCCGCTGGGGAAATGGCACAAAGATATCTTCCTACACCTTCAACCTATCAGTAATTATCCTTTTTCAATTTCATTTTATTTGTAAGCAGTGATTATATTCAAATGCATATGCTTATTTAACAAAACATTGGACGTTTTCAAATAAAACATAAGTGTAAAAAGAAAGGCGAACAAATTTCTGCACTTTGAAGTATATTTGTATTTTAACTTTTGTGAGTATCTTTGTACAAAGGAGACAGACATCCTAGTAAGAGAATGTTGTCGTAAAAATTGAAAAAATTTATACAAAAGAAAGATGGCTATGTGTAACAATTCCATGGGATTCCCATTCTGCTATAGCCTTCATAACTCTGAATATCTTGTCCATTTGCTGCTTCGTCCACCGATAACTGGATTGATCAGAATCTTGGAGCTTGTTGGTGAAGAGATTGTTCTTAAGGTGATCCGACGAGACATATTCATACGCTTTAATTCCCTAACTTTTGCCTGGACCGCCCTTTCAGGTTTTCGATCCACCGGGAAACCCTTTTTTGCCTAAGTCGCCCTTTTGGGTTTTTAACTTGTCGGGTGTACAGATTTTTTTTGTTTTATCCCTAATTTTTGCCTGAACCGCCCTTTCTGGTTTTCGATTCACCAGGATGCCCATTTTTGCCCAAGTCGCCCTTTCGGGTTTTCAACTTGTCGGGTTATCTTATGCGTAGTATCTTTTAACTATGTCTGCGTTCGCAGGGTGTGGCAGGTCGTCGCCGTCCATGGTGGTCAGAATCATTGCCCCACCAGAAAAGATGCTCTTGATCACAAATGGTCCTTCATAAGTAGGAGTCCACTTGCCCCTGGGATCACTTTGCGGTAAGAGATCCGCTTGATTACAAGATCTCCGACTTGATATACTTGACGTCTAACTTTCTTGTTGAAAGTCTTGATCATCCGTTTTTGATACGTTTGACCATGACAAACAGCAGTAAGTCGCTTCTCGTCGATCAAATTAAGTTGGTCAAGCCGGGTCTGAATCCAATCGTCTTCACTCAAACCGGCATCCTTCATAATCCTCAAGGAAGGAATCTGAACTTCCATAGGCAAAATAGCTTCCATGCCATATACCAAAGAAAATGGGGTTTCCCCTGTTGAAGTACGTGCTGTGGTACGATATCCATGCAGAGCAAACGGTAACATCTCATGCCAGTCCTTGTAGGTGACTGTCATTTTTTGGATGATCTTCTTGATATTTTTGTTCGCGGCTTCAACAACACCGTTCATCTTCGGCCGATAGGGAGATGAATTGTGATGATAAATCTTGAACTGTTCGCATAGAGCGGTGATCATGGTGTTGTTCAAATTTGTACCATTGTCTGTGATGATCCTGTCGGGGACACCGTACTGGCATATGAGTTTCTGCTTGATAAAGCGGGCAACCACATTCTTTGTAACTGAGGCATAGGAAGCTGCCTCGACCCATTTGGTAAAATAATCAATAGCGACCAAGATGAAGTGATGTCCATTGGATGTCGTAGGCTTGATCTCTCCAATCATGTCAATGCCCCACATTGGGAATGGCCAAGGAGCTATCAAAATGTTGAGAGGAACAGGAGGAATATGTACCTTGTCGGTGTAGACTTGGCATTTGTGGCAGGTACGGGAATGTTGATGACAATCAGCTTCCATGGTAGACCAATAGTAGCATGCCCTTAGAATCTTCTTAGCCATCGTATGTCCGCTCAAGTGGGTGCCAAATGTGCCACTGTGTATCTCAGTCATGATCAACTCTGCTTTAGCTTTGTCCACACAACGAAGTAAAACACAATCATGGTTGCGCTTATAAAGGATGCCATTGCTTAGGAAGAACTTGGCAGCAAATATCCTTAAGAACTTTTTGTCATTGACGGAAGCTCCTTCATGGTATTCTCTAGTCTGGAGATACCTTTTGATTTCATGAAACCAAGGTTGTTCCACTACTTCTTCGGTATTAATCTCATGACAGTGCGCAGGTTCGTCCATTCGCTCGATGGTAATTCGGGGAGTCTTGTTATCCCAGTTGAGTTTAAACATGGAAGACATTGTAGCCAGAGCATCTGCTAGCTGATTTTCTTCTCGCGGGAAATGCTCGAAGGTAATCTACTCAAAATGAGGCAACAATGTTAAGACATGTTCTTTGTATGGGATAAGATTAGGATGTTTAGTGTCCCACTCTCCTTTGACTTGACTGATAACCAAAGCCGAGTCCCCAAATACGACCAAATATTTGATTCCCAAGTTTATAGCAGCCTTGAGACCAAAGATACAAGCTTCATATTCGGCCATGTTGTTGGTACAGCTGAAGCAAAGTCGGGCAGTGAAGGGTGTATGGAAACCTTCCGGAGAAATGAGTACCGCACCAATACTATTGCCAAGTGCATTCGAAGCGCCATCAAAGTACAGGGTCCATCGGGATCCTTGTTCAGGTCCGTCATATGGTCTTCTACCTTGGATGTTGTCCAATGTCATGATGTCCTCGTCAGGGAAGTCAAATCTTATAGATTGGTAATCTTCGACGGCTTGATGAGCTAGATGGTCAGCTAGTACACTCCCTTTTATAGCTTTTTGGGTAGTATACTGGATATCATACTCTGTCAGGATCATTTGCCATCTAGCGATTCTTCCAGATAAAGCAGGCTTCTCGAAGATGTACTTAATTGGATCCATTTTAGAAATCAACAAAGTGGTGTGAGTCAACATATACTGTCTTAGCCGGCGAGCAGCCCATACCAAAGCGCGTCAAGTTTTCTCGAGCAGTGAGTAGCGAGTCTCACAGTCAATAAACTTTTTGCTAAGGTAATTAATGGCATGCTCTTTTCGGCCAGACTCATCATGTTGGCCCAGCACGCACCCCATTGAGTTATCCAAAACAGTCAGATACATGATTAGTGACCTTCCTTCGACGGGTGGCATCAGAATAGGAGGTTCTAGCAAATACTCCTTGATCTTATCAAAAGCAACTTGACAATCATTATTCCATTCAACTACCTGATCTTTCTTCAACAACTTGAAGATTGGCTCGCAGGTAGATGTCAGGTGAGAGATGAACCTTGCAATATAGTTTAAGCGTCCCAAGAATCCTCTAACCTCCTTTTCAGTACGGGGGCAGGCATTTCTTGTATAGCTTTTACTTTAGCTGGATCAACCTCAATGCCTTTGTTGCTGACAATAAATCCCAAAAGTTTACCAGACCTAACCCCAAAAGTGCACTTGCTTGGGTTTAGTCTGAGCTTATACTCCTTCAACCTGGCAAACAGCTTTTGCAGATGATCAAGGTGTTCTTCTTCTATCTGTGATCGAGCTATCATATCTTCTACGTAAACTTCGATCTCATGATATATCATATCATGAAACAAAGCTACCATGGCGCGTTGATAAGTTGCCCCTGCATTCTTTAGTCTGAATGGCATCACTTTGTAGCAGAAGGTACCCCATTGCGTAACAAAGGTTATTTTCTCCATGTCCTCGGGGGCCATTTTGATCTGGTTGTATCCCGAGAATCCATCCATGAAGGAAAACACCTTGTGCTGAGCTTTGTTGTCAACCAAGATGTCGATATGTGGCAATGGGAAATCATCTTTAGGGCTAGCCCTGTTCAAATCCCGATAGTCCACACACATTCTGACTTTACCATCCTTTTTAGGTACGGGCACAATGTTAGCAACCCATTGTGGATAGTAAGTAACAGCCGGAAAGCTAGCGTTGAATTGCTTCATTACCTCAGCTTTAATCTTCTCAGACATGTCAAGTCTCATCCGGTGGACCTTTTGTTTGATCGGTGGACAGTCTTCTCTTGTAGGGAGACGGTGAACCACGATATATGTGTCCAACCCTGGCATGTCTTCATAAGACCCGGCGAAGATTTCAACGTATTCGTTTAACAACTGCACTAAGCGCTCCTTGACACTTGGTTCCAGGTTGGCACCCACTTTTACTTCTTTCCTGTCTTCCTCTGTTCCCAAGTTGATGGTTTCTAGCAACTCTTCGTGAGGCAAAATGGCCCTCTCTTCTTGTTGTAGAAGTCTGGCTAATTCTCCTGGCACTTCACAGTCTTCGTCAACTTCGTACTCATCATGATTGACCAAATCTTCAGGGTTATTGAAGGCTAAAGCATAATAGTCACCCATGGAATCCGGAGTGGACGGGTACCTGCATTTGTGAGTGTGGGTGTGTGTAAGGGATAGCCATCCTTAAATAAACAAAATGCAAAAGGAAAGAAAATGAACATAGCAGTTTATAGATGAAAAACGTCCAATGATTCATTAAAACATGGCATATGATAATGAAGAAGATCAAGCCCTTACAAATGGACCTACATGCCCCGGGCAAGGCATGAGGTAAAAATAGTGTGCGAATTGTTTTAATTATTATAGACCATAAATGGGAAATTGTTCAAAGATAAAATTACTGGTTGATAAAGGTGATGGGAACAAAATCCTTTGCTTCCCAGTTGCTCAAACCCCTTTCGACGGTCGGAAAGATCCAATCTTCAAAGTGTCTCTCTTCATCTTCATCTTCTACAGCATTGATTCCATGGTGTGAGATTTTGACGGGTGGTCTTCCAACCTTGGAGCGACGCATAGCCTTTTGTCCTGCAGCAGTAAACCCTAACCCAAACTTGTTTGTCTTATGGGGAAAGTCAGGCAATTGTCCCCATATTGTACTCTTCCCTTTTTGATCACCGCCTCTGCGTCCTTGAGATATGCCAACCTAGTTACATGCTCGGGAACGATAGGCATCTCGACCATTGTCTTTGCAATTGCTACCTCAGGAGACACTTCCTAGAAATGTTGGAAAGGCGTTTCGATGAACTCTCCATCCAACTCCACATAGAGGAAGGAATTGAGATGACTTATCATGTACTCTTCCTCGCTGTGCACTGTTATAATTTTACCCTTAATAGGATATTTCAGCATTTGGTGCAAAGAGGAGGTAACTTCCCTGGCATAATGGATCCACGGTCTTCCTAACAAACACGAATATGACGGACGGATGTCCATCACGTAAAAGGTGGAGTTGAAAACTTATGTGCCTACTTTGATAGGAATATCAACCTCTCCATGAACCATTCTTTTGGACCTATCAAAGGCCCTAACAACGATGTTACTAGGTTTGAGGGTCAGTCCTTCATAGTCCAAACGGTCTAAGGCTTTCTTCGGCAGCACATTCAAGGAAGAACCAGTATCAACTAAGACATGGGCGAGAGTGGTTCCCCAGCATTCAATTGAGACATGTAACGCGTCGTTGTGTTTCCTTCCTTTGGGAGTCAAGACAGCATCGGAAAATCCAAGGCCATTATCAGCAGTAAGACTGGCCACACATTCCTGAAACTCGTCAGCCGAAGTCTTCTGGGGTACATGTGCCGCCTTCAAGAACTTGATTAGGGCCTTAGCATGGGCCTCAGAACAGAGTAGAAGAGCCAACATTGAAATTTTAGAAGGGATCTTCCCTAACTGTTCCACAACATCGTAGTCACTTTTTCTAATTATTTTCAAGATTTCATCCATTTCTTTCTGAGTGGTTTCGAGGATAACCACAGCATGAGCCTTCGTCCTGACAGGCACTTCTAGTATCCCCTTACCCTTGTCGGTAGTATCAACAGATGGTCTTACTTCAGGAGTATCTAATTCTTCAATTATTGGGCCTTGCACAGATGGTCCAACAGGTACAGAAGCTTTCAAGGGTCCGAAAACTGCTCGAGGGGGAGCAATCTCCGGAGAAAAGATCCGACTGCTGCGGGTTATCT
Organism: Vicia faba; assembly: GCA_948472305.1. Taxonomy (NCBI): domain Eukaryota; kingdom Viridiplantae; phylum Streptophyta; class Magnoliopsida; order Fabales; family Fabaceae; genus Vicia; species Vicia faba. Next base: position 1,022,984,161 of record OX451736.1, on the reverse strand, counting down.
TGCTTGTACCCGCAATGTTCCCTATATCAGGGTTTTCTTCTTCTGAATTTTCTTGGACTGCCTCAATTTATTTGATACCATGATAGAAGATTTCTCCTCCATAGTTCCATGGTATCATTTTGCTTGATTGGTATGGGACAGGTCCCGACATGGTGATCTTTAAAGGTACACATTCAGAGTTGGGTGTAATCCTGACAGGCCTTTTGCAAGCCTTGGGAGGATTGTCGGAAATGGTTATGATTGCGATATCGTTAGTTGAAGTAGCAAAAGTATTAGGAGTAACAGGATTGAAGGTATCAACAGGGGTTTTCTGGAAAAGTATCTATTGGGTATCCATCAGGCGTTGGACACATGACTTCAACATTGGGCAATCACCTCGTATGTTCAAACAAAAATAACATTCTTTACCATAACCAGGAAAGATCCAGGCTCTCATCAAATTTTCTTTAATCACAAGTAACGGCGTCAACAGGTCAACAACGTCAGTAACATGAAGGTCCTCCATAACAACATGAACATTATTACCGTGCTTGGGCATCGGAGCAGAAATCACATTGGGATTCTCAGGCGCATCGAATTCTACTTCTTTGGCGTCAATCAAGTCCTGGATTTTGTTCTTAAGCGCTCAGCAATTATTGGTATCGTGCCCAACATTGTCGGAATGGTAAGCACATTTGGCATTGGAATGGTAGTATGGAGAGGAGGTGTTAGGGTTCTTTGGCACTTCCTTCAAACTGGTAAGATTCAGCTTCAACAAATGGGGGAGTACCTGAGTGGGCGTCATGTTGATGCGGGTGAACTGTTGTTGTGGCCTTTCTACCCGTTGTTGATTTGGTCTTGACTGATTGTTACGAGGTTGATCATTTGAATAATTTTGAATCATTACAGCCCCTACAGTCGGCCGACGCTCGGTTCTTCCCTGACCCTTTTGAGAATACACAGTGGAGGCTTATTTCTTAGCTGGGAAGGGTTTCTTAAAAGCTGTGGATGCGGAAGCATCCTTTTGAATCTTGCCACTTTTAATACTGGCCTCGACCCTCTCGCCAATCAAAATTAGTTCAGTAAATCCCGCGGAAGAACTTCCGATTAGATGATTGAAGAAGGGGCCAGACAAGGTCCCCAGAAACATGTCAACTAACTCCCTATCTGACAACGGCGGCTGCACCCTTCCAGCTAGATCACACCACTTTTATGCGTACTCTTTAAACCCTTCATTGGAAGTCATCTCCATACTTTGTAACTGGGTACGAGTGGGCGCCTAATCAGCATTGTGTTGATATTAACAATAAAAAGTAGCTGCTAAGTCTTCCCAATTGTGAACCTCTGATCTCTTGAGCTGATAAAACCAGTCCAACTGCGTGCCAGACAAACTGTCTTGGAAAAAGTGTACCCAGAGGTCTTTATCAGATGAGTGGGGTTGGATTTTTCTGACATACGATCTCAGGTGCATCTTTGGGCAAGAAAGACCGTTGTACTTAGCAAATGTTGGTACCTTGAACTTGGGAGGGATAACAATCCCAACTACCAGCCCTAGTTCTTCAAAATCCAAACCAGGGACCCTCTGCAACTCCATGGCTTCCAGTCTATCCTTAAGATTCTTATATTTATCATCCGCTGGTGGATACTGTTGTTTGGAGTAGTCTTCGTCTTCTTCCTCTTCCTCCTCTTCAACCTTAGATTCAGAAGGTACAGCAGTCTCTTTCCCTTTACCGGCCCCTTCGTCAGACATTGAGGGGAACTCAAGAACATTCCTAGCATTGCTCTCAAACCTTCTTCCAAAAGTTGCTACTCCAGGTCTCTTTTTCTTTTTCTCTTTATTCTTCTCCAACAGAGCTTTGAGGTCCTCTTGACCCTTTGCCAAGGTTATGAGAAGTTGCTGGAATTGTGAATTTTGTGCCTGCAGATCCTTTATCGTCTGCTCCAAATCCATCTTGCTGAAATAAACAGCAGAAAGATAAGGAAACCTGGTGTGAATACCTGTTTATGCATATGATGAATGGTATGTTATTCATGCAATGCATTCAAGGATTTAGAAATTCAAATTTGTTGCAAACAAAAAGAACGCACGTCATATTAAGAAGAAATTGTTAGTACATAAGTGCCCCATGGGCAAAATATTACAAAATTCTTAATGTAAAAAGACATTGCGCATCCTCTTTGATGCGATGTAAGTGTTGAGAGTTTCCTCCTCATGAAGTCGGCGGGTAAGCTCCAAAACCTTCTTCTCACTGGCATAGAAGCTGGCTTCAAAAGTATTTCGTTATTCCTTGAGTTGGATCCAACTCTTTTGCATTTCTTCCCATGATGTTGGCATGTCAGGATGTAGGATGGTGTATGGAACCCCTCCTTCCATAACAGGCTCTTTGATCAAGGGGAGAATGTGGGGGTATGGCATCATAAGATTCTGGGCGTGGGTTCGTACCCACTTGAGGTAAGGCTCAAGGGGGATGGAATTTTTATGCCCCAGTGTCTTATTATCCACCTTGTTGGGCATCCTCCAAGCTCTGATGAACCTTTGTCGAAGTCCTTGCGCATCGTTGTCGAAGTCAAAAACTAGGTCAGGAATCAGCATGTCATGAGGGCCATCCCTCCGAGCATATCCAAATTGTCTCAAAGCTAGACAGGGGTTGTAGGTAATGCCCCCCCTAATGCCAAGTAGTGGGACATTAGGGAATTCCCCACAACGATCAATGATGATGACATTTTCTCTGGACCGAGAACACCAATGTACATCAGAATGTGTGAGGGTCATCAAATGTTGCGACCACCTTAAACCCTGCTCATTCTTCAAAACTGGTTGTGGAAGGTGAGAAATAAACCACCTTTCTAGGAGAGGAGTACAGCACATGAGAACACCTCTTTTCCTCATTGTTTGTGTGTAAAATGAGTGTAGGATGTCCCCAAGCAATGTGGGTATAGGATTCTTGGATATGAAAATCTTGACAGCATTCACATCTATAAGCTGATCAGGGTTTGGGAACAAGACCAACCCATAGATGAGGAGTGCCACAATCTCTTCAAAGGCTTGTATATCAAGAGAATTCCAACAGTCTTGTGCCTTCTCAAACAGAAACTTTGCCAAGAAACCCTTGACACCACTTCTGGTTTCCCAATGCCCCTTGATGTCAGATGATTGCAAGTGTAATGCTTGAGCAACATCTTCAGGCTTTGGTTCTTTTTCCGTACCGTTGTAGGGTAGTTGATGAAGGATAGGAATTCTCAAGAGTTGAGAAAATTCCTCCAAAGTATGCACCAACTGGTAATCAGGGAATGTGAAACAGTGGTGTAGAGGGTCAAAGAACTGGAAGAGGACTTTCACCAAGTCTTCTTCAATATTAGAGTTGACCAAGTTGAGAAGTCTACCATGTCTTTCACTGAAGAGATAATTCTCTAGAATCCTGGAAGTAAGCTCCTTGAGTTGAGGAGGGATTCACAAGGTTGACTTGAATTGTTTTCCTGCGAAGGGATTCTATAACCTACAAAACAAGAACAAAGATGAAGATCTAAACCCTTGAAATGGTTAGTGGATGCATATGATGCTTTATGATGTTCATGATGTATGCACAAGCACATGTACAAGCAAGTCACACAAAACCCTAGTTTCAGGCTTGCATGAGGTTTCATAGGTAAGTACCCTCTTGAGTTTAGTTGGCTCAAACCTGTCCTATAAATAGTAACCGGGTTCTAAGGAGCTCAATATCACTGGATTGTTTTCTATGTTCATTGTTTTGGTTTAGCCACTTAACTAGCGACCAAAATATTCCAAGAAAACAACCCTCAATGAGTGTAGTATCGAGTATCTACCAACTCCGGACTGCACCAAAGCCGGTCATCTCACTACCCCTAATAAAAGGCCAAGATGGTCAAGTAAGGTTCTAAGAGTTCATTAATGCTTCGTGACATCACTCAGCGGCCCCGTATTCTCTTTGATTGACTCAAAGGCTACCGGTACTCACAAATATGTCGCACTAATATAGCTATTGCTTCAACCGTGTTGGTATACCCCACACAGTTTCCACAATGTATTGCTATTTAACTATGAATGTTTCCCAAATCCGGGTGGATGATTTCAAGCCCAAACAAGAGAACCAAATGTAAAGCAATCAAAGCAAACAATATAATCATGCAAAAGGTGATCTAAGCCCTAAGGTTACTCCACTTTTAAAGTAATCCCCGGCAGAGTCTCCAGTTCTATGATACGGTGGGAGAACTGACTTGGGATTTTGCATTTGTGTTCACAAATGTTTCGGTTTAGCAAGAGTCACCACCAACTTTTTATTTTATCCTAAGGAAAGGTCAAAAAGCACAGGAAAGACCTTTGAGATGTTTTCTTGGGTTCGGGGAGTAGATTATAGAAAGGGAAGGTATTAGCACCCTTTCTATCCATGGTTATCTATGGGCTCTTAGTTACTTGCTTAGATCAGTTGCTTTGCTTTTCAATTGTTTGAAATTGTGCTCTTCAATTGTTTGAAATGGTGCTTTGTGTGTGATTTTGAAAGATGTTTTGTAATGATTCTTGTTTGAATGTATACAAAGGTGTTTTTGTCTTTTGAAAAGTTTTCAATATTTGAAAGTAGGGTTTTGAAATTGTGTTGTGGAGTGTATTTTGAAGATAGCAAGGATGTTTTTGCAAGTTTTGATCAAGTAACTAAGAGTTTTCTACCCTATTTTACTCAAAGATCATTCTTATGTTTTTAACCCTTTTAACAGTGTTGTTTCACCATTGTATTTGGTGAAGAACCTTGTGTTAGGATGTTAAACGGGACAGGCGCGGGTCATCGTATATACCATGATAGCGTCATTTTGTCTTGAGGGGCTTGATCATTTTGTTTAGGCAACTCAGATAGCGTCATCGAGGGACTATGATCTTTTGTTTGTTTTTGATTTGCCAAAGTACTTGACATGCATATCATGGCCCATTTTTGAAGGCAACAAGTGGATTGAAACCCTAGGGGTGCAAGTGTGCATTGTGTTTGTTTTCATGCATTTTATCTTGGATTAGGTCAAGCTAATAGTTGATTTTATTTTGCATACAAACCCTAGGTCTAATAATGGCATAATTGAAAGCGTCTAAAGGTGCGAGAATTTAAATTCTACACTATTACAACATGATATAGGGAGGGGGGTACAAATTTGAATTGGGGATCATTTTGCAATAAATTAAATTCTAAATTATTACAACCATATTGAATGGGTAAGGCATAATATTAAATACACAATATTTAAATAAATACAATAAATAAATATTCAATAAAGTGTATTATGCAAAAAATGTTTTTTATGTATGTAAAAAGTATTTTTGAATATGAAGTGTAAATAATAAAAAAAGTCAATTTTAATTATTTTGTTCTTTAGGGCAAAAACCTTAATTTTTTAAATAAATAGTATTATTTATTATTTATATACAATAATGTAATAATTTGTACAAAAATATAAATATATTGAAAAAATGGTATTTTTAGTATACAATATTAATAAAAATGAAAATGTATTATTTTTGTATTTTTTGTCCTAATTATTTAATTAAAATATGTATGTATATGTATTAAATATATTAAATATACTAAGTGTGTATAAAAATAAAATAAATTATTTACAACATGGTATATATTTCAAGAACATGTTTTCAAGTATGTACAAAATAATAAATAAAGATAAACATATTTTTTTATATTATTTTTGAGTTTTAATAAAAGGGATATAAAGTATTTAAATCATTTTTATACTAGTAAAATAAAAATAAATATCAAATAAATATGAAAAAATATAAAAATAATTTTTTGACATTTTTTATATTTGGACATAAAATAATAAAGTCAGAATAAAAAATAAAAATATTAAAATGACAAATATACAAATAAATGGGCCAGGGGGGTATAAACTGAAAATGTATGTGTGAGAAGCAAAAGCAAACAGGCCCAGCCCAAGTAACTTCATCTTCTTCCTCAGTTCACAAAAAACGTGCGTTATGTACATCAACTGCTATCTCCTGATTCCTTGACTTTTTGACAAAACTCATAACATGAAACTTGTAGAGCATCAAGCAATGAATCCAACCATATAAAAAACTTAAGCTAACTCTCAAAGACCGAAGAGAATTTCTCTGGCCCTAAATCTTAACCTAGTTTTTTCAGAAAGTTCATGAACAAAATTCTCCTAGCACGATTAATATAAATGAAAACTAAGCACATGTATGGTTTCAGGGCTATGAGTACAACATCTTTCATTCACAAACCTAAGTCTAACTATTCCTAAATAGAGAGATAGAAGTTCATGAAATATCTATTTCAGCTGACTTCGAGCTGGACAATGCAACAACTTCCAAGGGTGCTTGAGGTTCTTTTGAGCTTGCCTGATGTCCAATGAAGCTTTCCCAATGCTTAGTTTGTTTTGAAACAGCTTGAATCGTGCTACAGAACTCAACCTGCAAAGCTTTGAAACAAAAATGGCAATGTGTGTTAATGGTGTTACAGCAACTTGTGGATGGTCTGGATAGCTCAGGTATGTTGGTTGGAAGGTGTTTGAAGTATCTTTGGACAAAACGCACGATGGAATTGGATGATGGCTTGCAAAATGCAGAAATGGCCCTGTTTTGCAAGAAAATGGGGAATTTATGCACAAGGGGTTTTGAGAGGTTCAGGACTCGTGTTTCTGGCTTGTTAGGGTGTATGAAACTTGTTTGACAACTTTGTTTTGGTTGGCTTTATCAGATGAGAGAGATGCCTTGTGTTTTGCAAGTTTTCTTCTCTTTGAAGCAAAAGGGTGGAAGTGAGGTTATAGACTTGTACATGCCATCCCATAACCCTGCACACAACCCTCTTGGACCCTCTAATTAGTGGATTTTATTTGCAGCATGAGATCTGGTTCAATGCTCTAGGATATTGTTTTGACATAAAGCAAAGTTCAAGCAAAAATGGCATTGTTACTTTTTCCATTTAATGCTTAATCTAGTGTACAATACCCTAATGATCAAGAAAATGCCTTGGCTCAATGGATATGCATTAAATTATGGAGTACAAACTGGTTTAGAGGCCTGTAATTGTGAACCAAACTATCTAGATCAGATTTGGCAAGTGGTATGAACATGCATTGGCCATGGATCAAAGTGAGTTTTTGCCAACTTTAAGCATTCGATTCTTCCTAACCACAAAGGTGTTTGAGGAGTTATTGGACAATTTGGAAAGATTGAAACATGTACTATAATCCATCTTTGAAATGCAACTTGAAACTCCAAGTGGAACTATGTGAAAAATGGCCATGAAGATGGGTCAAAATCCTGCCTAAACTAGGGCAAAATTTTTCTAAGTTAAAAGTTTTAGGTACCCTTGTTCCAAAAATCATAACTTGAGATACAAGCTTCTTTTGAGAAAACTTTGTGAACAAAAGTTGTAGACTTTGTGATGGACTACAACTTTCATGTTACAAGTTTTGTTTGAATCCATTTGCATCTTGGTGAAAAAATGGGACAAAGTTAGGAAAAAATAAGAAAATTTTATAACAGAGAAAATTTCTAAGTTATGAAAATTTTCCATTTTAAACCCTAATTTACATTTTTGGGTTTCTTGATGAACAAGTTTCATAATTTGACATTTCTTGATGAAAAATGATTCTTGGCACTTGATTTTGACCAAAAAGTCAAAGTTTGACTTTTTAGTATACAGTCAAATTTGATTAGTTGATTGAAAAAATTCATCTGTCAATCCTATGCATTTGAGATCTTTTGAATTTCTTGAATGGGTCAAGACAATGCCATTGAGTCCTTGAGTCCATGGTTGAGTTTGATGTGCCATTGACTAGGTCAAACAGTTAAAAAATGCCTTTGTACAGTCAAAACCCTAAAAATAACCATTTTGCCCTTTTGATGATCTGATCAAATTTCTTGTGGAATTGTGATCCAAACTTGATCAAATGGTTCATAATGTTGATGTGGGTAAAAATTCATGAGGTTTGACTGTCAATTGGCCACAATTGACTTTTTCCCCAATACAATTGATTTCTAGGTCAACTGTCCAATTGACTGGGCAAAAATTTGAATCAAGGCTTGAAACTTGGTATGGACAAACTTGTGAGTCCCACATGAAGTATGAAAGTAAATTTGGGCATTATTGGTCAAAACATCACTGTGCAAACTCAAACCCTAATTTAGGTCAACAGTGCAAGGAGGTGTCTTAAGCGGAGCAAGCCCTAGCTTGACCTTGACTTCCATGATTCTTGTGATGAGAAATGTTGATGATATGAGAGGACAAATTTTGGGGTACAACAGCAAGGCCAAGAAAGGATGAAAGATGAAGAAAAATCTATGGCAAGGAGTGAGGACAAGTCACTTGAAGAGGAAGCAAAACATTTAATTCTTTCTTTGTTTTGTAAATTGTAATTGTACTTGTGATTTCAGGCCTTGTAACTTGTCTAAAAAAAAGTAATGAACACAAACTTGAGTGAATCTACTAATGATGAACTTTGTTGTAGAGATCAAATAATTCTTTAATCTCGATTGAAAGTAGCGATTTCCACTTGAACAGTTTGAATGCACATCTTGCTTTTATGACTTGAATTTCAAGAAATCATGAACAAATGTCGTAACTTGTATTTCAAGCAATCATGCGCCTTATCTTTCAAGATTCAATCAAACTCTCAAACAAAATAAATTCTTAAGAATTTAATTCCCTTTGGTTAATTCGAACCCAAAACAACGGTCACCCAAACCTTATCTTCGTGTCACACTCGAACCAAACTTGTACTCTTAAACAGAACTTTAACTTTGAGACTCAAACCACAAGTAAATTGCAACTTAAGCAACCCAAAACATGTCTTGATCATCATGAACCCTCAGCCTCATTTCTTGTGCCCAAACTCCACATTTGTCAACTCAAACTCCAAACTCCTGACTCAATGGCCTAGAGACTTTTAAGAAGAAAACTTGAAATGCGAGGAGATCAATTCTTGACCTAATGCACTGAGCTTTAAGCCACCTTTGAGGCAGGTGAAAGAAACACCTTCACATCGACCAAGGGGCCCAAAACCCTAGCCTTTTGACCAACCAAAAAATAGGGAAATAAACCCTAATCCAAGCTCAGATGAATTCGAGTGAGAAAAAACTTTGTAATATGATGACAAAATTCATTCCATGATCCACTAATCGAGAACCAGATGCGCTTCCCTTTTACCTGATAAGAGAACTTCAAAAAAATGTTAGACATAAAGAGGGCGCAGCCCTAATACCTCGAACCAAAGTTCCTGATTCCATGAGATGAGGGATATGCAAATGACTGAGTAATAAGATGATGCAAATGGGATTCCAAGTTCAAAGCCAGACAAAAATAAAAAGAAATAGGGTAAATTCGGGGTACGACATCCCCTAGAAAAGTAGGCACTGGGTTGTAGGATATGAAGATTTTGACAGCGTTCACATCTATGAGTTGATCAGTATTTGGAAACAAAACCATCCCATAGATGAGGATAGCCACAATTTCTTCAAAAGCTTGCAAATCCAAAGAGTTCCAACTGTTTTGGGCTTTCTCAAACAAGAACTTTGCTAGGAAACCCTTGACACAACTCCTTGTTTCCCAATTGGTCGTGACATCAGATGATTGCAAGTGTAGAGCTTGAGCAATCTCTTCTGGCTTTGGATCTCTTTGCGTATCGTTGAAAGGTAGTTGATTGAGAATGGGAATCCTCAAGAGTTGGTATAATTCTTCCAAAGTTGGCACAAGTTGATAATCGGGAAATATGAAGCAATGGTGTAAAGGATCAAAGAACTGAAAGAGCACCTTCATATGTCTTCATCAATGTTAGAGGTGACCAAGTTTAGTAGGCGGCCATGTCTTTCGATAAATGGAGATTTTCCAAGAATCCTTGATGCTAGCTCCTTAAGTTGAGGAGGGATCCTTACAAGATTGTCTTGAATGGTTTTCCTGCGAATAGAATCCATGTCCTACAAAACAGAACAAAGATAAATCCCAAGATCCATGAAATGGTTAGTGAATGAATATGATTTTATGATATTCATGATGTTATGTACAAGTAAATATATACAAACAAAGCAAAAAAGTCCTTAGGTTTAGGTTTGCATGGAGTTTTATAGGTAAGTACCCTCTTGAAATTTAGTTGGCTTAAAACCTGTATTAGCAATAGTAACCGGGTTCTAAGGAGCTCAATATCACTGGTTTGTTTCCTTGAGCATTGTTTCAGCACAAGCCTCTTTAATGGCCGCCTAAATATCCCAAAAAACCAAACCTCAATGAGTGTAGTATCGAGTATCTACCAATTTCGGACTGCACCAAAGTCGGTCATCTCACTACTTCCTAAAGGCCAAGTTGGTCAAGTAAAGGTTCTAAAAGTTCATTAGTGCTTCATGACATCACTCAGCGGCCGCGTATTCTCCTTGATTAACTAAAGGGCTACCGGTACCCACAAATATGTCGCACTAACATAGCTATTACTTAGATCATGTCAGTATACCCCGCACAGTTTCCACAACGTATTGCTACTTACCTATAAGGTAACCCAAATTCGGGTAGAGGATTAAAACCCAAACGAAGAACCATAATGTAAAGAAAACAAGTCAAACAATGAAAGCAAGTAAATGTGATCTAACCCTAAGGTAACCCCACTTTTAGAATATCCCCAACAGAGTCGCCAGTTCTATGATACGGTGGGAGAACTGACTTGGGTGTTTTGCATTTTATCGCAAATGTTGCGGTTAATAAGAGTCGTCACTGAATTTTCTTTTATCCAAAAGGAAAGGTGAAAAAGCACAAGAAAGACCTTTGAGATTGTTTCTTGAGTTTGGGGGGTAGATTATGAAAAGGGAAGGTATTAGCACCCTTTTCATCCATGGTTTTCCATGGGCTCTTAGTTACTTGCTAGATCACTTGCTTTTGTTTGAAATTGTGCTTTGTGTAGTTTTTGAAAGTATTTTGAAAAGAGGTCATTGTTTAGGCAAACTTTGTAATGATTCTCGTTCGTAAGAATGTATACAAAGATGTTGATCTTTTGAAAATGTTTTCAAGATTGTAAGATGTTTTGAAAGTGTGGGTGTTTGTTTTTGAAAATAGCAAGGATGTTTTGTTTTGAAATGGAGCAAGTAATTAGGAGCATTCTACTTACTCAAAAGTCTTTCATGTTCATTTCCTCTTTCCTTTGACATTGTCATCTTACCATTTATTTGGTAAGTAACCCTATCTTTGGATGTAAATGGGACGGGCATGGGTCATCGTATAACCATGATTAGCAATGTTGCAAGTTATCTTAGCATTCTCTTTTAGGGACTAAGATCATTTGAAATGCAACATGGATAGCGTCATCGAGGGACTATGATCTTGTATTTTGCTTGTTTTACTAAGATACTTCACATGAGTAATATGGCCATTTAGTAAGGCAACCAAGTGGATTTACCATAGGGGTTCTTGTGTGCAAGTGTATTATTTTCATGCTTGGTTTTGTCTTTGATTAGGGTTTTCTAATTGATTGGTTTTAGACTTTCCATACAAAATCCTAATTACTAGGATTTGTATATAAAGCGATGTATTGCGGAATTTAAAATTACTACGCTATTACAATACTTGTGGGAGGGGGTGTACAAATTACAAATGGGGATTGCAAGAAAGTTAAACCTAATTAGCTATTACAACCACATTGAATATTGTACAAAATTGAAAATAAAAATGCAAGAATATAAATGGAAAAAGAAATTATTTTTATTGTTTTTATGAAAAGGTTTTATCTTGACCTAAATAAAGAAAATGAGTAATTAAAATTAATTTAAACTAACTAAGGAAAGAAATTAATTTGAAAAGGAGTTTTTAGGGTTTTTTATGAAAAGGTTTTAAATTAATGAAAATAAATTGAAAATAAATTAACTAAAGTAAACTAAGTTCTAAATTAATTTTAACTAAGAAAACAAAATAATATATTAATTTATCCTAAGTCTAAAATTATTTATGAAAAGAAAGGAAATTTATTTATTTTAAGAAAAAATGTTTTTTATCCTTTTGTTTTATGCAAAATAAAATACATTTGTATAAAAAAATAAGTAAAAATAAATTTGGACTTTTTATGATTTTATGAAAATAATAATAATAATAATAATAATAATAATAATAATAATAATAATAATAATAATAATAAAAATATTAATATTAATAATAATAATAATGAAGAAAAATAAAATAAAAATAAAAAATAAAGAAAAGTCAGGAGGGTTAATCAGTAATGTAAGGAGTATTGAGAGAAAAACTAGGCCCACATGAAGAGCCCAAGCATTGCCAAAAAGAACACAAAAAAAGTCATAAAATTGTAAAAGTAGAAAAAGGTCACACTGGGGCTTGAACCCGGGACCTAAGGGTGAACAGGCGCGCGCTTTCCCACTAGGGTGGCTATACATCCGTTAATATAACTGAAACAATAAATACATAATACAAAACGCGACCTGAATACACTTTATCTTCAACCTCCAGCCAAAGGACCTGTATCTTCTTCATTTCTCAACAAAAATGAAAAGTTCAAACATGAAAGTTGTAGCATTTCTTCTCACGAATCCAAACATATAAGTAACTTAAGCTAATAGTCAAATATGAATGAGAATTTTTTTGGCCCTAATTCAAACCCTAAAAATTTCAGAAAACTTCAACTCTAAAATTCTCTAAGCTCAGGCCATATAAATGCAAATTATGGATATGTACAGCTTCCTGGAAAAGTTATCTACATTTTATCTTCACAAATCAAGACCTAACAATGCCTAACTAATGAGATGAAAAGTCAGAAAACTCACCTTGCAACTGGAAATCGTGTTTTGAGTTAGAGCTACTTTCAAAGTGTTTTGATGATTGGGTGAGCTTCCTTGCACCTCCAGGAAGCTATTGCAAAGCTTACTTAGTGCTGAGAGTTCTTGAATCAAGTTGAAGAAGTCAATGTCAAATTCCCTGTTTTTGAAATTGGAGAATGGTATAAATGGTTTTACAGTTTGAAAACAGGGGTTGGGATAGTTTCTATATGTGTATTAGAAGCTTTGTGGATGGTTTGGCCAAGAAACGCAGGAGGGGATTTAGAAGTTGGGTTCAAAAATCAAAAATGACAAGTTTTTGTGCTTGTATGGAAATTTCTAGTTTTGGGGAGTTTTAGGAATTGCTCCATCGTGTGTTAGCTTGAAATGCACTTGTATAATTATATGTAAGAGGTTAGAGGACTTGAGGAGGTCAGAAAACAAAGATCACATGTTATGAGTTTTTGACTTGTTTTTGAAGTTATCTTGAAAAACATGGTTTCAATGCAAGGTACATTTCTTGTAGGGTGGCTTACACCTTTAAACATGTTTGTTCTGAGTTTATAGAGCATGCTTGTGTAGAAAGAACAGGTGCAAAGCTCCATACAAGTTGACTTTGTGATTAAAGTCACTTTTCCAAAATGGAAGTGTGAACTTTGTTCCATTAATGGAAAATTTACTTGGACAAAGCTAGAATCAAGTGGATAATAGATCAAAAGCAAGTATGATCTTATGATTATGGATAGATCTTGAGGTTTAGAGGCCTGCAAAACAAAATTGTTCAGCATAGGATTGAAATTGAATTCTTGTTCATCATAAAATGACTTGTAATTCAAGTGATAAAACCCTAACTTCATCTCTTCGATTCTCCCTACTCAAAAATGATATCAAGAAGTTCTTGGACATTTTTGAAAGCTTGCAATGTTTTCTACAACCCATATTTGAATCACTTTTTAAAATTCCCCTTGAAACTATATGAAAAAGTGCCATGAAGTTAGGTCAAAATCCTGACCAAATTAGGGCAAAATTTCACTAAGTGTTATTGTTTCATGACCATGTATTCTTAAAATTATAACTTGAGATCCAAGAACTTTTGGAAGGAGTTGTGTGAAGAAAAGTTGTAGATTTCATGGAGATCTACAACTTTCATGTTGGAAAATTCTTTTGAATCATCTTGCATCATGGTGAAAATTTTGCTCAAAGTTGTGAAAAAATAAGAAATTTCCAACACTTAGAAAAATTTCTAAGTTTAGAAATTTTAACTTTTTAAAATGAAATCTTGAATTTTTGATTTCTTGATGAATAAGTTTCATATTTTGACATGCTTTGATGAATTGTGATCTTTGGCATTTGATTTTGACCAAAAAAATTCAAAGTCTGACTTTTCAGTATACAGTTGACTTTTGATCAGTTGACTGGAATTCATCTGTCAATCCTTTGAACTTGAGCAATGTTTTGAGCCATGTCATTAGGTAAAAATTATTCAATTGGACTCTTGAGGTCATGCCTTAAACCAATTGATCATTTTCTAGGTCAAAAATCAGAAATTGCCATTTCCCGGTCAAAACCCTTATTTTGACCATTTTGCCCTTTTGAAGATATGATCAAATATCTTGAGGATTTATGGTCCAAACTTGATCAAATTATACATAAGAGTTTAAAATGATGATGTGGATAAAAAATTATGAAGTTTGACTGTAAATTGGCCATGGTTGACTTTTCCTCCAATACAGCTGCTTTTTAGGTCAACTGCTCAATTGACTGTGCAAAAGTGTGATCCAAAGCTTGAAACTTGATACGAGTAATCTTGAGGGTCCATAATGATCCATGAAAGTAATATGAGGCATTGGAAGTTCAAATATCCTTTTGAAATCTCAAACCCTAATTTTGGTCATCAGTGCTTAAGGATGTGTCTTGAGCTGATCAACCCTAATGCAGTCTTGAGTCAAAGGAGATCTTGTGAGCAAATTCTTGATAAATGAGAGGGAAAATTTTGGGGTACAACAGACCCAATCAAGTACATATTATAGAAACCTGCCCTTTCTGGATGGATAGCCAGATGGCAAATGATCTTGACTGAGTACAACATTCGGTGGCGGCTCAAGCAATTGCTCAAGTATAGGAAAATCAATCGTGCTAGGTCAAAAGTCAAATGTGGCCCATGTACAGTCAAACTTCAAGGTTTTTGGTCAACATTAATATTTTTAAATGATATCCATCATTTGATCAAGAGTTGATCATGATTCCTCAAGAAATGCTTCTAACCCATCAAAAGTCAAAAGTGGCAAGTTAGGGTTTTTATAGGAAAAGTCAACTGAACTTTGACCAAGCATAACTTTCTCATACTTTATCATAAATTTTCAAACCAAAGCTCATTTTGAATAGAATCCAATTCCCTACCACTTCTATTCATCCCCCAAGTTCAAGAAATGCACCATTTGAAATATACAAGTTCATACATTACAGGTCATTTTTAGAAAGTCAATAAAAGCCACTTTTTGCTAAGACCTTTAACATCAAGATAACATCTTCAAATGCAAAATTGATAAAAAAAGAGGGATTGCAATAGATGTCTTGGGCTTTCCAAAAAGTTCAAGATAATCATCATGAGATAAATATTTAGCTAGTTATGGCTTTCCCAAGTTGGGAAAACTTGGGAATTTTCAAGAAATATGCATTGAGCAAATTTGAGTTTTTAAGGCAATGGCTCATTTTCTTGGACTTCAAACATCTTCCTAAGAGTATAGAGGACTCCTAAAAACATTTTTGCATAGTATTAACTTTATTTGTATTTTATATTAATTTTATTTAATTAAAAATCAAATAAATCAAGATTATTACAAATAATATGGTTAAGGTTTGTTTTAATACATGAAGGGGTCCCAGTTTTCGTGTACAGCAAGGTCAATATGTTTGCACTCATTCAAGATTCAAAAATGGACAAAATCCATAACTTTAGCCAAGATTACAAATGGTTATTCATGGCATTTAAACTATTTATTATGGTTGTTACAAGCTTGTTTTTTCGTGTCTCCTCATCATTCTCTATATAAACAAGCCATTGGCAAGCATCAAGCACGGATACAAAGCCTAGAGAACCCCTGCCAATTTTTCGAAAAAGTTCAAAGTTGTCAAACTCGAATTTTGAATTCTAGTCTCCCTCAGTCCAAACCAAGGATCCTAATCACTTCCTGGAGGTTCCCTGAAGCTGTCCCAATCATCACCAAGAGCCGAAACCTCACAAAACGCATCAGTGAGTTCATACGGTTTTCCTCATTTTCATTTTTCATTCTGCTCAATTCATGCAATTCAAGTACATTTTGATTATGTATTATTGAGCATTTGAGCATTTGCAAGTTATCTGTACAGTTGGATTGAGTTTTTGATGCAGGAATCAAGTGTTGCCATTTCTAGGGTTTGAACCTTCTAAATGGGGTTTTTCAAATTAGCCAAAATTAGCCCAAACGAAGGGCATCATCTTGCTCAGGAGGTTGAAAGCAATCAATCCATGGCCTCACATTTGATTTTTGTTGCATATTATGAGTTTTATAAATTACAGGTGCTATAATGACAAGTGAAAAACTGTCACTATAGGTGTTTGATCTAAGACGATGGAGGAACGAAGAAGATGAAGTGTGATAGTCCCTGATTGGACAGTTCAAATAAGAGCACGCGTTTTTTCTTTCAGATATTGGCATTATTTTGTATATAATATTCTAGTTTCATTATATGTAACGGATGGTAAAGTGGCTCAGTTGGCAAAGAAGTGTGGATGTGAGGGAAGGGACCTGGGTTCGAGTCCCAGGTCCAGCATATTATTTTTCTAACAATTTTCAAATGCAGATTTGGTGCATGCATTAGCCAGGGGTTCACCATGCCCCCTACCATCAGCACCATCAGATCATACTCAACCTGGATCCAGTGCCTCCAACAAGTAGTCCCCATCATGGACTCTCTAAACGTGCCCACACAGGATCAAACGCCAATCTGGGCTTTAATTTTGGGCTAAGCGTTTTTTTGACAACAACACCCCCCATTTTTTGTTTTGATGACCAGGCCCATGTTGTCTTTTTTATTTATTTTATTTTATTTTGTTTATCATTTTCAAAAGTTTTTTTTAATAAATCATAAAAAAAAAAATAATTAGGATTAGTTTCTTTCTAAAATTAATTACGTAATTACTTAATTATTTTAATGCGAATTTATCAATTTAAAATCAAATTAGACTTAGGTTCTTTATTAATTTAAATTGTTTTCTTAATAAAAAATACCAAAAATATATTAGAATTAGGGTTCATTTCCTTCAACTTTTATTTTCTTAATTAAAATTAAGTTTAAAATTAATCATTCTCTTAGCAAAAACAAAACAAAAAAGATTCTCTTGTTATTTATTTTTATTTATTAAGTTTTAGACGTAATATTTCTTTTCGCGCGTTCATTCTTGTTATTTATTAAGTTTTACACACTTTTCAAAAACTTATTTTCAAAAACGCTTTATCACACTCTTGAGGACTGATACAAGAGTTACCATAAAGCAAACAAAAATCTTACAAAACACATCAACACAAACAATTTTCAAAAATGAGCAAGTACCTAAGAGCCCGTAGAAAACTACAGATGGAAAGGGTGCTAATACCTTCCCTTTCCATAATCTACCTCCCTTACTCAAAATCTCGAAAAAAAGGTCTTTTTTTGTTCTTTTCACCCTTTCCATTGTTGGATAAAAGAAAAGTTGGTGGAGACTCTTGCTTACCACGACATTTGTGAATACAAAATGTAAACCAGTATTAAATAGTCAATTCTTCCACCGTATCACAGAACTGGCGAATCTGTTGGGGAAATTATAAAGTGGGGTTTACCTTAGGGTCTAGATCATTTCTAAATTGTTTGCTTGTTTGTTTGATTTACTTTTAAGGGATTTTTTGGGCTATTATAGATCCTCCACCCGGATCTGGGGAAACCTTTTAGGTAAGTAGCAATAAATCATGGAAACTGTATGGGGTATACCGAAACAGTTGAAGCGATGGCTATGTTGATGCGACACTTTGGTTGGTACCGGTAGCTCTTGAGTTAATCAAGGAGAATACGGGGTCATTGCATGGTGTCATGAAGCATCAACTGACCTTAGAACCTTTAAATGAACAACTTGGCCATTAGGACGTAGTGAGATGGCCGTCTTTGGTGTATTCCCAAAGTCGGCAGATACTCGATGCTACACTCATTGAGACTTGACTCCTGAGTTTTGTTTGGTTGTGAGTTAATCGCCTATCGAACAAAGCTTGTGGGAAAGGTCAGTGATATTGAGATCCCTTAGAACCCAGTTATTATTTATAGGATAGGTTGAACCAATCCAACTTCAAGAGGGTACTACCTTAAAACCCATGCAAGCCTTAAACCTAATGTCTCTTGTGTGATTTGCTTGTGCTTGCTATATCTGTGATTTCTTAGCATAATCATTACATGGCATATCATACAAACCATTTCAAGGATTTTCTAGGGCTTATCTTTGTCTTATTTTGTAGGACATGACATCTGCTCACAGGAACACTATCCAAATCAACCTTGTGAAAGTGCATCCTCAACTCAAGGAGTTAGCATCAAGGATTCCTGAAAGCTCTCCCTTCATTGAAAAATATGGTCGACTTCTTAACTTGGTCACTGCAACCCCTGATGAAGAAATGTTAAAGGTGGTCTTTCAGTTCTTTGACACGTTGCACCACTGCTTCACTTTTCCTGATTACCAATTAGTGCCTACTATGGAGGAGTTTTCTCAGTTATTGAGGGTACCTATCCTTAATCATCTACCATTCAACGGTACGGAAAGAGACCCAAAGCCTGAAGAAATTTCTCAAGCTCTGTCTTTACAACGGTCTGATGTAGTGGTAAATTGGGAAACCAGAAGAAGTGTCCATAGATTTCCAGCTAAGCTTCTATTTAAGAAAGCCCACTATTTTTGGGATAGCCTGGATTTACAAGCTTTTGAGGAGGTGTTGGCCCTTCTCATCTATGGGATGGTACTATTCCCTAACACGGACCAACTCGTAGATGTGAATGCGGTTAAGGTTTTTCTGTCACATAATCCAATGCCTACCATACTTGGGGATATTCTACACTCTCGGCATACTCGTACTCTAAAGAGAAGAGGGACCCTTCTATGTTGCACTCCTCTATTGGCTAGGTGGTTTATTTCGCACCTACCCCGGTCTATCTTGAGAAATGAGCAGGGTATGAGATAGTCTCATAGGCTGATGTCCCTTACATATTCAAATATTCATTGGTGTTCGCGATCCTCAGAGAATTTTACCATCATTGATCGCTGTGGGGAATTCCCCAATGTCCCTCTCTTAGGCATTAGGGGAGGAATCACTTATAATACTTGATTAGCATTGCGAAATTTTGGTTATGCTAGAAGGCATGGTCCTCATGATGCACTCGTCCAAGAAATCATATTTGACTATGAGAATGATGTTCAGGGTTATCGCAAGAGGTTCATTCGAGCTTTGGGCATGACAAACAGAGTTGATAGCAAGACACTGGGACACAAGAATTCCATCCCTCTTGAGCCTTACCTCAAATGGGTGCGAGCTCGTGCTCAATGTCTTATGATGCCTTATCCCACCATCTTACCTGTGATTGTGGAGCCAATTGCTGAAGGAGACACTCCTTATGTTGTTCTTCATCCTGATATGCCAACTGATTTTGAGGAGCTACGAAAATCCTGTATCCAACTTAAAGAAGAACGGGATACTTTCGAAGTCCAATTCTACGCCAACGAGAAGAAGGTTCTAGAGCTCACCCGGTTACTTCACGAGGAGAGGAATATAAATGCTTACATTGCACCAAAGAGGATGCGCCCGTGGGAAGCTTGAGTCTCTTTGCTTTGGGAGTTTACTTTTGCTTTGTTACCTCCTTTGTAAGCCCAAGAGGCATCATTGTGACCAATAAAACTTCTTAATGCAATTAATGTTTTCTATTTTTTTGTTTAAGCAAATTTGAGTCTTAGAAATCCTTGAAAACATTGCATACATATATCATACATATCATTGCATAAGTAGGTTTCAAAGCAGGTTTCTCATCCTCTTCGCTATTTATTTCAGCAATGGCTCTAGAACAAACAGTGAAGGATCTACAGACTCAGAATGCCCAGTTTCAACAGATGATCATGGCTCTGACCAAGGGGCAAGAAGAACTGAAAGCCTTGCTTGTTAAAGATAAGAAGAATCCAAAGAAGCCAATTGGGTTAGTGAATCTGGGAAGAATGATCAGAGGAGGAAACAAGATAGGAGACACTCCTCTGAACTGATAACTTCATCAAAGGAAGGAATCAATTAATAGGAGGAAACAAGATAGGAAGACTCCAATCCAAAAGAATCTGATGATAAATCTGACTATGATGAGGAACAGTATCCTCCTGTTGATGAAAAATATAAACATCTTGAGGATCGTTTGAATGTAATGGAGGTCCGGAAGGTACCGAGTTTGGATTTTGAAGAGATGGGTTTGGTCTTTGGGGTTGTCATCCCATAAAAGTTCAAGGTGTCGGTGTTCGCCAAATATGATGGGGTTTCATGTCCCAAGATGCACCTCTGATCTTATGTGAGGAAGATCCAGTCTCACACTGCTGACAAGGACTTATGGGTCCACTTCTTTCAGGATAGTCTGCCGGAACTCAACTAGAATGGTTCTACCAACTGGAAGGGGCCAACATCCGTAAATGGGAAGACCTGGTTGCTGCTTTCTACAAGCACTATCAGTACAATGCAAACCTTTCTCCCACCTATACACAACTCCAAAGTATGTCTATGGGTTCGAGCGAGGGCTTTAAAGACTATGCTCAGAAGTGGAGGGACTTAGCAGGAAGAGTCCAACCCCCCTATCTGATAGGGATCTAGTGGATATGTTTCTGGGTACCCTGTCTGGTCTGTTTTTTAATCACCTGATTGGAAGCTCTTCAGCCGGCTTTACCGAATTGATTTTGACAGGAGAAAGGGTGGAAGCTAGAATTAGGAGTGGTAAGATCCAAAAGGATGCATCCCTAGTGCAGTAAGGAAGCCATTTGCTGGGAAGAAATAGGTTAGTGTTATGTACCATCAAAGGAATCAAGATAGAACTGAACGTCGTCCAGCGGTAGGGGTTGTCATGATCTCTAAGCCTGCACCTACTCAACAAAGGAACAAACACCTAGAACAGAAAGGCCAGTAAGACAGTTTACCCGGATAAATATGACTCCGTCTCAAGTTTTGCCACAATTATTGAAATCCAATCTGGTAACTTTGAAGGAAGTCCCGAAGAATCCCAACACTGTATCTCCCCGCTACAATCCCAATGCTCGATGTGCCTACCACTCCGAGACTCCGGGGCATGACACGAACGATTGTTGGGCTTTGAAAAACAAGGTGTAAGACCTTATTGAAGCAAATGAGATTGAATTTGATGCTCCGGAAACTCCCAACGTCATAACTGCACCCTTGCCCAAGCATGGCTCGGGAATCAATGCTATTGATGTTGTCTCCACCATAGAAGATGCTGACAATGACTATTACATGGATAGTTGGATCTTCCCCACTACCAACAGTAGACCCAGTAACTGGACGACAAAAGACTTTGTACCAATTACTTTTATTTAGAAGTAATTGTCTTTCTTGTTTTTGGATATGTAATAAACAATATAAACTTTTTAGCCATGTGTCTTACCCGGGGCACAATGGCTTATTTATGAGAGTTATCATGTTTCAATTTCATATGGAACTAATAAAGCATTGGACGTTTATGCATACAAATTTTGCGCTCTCTGTTTTTCTTTTCTGCTTTTTACTTTGTCTATACAGGTATGCTCTTACACACACCCACGTATCAAATTGCAGATCCATATCCACTTTGGATCCCATTGATAACAGTTATGCTATTTCCGGTTATGAATTTGAAAATCCTATCAACCAAGCCGAGGACGAAGGTGAGGAAGATTGTGAGGTACCCAGAGAACTTGCTAGACTGTTACAATAGGAAGAAAGGGCTATACAGCCTTATGAAGAGTCAGTTGAGGCAGTGAATTTGGGCACATAAGAGAACTGAAAAGAGGTCAAGATAGGTGCAAATTTGGAGCTTCATGTCAAATAACGTTTGATTCAGATGTTGCATAATTATGTTGAGATCTTTTCCTGATCATATGAATACATGCCAGGACTAGACACGGATATTGTGGTTCATCGTCTGCCAACTAAAGAAGATTGCCCTCCGGTAAAGCAGAAGGTTTGTCGCATGCGCCCTGAAATGTCAGAGAAGATCAAAGCAGAGGTTATGAAACAGTTCAACACTGGGTTCCTAGCTGTCACTTCTTATCCCCAATGGGTTTCTAACATAGTCTTGATACCTAAAAAGGACGGCAAGGTACGAATGTGTGTGGATTACCGAGATTTGAACAGGGCAAGCCCCAAGGATGACTTTCCGCTCCCCCACATTGACGTTCTGGTTGACAACACCGTGCAACACAAGATCTTTTCCTTCATGGACGGTTTCTCTGTTACAATCATATAAAGATGGCACCGGAACACATGGAGAAGACAACCTTCGTCACACAATGGGGAAATTTATGCTACAAAGTGATGTCGTTTGGGTTGAACGGGGCAACCTATCAGTGAGCCATGGTAGCTCTATTTCATGATATGATTCACTATGAGATAGAGGTCTAAATTGATGACATGATAGCCCGGTCTCAAACTGAGGAAGAGCACCTCGATCATCTACAGAAGCCGTTTGATAGGTTGATGACGTACAAGCTGAGGTTAAATCCGAATAAGTGCACCTTCGGGGTAAGGTCTAGTAAACTGCTAGGTTTCATTGTCAGTGACAAGGGCATTCAGGTAAACCCTGCAAAAGTGAAGGCTATATAAGATATGTCAGCTCCTCGCACCGAGAAGGAGGTTAGAGGCTTCTTGGGACGCCTAAACTACATTTTCAGATTCATTTCCCATTTAACTGCTACTTGTGAGCCAATCTTCAAACTCCTGAAGAAAGATCAAGTGGTAAATTTGAATGACGAATGTCAGTCCGCCTTCGAAAGAATCAAGGAGTACCTTTAAAAGCCTCAAATTTTGATGCCTTCGATTGAAGGAAGACCTTTGATAATGTAATTAACAGTGTTAGATAATTCAATGGGGTGTGTGTTGGAGCACCATAACGAGTACGGTCGAAAAGGACATGCAATATACTACCTTAGAAAAATTTTTACCGACTATGAGACAAGATACTCACTACTCGAGAAAACTTGATGCACTTTGGCATGGGCTGCTTGCCGACTGAGACAGTATATGTTGACCCACACCAATTTATTGATATCTAAGATGGAATCGATCAAGTACATCTTCGAGAAGCCCTCCCTCTCTGGAAGAATAGCAAGATGGCAAATGATCTTGACCGAATACGATATCCAATACACGGCCCAGAAAGCAATCAAGGGAATTGTACTAGCTGATCGTTTGGCTCATCAGGCTGTGAATGACTACCAATCCATGAACTTTGAGCTCTCGGACGAGAATATTATGTTAGTGACTGACTGTGAAGAACCTGGACCAGATGAAGGGCCTGAGGAAGGATCCTGATGGACTATGGTTTTTGATGGAGCATCCAACGCACTCGGTAATGGCATCAGTGCTGTCATCATATCTCCCGAGGGTTGTCATACTCCTTTCACTGCCAGATCATGTTTCAACTGTACCAACAATATGGCGGAGTATGAAGCATGCATTATGGGTCTCAAAGCTGCTGTTGACCCGAGGATCAAGTTCTTGAGCATTTTCGGGGATTTAGCCTTGGTCGTAAGTCAGATCAAAGAGGAGTGGGACACGAAGCACCCGAATCTCATCCCTTATAAAGAACATGTGCTGACATTGCTTCCACACTTTGAAGAGGTCACCTTTGAAAGTTTTCCACGAGAAGAGAACCAGTTAGCGGATGCGCTAGCTACTATGTCATCCATGTTCAAGGTCAAGTGGGACAACGAGGCTCCTCGGATCACCATTGAGAGGTTGGATAAACCAGTATACTGTTATGAGATTGACATTGAAGAAGTAGAAGACAAACCTTGGTTTCATGAAGTGAAGAGGTATCTCGAGACTCAAGAATATCTCGAGGGGGCATCTGTCAATATAAGAATTTTCTGAGAAGGTTCTCCGTAAAGTTCTTCCTCAGTAATGGAATCCTCTACAAGCGCAACCATGACTCTACTTTACTTCGGTGGGTAGACAAAAGCGAGGCAGAGAGGATTATGACAGATTTACACGAAGGTACCTTTGGCTCTCATTCCAATGGATATACCAGGGCTAAAAAGATCCTACGGGCAGGATACTATTGGTCTAATATAGAAGCAGGTTGTTATCAGCATTCCCGAACTTGTCACAAATGCCAGATATATGCTGATAAAGTACACGTACCTCTGGTTCCCTTAAACGTATTGACTGCTCCCTGGCCCTTTGCAATGTGGGGCATTTACATGATTGGAGAGATTAGACCTACCGCTTCCAACGGGCATCGCTTTATCCTAGTGGCCATTGATTACTTCACGAAGTGGGTTGAGGCAGCTTCTTTTGCTACTGTTACCAAGAACGTGGTGGTGCAGTTTATCAAACATAACCTGATTTGTCGGTATGGTGTGCCAGAGAGAATCATCACAGACGATGGTACAAATCTCAACAATACGATGATCACTAAACTTTGTAAACAATTCAAGATCCAGCATCATAATTCTTCCCCTTACCGGCTGAAGATGAATGGTGCTGTGGAGGCAGCTAACAAGAATATCAAGAAAATCATACAGAAGATGACGGTGACGTACAAAGACTGACATGAGATATTACCATTTTCTCTTCGTGGTTACCGCACCTCAGCATGTACGTCAACATGGGCAACACCTTATTCTCTGGTATATGGTATGGAGGTTGTCCTACCTATTGAGGTCCAGATCCCTTCTTTAAGAATCATGAAGGATGCGGGTTTGAACAAAGATGATTGGATTCAGACTCGCCTTGATCAACTGAATCTGATTGATGAGAAAAGACTTACTATTGTCTGTCATGGTCAGATATACCAAAAACGAATAATCAAGGCTTTCAACAAAAAGATCCGACGTCAAGTGTATCAAGTAGGTGATCTGATAATCAAGCGCATCATACTGCCACAAGGTAATCCCAGAGGTAAATGGACTCCCACATACGAAGGGCCATTTGTGATCAAAAGCATATTTTCTTGTGGAGCCATAATTCTAACCACCATGGATGGTGACGACCTTCCTCACCCTGTTAATGTGGATATAGTGAAAAGATACTACAAGTAAATACAGACCTGCTAGGTTGACTGGCCTAGGAAAAATAAGGGCATCCCGACGAACCAATAGGGTTCGGGCAAAAATTAGGGATAAAGACAAAAACAAATCTGTACACCCAGCAAGTCGAAATCCTGAAAAGGCGGCTTGGGAAAAAAAGGGTATCCCGGTGGACTGAAAACCCGAAAGGATGGTTGTTGTACCCCAAAATTTGCCCTCGCATTTTGCTACAAACAATCTCAGCTTCAGACATTTCCTGACTTTTCAAACTGGCGCAAGAATCGGACAAACGGACTTTTCTTGACATCCAAGCAAAATTAGGGTTTTTTACTGATGTTCGGAGCTCTGATTTGCCTCATACAGTTGGCTTAAGGTTGGGATGATTTTTGGTTCAATTTCGATCAGGCGAGCGTTATCTAGCATTTAATCAGAAATTAAGATTTTATGGGCATATTCTCAGAAGAATTTAAGTTCTACCGCACTCTGCAGTTTATTCCGAAATTCGGGTTAAAATTCGCGTTATCTTGATTTAATCAGTAAATGAGGCAGTTGGTTGGAATTCACCAGTCAAAAGGGATGTGTGCAACGTGGAATTACAGTGCTTGGCAAAAGAATCAGTGAAAAAAAGGATTGCATCTGATTAAGTCTTTGTGTTCGACTGTGCGTTGCTTTGAATAATGGATACGCCGAATTCATTTATTTTGATCATTTAAGGTTTAGTTGATTATTTATGATTCTAAGAATTAAAATATTTGAAGTTTAAACCTTCATTTTATTTTATTTTAAGGGACTATAAATAACAAATGAACAATTAAAGAAAAGGAATTGAAAGAAATTTAAAATATCAAATGAATATTTATTTCACATTTAATAATTGTTACAATTGTTATTGTTTGGATACTAATATTTATTACAAAGTATTTAAATAATAATAATGTACAAGAATTAAACTAAAAATAAAAATTCTATCCTATTTCTAAATTCTTCATTCTCCACTTCATGCCGATGCTCCATATTTTTTTTTATCTGCAAAAAGAAAGAGGAAGTCAGAAGACAGTTAATTAAAAAAGACAGTTAATTTGCTCATCATTAGGGGCCACTGACTGGGATCAGTTGCCCTCTCTGCAAATCACGGGATTTCTCCCGGTTCACAGAGAGGGAAGATTTTTTGTTCATGAAATGCAAATGCATAATTCCTAAAAATTCAAGGCTGCATAAGAATCTCAACTTCCAATTCAAATTAAACTGAAAAAATCCATTTCCAACTTTCTATCCAAAGCAAAAAGGAAATTGCTGTCAAAATGCCTAAGGATTACCCAAAGGTACACTTGCTGCAAAGTCAAAATGCCAAGATATCAAAGAAATGCAAAGCTGTCAAAAGCAGAATAAGAATGCAGAGAAGTATATGCAAACAAGGTGATATGTTTCATCATTTCCCAGCATAAGAGGGGGCCCCTTCAGAACCATAGTACAAATAAAAATCATATAAAATTCTAAGCTGTACTTTAGGAGAGAAGAAAAAGAGATAAAGAGCATAGGCAAAGTTCAGGTTAGGCATAGGCAGTAGGACAGCAGAAGAGATATACAAAAAAGAAGACACAATTCAGCATTGTTCAAAACTACACAGCATGGACAGTTACTAGAAATGGAAAAGATGCCAAGAAATTTTGTCAAACTACCCAGCAAGCGTGGATCAGAAGAAAACCAAAGTTTGAAATATGGTTAGGCGCCAAAGACCAATAGCAAAAGGACGAAATAATGCAAGAAAAGAGACTGATTGAGCCAAGCACCAATATCACCCATATAACTCAGAACTGAACCAAGATAGGCCAAGAAGCTCATACCTGTCTAAAAAAAAACACAAGTTATCAAAACATAATCAAACCTCCTGTCAACACATAACCTGCAAACTGAGTTGTCTCAAGCCAATACACAGGCCAACCTCACAAGAACCCATCAAACTGAAGCAAGCTCAAACACCTAACAAAAAGCCTACTGAACCTGTCCCAAACCTCACATAACCTGTAAACTGAGTTATCTCAAACCAATGCCAAAAACCAAAACTGAACCAGCATAATCCCACCCCCTGTCAATTTCTTTTCATCTTTGATAGCACTACCATAACCAAAAAAAAACTGAGTTATCAAGCCAAGCATCAGTCAAAAACAATGCCATAACCAGAAACTTCATCACCCTGCCTCAACCTTCAAACACAACAAAATCACAAAGCCTGTCAATAAAGCCAAGCTAACACCATAACCTTGCAAAACCTGCTAGCATCAGAACCTGCCTAACAATCATACTGTAAAACCAAAGCAGCATCCATCACCACGGCCTCAGAATCTCTTCATCATTGGCCAAACCCAACATACTGTCAATAACCAACATAACCCCTCAACAGAAGCAAAGGCAACACGAGAGAGAAAGAAGCATACAATACTCAGGCAACAAGACTCAAGGCAACAACTGTTCCAAAATATTCAAGACAAACAGAAGCAAAGGCATCACAGTAGGGAAGAAGAAGATAAAGAAGTGAATACATTGGGGTTTCTCAGTGTACATCATCATCAAAGCCCTAAATATAGCAAAGGAACGAAAGTACCAGGGAAGTTCAAAGGTTCATCCAAGCAAGCTCCATCACCGAATCTTCGGCCTCCTGAGCGCTACTTCTCCGCCTCTCCTCCTTCTCCGAAATCAGGTAGTATAATTTTTTCCACTTCCCTTCGCCTTCATCTCATAATGAAAAGAAAATAGTAAGAACTCAAATCAAAGAAATGCGTATCGTTCACAAAGAAAATATAAAGTGTGGAAATCGAACCTTAAATCAAAGGCGCTGGATTCATGTTAGGGAGGGAAGAAAGGCGTTGAATAGCGCTGGTGGCCGAAGAAAACGCTCAGGAAATTGATAATCGAAGAAGACGAACCCAACACGGCGCCGCTGCTAACCCTAACCTTCGTTCATTACCAAACTGAACCATTTGCCTAACCCTAAATTCGTTTGCCTGAACCATGGGCCTGACCCGTTCCCATTTGTTCTAAGCCCAAGTATTTCAGAAACAATGCAAATCAACATTTTATAATTATTTTTTTTACTTAACCATTTATATATTATACTAACCCTTTTTTATTTCATTTTTATAAACAATGGTTTTTTATTATTCTTTGTAAAATACTCACTTAATTAAAAAATACATTTTTTTATATATCATAAGGCTAAAACATTTTTTTGATAGATATTTTGTACATACATATTATATTAAAAATTAATTTTGTACATATCATATAAATTAAATTTGAAAAAAACATTTTCTTTAGATTAATACATATTTGTATAAAAAATAACAAAATACTCCTTTTTTATACATAATTAACTCGAAAATATTTCTTAATACATATTAAAATATATTTGTATATAAAATAATACATATCATTTTTATAATATAATTAAAATTGAAAACCTTCTTTTTATTAACATACACATTTGTACATACCAATTCAAATATATTTATTTTCTAAATATCGAAATTCACAAACATTTGACTAAAATACTTTTTAATTAAAACTTAACATTTTTAATCAAAACACTTCATTTTTCTTTTGTACATAATTAACATATAAATCAAAAATACAAGATTAAAACATATATCTAGGTCAAACCCTAATACGCTTCAATTCCATTTCGCACTTGTACATAATTACACAATTCATATACATATACATCTCACATTTACACTTACACAATATATTGCCCTATACACATTTTATCTTATATTTGTACATTCGATATTTACATTTTGATTGTGACATTCGATTTGGTTGTAAATACTATAAGTCTCATCCCCTTGTACATTTATACCCCCACTCCCTGATACTATTTTGTAATAGCGTAGATTTACATTCCGCAATTTACAGTTTTCCAATTATACCATGTTTAGACCTAGGGTTTGTATGTACATAAAATCAAACGCTAGATAACCTAATACAAGACAAATACATGTAATCAATACACAATCACACTTGCACCCCCTAGGGTAATCCCACATGTTGCCTTCCAAAATGGGCCATGCTTGCACGTCGAGTATCTTTGGCAAAACAAATCAAATGATCATAAGTCTCAAAGTGTTGCCTAAACGGAATGATCATAGTCCCTTCGAAGCGAATTGCCAAAGACACTTGGCATCATTGCATTCATGGTCCATACGATGACCCGCGCCCGTCCCGAATAAACTTCCTAAACGCAAAATTGTCTACCAATTTCAATGGTAGAACAAAATTGTTAAAAGGGGTTAAAACATAACAAAAACCTTTGAGTACAATAGGGTAGATAAGACTCTTAGTTACTTGAGATCAAACTTGCAAAAACACTTGCCTAATTTCAAAACCCACTTCACAAACACTTTCAAAAATCAAACTTTTCAAACCCTTGAAACGTCTTTTTAAAAGATAAAACACCTTTTGTAAAACATTCGAGTAAAGAATTGTTACAAGGTTAGCCTAGCACAAGGCATCTTTTCAAAACATTTTCAAAACAACCCACAAAGCACCATTTCATACAATTGAAAACCAAGGCAAAATTGATCTAAGCAAGTACCTAAGAGCCCATGGATAACCATGGATGAAAAGGGTGCTAATACCTTCCCTTTTCATAATCTACCCCCCGAACCCACGAAATATCTCAAAAGGTTTTTGCTGTGCTTTTTTAACCTTTCCTTTAGGATAAAATAAAAAGTCGGTGGCGACTCTTGCTCAACCGCACAAGTGCGAATACGAACGCAAAACACTAGTCAGTTCTCCCACCGTATCACAATGGTCCAGACAAAAGTTAGGGATTGGAAGCGTACAATTATGTCCCATTGGATCACCTTGCAATCAAACTTCAGTATCGACTACCAAGACTCAAACGATACCGATCAATCCAGTCACGTTCAGACAAGTAGCAAAATGGTGAGACGCTCGAAGACATAGGGGCAATAGTAGATTTGAAATTCAATGGGATTATTATACATAGTTGTTTTCTCTTTGTATACTATTTTATGTAATTTTCATTTCTAATGACGGTGTTCTCCTACTAGAACATCAGTCTCTTTCTACAAAATTCCTATTATAGGCGAACTTCAAAAAAAATCAATACAAATCATTCCTTGAAAGTACCAAACTATTTCTTTTTCTTTTTCTATTTTGTTTTGCAAAAACGTCCAATGACTTATTTTTGACATGTGCATGATCACTGTTCACAAATACATGCATAAAAAATAGAAAGACAATTGCTAATGACTTTAAGGAACGAGGCAAAGTCTAAGAAACAATTTGCAGTCTCGACAGTTACTCTTTCCAGCAAGTACAGGGGCAGAGATAGTTTGAGACGAGGTCACCATTACATACGACCTTGTGGCGTTTATGTTCCCCACAGAGCAGAAACAACCAGATTTTTACCCTCTTCTTCCCCAAGCAGGGATTACCTTCTCCAACTGAAGTCTATTTTCCCCAGCCGGGTTTTATAATTGCAAACAGTTTATAAAACTTCTTCCCGGTTAGAGTTTATTTCTCTAACTACAGAAGCTCATTCCCCAACAGAGTTTATGTCTCTACATCGGCAGAATCTTTCAACAAAGCATCCTTCCTCCACAGAGTTATCCTCAAACAGAAAGAGGAAATCCCCGAAAAATCATATCCATTCATCATCCCCAGTGGAAATGAAGGATTCAACTTCCTTATACTCTCCAACAGCAGTCCAGGATTTGCTTTCCCAGACTAAGAAACATCATAATAGCATCCCCATATTCATACGTCATGGCATACGCATATACATCGCATACAACATAATCTCATGTATTTTGAGAACATCATCACAATGCATTTCATACATCATGACATTGCATATGACTAACTCTTTACCTTTTTCAAGGAAATATCAAATCAACAAACACTGTTGACTACTTATGTGACCTAGTAGTCTTCTCAAAAGCCACGTATAACAAAGGGTTATCTCAGGATCTTCCTCAAAAAGATTGCCTCACAAGACCTTCTCTGGTTCTGTCAGATCGACACTAAGATCTCTCTGATTCCTATTCCAGTTGAAGACATTCCAAGACTTTTGTCTGGTTCAGTTAAATCGACACTAAGATTTTTCTGATTCTTATCTAGTCAAAGTTAATTCAAGATTTTTCTCTGGTTTAGTCAGATCGACACTAAGATCTCTTTGATTTCTATTCCAATTGAAGATATTCCAATACTTTTATCCAGTTCAGTTGAATCGACCCTAAGATTATCCTGATTTCTATTCTAGTCAAAGTTAATTAAAGACCTTCTCTGGCTCAGTCAAATCGACACTAAGATCTCTCTGATTTATATTCTAGTTGAAGATGACCCAATACTTTTGTCTAGTTCAGTTGAATCAACCCTAAGATTCTCCTGATTTCCATTCCAGTCAAAGTTAATTAAAGTCCTTCTCTGGTTCATTCAGATCGACACTAAGATCTCTCTGATTCCTATTCCAGTTGAAGATGATCCAAGACTTTTTTCTGGTTCAGGTAAATCGACACTAAGATTTTTCTGATTCTTATCCAGTCAAAGTTAACTCAAGATTTTCCTCTGGTTCAGTTAGATCGATACTATGATCTCTCTGATTTCTATTCCAGTTGAAGATAATTCAAGACCTTTACCGGTTCAGTTAAATCGACACTAAGATTTTTCTGATTCTTATCCAGTCAAAGATAAATCAAGACCTTCGCTGGTTCATTTCGAATCGACCATTTATTTGTTACTTATTCTTAACCATTTAATCTCATTTCCCTAATAAGTTGATGTGAAGCCTAGAATACGACCAGATAGCAGTTAGCCTTATCATCCTCAGCAAGTCACTATAAAGCCTGGATCCTGACCAGATAGCAGTTCACTTCCGTCTCTTCAGTCAAGAGATGACTCCCCAGTAGAGTAATGGACAACTGAAGCTCCTAAACTCTATTTCCCAAGACAGAGACTGGCATTCCCCAGTGGACTCCTCCTCAGACAACAGGAACAAGGATCCCCACAAAGATAATTCTTATGAAATCAACATCGATTTCGGATGGCATCTTTAAGCCCATCTCCGACGACTCTCCGTCATATTCCTTGGATGACATCTTTAAGCCCATCTCTGACAGTCTTCTGTCATCTTTTCCAAATGGCATATGTAAGCCTATTCCCCATATTATTCACCAACAGTCTCACTTCGGGTGAGTGCAAATTTCTGGGCACTCTAGTGTTCAATCATCTTCCACCTTCAGATCACGAAAGGCGGACAAGCCAATCTACATCTTTAGGTTTAAGAAGATTTAACATGGGGAAGCTGTCGAACCCTAAAATTTCCCCTCCCATTTTCACACAAGATATACTCCTAGAGGTTCTCAATTGCTCAAGGTTGACCTAGGATTGACCAGACAATTCTCCTCCTAAGGCAATGAACTCCTAATTAGGGTTTCAATTTTCATCAAGATGGTTGAGCTCCAAGAGTCTCAAATGATTCCCATTGTCCTAATATGTCTTCAAGATCATCCATGCCAAGTGTCATTCCTTACTCAATAAGTTTGCTCAGTCAATTGCTCAAGTATTAGAAAATCAACTTTGTTAGGTCAAAAGTCAACTGTGGCCCATGTACAGTCAAACATCAAGATTTTTGATTAACATCAAGATTTTGAAGTGATATCCATCATTTGATAAAGGGTTCATCATGATTCCTCAATAAATGCTCTTAACCCATCAAAAGTCAAAAGTGGCAAATTAGGGTTTCTATAGGAAAAGTCAACTGAACTTTGACCAAGCATAACTATCTCATACTTTATCAGAAATTTTCCAACCAAAGCTCATTTTGAAGAGAATCCAATTTCCTACAACATCTCTTCATCCCTCAAGTTCAAGAAATGCAACATTTAAAAGATACAAGTTCATACATCATAGGTCATTTTTAGAAAGTCAATAAAAGCCACTTTTTTCCAAGACCTTTAACATCAAGATAACATCTTCAAATGCAAAATTTATCAAAAGATGGATTGAAGTAGACATCTTGGGATTTCCAAAAAGTTCAAGATCATCATCATGAGATAAAAATTGAGCAAGTTATGGCTTGCCCAAGTTGGGAAAATTTAGGAATTTTCAAGAAATATGCATTGAGCAAATTTGAGTTTTTAAGGCAATGGCTCATTTTCTTGGACTTCAAACATCTTCCTAAAAGTATAGAGCACTCCTAAAACCATTTTTTCATAGTCTTGACTTTATTTGTATTTTATATTAATTTTATTTAATTAAAAATCAAATAAATCAAGATTATTACAAATAATATGGTTAAGGTTTGTTTTAATGCATGGAGGGTCCCAATTTTAGTGTACAGCAAGGCCAATATGTTTGCACTTATTCAAAATTAAAAAAATGGACAAAATCCCATAACTTTGGCCAAGGTTACAAATGGACATTCATGGCATTCAAGCAACTGACTATGGTTGTTACAAGCTTGTTTTTTCGTGTCTCCTCATCATTATCTATATAAATAAGCCATTGGCAAGCATCAAGCACGGATACGAAGCCTAGAGAACCCCCTACCCATTTTGTAAAAAAGTTCAAAGTTGTCAAAATAGAATTTTGAGTTTTAGCCTCCCTCAGTCCAAATCAAGGATCCTAATCACTTCCTGGAGGTTCCCTGAAGCTGTCCCAATCATCACCAAGACCTGAAACCTCACAAAACGCATTAGTGAGTTCATACGGTTTGCCTCATTTTCATTTTCCGTTCTTCTTAATTCATGCAATTCAAGTACATTTTGATTATGTATTATTGATCATTTGAGCAATTGCAAGCTATCTATACAGTTGGATTGAGTTTTTGATGCAGGAATCAAGTGTTGCCATTTCTAGGGTTTAAACCTTCGAAATGGGGTTTTTCAAATTAGCCAAAATTATCCCAAACCAAGGGTGCCATCTTACTCAGGAGGTTAAAAGCAATCAATCCATGGCCTCACATTTGATTTTTGTTGCGTATTATGAGTTTTATAAATTGCAGGTGCTATAGTGACAAGTGAAAAACCGTCACTATAGGTGTTTGATCTAAGCCGGCGGAGGAACGAAGAAGATGAAGTATGGTAGTCCCTGATTGGACAGTTCAAATAAGAGCGCGTGTTTTTTCTCTCCAAATATTGGCATTATTTTGTATATAATATTCTAGTTTCATTATATGTAACAGATGGTAAAGTGGCTCTGCTGGAAAAGAAGCGTGGATGTGAGGGAAGCGACCTGGGCTCGAGTCCCAGGTCCAGCATATTATTTTTCTAACAATTTTCAAATGCAGATTTGGTGCATGCATTAGCCAGGGGTTCACCATGCGCCCTACCATCAGCACCATCAGATCATACTCAACCTGGATCTAGTGCCTCCAACAAGTAGTCCCCATCATGGACTCTCCAGACGTGCCCACACAGGATCAAATGCCAATCTGGGCTTTAACTTTTGGGCCAAGCGTTTTTTTGACAACAACATCCCCCCCCCCCCCCCCCCCTTTTGTTTTGATGACCAGACCCATGTTGTCTATTTTCTTTTTATTTTTATTTTATTTTTATTTTATTTTATTTTGTTTATCATTTTCAAAAGTTTTTTTTAATAAATCATAAAAAATCAACAAAATAATAATTAGGATTAGTTTCTTTCTAAAATTAATTAATTAATTATTTTAATGCAATTTTATCAATTTAAAATCAAATTAGACTTAGGTTCTTTATTAATTTAAATTGTTTTCTTAATAAAAAAAATACCAAAAATATATTAGAATTAGGATTCATTTCCTTCAACTTTTATTTTCTTAATTAAAATTAAGTTTAAAATTAATCATTCTCTTAGCAAAAACAAAACAAAAAAAGATTCTCTTGTTATTTATTTTTATTTATTAAGTTTTAAATGTAACATTTCTTTTCGCGCGTTTGTTTCCTTTTGCATTTTATATTCATGTAATTGTTATACGGGATGTAATAGTTAATAGGAGTTTACTTTATTGCTTTACTTTCTTTTCCCCATTTGGTTTGGAATGTAAATCCCCCTCCCCGAAGCCATGTAATAGTCTAGATTTATATTTTTCCACATTTTATTTTTCTGTATATATTACTGCTAGTAAATTAGGCGTGCATAACAAGATTAATTAATTAATCGTTAGATCATTAACCCCAAGATAATATAACTGAAAAAAAACACTTCTCAGACTTGCACCCTTAGGGTACTCCTCACTTGGTTGCCTCGAAAATGGTCATGTCCCTCGAACATAGGGATATTTTAGCAAAGATCCTCAATTCTAAAGTCATCATAAAGATCATGGTCCCTTAACGTACCTCGAGTTACCTACTAGAAAAATGATCTTGTCCCTCGATGTTGCCTATATGATGACAGTCCCTTCGAATGCTAAGATATCCTTATTTGTTGCCTTCAATGACCATAGTGTCCATTTCGATAAGTCTCTCAACATCCGACCATAGGGCTACCTACTCACTAATAGTAGGATAGCACTATCTAAATAAAAGGAGGAAAAGAAAGTCCTTTATCGAGTAGGTAGATGATTCTTAAGTACTTGCTCAAAACGAACTCTTTTCACACTTACACACTTTTCAAAAACTTATTTTCCAAAATGCTTTATCACACTCTTGAGGATTGATACAAGAGTTACCATAAAGCAAACAAAAATATTTCAAAACGCACAAACATAAACAGTTTTCAAAAATGAACAAGTACCTAAGAGCCCGTAGAAAACTACGGATGGAAAGGGTGCTAACACCTCCCCTTTCCATAATCTACCCCTTTTACTCAAAATCTCGAAAAATGTCTTTTTCTATTCTTTTCACCCTTTCCTTTGTTGGATAAAATAAAATTTGACGACGACTCTTACTTACCGCGACATTTGTGATTACAAAATGCAAACCAGTATTAAACAGTTGGTTTTGCCACCGTATCACAGGGTTCATAGGTAAGTACCCTCTTGAAGTTTAATTGGCTCAACCTGTCCTAAAGTAGCAATCGGGTTCTAGGGATCTCAATATCACTGATTTTTTCCACAGGTTTCATTTAGCACGACAACTGACTTGCCACCAAACAAAACTCGAGATTCGAATCTTAATGAGCGTAGCATCGAGTATCAACCAACTTCAGACTGGACCAAAGTCGGCTATCTCACTACCTTCTAATGGCTAAGTTGGGTTAATTAAGGTTCTAAAGGTCAGTTAGTGCTTATGACACCATGTGGCAGCCTAGTATTCTCCCCGACTAACTCGAGGGACACCAGTAAAAACCAATGTGTCGTACTAACGTAGCCATCACTTCAACCATATCGGTATATACCGTAAAGTTTCCATGATCTATTACTACTTACCAAGGGTACCCTAGATTCGGGTGTATGATCTTTGCAAGAAAGTAAAACCCAAGCAACTCAATTAAAGATAAAGCAGACAAAGCATACAATTTAAAGCAATTTAAAGGTCATCTAAACTCCGAGGTAACCCCTCTTTTTTGTTCCTCCCTAGCAGAGTCGCCAACTCTGTAATACAGTGAGAGAACTGGGTGGTTTTGCGTTTTATCGCAAATATTGCGGATAGCAAGAGTTGCCACCGACTTTTATTTTATCCGATAAGGAAAGGGAGAAAAGAAAAGGAAAGACCTTGAATATTTTGAGTTCGGGGTGTAGGTTATGAAAAGGGAAGGTATTAGCACCCTTTTCATCGGTAGTTATCTACAGGCTCTTAATTTCTTGGCTCACTTTGTTTTAAAAATTGCTTTGTGTTGTGCATGTTTGAAAATACTTTGAAAATGCCAATTGTAAGGTGGACTTTATAATGATTATCGTATCTGTCCTCGAGAATACGTACAAAGTGTTTTGAAAATATTTTTGAAAGTGTGATTGTGAAAGATGTTTTGTTTGTGAGCAAGAGACTACGAGTGTTCTACCTACTCAAGATCTTTCGTGTTATTTTCCTCTTCCTTTAGATAGTTCTATCCTACCATTAGTTAGTAGGAAGTCCTTTTATTGGATGTGAAGGGACAAGCGTGGGTCGTCGTACAGTCATTTAAGGCAACTTGTAGGGGCGCTTTAGCAATTTTGTAAGGGACTATATTATTTACTGAAGGCAGTATCGAAAGGATCATCGAGGGACTACGATATTTTTCTCTCGAGGGACTGTGCTAAAGCGTCCCCGCGTTCGAGGGACATGACTGTTTTTTCGAGGAAACAAGAGAGGGTACATTAAAAGTTTGGGTGTTCAAAGTTATTTGCGTTTCAGTTATTTATCTTGTATTAGGGTTTGCTACCGTTTTCTTTTATCTTGCCATACAATCCTAATTACTAACAGTAACAGTGAAAATAATAAAGCAATAAAGTACAAAAAGTAGATGCGGAAAGAAAACCTAAACCTAGTACATCACTTTCGGAGAGGTACATAAGTAATAAAAATGCAGGAAATAGAAACCCTAATTACTATTACAAACCGTAAGTAGTTACGATAATCGGAAAAATGTGAAGATAATAAACTACACGCAAATATAAAAAAAGTAAAAGGGAAAGGAAATTGTTTTGGTGATTTTTGATAGAAATTAGGTTTTGACGATTAGCCTAAAAAAACTATTTAGATTTAGTTAATTAAAAAAGAATTGATCAATTAAAACCTAAAAAAACTAAATTGATTTTAATTGAAAAAATTATTAATTAGTAAAAACCATAAACAAAACCTAAATTGATTTTAAATAAAAACCTAAAACTAATTAAGGTTTATGACAAAAAAAGGTTTTGAAAATGTTAGGTTTTGTAAAAAAGGTTTATGTTTTGTGAATTTGAAGGAAAATAAGGAAAAAAGTGAAGAGAATAGAGAATTATGAAAAAAAGAACCAAAATTGGTAGGGGTGGGTTTTAAACCCATGCCCTTAGCAATTCCAACCAGCATATTCACCACTAGGCCAGGCGCGCGCCTGTGACAAGGAGAGGGAACCATCACACTTTACAATCTTCAAAACAAAGAAAATCATTAAAAAAATGTCAAAATGCCAAAAGGTTGACCCACGCCTTGGCATAGTAACATCTTATCGCGTGCGCTTCAATCGATGGGCGGTAATACATTCGTTAATTTATATGAAACAATTAAAAGAAATATTAAACAAACGCCTATACCAGAGAGACACCGGAGCCCTAGCTCTGGTCATCTTCTCCAGTGAGAAGATTTATTTTTCCTGCAAAATCATCACGTATTTGAGATCCAGGGGGATGCTACCCCCCTAAATCAGAGCCTGCGAATTCAATTGACCAATTTGTTTGGGCTGAATTGTGTTGGTTTAGGAGTTACAACAAAAACATCATAGATCGGGGTGGTTATGGTAACTCACGATTAGATCATCATGTGACTCCCATGTTAGGTTTTTCCTGTATATCATTACCTCATGAACATGTTAATAACATTAGTCTGCGTAAAAACATAATGAAACAACAAATATGAAAAAACATGCAATGATAAAACCAGCGAGGCATGTTTATATGATTTTATCCCCTTTTGACCATTGCAATCGGTCCAACCTTACCCTATGATGGTCCTGGAAGCGAATGGGACAGCTAGTTTGTAGTGAAAGGGATTGTAAACAGAGTTTCGAGTTGCCCTAGATTTCTTTGAAAATTTTGAGATTTTGGACAAGCTTATTTGTATAAGGGTTCCTCTCCTTTGTGCCTGATTTGAGGAGAATATGTAGCATGGAATTAGGTCAATATAACATGGGCTTGGACCTTTGTTAATAAGCCTTGCATTTTATCTTATTTATTTTGAACTAATAATGAATAAAATCAAAATAATTAAAATCAAAAGATCAAGGGGTACATGAGTAATATCTAAGGTATATATGAAGTTTAAAATACGTTTGGTCTTTAAAACAATAGCACAATAGCCCAAAATTTCAAGTTTACTCAATTTGAACTTCATGCATTTGCTAAAAATTTCCCAACTTGCACTGGTCATAACTCCTTAAATTTTCATCTTTTGAAAGTGATATTTGACTTTTGGGAAAGCCCAAGATGTCCTATACAATCTCTATGTTGATCCTTTTTGCATTTGAAAACTTTATCTTGATGTAAGTTGCCTTGACAAAAAGTGTTTCTTTGTTGACTTTTGAAATGACCTATAATGTATTATCCCATATCTCTCAAATGAAGCATTTTTGGACTTGATATTAGAGAGACAAAGTTGTACAGAATTGAATTTTCTTAAAAATAAACTTTGGTTGGGGAAGATATTATGAAGCATGTGAAAGTTATGCTTGGCCAAAGTTCAGTTGGATTCTCCTAAGGAAACCCCTAATTTGGCAATTTTTTACTTTTGATTATTTGAGAGTCATCTTGATGAATCATGATCAACCCTTGATCAAATGATGAATATGACTTCAAAATATTGATGTTGACCAAAAATCCTAAGGTTTGATTGTATGTTGACCACATTTGACTTTTTACCCAATACAATTGATTTTCAGTCATCTGAGCCATTGACTGAGCAAACTTGTGATGCAAGACTTGAAACTTGATGTGAGCATTCCTTGGGACATATAAGAGACCATGACCATTTGAAACCTTAGGAACCTAAATTTCCTTGTAAAATATGAAACCCTAGTTATGGACTCATTGCTTAGGAGGAGAATTTGTCTAATCAATTCTTGAGCAACATTAAGCAATTGAGAATCCTAGGAGAATGTTTTGAATAAAATGATATGGAAGATTTTGGGGTACAACAACAGGTAAGCTAAATTCTTCCATAAAATTTTCCATAGCTTGTGATTTGATGCTTCCCCTAGGGACGTATTGGATGTCGTATTCCAAGAGTTCCACCGCCCAAGATACAATCCTTTCTTCCAAATCTAGCTTCATCAAGACTTTACGAACATGATAGTTGGTCTTCACAAAGATCT
Organism: Vicia faba; assembly: GCA_948472305.1. Lineage (NCBI taxonomy): Eukaryota > Viridiplantae > Streptophyta > Magnoliopsida > Fabales > Fabaceae > Vicia > Vicia faba. The sequence continues at coordinate 1,022,944,157 of OX451736.1, read as the reverse complement.
TGTGACCCTGAAAGCAAGGTCTCAGTTTCCTCAGTGTGACGATGGAGGATAAAGATAGCTTCTCAATCTTCTAATAATGTGCTTCGACATCTTTGAACACCTTTCTTACTAAATGCACGGGTTTTTCGGCCTTGTCTGTCTTATGGACTTGGACTAAGATTATCTCCTGATATGACCGAGAGATAGACGATTAATGGCGACTCCTCCCTCGAGAAAGTGGTGATGAGGGGGAGATGCGAGGAAGGACTTTACCTTATAGAAAGCCTTTTCTCATTTGTCGGTCCATTCAAATAACTCTTTCTTCTTTAAGGAGACGGAGAAAAGGAAAGCCTTGTCACCTGAGCACGAGGGAACATGAGGTAGGACGGTAAGGTGACTTGTAAGTTGTTGCACTTCCCTGACATTGGTGGGGCTTCTAATGGTGATGAATACTTGGAATTCATCCAGATTGGCCTTAATGCCTCTTCTCATCAGCATGAACCCTAGGAAATTCTCAGTTTGAACCCCAAAAGAACACTTGGCGAGATTCAAATGCATACCATATTTCTTGACTGAATGTAGGACATCCTCCAAATATTATGCATGGTTATTCCCTTTGATATTTTTCAATATTATGTCGTCGACATAGACCTCTAGGTTTCATCTTATCTAGTGGATGAACACAACGTACATGAGTCGGTACTAGGTGGCGTCAATATTCTTAAGGGTGAAGGGTATATGTCATTGTAGTAGTGGTTGCCATGATTAGACATAAATGATGTATTGGTAGTGTCCGAGGGGTCCATCCAAATCTGGTTATACCCTGAGTATGCATCTATGAAGCTCAACATGCGGCAGTCTAAGAATCCATCAATAAGGCGTTTGATGTTTGGTAGTGGGTACGGGTCATTAGGATAACCAATGTTCAGATTCACGAAGTCTACACACATGCATCATTTGTTGTTAGCTTTCCGTAATAGAATCACAGTGGCTCGCTAGGTAGGGTATTTTATTTCTGTGATGAACCTGGCGTTGGATATTTTCCCCACCTCTTCATCAATGGTGGCCCTCTTGTTCTCACCACCTTTCCGCTTCCTCGTTGCCATTGGTTTGAAAAAAGGGTGGATGGCGAGGCGGTGATTCGACCCTTTGGTGTCTATCTCCGGCATATCATAGGAATTCCAAGCGAACACGTCGAAATTCTCAATGAGTTAGTCGAACAACTCATGTTTTTCCTCTTCAGTAGATGAAGTGCCTATCTTTGGTAAGCGTCCCATAATAGGACGTCAGCGGAGCTACCAAGATCTATAAAGACTCGCTTGATATCCCAGTTTTCATGTTGCACAATGATGACCAATGGATCATTATTGTGAGGATGGACTCTAATGGAGTCCTCTTTAGAAAATATGATGTTAACTCCTTTTTTCCTTCGCACGCCTTTGGGGAGACCAGAAGATATTGCATTTGCTGCAAACACCTACATTTTATATTTCCTTCGAGAGGAGCTAGAGCTACTTCCACCAACAAAACCTTAGACTATGCGGTTTTTGTTAGAGCATAGAGTTTTGTCAGTCATCTTCGATGGGAAGATTAAAGGAGTTAAAGTGAAAGAGTTGTGGCCCATGTTAATTTTATCAGGGTCCCAAGATGGGCGTCAATGTATTGGTCAAAAAGTATAGATGTGCATGTTATCCATGCGAGAGAGAGGCACTCAGAGACCTTAGTATGTGTATAACAAACTGTGCGGTTATGGCTTGCCAGCGCATCAAAAAACCCTTTACGTGGTGTTTATGGAAGTTTAGACGACCTACTCACGTGAGGTGAAAAACTGTATATATGTTTAGTGCTTAGAAGCGTGTGAATTAGGATATGTCATTTCTCTCGTTTGAGGAGAGGTATTTATAGACGCTCTGGACTTAGGGTTTTCTTGGAAAAGGTTATCACTCACTTAATCAATGGTGGACCATTGAATCTATATTTTCAAGGGGGTCGTAGGTCAGCTGCTGACCCTGATTTATCTCTATCCCATAAACATCTTATCCCCCGTTTTCCATGACTGGACGATAGGGAAACATTAGAGACGAGGCGGTAATTCCCTAAAAGCGACATATGATCATCGTCCTATCCAAATTCTTTACAGATATAACACTATATCCTACAAAAACTTTTTTTCAAAAACCTTCTAAAAATCAGTTCACAATTAGACTTTAAATAAACTATCATATCATACATTTTATAGTGGTTAATTTTATCAGTAAGAGTATGAACTACTTAAGTTGCATGTTTTTCTATTATTAGAGCAAAACATGAATGACTTGCATAAATATAAAATGACATTATAGAAACCTTTTATAGTAGTGTGTGAAACTCAATATGTGTTTTATTGAGTTTCGCCATTAGAAATGCTTTAAATAATGAGTTTGCTTCATTTACCTAAGAGAGAGATAGACGCTAGTGATAAATGAGTCACACTAATTCAATAGTCATCATCACTAGTAAATCTCAGTAACATGTAAAAGCACATTGTTGATGGTTATTTTATGATACTATGTTTGGAGTAAATAAAACATCCAGTGGAGACTGTCATCATCACAACTGAAACAAAGCAGGCAATTAACCAATACAGTAGTTAGGTTTCTTTGAGTAAATGAGTAACGACAAACAAATAAAACAAATAGCCCTCAACCTCAAGTACACAATCAATTCAAGCAAACCAAGATTAGCACTTTAACCAACATAATTATCTAGACATAAGCATGCACCATGTAATGTTAATAATCATGATTGTGTGCATCCTCAAAGGGTGCAACCTAACACATATAAACAATAATCAAAACAACATTTATGTAAACAGTGTACTTGGCCTAATAAATAGAGGTAGATAGGAAGTAATTAGATTGTGGCAGCTGTCCAATAATAACAGTGTTGGAGTTTACTTCATATCACACACTACTTTCACTTTCACACCAATTTAGAATCTATTTACAGTTACATTCCAATCCTACTTTTCCTTTCTCAGCATACACTACATTTCCATTTTAAGAAACCCTTCTTTTTTATAATAATATTTACGAGTCACACCACTCAGTGATATAGTACTACTACTGATAACTATAGACTCAGATAATAATAATAATAATAATAATAGTAACTCTCTTTAGTCTTAACTTTCATTGCAATCTAGTTCTATAGTCTCTCTCTTTGGAAAGGGAAGAGAAGAAACATAGCAAGTACAAGGACATTGAAAATGGGTCGTGGGAAGATAGAGATAAAGTTGATTGAGAATCCAACAAACAGGCAAGTGACATACTCAAAGAGAAGGAATGGTATATTCAAGAAAGCTCATGAACTTAGTGTTCTTTGTGATGCTAAGGTCTCACTCATCATGTTCTCCAAAAACAACAAGATGCATGAATACATCACTCCTGGACTTTCGTATGTTTATCATATTTACTCTCTTTTTTAACTATATATACATATGAGCTTTTTTTTAAAGATATTTTGTGAGTTTTGAATCAGTACAAAGAAGATCATTGATCAGTATCAGAAGACTTTGGGTGATATTGATCTGTGGCGTTCTCACTATGAGGTAAAGATTTTGTGCTTTGCGCTTTGTTTTTTCATTTTATTTTTTGAAGTTTTCAATATTGTGAGAATTTGTGTGGTTTGTGGTTGTAGAAAATGCTTGAGAACTTGAAGAAACTGAAGGATATTAACAATAAACTAAGAAGACAGATCAGGTAAGTTAATGATTGATGCAGCTATATACTATTGATTAATGTTTTTGCTACTTTTGATTTATGAAAAATCTTTGAAAAGGCATAGAATAGGTGAAGGTGGTTTGGAATTGGATGATCTGAGTTTCCAGCAACTGAGAAGTCTTGAAGAAGATATGGTTTCTTCCATTGCCAAAATACGTGATAGGAAGGTATAACAATAATAATATTTAATCTAATGGATCTTGAAATTTGAAGCTTCATAACACTCTACTTAGCTATGAAATTTGATATCAATTTAATTTGCTTTCTGTTTCACAGTTTCATGTGATCAAAACTAGGACTGATACATGTAGGAAAAAGGTTAGAAATATTTCAGTTTAGCTTCTCCAAATCTATGATCCAGGTTTTTTGTGTGTGTTTGGTCTTGTGAATTTGATGAAACAAATGAACTAATATGCAGGTTAGAAGCTTGGAGCAGATGAATGGAAACCTCCTTCTTGAACTAGTAAGAACTTTTTCTCTTAAGCTAAAAAAGTTGATTTTATATTCTGATTTTTAATGATTTTTTTGTTTCACTTTTGTGAATGGAATAACAACAAGAAGGAAAAGTGTGTGATCCATCCACAATTTCTTTTCCATGATGAAGGAGAGGAGGAATCAGCAGTTGCATTGGCCAATGGTGCTTCCACTTTGTATGCATTCTGTCAACACCATTCTCATATGAATATTCCTCACCATCATGGAGGAGAAGGCGGCTTTAAAGACGATTTGCGCCTCGCTTGATTACTAGATTCATTAATGGAACCAATATTAGTTTGTAATCGGCTAGCTAGTACTTGTTAATTAGTTTGTAATATTGCTTTAAACTTGGAGTTTGTAATATTGTTTATTATGTTGAATTTGCCAGAAGTGTGGTATGAAAAACTGTATGAATGTATTTTATTTTATCTATAAGTTTATGTTGCTGTGTGAGTAAGTTATGTATATTGCTTACTTTATAACGTTTTGATTCACTTATATGAATGGTTGGTTTCTGGATTGTGTTTATACTACAAGATATTTTTCATAGATAGGTAAGTTTCTGACGGGTAATATTAAAGAGAAGTTTAGCATCAAGGACAAGAATTGAGTGCATGTGTTGTGGCAGTGGGATGCATCAATAAATAAGAGATTCCTCTAGAGTTTGTACTTATGTGTTAACTTGCTGCAAAAGTTGCATATAGTGAATGGGAAATAGTAATATAAGTAATGGACTAGGGTCGGGGGTTGGATTTATACTCGGCAATAGAGGCTCTCTCGTATGCGTTTGTGAATTCTAGGGATTAATTTTAGGAGTTACATTATCATATATTGAGAGACAATGAGATATATGATATGAACATTAATTTCGACATGATTTTGGATAGTTGTGTTTAGTCGCGTTGATTTTTTTGACGTAGGATTAGGCAGTCTTTTTTCTTGATAGGGGCAAGGGAGGGGGTATAACTCAGCGGTAGAGTGTCACCTTGACGTGGTGGAAATCATTGGTTTGAATCTGATTATCCCTAAACCCAAGGGAAGGGGTATAACTCAGCGGTAGAGTGTCACCTTGACGTGGTGGAAGTCATCGGTTCGAATCTGATTATCCCTAAATCCAATATCAATTGTTCGATTCAATATAAATTGTTCGATTTTGATGACAAGATTAAATCCAAATGGATAAGAGGCCTGGGGGTTGACAAAAGGGGGAAGAGGGCTGTATTATATTTTTGGGAAGCAACTCCGAGCGTTTCGTAGCCAGATATCTACTACTCGGAATAGAAATAGGAAATTGACTTCATTATAGGACTTATTAATCTTGTAAACTTTTTTTGACTTTAGCAATTTTAATATAAAGGATATTGTCCCTCATAAAGCACAACATGTTTTGCCAAGTGTCATTTTTAATAAAAGTGTTCAGGACATTAATGTAAAGTTTAACATGAACAAAAGACAAAAATCAATTTTTAGTTATTTGCAAGCAGCACATGTAAGTATATAGTGCAATCTAAGAGAAGTGAATTAGATTTTAAGACTTTTGCGGTTATTTTAGAGATATTTTTATGTTTTTATATTTCTAGAAATATGTTGATGAATTTAAGAAGTAAAGTGTAGAATTTAAATGTAGAAAAATAAAGAACACAATGATATATACTATTTTTCCTTATCAATCAAGAGTACATCTAGTCTCCTCACACCCTCGTAAGAGATTTTCACTATTGTTAGATCTTTGTACAAGACTCACATCAAGACTTCTCCTACAATCTTCTAAGAATAACAAAGAAGCACATCACTTCTTTGATTTAAAAAAAAAACACCAACAATTATGATAAATTTTGAATCACCCCATTCAAATGAATTTTTCATAAAATAAAAAATACACTACTTCCTATTTACAAATATCTTTCACCAACACACTATAATGAAAAGTAATATACACACTTGTATAGAAATGAACAAAGTTATTTCTTCAATTGAATTCCAAGATGAAAATAATTTTCTCTTTTAATGTGCAATTCAAATAAATATATGAACCTTAAGTGCTCAATAATTTGACCAAAATGTATTCAATGATATGAAAGTTCACGCACAAAGTTTTATTGTAATGGATATTTGAACACTTGAAAAAACTTGTTTGAATTATATGAAAAATAATGTATGAAAAAGGTAATTAAAAAAAAGTATTTTTACTTAAATACATCTCATTATACCTCTTTGATTTGATGCAATATTTTGGAGAAGTTTTATTTCAAAAAAATAATATGTTGTTTTAAAAAAACAGTAAAATTGCAGGGGTTTTAAACTACCACAGTTTACTGATCAGTGTGTTGTTTTAGAAAATACTAAAATTGCAACGGTTCCAATTTGCAATAACTTACAAAGTAAGTGTGTTGTTTAAAAAAAAAGTAATATTTTGGGGGTTTCAAAATGTCAAAATTTACGAAAATCATACTTTCAAACGAATTGCTCATGATAATCGATTGATCTAAAGGATCAATCGATTGCTTCTTTTGAAAACTTGATTTTTTTTCCTTTGAAAGATATTTAATGATAAGTTTATGATGCATGGAAATTTTGAAACATTAAAGATGAAAAGATGAATGATTTTCTGAATATATATATATATATATATATATATATATATATATATATATATATATATATATATATATATATATATATATATATATATATATATATATATATATATATATATATATATATATATATATATATATATATATATATATTGGCATTATACCTTAATCTTCACGCTTCAATCTTATGCAACATTGATACTTAATTCTAATTATTTTTTTTCTTTAATCTTTCTTCTATGATAAGTTTTTGTCTTTATCAAAATTTAATCTAAAATAGATGAAGAGCATCTTCTTCATAACACAAGTTCAAAATTTTCTCCTTGCTATTTTTATTGAAGGTCTAGGCCAACATACGTCCTTGATAGAGTATCGTACTATCCTTAAATATCGGCTTATGATTCTCTTTTTTCCTGCTGATGAGGATTTCTCTGTTTTCCACAAGGCGTGTTTGAATACATTTGAAGAACACACTATTTATTGCAAGGTGTTTTCAGAATTCAAATACTGACATGTCTTTGTTAGAGATGTCTTATTTGATATATTTAAGTGTGCAGGGATATCTGTGAAAAAAGAAGCGCTTGTGAATTTCTTAACTGATCCATAGTAGGGGAGATCACTCTCAAACCAACGGATATTTTGGTGGATGGGTGGATAGGAGGTAAACATGTATGTGTAGATTTGACTGGAGTTTTCTACTGGTGAGAATGAAGACTGGAGGTTTTACTGTGTGACGGGCAACTCTCAAAGTCGCTTCAATTAAAGTGACAAATTATGAGAAAGTGTATTCCGACAATCAAGATACTTTCATACTATTTATCTTTGACACTTTTGATTTTTTTACTACTAGTAGATATTTTACAAGAATGCAAAAACGTATGCATAACAATATTGTATCACCTAGAACAATGCACATAATTTTAAATAAAAAAAATAGTTTTGTCATCCAAAAAGAAATTACAATGTATCTTGGTACCCATAACGAGAAACAACGAGAATTCATAACATTTCAAAATATAAATCAATTTTTTAAGAAGTTAATAGTTTTGGAACTTTTGATTGCTAATTATGATATGCTCCAAATCGCAGATATATAGATGGCTTTTTCTTTTTTTCTACCTTTTAAACCTCATAATATTTTTTTGACATTGTTAAGAATATTATTAAAATTCTAAAGTCAAAGTTGTTTTTTGAGGCATCTAAAGTTTTAAAGTTCGAACCATATAAAAAATGAGGAAAAGGAAGAAAATGATTGAGTGACTTTCACTTAGGTGACTTTGAGTGATTTTCACTTAAGTAACTTTGAGTAACTTTGATTATTTTTTGATAAAAGAGAAAGTGAAAAAAGGAGGGAAAAAATGAGAGAGAATGGATCATAGTGAGAGATAGAGACAAATCACGGTGACTTTGACGCCCCAAAGTCACCGAAACCCAATCCAAAAAAGAATGATTTGAATGCCTATATTTGAAACCAAAAGTGTATTCTAGATTCTACTATCTAAATATGTGAATAGATATTCGAATCTAGTATATATATATATATATATATATATATATATATATATATATATATATATATATATATATATATATATATATATATATATATATATATATATATATATATATATATATATATATAATATATATATATATATATATAATATATATATATATATATATATATATATATATATATATATATATAAAAGAGGAGATAATTGGTGTCTAAAGAAACAACGAGAATCATAATATTTTAAAATATAAATCAATTTTTGAAGAAGTTAATAGTTTAGGAAATTTTGATTGCTAATTAGGATATGCTCCAAATCGAAGATATATGGATCGCTTTTCTTTTTTTTCTACCTTTTAAACCTCATAATTTTTTTTTTGACATTGGTAAGATTATTTTTGAAATTCTAAAATCAAAGTGGTTTTTTGAGGCATCTAAAGCTTTAGAGTTCGAATCATATAAAAAATGAGGAAAAAAAAGAAAAGGATTGAGTGACTTTCACTTTGGTGACTTTGAGTGACTTTCACTTTGGTGACTTTTAGTAACTTTGGTTATTTTTTGATGAAAGAGAAAGTGAAAAAAAGAGGGAAAATGAGAGAGAATGGATCATAGTGAAAGATAGAGACAAATCACGGTGACTTTGACGCGCCAAAGTCACTAAATCCCAACCCAAAAAAGAATAATTTGAATGCCTTTATTTAAAACTAAAAGTGTATTCTAAATTTTACTATCTAAATATGTGAATAGATATTCGAATCAAGTAATCTAAACTGGAACTACATCAAAAAATAAAGAATTGATAACAAGAATAAACTATATCAAATCTAACAATAACTTAAATAAATATAAATAAATTATAATTTTATATAAAAAATATATGAACTCCACTATTTAATTAATCTTTTGTTAAGATTGTAAATCAAAATATTATATACAATAATACTCCCTTTGTCTCATGTTTATAAGAGAAATTCAGTTTTTAGATTCATTAATATATCTAGTTATATAGATCAAATACATTAATTATCAATGAATTTAAAAATTGAATTTCTCTTATAATATGAGACGGAGGGAATATCATTTTAGATACTCAAGATTATATAAAAATATCATTAACATATTTAAAATATAATTAACTTTCTAATCATATACTATTTTAACTAAACTTTGGTCATATTTATTTATGTCTATTATATGATTATTATTTTCTGGATTGAGGTCTTCAATCACTATAGGTTTAAAATAGGAATGACAAAATGGACTGCCCGTCCCGCCCCACCTTAAGCCCGCTAAAAAAAGAGCGAGACAGACAAGTCTGTCAAATGGAAATGGGTATAAAAATCTAGCTCGCTCCGTCAAGATGGCGGATTGGCGAGCGGAGGGCTTTCCGCTTACTTTTTTATTTATTTACTTTTCATTTTTAATATATTAAAAGTCTTTTTTTACATCTCAATTAGATTTTTCACTTATTTTTTAGAATAATTTTTTATAAAGTATTACTTTATGACAATTTACTTAAATAAATATTGCATATATTCACAAATAAATGTATAAAAGTAAACCATCAAGAATTGAACCTACTAGAATTAAGTAAAAAATGGAAGACTTAAGGTAGGACAAGCTGAAACGAATAGGCGCAACGGGCTTTGGCGGGCGGCGGATTTTGGCGGGGCAGGCTTTTGCGGGTGGCGGTCTTTAGCAGGAGCGAACTTTGGTGAGAAGCAAGTCCAAAATCACAACCCAACTCACCATTTTTTGCAGGTGCGTGGGGACGGCCCAGCGGGCCACAACCTATTTTACCACCCCTAGTTTAAAACATCTCCAACTATAACATCACCTTGAGTACGACTAGATTCATTTTTATCTAACCATTCAGTAAAAAGGTATTTTGGTCTCACTTAAAAAACAATTTTAGAAATGTTTAGCATTTAATGGAAGATAAAGATGGTTAAGAGAAATGATGTGATATTTGATATTTTCAAATGTGTTTTTTTAATTAAGACGACAAATATATTATTGTATATATGTGTAATTATAAAGAAGTTATTGTACGATAAATCTATTTGTTTGGATGAAATCCACACTAATTAGAAGATGTTCAGTGTTATACGATAAATCCATTTGTGTGAAGAATAGAGAAGGGAGAGAAAGGAAAGCTCTCCTTCAATGGTTGATGGAAAGGTTAATTGTTTTCTACCTCATCTTCTTTGATAAGCTCTCCTTCAATGGTTGATGGATGGAATAGTAATTGTTTCCTACCTCATGATTTCTTTTTCCAATCCATTCCTAATCCTCATCCTTTTCTTAATGTATGCGTGGAAGATGCAGAGGGTTTTGAAAAATGGGTGTTCAATAGATAATGAAAATTTCCAAAACAATGTATGTGCCTAAAACAAAGCGTATAATTATTTTGAAAAAAAAATGAAAATATGGGCACAATGATGCAATGTTTGTAGCGTCTATGCAAGAGAGAGTAAATTGATATGAATGTCACAAATTTACATTTAATGGTTAATTGGACTATGAGTTTTAAGAAAATTACCCTTGTGGGTTAGTTTACACCATAGGATCAATGGTCTAGAAAATTTCTTAATGTAAATGATTAATGGATCTAAGGTCTTAAATCATGGAAGTTGATAAGTGTCTTAGAGGGCCATTTCTCACTAAAGCCTATTTATTATGTACAAATGGACGTTCAATTTAAAGGGTTAGTATTCAGAGGATTGTCATATAATTTCAACATCATTCTTTAATAAGAGAATATTTTAAATTTCTAATAATATTAAATATATCTTTAGTTAAAGGGTTTTGTAAAAATATCATTCATCGATGGTCTCTATCAACAAAGTGAGATTATTTTAGATGAGTTTTGAAATTTGGTGAAGGGTCTAAATTAGAAACACCAAACCAACAAAATCTGATATGCTAATTTTAAAGAAAGTATCCTTGAAAATTTTGCAGATTAAAATTTCCTCATTAACACAAGTATGAGGCTTACTATTAGCAGTTGTGGAGCAAATATGAGATAAAATAATCTACTTAATTCAATTTAAATTTCATCCTTTTGAAAAAGGATGATCACTAATTGTACAATTACAAGACTAAGGAGGAACAAAATCAATCATATATGATAGCTTAACAAATCATGGAATCCAATTGTTATGCAAAAATCTAAAGAGTGGCCATTACATATTGTTGAGGTAAGGCGCAAAAGAAGAATAAAACTGAAATTTTTTTATATTATTGTAAAATGTGATATTGTACATGCTCTTACAAGAAGCATAAAAAGGTATTTATATGAATACTTAAAAATGAAAATAAAATTATATCCTTTAATAATACAAACTAACTATAAAAGGAAATCGGCCAAAGAACTATTCCAATAACGATAAGCCCAATCAGAAAACATCAGAGGCCCAATACAGTTAACACCCCTTCAAGATAGACTGTGGATGTTGCACAGACTAAGTTTGGAAACACTGGACATTAAAGGAGGATCATGCAACGAATTAGTGAATATATCAGCAAGCTGATTGTTGCTTGAACTGGTAATAGATGAATGAGCTTAGAGTTTATCTTTTCATAGATTACATGACAGTCAAGATCGATATGCTTCGTCCTTTCATGGAAAGAAGGATTATGAGCCAAGTAGATATCTGATTGTCTATCACAGTAGACAAAAGCAGGAGAAGCAAATGAAATATGGAAGTCTTGAAAAAAGGTGTTGCAACCATTAGAAATAACAAGTTAAGGAAGAAAGTGATTTGTATTCAGCTTCTGTGGAAGAATGAGACATGGTGTGTTGTTTCTTCAATTTCCAACAAATCAAGGATGAGCCAAGAAGAACACAAAACCTGTAACATATTTGTGAGTATTTAGGCATCTGGCCCAGTCAGAATATACAAAAGTCGGTAATTTAAGGGAACTAGAAGCAAAGAAAAAGATGTCGTGAGAATGAGAGGCTTTCATGTATCTCGATAAGGGAATAGCTGCATCATAGTAAGGTTGAAGAGGTTTGGACACAAACTGACTAAGGTGTTGCACAACGAAACATATGTTAGGACGAATATTAGTAAGGTATATCAAATAATCAATAAGTCTTCTATATACTGTGAGATTGTCTAAGAGTATACCTTCAGATGCAGAAAGTTTAAGGGAGGGATCAAAATGCGTAGAGGATGGTTTGGAGGCAAGGTTACCATGTCCTATAATAATTAAAGGGTGTTGTGTCTTTGATTGAAAAAGATGCCTGAATTATTTCTAGCAATTTCAAAACCTAAGAAGTATCTCAAGGAGCCTAAATATTTATTCTTGAATGCAGAATCTAGGCTTGCTTGACAGAAGTGTTTTCTTGCATATGTTATCAACTATCACAATATCATCCACATATACAAGTAATGCAGTAAAATAAGTAGAAGATGACTTGATGTATAAGGAATGATCAGCTTCAGAACAGTGAAAACCAAGGGATAATAAAAAGGAAAAAAAATTTGGAATGCCATTGTCGACTTTCCTGTTTAAGTCCATAGATTGATTTATGAAGTTTACACACTTTTAAAGGTGAAGATGCGGAGATACCTGGAGGGCAAGTCATGTAAACTTCCTCTTTAAGATCTCTATGTAAAAACACATTATTAACATCAAGTTGGGCTAAATGCCAACCTTTGATGGCTGCAAGAGAAAGAAGGACTCCAATAGTAGTGATTTTGGCCACATGGGAATATGTATCAAAAAAGTAAAGGCCTTCAAGCTGGGTATAACCCTTGGCAACTAATCGGGCCTTGTACCGATCAATGAAACCAAAATAATTATATTTGATTTTAAAAACCTATCTACAACCAATGGGTACCTTTCTTGGTGGCAAATCTATAATTAAGAAAGTCTGATTTTTGAGCAAGAGCATACAGTTCAACATCCATAGCTTATTTCCAACAGTCAAGTTTGATAGTTTGGGCAAGGGTTTTAGGTTCAGGGTTGGAAAAATAGATACGTAGAGTTTTTTATATGAAGGACAACATTTTTCATAGGAAAAACAAAAAATAATGGTATAAGGTGTGGGAGGGGTTGATAGTGCTATTTTGCAGATAATGGTAATCTGCTAGATAAGGAGGTGGGTGAGAGATTCATGTGGATTATATGGTGGGGTAAAGAAGGTGTAGCAACTGGTTTTTTAATCAGAGTCACCACTATTAGTTTTTATCCTCGGTCGGGAGTAGTGATTGCGGAGATTTTAACTGAGTGTGCAGTAAGCCAAAACTAGTTTTGAAACTCTTTTGCAAAAAAGACAGTTGATTAGTTTAGTTTATTGCGAAAAATAATTTTAAGATTTGTTGAATAATTTTTAATCGTATTATTTACGAAGATCTTAATTAATGCATGATTAGAAAAGATTTAATGCAAATAATATATAAAATAATATATGTAATTTTAACATAAAAATAATTTGTTTGATCATGTAATAATATTTAAATAGTGAATATAAGATAAGAATAATATTTATAAAAAAGAATTATAATAATAATGACAATATTAAAAATTCAAGTAATTATATATATAATAATAATGTAAAAATATAATAATAATAATAATAATAATAAATAAAAACACTATTTTACAATAATTATTATTATTATAACTAAAATAAATTTATAACATAGAAATAATAAAATAATTGAATTATAGAAATAGTAAATGAATTAAATCAGGGGGTGCAATTTATATTAATAAGTAAAATAAGGGGGTGTTAAAAGGAATCTGGGCTAGGCCCAAATATGTCTTTGGCA